>JAWWTY010000077.1:67584846-67753268 GCA_035222235.1 Margarornis squamiger | reverse complement strand
GTTCTGATTTTGTCTTTAGAGCAGGAAATCACACAACTTGGACCTGAAGGGGACTGTGGTGATACTTGATGAAGCTCACAACGTGGTGAGTTGTTCTGGTCTGTCACAATTTTCAATCTGCACCCAAAGAGTAAAACAAACAGCCTGTAAAATCTGTATTCAGGTGTATGTTGCTAATATTCATTATCATGAACATTTTCATTTCATACCTAGGTGAAAAATGCTGGGTTTTCTTTATGCAATTATTTATGATGTGATCTTCCTTCAGTCTCAGTTACAGATCTCTCCTGTATAGTGTTGTTTGGTGCCTGTATAGAAGGGGTCATATTAAGAGATAAGTAAGTGATATTCAACTTCTGATTTTACAGGGAATATATATGATCGTGGGTTATATTAATAGCACTTATTCATGACTCATCTGTGCAATATCTATGTGGTGTATATTTGTTTTGCTAAGGTTAAAACTGTTAAAGCTGTTAAACTGAGATGGCTGCAAAAACTGGTCAGGTTCTCAGGCTGTATCCTCTCAAAAAGCAGAAGCACGATCTAAGATAAATGTTTGAAGTGGAACCAGCCTAATAAAATGTTCTTGATAAAGAAAATTGTAATTGGTATTTGCAGAGCTGATGGGTGGGGATAAGAGGACTGATATTACTTGGGGAGAAGTAATATTGTCCTGAGGGAAAAAAGCAAAAAAATTTGAGTTACATGACAAGAAGAGTTTATGAGACTGCAGTGCACGAACAGACCTATAACTCCCACTGGATGTAGGGCTATTTTTTGTTTTAAAATACAGTTGTAGATCAAGAGTTGTGTCAATTTTCAACCACGGAATTGCCTAATGACATTTAAGGTACAATATGAAGTACAAAGAGAATAAACATAATGATTAGCATGAACAGAATCTCCAGATTTTGATAACTTTTTCCATTAGAAGAAACTGAGTTGGCTAAGATGAAACTTGTCAGGTTTCACATTAGTTTTTTTTTGGTGTCTGGTTCTCTTTGCTGTTGAGGCCTAGGTTTGCTTTTGGTGCTGAAGAAGTGGCATTGGTATATTGTTTGAAAGGTGATGGAGCTGGTGCTGAGACAACTTATTAGTCTAGAAAGAAAACCGTAAGTTAAAAGGTGGATTCTGTTCAAAACTAATACAAGAAGCAGCAAGGGATCATGACAGGCTTTCAACACTGTCTCTCACAGCATACTTACTGACAAACTCAAGAAGTGTGGGTCTGGTGAGTGGACAGGGTCCTGCAGCTGGGGAGGAATAACCCCAGGTACAGGCTGGGGGCTGACTTCTCTAAGGTACCTCTGCAGAGAAGGACCTGGGGGTCCTGGTGGACAACACCTGCCCAGGAGCCAGCAGTGTGCCCTTGGCCCACAGAATCCTGCAGTGCATTTGGGAAAGCATTGTGAGTAGGTTGAGGAAGATGATCCTGCCCCTCTGATCAGCCCTGGTGAGGCCACATCTGGAGTTCTGTGGCCAGTTCTGGGTTCCTCAGTACAAGAGAAACGTGGAACTGCTGGAGCAGGTCCAGTGGAGGGCTACAGAGCTGACCAAGGGACTGGAGCATTTCATAAGAAAAGGCTGAGTGAGCTGGGCCTGTTCAGCCTTGAAAGAAACAACTGAGAGGGGACTTCATCAATGTCTATAAGTATCTAAAGGAGAGGTGCCAAGAAAATGGAGCCAGGCTCTTCTTGATGGTGCCAAACAATAGGATGAGGGGCAATGGGCAGAAACTGATGCATGGGAAGTTCCATATGAATGTGAGGAAGAATTTCTTGCTATTGCTGTTAATTCTGTGAAGTTTGCCAAGATACCTGATAATTGCTGCATATCTACTTAGAGGCAGCACCTAATGTGAAGCAATTATAAATGTTTTCTTTGAAAAAGCAGACTAAAGAGAGACTGCTTGGCTGGGAAATCCTATAGTTCATACTGTAACCTGGTGTTTATTGTTAGGATTGCTCTTGTCCAAAAACATTGAAATATGGGCATTGAAACTGTAGAAAAAGTTATTTTTAATGCTTACTTTTTCTTAAAAAAAATTATTGTTGTTTCCCCTGTTCTTTCCTAAGGTTTGGAGAAGCAGTTAATGGAAATCTAGTGGTTGGTACACTGGCCTGGCCATCCCCGTGGGTTATTGTGATTGGTTCATTCTTTTCAACATGTGGTGCTGGTCTGCAGAGTCTCACTGGTGCACCCCGTCTGTTGCAGGCCATTGCAAGAGATGGCATTGTACCTTTTATTCAAGTGAGATTTATTTCTTTGTCTTTACACTTCTTCAAATGTGGCTTCTGTTTTGATAAAAATGAGGCATCATTTCTGCTGCTTCTGTAGAACTGTGAGGAAAAGATTTAGGCTCGGTTCTGTTTGTGTGCAATAATAGGTCAGGCTATCGTAGGGCAAAGTTTGAGCTTTGATATTTTTGTGCAGTGCAGTTTAATTATATTTGTTCTAACAGAAAAGTTAGTGGTTGCAAACTGAGAATATAAGACTTCTATAAATGGAAATAAATTAATTAAGAAGCAACTAACAACTGAACTTCTTGACTCCTGGCTGTGTTTACAGCTTGTTTTTGTGAACAGAGTTGATCTGATCTCACTATGGAACTGCATAATCCTTCTTGTATCGTAGAGATACAATTCTAATTTTTATAAGCTAAATGAAGTGAACAAAGACATAACAAAAGAATTCTATCCCATGACTCCAAACACCAAGATTGTTCCAACATCTCTGTGAACGTTTGAAAAAGAAATAAATCAGATTTTTCTTGAAGCAAGGGTGCTGACAAACAAAAGGGAAGGAGAGAATTCTTCCTGGGCTGGTTCTTAAACAACTAGACTTGAGTTAAAAATAAATAACTAAAAAAATTAAATGAATAAAACTCCAAATGCTAATAATGTCTAGAAAACAAAACTGTGATCTCTGTGGTGAAGTTTGGAGTTTGAAAGCTTACCTTGAGACTTGCAAGACTATCTGTAACAGGAAGTAAATACACTAAATATGCTTGGATGGGAGGACTGAGTGGTGGCGGAGTTTGACTTGTCAGTGACAAGGGATCATGTAATGCAGAAAGTTTAAATGCTGGGTAGTGTTGAGAGAGACAAGCAAAAAAAATCACTTTTGCCTGAAACAAAAATTTGGTATTGAGTGAGATGACAGTATGATTGCACCTTATCAGGGTTAGATTTGAAAGGAGTGAAGAATTGGGAGGGGAAAAAAAAAGTGGTTTGGGAAGTGAGAGAATGGGAATTGAAGAGAAACAGGATATTTAAAGAGGATTTGAGACTTGAGGTGTACTTGCAGTTTTGAAGTGATATGGCTGCTGCATGGACAATCAGGGAAATGAATTCAATGAGATTAATACAGGAGCAAGAGTATGTCATATTTAAAAAAACCAAAACACCAAAAGACTTGAAACATGAGCGAAAAAAAAGAGGATTTTAATATTGGAGTAGGGAAATTGATGGATGACAGGAAGCTAAGGGAAGAAGACGGTATGGAGAATGAATGAGGGCTTAATCTCTATAATTGAATGGAGGATTAAGGAGGAGAATAAATTCAGCTGGAACTCCAGGCGAAGCATTTTGCCATCTGTCACCAGTATAGCTGCGTGGAATTCTCCACAAAGGAAATTACCACATGCAAAATGATTTTTGGTAGGGTTCTAAGCAGGATCATAGGCTTATCCAAGTCCTCATTAAAGGTCAATATTATATTCATAAGTGCTGAATTGACACCTAATTTCTGTGTTACAAAAAATACTGCCCTCAACTATATTAGCATTTTACTAAGCATAAATCTCTCACGCATATGAATTTTAATTTACTTAAGAATACTTCAAGAGCAGTTGTAATAGGACTTTAGTGTTAGGTAGTCATTGCTTACGTTAGTAGAAGTTTTTCATATTGAAAATGGCTGTTTTGAAATTCTAATTTTGGCTTTTCGTAGTGTAGGTTGCATTATTTTCCTTTGTAACTAATGACTACTTTTAATTCCAGTTAGAATTAAGTAGGATAGTTAACATTCTAGACCATAGTTCATAACTGTATAATAATAACAGCTTTCCCTAATCTTACTGTTTACTTGAATTGAATTAGGTATTTGGTCATGGAAAAGCAAATGGAGAACCAACTTGGGCTCTGCTCCTCACTGCTGGTATTTGTGAAATAGGAATTTTGATAGCCTCATTGGACAGTGTAGCACCAATTCTTTCAATGTAAGTATGGATGTGGTGGTTTGTGTTCTTAAGTTAAATAGTATTTTATTTTTAAATGAACTAAGTAATTTTTTTCTTGTTTAAGTAATACACGCTGGACTTTGTTTTTTAGCAGATTATATTCCTATTTGATCCTGGAGATAATATGAAACAACAACAAAATGTTCTGGCTGGAACTAATTTTCTAGGCACAAAAAACTTCTTACATGACAGAGTTCTTGAATACTAAGAAAAATATGTTCAACTTTAAAAAAAAAAAAAGGATTTTAAAAAAAAAAAAATTCTGCTCTTTTAGATCAAGTACATCTAACGGAGAGAGACAAAACCATTTAATATTATAGGATATGAACTGAATTTTATTTTACTGACTTTGTCCAGAACAAAAACTATGAAGAAAATTAACTCTGTCCTAGCCAAAGATGATACACCAGGATTGTCAGTTATTTGCTATGTTATCTGTGAAATATTTGCTTGAGGCTCTAAATTATGTTAATACCATATTTTGAGGCATAATATTCTATAAGTAATCTTAATCTACATCTTGTGTTGTTGGTTACTGTGAACACAGTGTACAGGAAAATAGATACATTCCTACTGTTTTTTGGATTGTGTTCACTATTTTAATGTGCATCTGTCTAGTTAATTTCTTACTGGAAAATGCTCTTTTTTTTTCTTAACAGGTTTTTCCTTATGTGCTATATGTTTGTAAATCTGGCTTGTGCAGTTCAGACACTTTTACGAACTCCCAACTGGAGACCTCGTTTCAAGTATTACCACTGGTAGGGAATATTTCTTCATTCAAAAGAGTTAAAAGTAACTATACAGGTCTAAATTGTCAATTTTATTGCCATAGTACAATCTTCATTCTGACTTATACGAGTTATGATTCATGCACTGAATACTTTCAGAGCAACATTTGTTTTCATGTGTTTGGAATAGTGCTAGTAATAACAGTGATCATGAAAATGTGGCTAATGTAGATGGCTAGGGAAGGGGTTACAGAATGACATTTTATATTGCTTATAAGGCAAGAGATCTATGTGAAAATGAGGGTGACCAACATATAATCTCTTTTATATATAAATAAGGAGAACTGATAAAAATGTTAGGAAGGTTGAGACTGTTTTCATTTTGGTTATGCAAAAAACACGCAAAACCAAAACTTGTACAAAAAGAAATCTCATCAATATGCATCAGTTGGCTCATTCATGATATGATCACTGGCTTTGAAATGTGCTTTGGACCTTGCATTGGAGAACTAAAGCAGACAAGTAGACATTCAACGAAGTCAATAAAGGTCAATAATAGAAAAGGTGAGGGTATGTTTTTTGTTTAGACTTTTTTTTTTAACAGCTTAAGATTTTAAACATTTCAAAGTAAGATTGGAAGAGTTCCTGAATTTTTTTTAACTATATGTTAAAAGTACATAATTTAATTAACAGTAATTCTGTTGAGAGGTTTTAGTGCTGAAATACCTTCAAGATCAGAACATGTAGGAGGTAAGCTGCCATGATTCTAGGATGTAAGAGTTGCTTATTATTTTTCATTTCAAAACTTTGAATGAAAATGAAATATCATGTTTTTAGCTTTGAAAACACTTGTTAAATATGCTCAGTAGTCACACACTTCCTTGGCACCTAGCCCTCCAAATACATACATTTGGCAATAATTCTGTTTTTCTCAGAGGTCAGTGAGCCAGCTGATTCACCGTGTGACTACTTATAGCCAAAGCAGGTGTTGGAATGTTTGGCTTTCATTGGGATGGGATTTTATTTTTTGAGTAAAAGTAGAGT
This sequence comes from Margarornis squamiger, assembly GCA_035222235.1. NCBI lineage: Eukaryota > Metazoa > Chordata > Aves > Passeriformes > Furnariidae > Margarornis > Margarornis squamiger. The sequence continues at coordinate 67,747,253 of JAWWTY010000077.1, read as the reverse complement.
CTTAGATTAATTCAGGCATGATAGAGCAGCTGACAAACTACAAGACTGATGTCCTCAGGAACATGTGGAAAGTATTCCCTTAGTTAGTAACTGGACTCAATGCTTCCACTGTACTAAAGAAGCAAACTGAAGGTACCGAGCAAAAGTTGGGTCTGCTGACACTCTTTGTCAATATAGTGAAAGCTAGCTCTAATTTGAAATTTGGGTGAATAGAAATTTGGGGTGTTGTGTGTGTCTAAAAGTAGACATAAACCTGTCCGTTCTGAGATGACTTATGTCTCTCTTGTGGGCAAACCAGGCATACAGATTTTAGTCTGAAAATGCTTCTGTAATTTTTTCAGCATACAGCCATTGTTTCTTTATAGCCTTTGAAAGATTGTTTTGTGTACTCTCTTCTACTTGTGTTACTGCCTAACAGACAGGCCACAGCAGAAGTGAAGAATAGAACTGATCAGTCAAATTGAATTTAAAGTAATTGACTATTTTTGCTGGAAGAAACAATGTTGTTTATTACTGTTTGAATTTTTTTAGCTTGAATTCAAATCAACAGCAAGTAAGTGATAGTATTATGTTTTGAAAGTGACCTTACCTGCTATTGATAGAGTTTCAGCACTGATGAATGTAGTAAATCTGTTGTTATATCTAATTCAATTGTATTATTTGTGTCACAGAAAGGTTCAGAATGTATTTTTGTTAATAATCTGAAATTGGGACAATGTATTTTTACTTTTATAGTAGCTATAAAATGGCCTCTGAAGAAGAAAGGCCTTTCTGGAAGTTAACTTAAATAAGAAATTAATTTTGTAGAACGTTTGCATGCCTATTTAAAAAAATGGAAAAAAATGGTTTCTTTTAGGACTCTCTCATTCGTGGGGATGAGTTTATGTCTTGCCTTGATGTTCATTTGCTCTTGGTACTATGCTTTGATTGCCATGCTAATCGCAGGATGTATATACAAATACATAGAATATAGAGGGTAAGACCATATATCTTATTTATTCTATATTTAATATCTTTAACATTCAGCAAAAAGCACTTTTGTATAAAATAGATACAGCTGAAGTAATAAAGTTCAGAGTATTCCTTGAAAGAAGGTAAGATCTGTTAAAGTGTTAAGTTTTCAGATTCTGATTTCTCTGGGAGCTGTGTTCCAAACATCTCACAGCCAGAATTAATTGAAATAAGAACCAGTATGGCTGGGAAACTTTCACTGGAGCAGAGATGATGGTGTAAAGTTTTGGTACTTAAGGAATCTCGCCTCTCAATATCAAGTAGCAACTATTACAGAACTGTTACATTATTATTATTTTGTGCTGAAGCTCAAACCCTACTTTTTTGTATGTGGGCTTTAGCACTTTTTAGAATTAATCATACTTTACCATACAGAGGACCCACTGAAAATTACCTGTATTCCGAGGGTTTAGATAATCTTTAAATTGCAACATTCTTTGCAAAGTATGCATTTGAGACAGACTCACATCTGTAGAGAATGCTGAGCCAGTAGGAGACTTGAAAAGCACACTGAGATCATAACAAAACCAGAGCTAAAACAGCAAGCAGCACAAAAATCCCTCACCTAAGCAACATACACAAACACTAGAGGTGATTGTGATCAGTGATGTGTATGTTATCCTTTCTGAAGGAAATACACCTTATGTTGGAAAAAAATAGTAAGGTCTTGGAGCAGGAAACTGAAGCAAGGCCACTTGTTTTGATGATTGATTAAGCACAGGTCTTAAGTGGATCAGCTGGTGTCAATGGCTCCACCTGGTGGATTGTCCATCTTCTAATATCTCCATTTCCAGACTAGATGCTTTCCGAGATTGTAAGATCTCTTATTTAACGGGTTAGTGATAAGGAAATTAATTTCCCTGTTTTAGCAAGAAGTCAGATGAAATGGTAACTGTTCTGCTTGTGTGTGTGTGTCTAGGCATGCACATACATAAAATTTTGCATACTTCCAAATTTGTGTACAGGCTCTACCAGTGTTGGCACATTTACCTTGTAGAAAGAGATGCTTTGCTAGAGGTACCCAATTTCAGTAAGAATTCATGAATTCACAACTGGGAGGGAGAGTGCACAAGGGAGATGGACCCCCTGCCACAGTAGAATGCACCCTCCTGCCCACTTTCAGTCTTCAGCATTCTAATACTGGAATTAAAAGGACGGGAAAATGTAGGGGGATTAAAAGTGGATTAAAATGGAGGGTGGATGGACCTTTAGGCTTGTCTGGGAGAAAAGCTGGGAGGGAAAGGAAGTGGAGAAAGCTGTAGTGGTGGTGTTGAGGAGAAGATAGATTACACTAATCCATACAAAGTCAAGCTTCACGTATTAATTTTGCTGCTTTAAAACAATTCCTTTTAAGTAGCCTTCACTTACGGATTTTAGTGCTAAAAAGAAACTTAAGTAGTTGTCATAATTGCAAAAATACTTTTGAATTATGAATAAAACAGACCATAGTAAATAAATACTTAAGAAAAAAATTACCTTGAAGGGACCTGGGACTGCTTCACTTTGGTTAGTCTTCAGTCTCGATTTAAATTTGTAAAACAAGGTCTTTTCATGCATTTATGCAAAAGAAGTGATCATTTTTTTATGCCCATTATCCCCCCACATAAGAAAAAGTACTTCATTTGTATAAACAAACGGGACCCTGTTAATTGAATCTCTTTTTGTATCCTGAAGAGCGGAAAAAGAATGGGGTGATGGAATCCGGGGTCTGTCTCTGAACGCAGCTCGCTATGCTTTGCTCCGTGTGGAAGATGGTCCTCCTCACACCAAGAACTGGAGGTAGAGTCCTGTGCTTTCCAAGGCCACCTAATTCCTGAAATATGTAAATGCATTGGGAATGCTGCTGGTAGAGCTACAGGCCAAAGTGAAATTCACCGTTAAAATAATGTTTTAAATCGGGCATGGGGATGATGTCGTTGCAATAGTATTATTTTACTGCAGTAGAATGCAGCATATGGAGAGCATGTAGTCAGCTTTGCTGGAAATATGGACAAACTAACTCAAATTTAAATCCATGGGAGTGTTGACATGGTTTTCAAAAGTGCAGAAGAATTTTAATGGTTGATTATTTATAGATTTTTCAGATTCAAAAGAACAGGTATCTTTGACTGTTTCTGTGGAAGAAATGCTGCAGTTCCATAAGTGTAGGGTTTTTTGCTTCTGTTTATGTTCCATCTGAAATACTTGTATAAATATACAGGGGAACCTTTTATTTGTTTAAATCCATTTTTGTGACATTCTTTTTTTATATAGCTTCATTCAATAGTAGCACTTTCTAAATTGCTTAGATATCATGAAAACAAAATCTCGTATTTACTATTTGTATTTAATGAAGTTAGACGTCCACTATTTTTGCATTATTTATTTTTTACTTATTAAACTATCAATTTTCTTCAAAGACAGTGTACAAAATTAACATTTAAAAACAGAAGGACATTTGCATGACTGTAATGTGATACTTTAATTACAGTCACTGCTCAGTGACAGTATCCCAGGGTGCATGCACAGGCAGTGTTCTGTTGCCCTTCAGTGTAATGCCACTATTTTACTATTTGCCCAGGAACTGATGAACTTGGCATCTCAGAGGCAACAATACAATGTGGTGTTGACATTCCTTTAAATATCTGACTGTTTCAGTTATCTTTCTGTTGTGTCAGTGTAATTGCTGGAACTGGATCGTCTTGTTACATCTCAAACGGTGCTAGTTTTGAGGTGGGAATTGTGCTCCAACTCTTCATCAGTCTTTTGAATTTGTAGCAATGACAGGAAAAGTACAAAATGTTCTTTTGGGGAAAATAAGCAGATAGGATATTGATTAAAGGAAATAGAATGCCTCTTCAAGCTAGTATGCAGCTGCAACTGAATTTGGGGTATTGTCAGTATGGTTAAGGATTTGACTGTCCTTTTGGACAGACCTGTGCAGTTAGGGGAGAGAGTTGATAAGGTCATGAAAATCCAGAAGGGTGTACCTGGCACAGGCATGTCCAGTGCAGTGATACAAGACTGGGGAACCCGCTCTGGTGAACAGGATTTATGATTCCCAGTAGACAGCAATCCCAGCAGTGTGTCTTGGCTGTGACATGCTGAATGGTATCGACAGGAGCATAGAGATAGTACACTGGGAAGTAAATATGTTGGGAGATAATATTCCTTTTTGTTCAGCACTCATTAGAATACATCTAAAATATTTAATCCAGGTTTATGTGCTATAAAATAGGAATGACATCAATAAACTGGAGTGCATAGGACCACAGAGATGGTGGCTGGAGCACAGGAGGGTATCTCCTGTGGAGAGCTGTGCTTATTCAGCTTGGAGAAGGCTGAAGAGGAGCCTAACAGCTCCTAGAACTAATTGGGAAATATGCAGAACCTAAAAGAAGGTAACTGAGAGGATGAAGTCAGATTCCTCACAGCAGTATATGGTAGGAGAACGAGAGAACATGATAAAATAACTAAGCCTTGAAGAGGTTACCAAGAGGTGATAACATCTCTGTTTCTGGAGGTTTCCAAAATCCAACTGGGTGGAGCTGTAAACAATGTGGTGTGTGTTCAGTGTGTAGCCATTCAAGCAGGAGGTTGCACTAAATCAATTCAGATTGTCATTGGAAGGGTGATAACTTTGATTCAATAATTTTCTTGGTAAAACTGTTCTTTAAGGGAGTTTTTCAGAATGATGGTATGGTATTTTATGTAAGTATTCTGTACCTGAAGTGTTGTTGCTATTGCAAATTATGGCTTCCCTGCTTAATAGTTGACTGTTTTCCATTGAATTTAGCCCTTAATCTGCATTTTATTAATTGTTAATTTTAATTTTCCAATTCTTCCTTGCTTATGAATATGTGTGTGCTTAACTTTCTTTTTTGCTTGGTTTTTTTTTATTTTTTTGTTTGGCAGACCTCAACTTTTGGTCCTGTTAAACTTGGATAATGGGCAGTTAGTGAAACACCCTAGATTGCTTTCTTTCACCTCTCAATTGAAGGCTGGTAAAGGACTGACTATTGTGGGCTCTGTTCTTCAGGGAATCTACTTAGATAAATGTACAGAAACTCAGAGAGCTGAAGAGGTATGTAAAAGACAGCTTGTAATTTACATTAGTATTTAAATGTTGAATCTGGATCTGGCTAAGTCATATCTTGAATTAAAACAGACTATTGTAAAATACTGAATAAAGCATCTATTTTTGCTATCAGCACAATCAATGATTGTGTAAGAAGAATAGATTGGTGGACATAGCAAAATGTTTTATAAAATTTTTCAATAGGATGAGACAATGCTGGCACTTCTTAGCTTTTTATTTTAATATTGAGAACCCTGGTCTTACAGTTGTGTTACATTCTTGAAAAACTGCAAGGGATAGAGTTTTAACAAATTACCTTATACAGGAAACAGATGGAATATATTTAACAAAAAATTGAGCATTTAACTTACAAATGCAGATGTTTGGCATAATGTATATTCATGATGTGATTTTCTACATTGTTCTAGAAATACATAGCAGAATTAAGATTAGGAGCAGACTTTTCTGGGAAAGTGTGAACAGCATCCTTCTTGAGATCCTTTACTTTCATTCTCTCTCTTTTTTTTTCCCTTCCTATTTATCTCATCTCTCCAAAGAAGGTAGGATGAGGTAGGAAAAAATAAGTTGTCATGTAATCTAAGATGACATCTAACTATGCTTACAAACACAAGTGAATTTAGTTTGAATGTTTCTTTAATAATAGTCATTGTATATGCTTACCTATGCAAACTCTCCCACTCCTGTGTTTATAGAATGGGGAAACATTTGCAGAAAGTACTGTTTTTCCTGTGTTTTATTGAATAAAACATCCAAAAAAAAACCACTAGGTCTTAATTGCCATTATATCTTCTGAATCAGGTTAACTTCTTCAGTGTTGTTCAGAAGAGCATTGACTGATTTGTCTACTGTTTTAATCCAAGTAGCCTACAAAGCTGTGTAAAAACACCTGTGATTTATTCAGACCTGGTATCTCTAAAACAGATGAGCATTTGAGATGTTGAATGGATTTAACATAGCTAACTGCCCATTTGCTCCCAGTTTTCTTTTTTTTCCCCTCTTTGCCATAGTGGGTTTTAAAATAACAAAGTATAAAGCCAGGTGATCTATCCCATATCACATGAAAAGGCTCTATGAAGCAATTAACTTGAAAACATGGTGAGAAAAGTCTAGCAATGATACATTGTGAAAATAATTGTTATTAAGGTGTTACCATCAACATGTGTGAGTAGAAAACAAGACACAAAATAGAAAATCAGGCCTATGAAATCCAATAAAACCCTTTAAACAGAAACTGTTTACCCATGAGGGTTTGAAATGTTGTCTGTAGTTGGCTTAACTATGTTCCTGAGAGATGGAAAAGGAATGAATTTAAGGGGGGCCTAATCCATGAGTTCTCTAGGAAGTCAGACCTGGTGTTAAGATTCAGGAAACTATTGCTTTTAAAATGGAAATGAAGATGAATTGTGAAAGTTTGAGCATCTGAAAGCCTCATTGGTTCTGGAAAATTTAAGCTAGAAAGTGTTTCTAGGAGACCTATAGGAAATCAAGTTTCTCCTGGCTGAGTCTTAAAAAGAAAAAAACACCTATTTAAACTGGTATGCCCTCACAGATACTGTTTGCACAGAGAGACTTGTTAGTTTTGCTAGCAGATTCTCTAAAGACTTTTTTCTCTATGAAACAGTTTCTGATGCGAAGCCACACTACGGCAGTGCCAGGCATTGTGTGATCAAATCTGTTTCTGATGATTTTTGACAAAAATTTTGGTGCTTCTAAAACTCCAAATGTGTTGTGTCTTCCTTCTGAAACCATGCTGATCTCCTCCCACATGTCATTGATAATGATAGGATTTTTGAGATTATTTAATTAGAAAATAGTGGACGCCACAGCTGAAGTTCCTTAGTCAGCTTTGATACCATTTTGAATGCCTCTTTTAAAGTACTTGGTTATGTGTCTGCATGTTTGTCAGTGTTCAAATAAAGGAGAGACACGTTACAATTAAAGAGGTGTGGGATATTTAATCTGGTCTGTTTATCTTGTCATTATTTAGACAGTTCCAATTGTCTCCTGCACATCTATTTTTCCATGTTGGGAGCCGATAAATAATCAGCCTCTTAACGTCAAAGGTGTCTAAGGAACTTTGGCAGCCTCTTCTTCTAAAGTACTTGGCATCACACTTTTCCAAACCCTTCCAATTCCAAAAGAAAGGACTTGTCATTCCAACCATATGTTGCTTTGTCAGTCAGTTGTTTTGATTTTACCTGAAGCAGTGTTACATCATTTATCTTTATCAATCTATTTTTACTGATGTCTTATTCATTCTTCTTTGGAAATATAAGGCTGAATAGTTAAAATAATGAAAAAACTCTGTGTGGTGTCTTTTAGGCAGATAGTGTTTTGAACTCCAGTTTTCATAGAATCATGTTCACTCTTTTGGAATTAGTGATTTCTTGATGTTGATTATACATTGTTGATAAAGTTTTACTATTATTTAGTCTGTTGCTCCTTCTGGTGTTTATTATCAGTGTTGATGATTGTATTTTCCCATGTGTAATCTTCCTTTGCAGAATGTTAAGGCCTTAATGGGAGTAGAAAAGACTAAAGGCTTTTGCCAGATTGTGGTGTCTCCTAACTGCAGAGATGGAATATCCTATTTGATTCAGTCGGCTGGTTTAGGAGGGATGAAGCACAACACCGTCCTGATGGCATGGCCACAGTCATGGAAGCAGACAGAAAATCGTTTCTCATGGAAAAATTTTGTTGGTATGTATTTATTGACTTTCTCCTTTGCATTGGTAATACAACTGTGTAGCTAATATATTTGCTGTGGAGGCAATGTGTTATGAACATCGGGCAGACAATAGACTATTTCCCCATATCTGATTTTATTTAGGGTGGGTTTTCTTGGCCCTCTTCAGCCATGGCTTTGCTTGTTCTTCTCCTAAGCAAGTTGGTCACTAAACCCAGTGTTGTGGTTTAGGAATGGTACTCCCCATTTAGTTCCCACTGACACTCTCCAAACTGTGCTGCTGCTCACTCATTCCCCCCAGCTCCTCCCTTCTGCTGCAGGCTGATGCGAAGAACACAAAAAGTAAAGATAATGGATTAAGATAAGAACAATTTGCTGGAAACAGCAATGAGATAAGAAAATGAACAGTAGCAGCAACAATATTAATAACAATTACTAATAAAAACTGTTCAAAGGTTGTGTCTGAGATAAGGGTAGGAGAGTAACACTGAATACACATCCCAAATGACCCTTGTTGCCCTTGATGCTCTCATGTCATAAACTGATATCACACAGTACAGCAACAAAGCAATCCTGATCCCTCTCTCTACTCTGAAAAATATAATCACAAGGAGAACATACAGGAATATATATACAGGGTTAGGTAGCACACCCACATGAACAGATCAAGCAACATTGTGACCAGTGGTTCTGTACCTAACACTACAAATTTTTAGATCAAATTTGTTTCCAACCCACTCTGGGTAGATCTGTTGTTGTCTCAACCCTCCATGCCCGATGTTTGGCACCAATATGGACAGTTGTGGTTTAGGAATGGTACTGCCCACTTTAGTGTTCCCACTGAGACTCTCCAAGCTGTGCTGCTGCTTTCTCTCTCACTTGCCCCCTCTCCTCTGTGCCAGGCTGGAGAGGAGAGTTGGTGGCACAAAAGGTGCAGATCATGGGTTGAGGTAAGAACAATTTACTGGAAATGGCAATGAGATAGGAAAACCGAGGGTAACAGCAACAAATATTAATAGCAAAAAATGTACAGAAGAGTAATTCACATGCAGAAATGGTCACTGTGGAGAGCTCAAGCCAATCACAGCCACCCCACCCCATCCATTCTCTCCAGCTTGGAACTGGCGCCACCAGACCCCTCCTTCTGGCTCAGAACCAACACCATGCTGACTTGACTGGAAGGAACCCCTTCTCCTTGAAAGAGAGCCCCTCCTGCCCCTGGCAATAACCTGAGGTGGTATAGAATAACCTCTGGGTCCTACCACACTCCCTCCTGGCTACTGCAGAAATTAACCTTCTGGCCAGAACCAAGACACCCAGTATATTCCTTTTTTGCCTCAGCAGAATCTGGGAGCGTTTAAGCTTTTGAATTTAAAACCAAAACTGTGAATGAAAACTAGAAGTTCTTGATTAAGTGTTGTTTTCCCTTGCAGATACTGTACGAGAAACAACAGCAGCTCAGCAAGCACTTTTGGTGGCTAAAAACATTGACTTATTTCCAACAAATCAAGAACGTTTTACTGAAGGAAACATAGATGTGTGGTGGATTGTTCACGATGGTGGTATGCTGATGTTACTGCCTTTTCTCCTTCGACAGCACAAGGCAAGGACAGCAGAAAATGGCTGGATTTCATTTTCTAGTCATGAATGGTTCTAAGCATTTCTAATTCAATACCCCTTCACTTTGTTAGAATTATGCAATGGATAGCAATCACAGTGTTACAAATTGTTACAACTCGTCTCTCTTGTAGGTTTGGAGAAAGTGTAAAATGCGTATCTTCACTGTCGCTCAAATGGATGATAATAGCATTCAAATGAAGAAGGATCTTCAGATGTTCTTGTATCATCTTAGACTGAATGCTCAAGTGGAAGTTGTTGAAATGGTATGTTACTACATATTTTTAAGGTGCAGCTGGCACTAAACTTGGGAAAACAGGTTTAGCTTTTTTCAAATGAAGAGATGTTAGCCCAAATATAGAAATGGAAAGATTGCGGTCCCACTAAGAACAAGAAATTAAGCATCATTATCTTACCATGTCACAATGATAGTATATGTGGTGGTCAGTTTAATGTGTTTGTCAAGTAGAGTTGGAGCTGCTTTGATTTTTGTTAATTCTTAGGTTATTTATGAGGCCTAGCCCATAGGGATAGTTCATTCAGGAGGGAAAAAGCTTGAATTTTTAGCAGGCAGTGAAATGGAAGGCTGAATGTGCCTAATCTAATAAGCCATAACATTCGTCATGAGAGAGAGTGAATGAGTCCCTGTCTCTAACTCCATGACTACCTCTCTGGAATGAGGAATCCCTAGGCTCCAGTGGGAAGTCTGTCAGTTTTTGGCATTGCCAGCCTCACCCAGGACTGAACAGCAAGACCGTATAGCTACAGATGCACAACTCAGGCAGTGACAAAGTGAATTACTTTGTTCCTTTTTAAAATATGGGTTGTAAACTGTTAAAGAGAACAGACTAAAGCTGTAGTCTATCTAGACCTGCTTTTTTGGCAACCAAGGACATCATTTCCAGCACTCTAAGGTGACCAGCATGATGCCCAAAGTAAGACACACTATAAGAAACAACACCTAAACTTTTACTTATTCTGAAGTGGGATAAAAATGAGTCAGCCAGTTCAAAACTACCACCACTAGTTCCTAGAATGACCAAAACCTATCAAAAAGAGCTTATCTACCATAAATCAAATTTTAAGAATTGTTTAAATTACTTAATGAAAAATTTGGTTAGTGTTTTAAACCAGATAAATGCTTTTATTTATTTTATTGTTCTTTGCTTAGAGTACTAAATATAAAAATTTAAAATGCTGTGGCATGTGGGTTTGAAAGAACACAAACAGAATGCCATAAAAATCCAAACCAAAGCCTTGGTTGGATTTTGAGCAAAAAACAGTATAGGAAGTACAATTTATTCTTCTCTGGGTAATATTTAATCCTGAGAATCTCCCAAAGGATGAGACACATTACAAATCAGTGACAACACAGGTGACTGCTGGAGATTTTTACATTGTATTTTAGTTTTGAGCCAATGTGAGAATATTTACCAGAATTTCTTCCTAATTTCTTCTGTTTGTGAGCATTTCTCACTGCTGAAAGGAAGAATGTTGTGCCTCTAGACAGTTTTTAAGGAAACAAGTATGCACACATGCTCAGGTGGCAGCAACACAGACTCAGTTCAAATAAGTGCTTTCAACTCTTTCTCACTTCACAGCCTAGTTAGAACAAAATAGTGGAAAGTCCGTTCCAAGTACCTAAAATTTAGATAAAACCACAATAATATTGTTATAGTAGGATAGTTCACTGTGTGAAATTGCTATTTGAAAATTAAGTTTTTAAGAATGAGGACAGACTCAATTGATCAGTTATATGCTTGGGATTACTCAGATGCCATAACTGAACTAATGCAGGAATGAATGTGAGACACTGTCCTAAATGGTGTTCTTCTAAGTAGTACTTTTCTTCTGGTGTTTCTAATGCCATTTTCTTTTGCAGTTTGAAAACGATATTTCTGCATTCACATATGAGAAGACACTTATGATGGAACAGCGATCTCAGATGCTAAAACAGATGCAGCTATCAAAGAACGAAAGGGAAAGGGAGGTAGGGACTTCGGCTTGACAAAGTGTTCCATGAAAAATCTGAAAGTAGTATTTCTTGGCTGTGGCTTCTAATCAGTTTCCAGTCAAAACCTTTCATAATTGCATTCTGTATTTCTCTACAACTGGTTTCACTTGCAAGGTTAAAGTAACATGGGGAACAAAATAGTTTTTTATTTGAACAGATGTTAAGAGTTTCCTTTTCTAGTTAAGATGAGTGCAAGTATTAATTAGCAAAACATTTGAGCATCAGTGTGGAATGTATTCAGAGCATTTCCAAACTTGACATCAGTAGCTACGGTTCATGGTTATGCAGCTGGACTGTTTAGCTTTGGTTGAGATTTCATCTTAGAGTCATAGAACCATTCAGGTTGAAAAAACCTTTAAATTGGGTCCAGCCACTAACCTGCCAAATCCACCATTAAGCCATGTCCTTAGGTGCCACTTCTACATGTCATTTAAATACCTTCAGTGGTGGTGACTCAACCACCTCCCTGGACAGCGTGTTCCAATGCTGATAACCTTTTCCACAAAGAAATTTTTCCTAATGCCCCATCTAAACATCCTGTGGTGCAACTTAAGCCATTTCCTCTTGTCCTGTCACTTGTTACTCAGGAAGAGACCACCCCTCACCTCACTACAACCTCTTCCAGGGAGCTGAATAGGGTGAGGTGGTCTCTCATAGCCTCCCTTTCTCCAGGCTAAACAACCTCAGCTTCCTCAGCCACTCCTCATACGAGTTAAAAACACACAATATTATACAATGCATACAATACAATACAAATTTGTTCAAATCTCACTGTTTGGTTTTTTTAAGTTTCTGCATTATTTTGTATGTTTTATGAATCACCTAATTTCTTTCTGGAGGCAGAGTTAGGCCAACAAACCTATAATATGAAGATAGGAATGCTATGTTGGTTGCTCACCTATCCTTACTATTTTGCATGTAGGGACAAGCTTCATGCAACTGTATTTTCATAAATATTTGTAACTTTTAAGTCCTTTTCTTTTGGCTTGTGCTTTTACCCCCTCATCAATTCTGATAACTATTTCATTATTATCAACACCTTTTAGTGATGTAAAAGGTAGTAAGTGCTCTGGCTTTGCCATCACATAAAACTATTTCCCTCCCATGCCAAATAAGAGAGCTCTACTGTGTTTAACTGTTCATTTGTAAACCAGCTAGATTATTTTTCTTGTGACTTTTCCTTTTGGTTTTAATCCTACAAGTCCAAGCAGTTTGTTTTTTTAGGGTTTTTTGTTTTCATTTTTCATCTTCTCTCACTTTATTCATTTTTCCATTTAAAAGGCTATTTTTTAAGTTTGCTAAAGATGCCTGTTATTCCTACAGCAATGGGCTGCTGTAAATTGTCTCTTATCCATGTCATGGCAGTTTTCTTTTGATTTGAGAACTTCCCAAGAATCTTGAGTACATGCTCCCTCGTCCAAGAATAAAAGTCACATCCGTTTGTTTTTTCTGATTAGGGTATCTAAATCTACTTTGTTCTTTTGTATTTTCATGAGAAAATGTGGTTTAGTTATGCCATCACTTCCTCTGGAGCTATGAATTGAGTGACTGTACTCAATGTGCCAGGCCCTGTCTTAATCTGGTCATCTTCTCTTAAATGAGCTGAGCCCATCCACTCCATTTTTTTGATGATGTCCAAAACATTTGTTTCATTGGTATCACTAGTTCAAAGGCCATTGTTTTTGTTTTCATTATCTGTTTTCAGACATTCAAATACAACCTGAGATTTCAGCTTTGTATAGTGAGTGTAATTTGGTTTCCTGTTACTACCAAGATTAGCAGTTTAACCTCACTGCAGACAAGGCTCAAACCTTCTGAAAGAGGAGAATTTGTTTTTGTACAGTGTTCTTTTGCTGTTTCCCTCATAGGCATGTTTTATCCCTGAGCAGTCACCCTCACCCTCCCTTCTTCTGTCAGTTTTTAAAAATAGAACGAATTTGATCTTGCCTCTGGGTTGTCCTGTAGAATTGGGGATTGGGAACTCATCAGATTTTTCTTTCCTTTTTTGAGAAACTTGGTTGAGTTGCTTCTGTTCAAGTGTAACTATAATCCATACCTTCAAAGCTCGAGATAAGCAAACTTAGGTGCAAATGCCAAACACTCATTTATTTGACTTAACAACAGCACTACAAAGATGAAAGAAAACGTAGAGCCTCACTGACTTCCTTGTTTCCCTTTCTGGTGGTTGTTGGCTTCTTTCTCTGGCTAATCCTGACTAAGGACTCTTGGGCCAGGCAGTGATGGTGGGACCTGTGAGAAGGTAATGATCCATCCCACCACCACATTGTGTTGGGTTGTGCTGTTAGGTAAGCTTGGCAAAAATTCGTTTGCATGCAGGTGAGGAAAATGGTTATAGTTCATGAATCACTGGTTTTTAGAGTTGGAAAGTAGCTTTCTCACATGCTTAAACTTTTTTTCCATACTTTCGACTGTAATTGAATAACATAAATTCATCTGAATATGTACATATGCGAAGGGATGTGACTCTCACAAACAAATGAATATTTGAGCTTCCCATATAGACTATACTCAGTTAGCTTCATGTTTTCACAAAGGTCCTTAAAGAGACTTAATAAGTAACTGCTAAACATTTAAAAAAGAACCTCATAAGCTGTGATACCACAACTCATCTATTTATAAGAAAAATAATATCATCTGCTTTTTTTCTATAGACTTTCTTTTTTCTCTGTCATTGGTAACCTTTTTGTCCCAGATTCAGAGCATCACTGATGAGTCTCGAGGCTCAATCAGAAGGAAAAGCTACTCCAGTCCACTGTCCATTGGCCAGGATGCTCAGGCCCTGCTGACTAATGATTATCAAGAGGAGGAGGTAGCTGGACATAGAGCTGGCTAGACATACTTTCCCATTGTAACACTTGAAGTGCCACTATTGCAAACTGAACTGCACGTGAACAACTTAGTCACTCATTGTTATGGAACAGTTCTTCATAAATTTTAATTTTACTATTTTTCTAAATTCATTATCTCACACTATATTTTTTGTGTCTAGATGATGCTTCTGCAACATGATCTACATTCTCTTTCTCACACTTATTTTCCATGAAAGAAGCATGTTTCTGAGAATGTCTATTTTTCTTTAGAGCCAGAAGCAGGGTGTTTCATTAATAAGCATATTTCATGCTTTCACAAGCCATTGACTTGCTTTATAGTTCCTATGCTGAAGTACTGAAGCTTCTAGGAGACCATATTGATTTCCCAGTTCATTTAAGGAGCTTTCTATGCTTACTTGCAAGCCATCATTAACCCATAAATGTCAGAAGTGCATTCTGCATGGTGGCATTGAAAGGAAATGGACTGATGTAATCAGTGGTTCTAGTGTGCACTTGAAGTGTTGCTCATATCTGAAGATGTGTAGCCTAGTTTGTAGAAGTGCTGCATAGCTTTGTGTTTCCCTTTCTTCATGGAGTATGAGGACAATGTGTGTTCTATGTGTTTAATTTGGTATCAAAATAGCAGTAACAAAAATATGCTTTTGTTGTCATTGAATTTTTTAGAAATATATTCTATAGATCAAGAATTTCTCTTGACCCTCACCATCTTTCTAAAAATGGTGAATTGTCTTCCACAAAAGCAGAGTTGTACTGAACTCATCTTACAGTTGTTACCTTGAAATTCTAGTTCATTGGATACTGCTGCGTGGTATTTACAGTATGGACATATATTTGTTAGCTTTTTTCATTCTCATGATAGAACTGTATCCACAAGAGCTTCTATTTTGTGGTTGACTCATGATTTAATCACTTGTAGAGAAAAGAAGACCATCAGACAAATAGATATTTATGCAAACTTCAGAGCTGAACTTTAGGATTTGGGAATCCTCAAGGATAGGGACTAGGAAAATAATTTAGAGACTATAGAAGCTCAAAGACATTTAAAACCAGCTGCAATTACAGTTTGTGAAGCCCTAGAGGAATTGCTGTTCAGAGATCAAAAGTAGATGTTCTCATCTGCTTGGTTTTTATTCACGCTTTTGACTGACCCGAATGGAACTGATTCTTCTGAATCATCACGTATGTGGAGGGACACAACTATGTCTAACGTGAATAATTGAGGTTCCCAAATGGAACAGAAGCTTCAAGTCATGATTTATCAAGTCTTTGAATGGCTTTCAGAACTGTTAAATATCTTTTAAAACAAACAAAAACACAGAAAAAAGAAATGCCACCTCCAAAACAAAAAGCCCCAGACCACAAAAAGAATCCTCCCACCCGAAAACAATTCACTTATAATTTTAAGAGTCCAAGGTCATGTATTTTTGTTGCATTTGATGGACATAAAGAAGCCTATGGAGAAAGTATTATGAGGGAAAGTAGGTAAGTAAATAATGTGTTAAATATTTCATCCTTTTTTCCTCAAAAGGAGTGAGGGGAATGTAAAATGGAGAACACAGGAGTGTATATGCACGTGGGAAGAATAATATTAAGTTCTTGAAGTTGATTTGAGTTTCTCCTATTAAAAGGGAAGAGAAGGTCCCTTAATGGTTATATTGGTTGGATTTTGTTATGCAGTGTGCTCTTGCATGCATAAATAATCTAACCTAATAATGTAAATCCATAGCTAGCCTTCAATTCAGCCAGTCCCATACTGAGTTCATAAAGTTCAGCAGTGTCTGAGGAAATAACATCACTGGGGAACAGTGAGAGCACTGGCTTTCAAGTTTTGCACTGGCAAAACACCTTTGTGTAAGTAAAGTACCATCTGGTGGGATTCAACCTCACTTTAGTTCATTACACAATGATGGTCCAGGTCAGGTGTAATCCTGCAGATATAAAATACTAAGTACATTTTTTACAAGCTGTTTCACTTCCTGCTGAAGTCACAACACTCTGGCATACATTTCACAAAGTAAGGTGCATTTTTCTGTAGCTTCTTTTGTTCCACTGCTGTGAAATTCCTTTTCTAAATGTTAATAACGTGTCATTTACAAATGCTCTTTTTGGCTGAGTCTTGGGGTGATTCTTTGTTTTGTGTCCAGGCCCAGCTGATCCATGACAGAAACACTGCCTCGCACTCTGCTCCAGCAGTGGAACCAAGTGTGGCTGCTGCTGTGCCAGAAAAAGTGCATATGACCTGGACTAAAGAAAAGTTTGCAGCTGAAAAGCATAAAACCAAAGACTCAAATGTGTCTGGCTTTAAAGATGTTTTCAACATGAAGCCGTAAGTGTACATGTGGCATTTGGAGTTCTGTGTTTCATTGTGTGTGTTTCAATGTGGGGGATTTTTGAGTTGGTTGTTTTTCTTGTTTTCTGGGGTTTGTTTTTTCAGGTATTCTGGTTTATTTAAAACTGAGTACAAAAATAATGTTTTTATGCACTTCACTTAAATGCCATCCTTACAAAAATGCATGGACTTAGGTTGAATAATAATGACTGCAAAGAGTCATTCACAAGAATGTGGTGAATGAAGTTTAAATGACAGGCTTCGAGCTGTAAACTCAACTTATGGATTGTATTAGAAAGCACCTGTATTAAATAATAACTTAATGATAATGTCTGTTTTTCTCTCTTCCTGTTGGTGACAAATTACTGCAGATATATCCCTGTCTTATATGTTGTGTTTTGTTGAACTAGAAGGAGTACCAAAGAAACAAATAGTTTTATATTGCTTTAATTTACAGGATGAGGGCTGAATGTGTTGAAAGACTATGTGTCTTGCTATATTAAATAGTTCCTGTGTAAATATTCCTTTTTTTTAATTTTAAAATAGATAGGAGCTATTGCCTATGTCAAACCAATGTAGTAGACACAAAAGCAATGACAGAAAGAAATCAGCTTGTTTCCTTCCTCATCTTGTGATTTTAAGCATGCACATGCATTTTTCTGAGCTCTGGAAGAATGCTCTTAGAAGCAGAGCCTAAATTATTTTCTGCACATGACCATACTAAAATTGTGGATGTCAAGAGGAATCTTAATATCTAAGGAAAACATATCTTAAATCTAGGACTTGGCGACAATAGAGTCGGAAAACTTAGTTAAAATCAGCACCTTAAAATCCTAAGTTGTTTTGTGGATTTCCTTTGACCTCTTTAGAAACAGCCTGTCTTCTGCAAATTCCAAAAATCATTTTGCTCATGCTCTAAAGCATTGTTGTGGCCTGCATTATACTCTAATCCTTGGTTTTTTTTTTCATTAATGTCTTAGAAATATTTCCTATTACTACTTCAGAATTGTGCAAGATGCAGATTTCAGATAATACTATTTTAAAACTGCTGTGTGTAGTTGGGGTAGAAATTACAGTTCAAAGTTGGTGTGCCTGTAGACTGTATTAGTATTCTTGACTTTAAAATGTAGCTGATGGCAATTTTTTTTTCCTACACATTTGCTTCCCTTTCACATAGAGAATGGGGAAATCTGTAAGTCTAAGTTTCATTTCACTTAAGCAACATAGGCTGTGTTCTCTGCTTCTTGTGGTCCTGTACATTGTATGCATGTTTCTAAATCATAATTTTCAGTGCATGTGTTCTTTTGTGCCTTGTTTAATATGCTGTGAGTTAGCATTTATCAATGAAAAAATATTTATCATTGTGACTTCTTAATGTTCTTGTGAATATTATCAACATTCTATTCAAGGTAAGTCACAAAACGTGTGTTTTAGTTTCTGTAAGAATGTAAAACTTGACAGTACTCCTCTGCACCAGTGTAATATTTCGTTTTCTAGTTAACTCCATTAAAAAGTGAATATATTTTTATTCTGGAAAAATAGCCCCTCGTTGTGATATAACTACTTGGACAGTAAGTATTATGTGTTCACAAAGGGAACTTTCCTGTTTCATCCAAAGTCAGTTCTTGTCTGCTTTCTACCAACCCATGCACTTGTAGAAATAACAGAAGTTCAGACATACATTGGGTGTGACAAAAGTGGGATAGTACATCTCTTGAGTGGAACTCACTTGACTGCTCTGCTGTTTTTCAGAGTTCAGCATTTTCTTAATTTTGCCTCTTTAACAAGTTGAGCTTCTTAGGAAAATTTAGGAAGCTTACTTTGTCTACCATGTATGGGTTCAGTTCTGCCAGTGCTTGAAAGCTGTGTGATATTAGTTAGCCTCAGTGTACATTGCACACAATGGGAGCCTTTATTTTGGGGCTGAATTTTTGCCTCCTCTGTCACAAATTTACATCCTGCATTGTAGTTTTAGTTTAACAATGTTTCGGCTTCAGTATTTATACATCTCAGTTACATACTCTTGCCTCTCTTCATAGTTGTTCTTTGGTCTTCTCAAGATGCAGTTCTGCTTCTGAAAAATTGAGCTTCAAACACTCTTCTGTTCCATATAAGGTTTTTGTACAGTTGGTTCTCAGGATAGATGGCTGCTGTGATAGAAAATCCCCCAAGAGGGACTGACAAACTCAATTTTAGAAATGTTATTCTCGTATTGGGGGAAGATTGGAGGTAGCAGAGGGGAGAGAATCAATTAAATTGATAAGACTGGTTTCCACTGCTCATTAAACTTCAGGCCAAATGCCTTTTAATTTCTTTTTTGGTAAAGCATCTACATTTGGGTAGCAGATCTTTTGCCTAAGTGGGCTAAGGTTGAGGTCGTGTGACTAATTTCCAGCCTTGACTAATTTTACACAGATAGCAGTTTCTCAGGAACTGTTAAGGGCACTGCTCTTTTATTTTGTTCCAAAAACCAACTAAATCATACCAGACAGATACTAAAATAAGGACATCTTTGAAATCCCAGCAGTTTTTTCTTTATGTGCACAAATTTCCAACAATTACGTTTGTGGATGGAACAAGAAAGGCATGAGTTAGTGAGAGGCTCAATTTCAGTGCTTACTGCCTTGCTTGTAGAACCTGAGAAACCAGTAATTTTTTTCAAAATTCTATGGTGTTTCTGAGTTTTCTTCACCAGCTTATAATAATTCTGTGATGTTTCCAAAGGCCCATGGGTAAAATCTTCTGGTGCACAGCATAAATCTTTCCACTGCATGTCTGTAATTTCCTTGTTTGGAAATTCTTGTATAAATCCAGTTCCTTGTTTATGTGAGTCAGTAAACTGGATTCTTAGTGTTTTCTGACTGAACTTTAACTTCTGTTGAAACCAAGGGTTTGGTTCACCTTGTTGAAAGATAACTGACAACTGGAAAGTTTGTGCATTTTGACAATCCACTTAGAATTCTTTGAATTTCAGAGTTAAGTGTTCTTTTCAAAGGTATTGCATTTCTCATTTATTTTGAATGTGTACAAATGATGTCCATGAAAATAGCTTATTTTACGTGCTTATAGATTAAACTTATACATTCAAGTAAATAATGTATAATTCAAATATGTAAGTGTTGTGACAATGTTTAAAAATGTTTCTTTGCATGCTAGAAATCAGTCAAATGTGAGAAGAATGCACACTGCTGTGAAGCTCAATGGAGTAGTGCTTAATAAATCACAGAATGCTCAGCTAGTTCTCCTGAATATGCCTGGACCTCCTAAAAACAGGAAAGGAGATGAAAACTGTATCCTCTGCTGTATTGATTCCATATTTCTTGAAACTGGGAATTTGATTTTTGTGGTTGTACTACTGTCTGTCTGCCTTTTGGGGTAACCATAAGTAACCATGGTAAGTATAAGTTTGCCTTTAAGAAAATGGTCTTTGATTCTGCAGAGAAAGTTGCAAAAAGTATTGACAGTGGTGAGGGGGTTTTTATTGATATAGAACAATTCTCAATTTTGAACTCATTTTAAAATTTCTCATTTTCATCTTTTCTGTGGGTGAGCAGAACTACGAATTTCCCTGAAGTTAGTCCTCAATTTCATTTGAACACCCAGGTAATGGGACAGGAAAGGGTGACAGAGGAAAACTCTTTGATTAAATCATTGAGCTCAATTTTTACATCATATGTCAGACTTTTTGAGATATTACTGGCTATTTTGTTTCTCTTCTGAATAAATTCCTTGACCTCATGATATTTCAGACATGGAGTTTCTGGAAGTTCTAACAGAAGGCCTGGATAGAGTTCTCTTAGTTCGAGGCAGTGGACGTGAAGTGATCACCATTTATTCTTAATCTATTTGCACATGTTCTTCAAACACAACACACCCCCCATGAGAAAACAGTTATTTGCCATAATTTGAGCAGTTTCATTAAGTGTTCTAGTGCATTGAAAATTACCTGCAAGCTGAATCTTCTGATCATGTGTTTTTTTTTTCTATTAAAGTGTTATATTGAAGTAATATTTTAAGCAGATAGATTTATGTAGAAAATATTTCTATAGTGAATAAATGGTGGATGGGTTAGGATATTTATATGTAAAATTATTGCACTTGTTAAGCTGTGGTGAAACACAAGAAAAATGATAATGTGATGGTATTTTTAAACATAGAGAAATGTAAGCAACTTTTGATGATTTTAATCTTTGTTCTGTGTCTTAATAAAAGGGAAAAGTTTTAGGAAAAGTTGTCTTTTTTCCTTACCAAAATGCTGCAGAGATGTATACAATCACTCAAATTTGTATATTACGTGCATAAAGTGTTTCCCTGAAGTTCATGATTTGCCACACTGGTTAAAAATAGCATTTCTGTATTTAAAATGCTTACGTATCTGAAAGCTGCAGGAGATAGTAAATAGACAAGCTGTGTGGGTCTTTTCCCATGAGCTCCTAGCAGTCATGGACATTGCATGACTGTACCACTGAATCATGTGAGCATCCAGTTCATAGGAAGGCTATGATGCAGAAACTCCTGGTTGCAGATATAATTGTACCAATTCAGAAGCCACAGGAAATCTATGATATATGTATATTTTGAAAATGTTGTATGTATGTGCTGCTGTTTAAAATAAAATCTGCTTTTCTGAACCAATTGAACTCTTTAGTTTTAGTTTTGTAAATGTTTTTTAGTTTTGTAAATGTTGTTTAAGACCTAAAGTGTTTGTTTGGTATCTGAATATTCTACTCTAAAAAGAATGGCTTTATTTATATATATAAACTATTCTTTTAGTTTCTTTTTTTTTGCTTTATAATACAATCAACATGCCTGTTGCTCAGACTAGAACAGCAGTAATGCAGAGCCCAAACACCTGACTAGGTTTGAGGCCAGTGCTTTTTCCACAGTGCTGGGTTCCCCCCGGGGAAGCCACGGTGGGTCCCGTGGGATGCTGTCTCCCTGGGCTCAGTGGGAGAAGCTGGGGTTGGCACCGTGGGATTTTGGGGGGGTTTCTTTCTGCTTTACTGTTTTCCTTTTGACCGCTGTGGTGCTGGGGAGAAAAAACTGGAAACAAAAACTGGAGGGGCTTCCCGAATATCTTTGCAGGTGTTTGCCACCTTCACAGGAGGTGCAAATGCCCATGGAGCTGAGCAAGGGGGTGCTTGGGGCTGGGGAGGGTGTGGCAGCCACCCAAACCTGACCCCCAGATGCCTTTGGGATTTCTGCTTTGCTGCTCCAACAGGGAACATCCAAGGAGGGGCTGGCTCCCAGCACACATTAGTCAGCTGGTAAATGTCTTCTTGTGTTCTCTTTGGGAAATAAATTTGCGTTTAGTGGTTTGGAAATACCTGGGTGTGGCTTGGCTGATACTCATCTCAATGGGTTCCCATGGCCAGAGCTGCTTCCCGTGTGCCTTGCCCTAGGGAACTGTGTTCACTGCTGGTCTTGCACAACAGCAGCTTCAAGCACTAAAATAACCCAAAGGCCTGGGCTGCCTTTGGGCTCCCTGGAGCTGTTGTGTGTAGCTGTTGTGTTTGGTGTAGGCTTCCCTAATTCCTGTTTTCTTTGTGGGGTTCATCTGCAGGAACCAATGAGCAGGGCAGGGTCCAGGAGGTGAGCACAAAGATGGGCGTCATTCTTAGGATGCTTTGGTTTTGTAGTGGTTTAAATGTAACAGGGTTTGCTCAAGAGCTCAGTCTCCTTTGTGTGCAGGCAGGCTTCTCTTGACCAGTATTTCAAAAATGAGCTGCAGAGTAGCTCCATATGCACATCTTGCAAAGCTGCTTTGGATCCAAGGGGCTGATATTTTCTCTCCCCGGGTTGTTTGGGTTCCTCTGCACCCTCATCTTTGGGAGGGTGGAGGCAGTGCTTTTATTTCCCCTTTGGAACTCTTGGTGAAGCAGGCTGAAACTTTGCTGGTCTTAGTGTCATGTCTGAAGTCAAGGCAAGGTTGATGGGGAAAATAAAAAAAAGAGCAGTTCCTTTAAAAACCTTTGTGCTTTCCCCCCACCAAAAAAATGGGAGGCATCGTCAGATAGTTTGTTTTGGGCTTCTTTCAGGTAAGAACAAACAAATGGGATAATAAAAACCAGTGAACTGCAGACTTTGAGAGACAGAAGCACAACGTGCATCTGTTTGTGGTGACAGGGATGTTCATGTGTTTCTTTGGGATCTGAAATGAAGGGACTCAAGGCCAGGGTTCTGTTTCCTTTCTTCTCCTACTTCCCATCTTGTTTATTTGGACCAATAAACTGACAAATCTTCACCATCAGAGCTGATCCACAAGAGTGTAACAATCTGAATCTCCCTAAAGTTGCACAGGTGCTGGAGCATGTCCAGAGGAGGGCAATGAACGTGGTGAAGGTCTGGAGCACAAGCCTTATGAGGAGCAGCTGAGGGAGCTGGGGTTGTTCAGCTTGGAGAAAAGGAGGCTCTGGGGAGACCTTACCACTCTCTACAACTCCCTGAAAGAAGGTTGCAGCAAAGTGGGGGTCCATATCTCCTCCCAAGTAACAAGATGAGAGGTAATGTCCTCAAGGGAGGTTAAGATTGGGTATCGGGAAAAATTTCTTCACTGCCAGGGTGTTCAGGCATTTGGAACATCCCTAGGTGGCCTAGGGAAGTGATGGAGTCACTGAACTGTTCAAAAGACATGTGGCTGTGGCACCTGAGGGCATGGTTTAGTGGTGAACTGCAGTGCTGGGTTAATGGCTGGTCTTGATGATCTTAGAGGTCTTTTCCAACCTTAATGATTCTATGGCCATCTTGTCGGGAAATTAGTTTTGCAGACTGAAACAAGGGAAATGTCCTTTTTGCTGTTTTCCCCCCTACCTCCTCGCCCAGGGTGACTAGGAGTGCTAGGTAATCTCCACTTAGAAAGTCTTCAACTCATTAATTCTGTCACCAGCTCTTTCAGCATCCCGTGGTTCCCAAAGTCCTGTGCTGACAATCCTGCCCTAAAATAGTGAGTATTTGGAAGTCGCTGTGGTGCATCCTTCACACTTGCAGATATGGGCTGCTGTGGTGTAAATGTGGTGCAAATGACAGTGCAAAGCCAGGCTTAAATCTATAATTCTGGGCATGGTGGGAAGCCTATGAGTAATGTATATGCAATGCACACAGTGTCTTCACAGCTGATGAAATTCCAATATTCACTAAACAGCTGGGTAAGTTCAAGCCTTCAGTTTTCCTCCTGCACTTTCATTATCCATATTTATCTTGGAAGTCAGCACAGGGTAGTGAAAATCAAGGCTTTCACATACCTATAAATGCCTAAACACCTCCACTATACAGTTCTCTTATAGTATTGAAACTAATGCAGTCCAAACCACAAATGAGTTTTCTAAAGCCTGTTTCAAACATGTGGTCCTTACCTGTGTACATCTGTCTCATGAGCCTTTCTAAATCCTTCTGAAAAAGTAAAATGCATGCAGGCCTCACCTGAGCCCTTCAACACAGCCTGAGGGTTTTGGGGAGTCCAGTAGCAGGTCTGTGTGCAAAAGGCATCACTGGAAATCAACAGGCCATTTGCAGTAATGAAGGGCATCCTGTGACTTGCCCATTTTGCACTGTCACACGCCAAAACCACTTACATCGAATGCATTGACAACCCATGGACCTTGCAAGGAGTCTCATGTTTTATGTATCATGGGTGATGGTGAGCATCTGTGACAGTTTTTATGCTGTGCTGGCATTAAGCTGCTACAATACACTGAGTGCCACCTTTTCTTGGCTGTTTTGAAAGAGATGAGTAACAGTGAATGTCACAGCTGTCATAAGTGAATGTCACAGCTGTCACAAACTATGTGGTCATCATCCCCATCAATAACTTGCCTGAGTCTTGAAAAAGAAGAGGAGACATCCAAGTTCTGCAAATGTGATTGAGAGGCTGGAGTTACTGAAGGTCTGTTGTGCATCTACAGCTTTACTTAACTACAGTGAGCCTAAGTTGTGGCAGAAAACTACCAGAAGAATAATGAAGGTAACTCTGCACTTGGAGTAAAATACATGCATTATGAAAGAAAATTTCCATTCAAAATGTCCTTTAGTGCTCTAATCCCTGTATGTATTCTCATCAGTTTAAAGTAGTTTCCCATGTAAACTCAGATCCCAGCTTTTCTTAACACTAAGCCTTGAATTCAGTTTCTGCTGTTGCACAACCTCTTTGTGTCCTAGTTGTTTCTGCACATTGAATACACTCAAACTCTTCTGAAGAACTAATGGAAACAGCTTAAATTGTGATGCAAAATGTAATATCGTCTAGAAATGTTTTCTTAAACTCATTAAGAAAATTTTCTAAAGACCTGCAACAGATGAGGCCTTTGCCACACACAGGGGGGAAAAAGAGGCAGAATCAACACTCACAGAAGATTGTTGCTATTGCACAGCAATGGCAGGCAAGCATTCAAAGATGAAAGAGGCAGAGTAAGAAGCCCTGAGATTAAAATTCATATTGTGCACATATTTAAGGCCTGAGTTAAAATTTATACATTCTTATCTGCAGCCTTTTCTAATCTTTTGAATGTGTCACTTCGACATGCTGCTCTTTGTTGCTTGTGTAAGTTAATAACAGTGTGTCATCGTGTAACTCAGCCTGCATTCAAAATGTGCAAGGTGTAGTGGTGGCACAGGAACAAGTGTGCAGGCAGAAAAGCCTAACAAGTGGTGAGCTGTGGCTTTAGCTGCATGCCAGACACCCCTGTGAGAGACCTCCCAGCCCATTACAGCACACCAGTCAAGAAATCAGTCTTGATTTCCCAACTATCAAAACTGAGACACAGCAAGTTTGGAAAAACTCTTTATTTCTATCTCTCCATAAGAAAAATGATGCTATGGAGCTTGTTGGTGTTCACAGTGTTAAATGCATGTTTAAGGTATTCTATAAATGATACTTATTGTAAAGGCTCACGTAATCACTTCTGATCAGAACCATAACATTTTCTTGTTTGGCTTATGTTACCTCAAACATAATCCTTTGGGATCTCTGTGTGTGTGTGTATGTATGTGTACATAAGAAGTATACAATAAATAAGCTCTAGTATGGTTCAAAAGAGCCTCATCTGGGCCATGACTGTGAGCCAGACAAAACTGAAAACAGTGAGAACAGCTACAATCAAAATTCTCTCTTCCCTCCTCTCAAGCTGACAAATCTTATGTACTTCAAGAACACCCTTTTTTTTCTCACTCCCTCATCTATGAAGAGCAGTGATCTATTTCATCTGCCTCAGTCAAAGGATTCTTGTAAGATGTTCTCTTAAATTTATTTTCTCAGCCTTGGGGCATGCAATTACTGCTGTTCACTCATGCTTTGCCTGTTTAGGTACTGGAAGGATGCATGTGCTTTCTGTCATTTGTTCCAGCATTCCCAGGGCAGCCAGCATGTTCCTGATTTGGGCTCTGCCCACCACTGGCTGTGGAGCCAGCAAGCCAAACCTTGTTTAGCAGCTTACAGAAGCAAATGGTGTCTTTACTAAGCTGATACCTGACCAGTGTGTTGTCTCTTGGGTTCTCATGACATGGGGAAATATAGTAGGAAACTGGACAAGGACCAAAATGCTACCTTTGACACTGCAGCTAGTTCCTCCTAGCAGCATTCCTCAGGGAGCACATGATCAGCATGTGTCAACCCCTGTGACTCAGAAGATAAAACGCTCCACTAGCCCAAGCAAAACAGGTCACAAGTGCAACTTCGGACACAATTCAAAACAGCACTCGAGTGTCCTTTGCTTTGTGAGCACTGTAGCAGAAGTCAACAGGATGCGTGACAGGCACAGGATCAGCTGAAGGCTGCCCATCCTAGTTATGCATTCAATTCCTTAGGGGGAGAGGAAAGGAAGTGGTTGTTAGCACAAGTTTGGCAGCAATGCAGTTGTAACCTGTTAAAAGCCCTTTGCTGTCTGGATTTGCTCTGTGCAGGATGAAAGCATTACAATCACAAACACATTGTACCTGCTGGAGTCCAGCTTGAGAGACCAGTGCAAAAAAACCTTGTTAAAACAGTCACTCAGCATCAATTTTATTACACCATGTTATAGCAGTATAGTTACATTTGGTGATTCTATATACACTTCAGCACCTTGTAGGAAAACAGATGGTGAGCTGGTCCCGTTTGCCATGTGATACCCAGTGTCCATCCCTTGCCGAAGCCCCAGCCCTCTGGCACAGTCCCCTAGCTGACTTCACACTAAGGTGGCAAGAGCCTGGATGTTTTGGGAGCTTTCGGGGGTCCTGTGAACAGCACGGTGGTTTCTGACGCTCCTGTCCTTAGCACTGACTTTGGGGCTGTGCTGAGCCTTGGCCACGTGGCTCTGGAAGGCCCTGACAGTTCGGATAGCACGGATGCAGACTACAAAGCTGGCAAAGTACAGGCAGGAAGCGACGGCACCGAAGAGACCCACGGCTGCATCTCCACCCTGGACCACGCAGCTCATGGAGGTGTAGCCGCGGCGCGCGTACAGCCTCTCGCGCCTCTTGCAGACCTCTGTGGAGTTCACCTGGCTCACAAAATGCAGGTAGAGACCCACTGCCACGATGTAGGCTGCACCAGCCAGCAGGTTGAAGGCACACTCGCCTCCCAGCAGCGCCGTCCTGAGCTGCTGGATGGGTTTTGCCCCCACGACGAGGAAGACGAGGGTAAGTACTGCCGCTGTTAGGCTGAAGGCTACTCCTCCATACACGCAAGGGGCTCTCATCTGGGTGAACTGCATGTCGAGCTCCCTCACCTCCCGGAGCTCGGTGCCCTCAAAGGGGCTGTAGGCGGAATTGAGGCTAAAGGAGCCAAAGCCCCCCAGGGATGTGAAGCCTGCAACAGAGGCTTGGGAAGCGCCCACGCAGATCAGCACCAGGAGGTTAACCGTGATTTCCACGAACTTCAGAATGCCTGTAAGGAGCAGAAGGGTGAGAACAGGTGTCAAAACCATGTCTTGTGCAGAAACTGGGGGTGACAGAAGTACAACAAATCCATAGACACAGAGCAGTAGTGCTGAGATAGTCCTCCTGGCTACAGCTACAGGAGAGCACTGCTTTTAGAAAAAACGAAGTCTGAATTCTCTGGGTACATTTCAGGCTGGGCAAATTACTTTTCTTAATTTATCAGTGTGCCTCATAGATGGATCTTTATGGGGACAAAAAAATCCATAAAAATTTTATTCTGCTTGCATTATTGCCAAGGCAAGTGCACAGCAATTGTATTTTGGCCTGTAACTACTTGGCATAAACACACAGAGCAAGAAATATCCAGTATGAACAAAATGCTGAGGTTAAAGCTGACAAAAACCCAGAAGCTTCTAATGGCTTGAAATATTGTGCAAGTTATTTAGGTCATTTAAAATGTGTTTACTGCTTTAACTTACACCTTTTTTTGTCTATTTGTTAATTTAAATTTATTATCTAACCAGATGCAACTTGCACTTCATCTCCTTCAGAGGCAAAAATCTCTTCATAAATCTGAAGAAGCAGTTTCTGATTGCACCAAAAGGAAAAAAAAAAAAGGGGAGAGGAAGGAGGCAAAACCCACTTTATATGTGGAGATAAATCAAGTGAATTTGATACTAATAGGTCATGTGTTCTCTTCCACACCTTCAACTTCAGAAGAAAGCCTTATGACTTCTGAGTTGACTCTTCACTTCTTTTTCTTATGTTTGGCTACTAAAAAAAGTTACCAAGGGTTTTTAAGGAGAAAAAAAAAAAAAAGGCAGAGAAATTACTTATTTTGGTGGTAGTTGTCTGTTAGGAAGGTGCATCATGTTTGATAAATCTGATTATTCTGTGACAGCTCGCTAGGGGTCAGACTAAGATTAGCAAACATGACAGACGTTGAAGTGTAGCACAGCTATAGTTGCCTACTGGGGAACTGAAAACCCCTAGTGTGTCAGGCATGTCACTCCAAGTTCTGAAGTTAATTAAAGAACTGTGAATCTTATTATTTTGTTGCTGTCTGACAGCCAAGAATGTAAGATGCTTCACACAGTGGTCCTATATTTGTCTTCAAAGTGGGGCAGGATCTGTGGTTTGCATACAGACTTTCATTTTATGCTGCTAACATTGATCCACGTGGTGTTTTCCTCCTGAGCAATGCCTCGGTTGCTGTCAAGGCTGTATGGGCTTGAAAAGAAAGGGCTGAAGCAGCAATGAAAGGGAATTAAACAAATTCCTCTCTTGTGTTGCCAGATGCTTCTAACCAAAGAAAAGCAGTGACAGCCACCATGAAGGATTATCGGATATTCCCGTTCTGCCCCTTCTTATTCCCTCCACAGAGCGTTGTGGTAATGAGCCCTTTCCTGCTGTTGCTTGCTCTGCACAGGAAAGTACTTGTGGCTGCTTGACAAGGGCCTCTGGCCACTTCAGCAGCTCCTGCTTCCCCTTGTATCCAGACTGGTCCCTTTAACTTCTGCTAATGTAGCTCTAGGTAGGTACTGAGCCCAGTCAAATGATGGCCTTGCAAACCATCCCAAAAGCACAAAGGGGAGCAAAGATAATGGTGGCAATACCCAGGAACAGGGTAGCTGAAACTCAGCACGTTTTTCTGCTTGTATATGTATATACAAGTGTACACATATACAGATTTCACCTCCCAGGAAGAATTAGGTAGAATAGGCAGAGCAGACAAAAGACTCTTTCAAGAGGAACTAAGTGTGCAGTTCTATGTTTGTGTTCTTCAGAGGTGATGCTGATTTCTGCAAGACAATGTGCCTTTTCTTTGACCCTTCTGCACAACAATTTCTGTGAAGCAGGGCACTAGCCATGCTAGTCACCAAATCTGTTCAGGAGCTTCAAATATTTCCAAGGAAATATTTATGGAGCTAAATGAAAAGAAAAATTTAAATCTTGTTCCATGAGTCAGGATTTGGAACTCCTTGTAGTGAATTCAAACAATGCAGCCAGAAGACTCAGCATTTTTAATAGGTACAGAGTAATCACTTTACTAGGACTGTTCACGGTGTTTTGAAAGAGTAGTAGCTGTACAGGACATTAACTGGAACTCAATCAGGTATTTTTTTGTCTGTTCAGTTGAGTTGTACATTACACCTGCCAAATACAGGGAGTCAACTTAGGTCCTCAGGGCCCTTGGATGGTGCTGGATGCAGAAGAGCATTTGCCTTTTTAAAGGCTGACCACTGATTTTATAGACGCTCCATCAGGAAGCAGTTTTTACAAGTCTACAGGGAGGAAAGACCATCTGATTAAGGGAAACATAAATTTAAAGTATGTTTGGGAACTTGGTAGTTGGGAGTTCATGACCAGTCAGCTTTCTTCTACTGCTGACTTCAGAATTTCCTTTTCATCTATGACTACTTAGGCCCTGTGACCTGCTGACCATCAACTTTTCCTGTACATCACCTTGCTGAGCTTTAGAAAAGGCAATGTTCTGCTGCTAACCTCCCCATATTTATAACTGACCCCAGTCCTCAATGAGATGCTGCTCCAAAACTTTCCACATGTCCTCACACGTTCTGTGTGCAACCCCTTAACTTCACTGAGCTGGTTTCTGACGGGATGACAAATAGGATCAGTGTAGGTCCACTGTATTTCTGACTGCAGCATTAGATGCTTTAATGGCATGCCTGAAAAAGTGCCTTAGGGCCTTCAGGTTGGACAGGTTTTGTATGTACCTGCACAGGTGTCACACATGCCTGTTGTGGAATATATTAGAGTAACTAAACAATGGAGAGAGGTCCATTAGCAGCTACCCCACCAGTTATTCTTATTGCATGGGTTAACTTTTTTTTTTTCCCCTCAAAGTGCAATAACAAAACCTTCTGTATTAAAGAAAATTCTAAAATGATAAGGGGTATGTAGAATTAATTACAGGTCTGCAATGACAGCCAAGGGTTTGTGAAAGTAGCAGACAATTAGTGGAAATCCCCAAGGCCTTGTACAATCATCAGGGCTTTGATGGAAATATTAAGCCCTGCAGTATGTTCAGACCCCAAAAGCCTTGTACAGCCTTGATCTGAGATAGTTACAAGCTGACACCAAATCCTACTCTACTAGTGTAAACAGGATAGACAGATTTGAGAAAGAAGGAATAAAAGGACAGCTAAGTTTTGAATCTTAGCCCTGGTAAGGTATGGTAACACACATCCTAGCAGTGACCTATGTCCAGCAGTGTACTGCTGGCAGAAAGGATGGAGCTACAAGCCACACCTCTGAGTCTGCACTGCCACTTCTGCTGTCACAGGCCTGTTAGCTGTGCCATCCTAGAATTATACCTGCAGAAACTACACTGCCAAAAGGTCTTCCTTCTGGGGAAGTTACTTATCTCTACAATTATTCCCTAATCCCATGCAACAGCAAATGCATTACAAGATTTAAGTGTAAAATGACAGGAGGTCTGAACATCTCAACATTCCATTGGTTATTTTTTTCCTTTCTGAAGCTCAAAATCTTTGGATCTACCTAAAATGTTATTCATTTGTATTGAAATCAGCACAGTCAACAGCTGGCTTTGGGAACTAACCCTCTCCTTACTGAGCAAGTTCCAAGACTCAGGTCAGGGCTCCTGGATTACCATTTTCTTTGCCATGATTCTTCCCTGCACTGCTTTTCAGCACTGAAGGCAAGGAGAATGGCTGCAATCTAGAAGACAGTGGATGTTGCCAGAGCAATGCAACTTCAATGTATCTTACTTGTTAATTTTGCTTGAATTGTGTCATCTTTTGCTGTGAGGAGGCTTCCTGCTGTAAGAAACAACAGCCTTTTAATTTATACTATTAATCTACTGTTTGCTATTCCTTTCCCTTCTTTTCCCTGCTGGGCTATTGCCATGGTATCAACCTACTGAACAATGGCTTTATCTTCTGTCACATGGTGGGCTTGAACATCCAGCAAACCAGCCAGGCAGGCAGGTGAGGGCACAGACCCACAGGCAGCTCACTTGACTCGAACAGCTCCTACCCTTGGCTGGGCAGTCACTTCTTTTCTCCCCATCTCCTCCAGCTTCACATTAGTCCCTTCCAAGAGTTGCTTAAATAAATTAAAACAGCAGGATACACTTCAACTCTTTTCTTGTGTGCTGCTGGTTTTTCTGCAACTTTAGCAACTTGAAGTAACTCAACAGTGTGTATCTGGTGAGCAATTGTGTTGGCATGAGCTTAGCAGGGGAAATAACACAGCCAGGACCAGAGAAAGACCAGAAACTTTCCTTCTCAGGTGAGCTGTGTGCTTTGCCTTATAAAACTACACTGTGGCTGAAAGTGTGGTACCCAGTAACTCAACTGTGCAATCAAGTCTCAGGCATCAGAAGGTGTAAAGAGGAGTTTTCATCCAGGCACTGTGGCAGGATGGCCCCCCCATCCAGGTGTGGGAGTCACGGTGTATGTACATAGGGTAAAATGGTCAATTCACATTTATTCCTCTGCTTCTGCAGCTGCCGTAAATGAATCTGCGGGACAGATAGTTCTGGCTGTCTTTGTTGAGCTCCCCTGACCCCATGAGAGCCCAACTAAAAGAGAGGGCCTTCAAAGTGTCTCCCTCCACTGTGTCTGGCACAGTAGTCACTGTCTTCCTCTGCTGACCGCACAGGGACTCCTCCTCCTGTCTCTTTTGGTATAATTCCCTCCTGTTCAGTGAACGTGCCTGTGTCCTTCTAAGATGCTCTATGTTTATCATTCTCCATTCTGGCTTGCTCTCTCCCTCTGCTTCCTTTGCAGATCACTTATTACTGGGACCAGTGGGACCCAGCTGGCAGCCCTGGGAGTGTCTGGCTGCCCCTCTCAGGCACCTGGACCCCAGTGGCAGGGCTGGAGATACACAGGTCAGTGGGGCCAGTGTCACATCCCATTAGGGGTCGCTCCAGGAGAAGGGAAGAGGGGAGTTAGAAGCTACAACACACACATGAAAAATCATTCTCCCAGCCTTTCTCGGTGAAAGTTCTCATTTGATTTTTTCCCAGTTTGCTTTTCAAAGGTAGTATTTATTTTTTTTTCCCCTACAAAGGAACAGACAAGTATTTTGACCATATATCGTGACTTACATAAGCAGCAGTCAGCCCTGAAAAGGATCTCAAATGCAGAACATCTCTTGCCAGTGCAGGTTTGGCATTCCCCAGAGACTGAAGGCACAGCTCAATGCAGCTTTGGTCACCTCTCTGCTAAACTGAGTCGGTGGCAGGAGGAAAAGGTAAGGGGAAGAAAACATCAAAGGAAAGAGGGGTTTGGCTCTGCTTTTGGAAGGGGGCGAAGAAGTGACAGAAGTGTGGAGGAACCAAAACAGAGGAGGAGAACTGAACAAGGGAAATGAAATGGAAACAACAGTTGCAAGAGATAAAAAATATAAAATCTGGATGCAAAGTATTAAAATATCTTTCTAAGGGTATTGTTCCCTTTATGTGCAAAGCAAACTCTTACTGAAACCAGTAACCAGAATTCAACCAGCTTCACTGATGCAGAATAAGGGCAGTACTCTTTGTCATAAACAAATGCCCCCTAAGCCCCCACCCCATCATTATTTTTGTAGGTCTGTGTGTTCTACAGCCAGTGGTGGGATTTAGCTTTCCCTAAGTCATGCTAAAATCAAAGGCAGAAAAAAAACAACAACCCAAAACACAAGAATTGGGCAATGTAACACCAACAGAATCTTGGCTTTTCAAAGGACCCAAGGGAAACACATACTCAGAGCCAACTGAATTTAAATTGCACGGATGTGCCCAACGCACTCGTGCTCATTTGAGATATCTGTCTTACTGGAAATCAATGAAAAAATAGTTTAAAACTGGGAAAATTAAATTAGTTATGTGCTCTAGAAAAAAGCATTATTATTATCTTTTAAGAAGTTGTCCCTCTTTAGTCAAGATAATGAGTCTGTTAGGAAATCTCAAAGGATGACCAGCCTTGGTTTTAATGATTCAGAAGTCTGATGTTCACAGTCAGAGTGCTCAGATCCAAATGTATTATCCTGCTTTTTTCTGTGTATCCTCTTCCCTTAAAGAACAACTATCCCACCTGCTCTATTCTTTCTGCCTAATACCCTCCCATCCTCTAAACAGTGCTGTCCAATTTTCACAGGAAAGGGTGGAATTAAATTGTAGAATTATTGCATCAGCCTCTATCCCCATATTTTCCCACCACTGTAAGACACAGTCCCAGCACAACCCAGCCCCTGCCTGGGAACAACAGCTATGGTTTACTTGTTCCCAGTAGTTCTTTAAAGCACCACTTCTAGATTGTTCTTTATTTCTCTGCTGCTTACTGAAGATGAGTCATCTTTCCTACTTTTGGACAGGATGGGAAACAAAAGCTCTTGCATTAAACGAACAGTATTTGACAATACTGTTCAAACACAATGACTGTGAAAGGCTGGATGTATATTTGTAGCACTGGTAGGTCTCTGTATGGTCACCTCATATTCTGCAATTCAGAAAATGGCCTTTTTTCTTCCTAATGTACCAACAGTTCTTTCAAGTGGTAAACAAGTGTCTTGGTATAGAAAAAAACTTGCAGGAGTTTTTTAAAAAAAGAGTTCAGAAAACAATGAAACACTCCTGTTCCTTATGCCAACTTTCCATAGCCACTCCCTCCCTTGAACTGAAACTGAGCCGCCTTTAGAAAGTACAGTTGGGGTGTTATTGCTCTTTAAGTAATCATAGCCTGGCTGGAGGTAGGTCAGGCTGGAGGCACCTGTGAACCTGAGCTTCTCATTGACTACACCAACTGTGGGTTGTCTCACCCGGTGAGCAACATTCCTGCCTCAGTAGATTTCTCTCCTTTAAGTGAGCTAAGATCACCTGCTCAAGAAATAGAACTACATTCAATAGATAGTCTGCCTGCTGTATCAATTGGCTTTGAGAGCCACTTTTTTAAAGAGAAGAGTTTTCCTTTGTTCCCATAATTTGGGTCAGATGTGGGGAAGACAAGAAAGATGGTGTAATTCTTCTTCTGTAACATAGACAGCAAATGTTACTAAGCTTTCCCAGTATGGGAGACATGAAACGGAGTCTAACACATACCTAATAGCTACTATCAACTTTGCCAACATCTTCTCCTGCCAACTTCAGCGAGTCTTCTCAGTTGTAGCTCTCCCCTCTCTAAAAACAATCGTGCACATGCTAGCACAGTGCCAAAAGGTGGATGAAAATAATTTCATATGAAAACGTGGGCAGAGTGAAGTCTGTGTTGGCAAGGCAACAGTTTGCTAAAGGTAAGATTTGGCATCTGCAACCAGCGTAGCTCCCCTGCGTGTTTTTATAGAGCTAACTGCTCACGGCTGTTTGTATTTCACAGCACACAGGACTCAGCTCCAAAGTGAAATACTTTACCTTCAGAACAGGAAGGTTATCTGCAGCTCTGCCGCTGCCTCTTGTTACTCTGCTACTTTAATTAAGCCTTTTGAATAACTGGGATTATTTTAATCTGTACAGCTCTGTCCAGTTCGCACTGCTAATACCCTCTATCTTCACAATGACAAGATTAAAAATCCTGATGGCAATTTCAGTCTGTTAGGCACACTGGATTTAAAACAGACTCTGTAATGGATAGATGGGGAAGTTGTCTAATTACAAGGAGACTATAGGGGACCTTAGTGCTCCCTTCTTACACAGAAATACATTGAAATCAATTGCCACAGGAATAGTGTAAGGCAGCTTTGAGCACGATTTCAAGGAGCTAAGCACAGCACACTGTAGGGGCAAAACGTGAAATGGTGACTCCAAAACACAACAGTTTCTAATCCTGTTGGGTGCCTCCACAGCAATGTAAGTGTCCTGCTGACCACTGCCAGAAAGATGTAACATGCTGCTGAATGTACTTGTCCAATGCTTGTTTTCACCCAGAGTTACACGCACCATGCGCATTTCATGACCCTTCGGTGGTTTTGAACATGCATAACTGAAGCTACAGAAGACTTTTACATTCTGGTCCGATGCCTCTTGCAGACCACTATTCTCCCCCAACATCTCCACAGCACTGAAAGGAATACAAGTGCTTTGCAAAGTACTTCTCCCCTCCTGCTCCCATGAGGGACAGTATCACAACATAATGCAGCAACATAACGACTGCAGTATAATGGCTATAAACAATGGCATAACTCAAAGCAAGGGTCTATTAGTGTGAACCCTGTGTTTAGGGTGACTTTTCATCTCAGTGTTTTTCCCAGTCTATGATTATTTGCCAGCATGCATAGCTACAGGACAAAAATTGGACTGTGTTGTAAAAACAAAAGCTTATAGATGTTTACATTTGAATTAATGCTGGCTTGTTAGTGCATGAATATATCCCAGAGAAAGTCACTGTTAGTCCCTAGTTCTATTTCCTCCTCCAAATAAATTCAGTTTGATATTTCCTCCTGGCTATGCTTGAAATTGGAGACTTTTCATGTTGTTACAAACCATAATGCTGTCTTTTTCTAAGAGGAAATTGGTCTGAAGGTTTTAACAATTGTGGATATTAGAATGTAGGCTAAAGGGATGATTGTTTGGAAGTGCCTACAGTATGATTAAGAAATCTGACACTATTCAAGGCGCAAAGCTGTATTCATGGCAGCAAAGAACAGGGATTCAATTATACTTGCTCCTCCACAAAGTGTTTTCTAACCTTTTAGGTGTTGTCTCCCTTAAATGCCAAGTGGGTTGAAGAATTAAAAAAAAAAAAAAATAAAAAAAAAGGTTATTTGCTCAGAAATGATGACCAGCACAGTACAATTCTATGCAAGGCAAAAGGGTGGGCAATTTCCTGAATTGCATACTGACTGAAGATGGGAGCAACTTAGTTTACCTTCACTGTTTAAGCAATACTACAGGAGGCATTATCCTGGGATCGCATTGCTGCACCTCTTTCCCACCAATATACATAACGAAAAGAAAAAGAAAAGTTTTCAAGGTCAAGTGACCAAATATCCACGGCCAATTTACAATTAGCAATTCACTTTTGGGTTTGACTCAGATTCTACTCTTGCTAAGATGAAGGAAGCAGCATTGCAACCAGCTTTGAACACTTTTCTCATTGTCTCTGTTAAACAAAAGCACTGAATCTGGTTATATTTTCAGTTAACCCAGGAAGGATTCTTTGAAAGACAAAATTATTACTAATTTAGTTTTTCTACACAAAAGACAGAAGTACAGAATTTTTACCTGCACTGTGCAAAGCATATTGAATGCTTTCTTCTGACAGAATTTAAGCTCTAAGTACCTCCAGGTCAAAAGACTCTTGCTGTTTTCAACATGTGCTGCT
Source organism: Margarornis squamiger (assembly GCA_035222235.1). Classification (NCBI taxonomy): domain Eukaryota; kingdom Metazoa; phylum Chordata; class Aves; order Passeriformes; family Furnariidae; genus Margarornis; species Margarornis squamiger. The sequence goes on along the minus strand of JAWWTY010000077.1, from coordinate 67,710,525 downwards.
TTAAATGGCATGCATTAGTGTGCATGAGTTGTAAGAAATGGCTATTGCAAGCAGTATTTGCTTAATTAATGAAAGGTTTGTCTTTTTCACAAACAGTTTATTTCCAATTCCCATAAAATTATAGTGCATCTAGACACTTTGACACCAGTCCATAAGCTGTTCCTTAAATCTCCTTCACTACTGTAGCAACAGAAGGTGGAGACTTCTGTGTTTCTGTTGTCTTTGGAATTTGTAATCTGCAGACCCACAAGTGTCACTTTCCTATGGAAAAAACCCCAACAGACAGAAACTAGACATAAAGACAGCATAGCAGGGAATAGTAAAAAATCTGTTAGAGGGAAATAATTTGAAAGAATCAGCAGATTGATCTTAGATGGCACAAGATCCTATGAGATAAAATAATCTTCTCACAGATTAGCAGTGGTTAAAGGAAAATAAAAAGGAAACTACCAGTTTTCAGGCACAGAGTTAAGGGAATAATCACCAGTTTGTGTTGCCTGTCACAAGTGTACCCATGTTAGCAATGAAGAGGGAGGGGATCTGTAGGGTCAAACAAGTGGAGCTGAAGATGTGGGGGGACACAAGAGGTGTTTTCTGAGGAGGCAGAAGTACTTCATTTGGGCTGTAGTTTGATCCAAAGGGCAGAGTGCCTGCTTGTAGTTACAGCTCACCCTCTCATTTAGTTTAATCCAAAGGCAATACAGTTTGTGCCCCCTGGGTCTGCCCTGCAATATGGCCCAAAGAGCTGTAAGTGGGGGCTCCAAAGTGATTCAGGTTAAAACTACATATCAAAAAACTACAGCAGATGCACAGACTAATGAATCAGAAAGACTGAAAAGTGAGATGGTGAAGTCTGCTACAATAATAACCACAAAAAAATTCCTTATGACTGCCAACTGTAAAATTGGTAGACTGCTAAGAGCTCAAGCTCTTGAATGAGAAATTAATGAAATCAGTGTTTAATAAGCAACCTCACACTTCATGCATGTGGAGAAACACCCACACACAACCACCCCCAATCCAGAGAGCACACAGATGGGCTCTAAACAAAGTATTTGCACTCAGGAAAGGCATCAGTAGCCTTCTCTGAAGACATCAGCTCAGTGTTCACTGACAGTCAAACACCACACAAAAAGCTAGGAAGCATTAGCATAGGACTACAGAACTGTAATCTTTATGCAGATTTCTGATTCTTTTGGGAATTTATCTGGAATTTTTGCTGCATTTCTGATCAGCCCATCTCAAAAAGGTATGGTGGATCTGGAAAAGGTGTAACACTGGCAAACTAACCAGAACTGGGAGGACTTTGCTCTCGCTAGGACCAGAACTTAGTATTGTTCAACCTGTGAAGAAGCAATAGGAGGACAGGCACAGGGAGAAAGGACAGACTTCACTCTAAAACTGTAAATCTCATGGAGAAGGTGAATATATGAGATTATCTCTAGGTATTTTAGATACCATCAAAACCAGAGACCTAAGGTCCTAAGGATCCCTGAAAAAATAACTGCTTATTTCTGAAACTCAGCTTTAACTTTTTTGGATAATGCTGGTAAAAAGCATGGACGAAGAGGGCAGTATTTGGGTGAAGCAAACACTTTTCAGAGCTCTGGTTGTATAGAGGTTCTCTCTAGTACTAAACTGCTAGAAAAGCACACAGAACATCACTATGTCCTACCCAAAAGAAAAAGAAACAAAACAAAAACCAACTTAGTGGAAAATCAGAAACTAAGGTTCCCATTTCACTTTTTGCTCTGGGAAAGACTGTGGTACATCCCTTGCTTTTCCAGCCTTGTTTGAATCTAGTTTATTTTAGAATTATGGTGACTGGAAAGGGGGAATTTCACCCGAGTGCTGATAAATCATTGGCAAGAGATTGTTAAAAAGTATTTACGGGAACTTTTCATGCTGTAAAATGTTGTAGCTCACATGTACTGACTTCATAAACAATTCATGTGGCTTTTCATTTGTAACATCTACTACGACTGCAGGGAACACAGAATTCTGCAAAACAACTCTAGGAAAATCTGCTAAATCTCGGTACTTTCAAAAATTATGAGTAACACTCTCATAATCTTATCAACCTCCAATATATTTTCATTTTTTGAAATAAAGTTGCTAATATAAAGGGTTTCTTTTCTGCACGATCTATTTTCCCTCCTCCACTGCAGGCTCAGACATTAAATTTTTGGAAAATACTGAGCAATACCTGGGGGAGGGGTGGAAGTGAAATCATCATCATCAACAGATGAATCCAAAAGTAGGACATTTTAAAAACGTTAATGATGTTTAATGCACTGAAATAATGAGAAGCAAATGCAAGGAACCGAGAAATTCACATTAAGCTTCTAGTAAGTCTAAACAACCAGTGAAACTCAAAACTAAAAATAATTTTCCACTTTATTTTTCTAAAGCTGTGATAAAATAAGGCACGGAGTTTTCTAGAGATTTTTTAGACAAGTTAAAATAATTTAGTATGGTTAAAGAAGAAACTGATGATACAATTTTATCATGGATAAAATATCAGTATGACTCCATGTCATTAAATGTGCTCTACTATTGGCTGCAGTTACATCTCAAGATGAAAAACAAACTGCATATAGAGTACACACTGAGAAAATAGTTTAGCTCCTCCTAAAATTGTTCACGTGTTCACACACAGAGAAATATTAAAAGCAAACCGAGGGTGTTATTTAACCTTTCCTACATGGAGTAAAGAAATAATGTGACGTGATGTACTTTAATTTACTTCCAACAGCTAAACTCTTCATTTTTGTCTTTAGTGGAGGACATTGAAAGTCTGTTTATAGACTTCAGCCAAAGGCTTTGCACTTTGCTGCAAGCTCAACTCAGACTGCAGTGGACCTTTCCTACAAACAAGGTGAGAGTGCTCATTATCCTGGAAGAGGGAAAACCTTCAAGGGGTAATGAATATTTTAACCACTTTATTTTTTTTTTCCCCAGTTTATGGGAATGAGTTTACTAAGGCTGATTTCCTCCCACATTGATGCTCATTTTTGTCCTTCCTGCAGTTGCTTTCTAGCTATGAAAAACCTAAGTTATTTATCAAAAAGCATTTTATTGGATTCACATCCAGAAAATAGTTTTGTGTCCCGCAATGGTGCCTTATAAAGATGTATGAGTGATGACTGGATTGCATCCAGAGTTTATAAAAAGTCTGAGAAGAATGTGTCGGAAATAAACTAGCATCAAACCTTCAGCAGCCATCTTTAAATTGCCTACAGATGCAAATATCTATTTTATTTCTAAATCCCAATGGTTAACTCTTGCTGCACAAACTGGCTGATTACACACATGACCCACTCTGATCCTCTGGATGAATATCCTGGAGATGGTACTTTCAAGTATCTAAATATCTGTATAAATCTTGTCTTTAGATGTCTAAAGAGGCATAACCCTCAGTTATGTCATTCATTAACTTTAACTCTCCCAGTTCTTGTGGGCTTTTGTTGTTGTTTGGTTGTTTTTTGTTTGTTTGTTTATTTTTGTTTCTTTTTTGTTTTGTGTTTTTTTTTAATATTCCTTTAGGTTTTCTTTGTTGTGCTTCTAAACACAGAAACCAAAAGGAAGATAAATCCTTGGAAGGAGAGGGTTGGATGGTGGGCAATAAGAATCTCACATACCTCTTATTGTGCATACCTTTGAACACTTCATTGAGAAGGTTTCCTTGGGAGGATAAAACTCTGGTTGTGGACTAAAATACTCCTGTGCTGCTCCTGATGTTTTAGAGTAAGGATCTGAGCATACAGAAGTCCTTGAGTGCTGGCCACCTTGGATGTCTTCTGTTGATCTACAATGGAGTAAATGATTAATGTCTATTAATTAGATTATACTCAGAGCATGAGAAACTGTCAGACACTCCTCTTAGTGGAAGCAGCTAGCCTTCTCCACAGGCATCTGATCATTTTTCTTGCTTGTTTTGAAAGCAAATATCCCAAATACTTGCATAAATTCACGTTCACAAGGATATTTGAACTCTGTGGTCCTTATTCTGGAAAATGATGCACTCACTGGAGGGGCTGACTGAACTGTTTCTGTTACTGGCAAAAGGTAAGAAGGAGGAATAGCAGATTTTTCATGAAAACCAAATGTTTTTAGTTAGTCCATAGCAGCCCAGACAATAAAAATGAGAAAGATTTTCACATAATAAACATGCAAAGTAACACAACTATTTCATGGGTAAGCATTTTGTCAAGTTCATACTTCCAACTACTGTGTCTCACAAAGAAGCCTTTCAAAACAATAAAAGCTATTATAAGAAACAGATAAAGATTTTAAAGTGGGGGGGAAAAAAAAACCTATTCAAATTTTTTTGAGATCCTTCAAGATATTTGAGAAGGAATCTAAAATCAACCCAAAACCAATTTCTCACGTCTCCAAATAGTCTCTTCATTTATACATTTCAAAATGATCCATTTTGCTGCAATGACATACAGCTCCACATCTGAAGCCTGATGATTTTTAAGGTTGGTGAGATTTAGATTATTCTGTAGGAAAAGTGCAATTTGCCCTTCTTAAACTGAGTTAGTACTCAAGTTAAAAGAAACACTGGCTGTACATTTTTTTGTGTTTGATCTAATTAAAATTTTCTCCCTCATTTGCAGGAGAATTGGAGCTTGCCTTTTTCAAGGTACAGCTGGGATGAGTTTGTTATTAAAGGGCATTTTAAGTCTCATTCAGCAATACTATTTTTAAAAGTCTTTTTTTCCTATTCAGTTTTTATCTTGAATTTCTTATCCACACATCAGCATTTTCAACTGTAGTTTTGTTTCCTAGTATCACTGCACTTAACTAAGGTTTATCTTCATCCAATTCCAGACTCAATATTATCTCATTCATCCCCATTAAATCATGTTCTTTGTAGTTTTTACATTTTAATTAAGGCATTCAATAACAAGACCTATGCTAACATCTCAGCGTTTAGTTGCCAACAGCTCTATTTGGCTGAAACACTTCTGATTCTTCTGACCTTTGTCCTCTGTCTTGTGCAACTACCAAAGCATCCTGTGCAGCTGTGTCACATAAATTAAATAAGCTGTGTGATTTATAAGACTTCCAGTAACTTGAAAGCAATCCCTTTGGTACTTCTGATGCAGCTGCTTCTCTCTATTGTATCCTGCTACTTGCCAGAAAACAAAACAAAACAAAAAATCAAAACAAAAAACCCCTAATGTTCAGCAACAGAAAAAAATTGTCCTTTTTTTTAGATGCTTTTTTTTTTTTCTCACCGTGGCCTATTCTGGCCACCTTTGCTCCTGTTTTTCTTCAAAATTTTCCCATTCTAGGTAATTCTCCTCAGCAATGAGAGGAAGGTTGCCATAGGAGTTTCAGACAGAAATGCATTTGGAAAGAGAAACATTCTGGCTAGGAAGACTTGCTCATAAGAGAGGAAAGCACCCAAATTGCAGCTTCCACAAAACTCTTCCCATCTATTTCATTACAGTGTCTGGAGGTCCTTTGGTCAATCAGCCAAAGTTTTCACCAAAATCCATGAGAACTCCATGAAAACCAAGCAGGGGAAATGCTGTCAGGTTAAGCCAAATCCCTTCAAAACAACTGATAAAAAAGTTTTTTGAGGTCTGATGCCCCCCAGATTCTCGACTTGACTCTAAGAATTATCTTCATGGCTATTACAGATCTGCAGATGCAGCTTCCCTTCTTCTAATCCCTGGTGGGTACAGGGCTGATGGTCTGTGAGTCTTTATGGTCCAGCCCCAATTTTCAGTCTATGTATTCAGACATATGAAACTAACAGCAAAACCAAGAAATAGAGAGAAGTGTTTTATTAGCAAGTAGTAATTTAATTTACAGCTAGCTTTTCACACATTGCTCATAATATGCTATACATAAAAAAAAAAGGCCATAGCAAAAACCCAACCTTTTTTTTTCTCTCCACAGTGCTATTAATGTGTTACTGGCATTGCTGCTCTCATTCCTAATATGTTCAAGATAATTTAACTATATTGCCTGCCAATCTCAGCTTTTGCTAAGGACAGGCATTCAGCCTCTGAGGATGATTCCTAGGCAGGCCTTTGTTCCCATTTCTCTCTAATTTTTCATAATGTAAGAGAGACAGAAGAAAAATTCATTAGCTCTTTTCATAATACAATAGATTAACCACCATCCAAATGTTTTATACTTAGCCATAAGTACTTAAGTACTCCTTCTAGTCCAAATGGTGCTCTTCTCTGCTCCTTTTATTCTCATCCTGCTTTTCTTGCTAACATTCATATTGTCAGGAAGTACTTCAGTATTTCAGCTTTTCAATAATCTTAATTATATTTATCTCCTCTCCCTGCCTGCCTTTATTCTTAAATTCCCCTACAATCATGTCCTCAGAGACTAAATGGGAGCAATGAACACTTTACTGCCACGGCCAATTTGCCAGTGCTGTTTAGATTTACAGAGCTCTCTCCTACAAATGCATCCATTGGTATGACCTGAAAGGAAAACAGCCTAAGCTCACATCTAGTGTGCTGTAGGCTGGCCAGGCCGGAAGGAGAAGTGTAATATCCTAAAAGTTTATTTGGCACTCGAAATCCATTAGCTGATCTGCTTATTGTGGTGATAGGGTCTGACTCGCTATCAAGTGCTGCAAACAGCCTTACACGCTTAAACAAGGGCCATTTATTGACTGTGACTACTGAAAGTAATTTTGTTTCAGATTAATAGGAACATGTCCACAGCTGAACTAGGGCAACCTGAATGCTCATGAAGTCCCTGTGCTGGTGTTAGTCATGTAATATTCTCATTTAAACAGTGCATATTTGGCAAGCCCCAGCTTGCTGTCACCACTGACCAGTCTCTTCAGGAACCGTGCTAAGGACTCATGGCCACACTTCACCTACTTGTCACCCAGCTTGTCCCAGATAATCCTGGGAAATTCACATCCCTGCCTGTGTCACGCAGCCCATCTTTCTGTCCCATCCCAAGCTCAATACAAAGACAAAGGTTAAATTTCTAGGTGTAAAATAGCTCCCTGTTCCAAATGTGGTGTGATCAAGCTTTATGATTTCAAGGCTGAGTAAATGCTTCCTTTACTATTGCAATATAAGGGTATTTAAAAGCAAATAAAGAAGACAGACATTATAGACCTGCTGTAATATATTTAAAGAGATAAAAACATACCTTGCATTGTATGGGTATGGTTTTCTTGCTCTTCTGTCTTCTTTGTATCTATTGGATCTATGGTTCTCATGGTGCCTGTATTGCTCGTCTTGGTATCGACTCCCAGCATGAGACATCTTGTTTCGCAGATGGATTCTTTCTTTCTAAAACAACTTCCTGAGTCAGAGAAACAAAACTGGTTCATTTTACAGCTCCCCTAAAAGTTACTCATTGACCAGCACTCACTTCCATTTCAAGCTGATTCAAGAGCTAGCACAGACTTCCTAAAGAAGTGAAGGAAGCAAAACCCTTTAAACTGCAAGCCGGGTAACTTCACTAAAGCAGGAAGTTTTTCTTTATGTTTTCCTTTTCATCAGGTAAATGTAATGTTGAAACACCTACTGCACTTCGCATATTTACTAGTTCTGTCCTGACTTCCTGCAAGGCACGGTGTCCACCAAGAATGTTGGATTCTCTAACGCTGCCTCTTACATAAAGCACTAACCCCAGCCTGGCATGAGTGTGCACAGGGCGAGTCCCAAAGGGCAGGCTGTGACCTCCGTCCTGGGAGTTCCCAAGCCGAGAGCACCCGTGGGTGTAAACAGAGCCGGCACCACACGCTGCCCCTGCTCTGCTCAAACACTAGGGACGGGCAAAGCTGTGCCGGGCCGAAAATGACTCCAGGAGAACGTACAGCCTGATAATGTCGTGTTAAATATTTCAGGATGTTATTTCCGGAAAGTGCCTTTTACCTGTTCCAGTTCGGAACAATGAAGCCCGAAGCTGTAAAACAGGGAAACTCGAACTTCAAACATCTGAGTGATCTTTATTCTCATTTGCTTCGTCACAGCCCTTCAGCAACCCCGCAGTCGATTTAATTTGGACTGATCGAGCTGAGGACTCGCTTAATGACTTCCCTCCACCTCCTTAGGGCGTTGTAAATAAATATAATATATAGCATTATATATATATATATGTATTAATTTTTTATTTGTTTACATCTAACAGCGACAGAGACAGCGCCCTCCCCGGAGGCGGCTCAGCAGCTCCGCTCCGGCCAGGAGCCATCCCGCAGCCTCGGGAAAGGTTCCCGGTGTCGGACCCTGCCCCTTCGCCACCCACCCGCCGCCTGCTCCTCTGGGAAGAGCCCACCATCCCTCGCCAAGGCCGACAGACCCAGACCCAGCCCCGGAGCCAGACCCGGAGCCGGAGCCGGACCCAGAGCCCTCACCTGCGGGATGCGCCGCGCTCCGTCCCGTCCCGTCCCGCAGCTCCTCCCGGGACCGCCCTCCCACCTGCGCCCTCCGGGGCAGCCCTTCCCAATCCCTCTCACACGGCCACGGCGTCCCCCGTGCGGGGAAGGACCTCGGAGGTCGCCGAGCCCAAGCGGTGACCGAACGCCACCGTGTCCCCTAGACCGGGGCACCAGGTGTCACGTCGCCTGTCCTTAAACACCGACCCCCCCGCGCAGTCCATTCCAGGGTCTAATTACCCTTTCCGTGACGAAATTCCTCCTAATATCCAATCGAGAGCTCCTCTGGCACAGTCTGAGACTGTGTCTTCCTGTCCCATCGCAGGTTACCTGGAAGAAGAGACCGACCCCCACCCCGATACAACCTCCTTTCAGGTAGTTGTAGAGAGCAACGAGGTCCCCCTTGAGCCTCCTTGTCTCCCCCTTGAGCCTCCTTGTCTCCAGGATGAACAGCCCCAGCTCCCTGAGCTGCTCCTCACAGGGCATTCTCCTCCAAGCAGCTCCCCAGCTTTGTTGTCCTTCTCTGGGCACAGAAGGGGAAGGGGGGCCGAGGGAGCCAGCTGGTGTCTGGGAGTGTTGACAACCCAGGCTTTGTTTAATTTAATAAAATGAGGTTCTCCTGCACCGAGGTGCTGAGGAGGAACCTGGTAAACCCCAGAGATATAAACCTGAAGGTTAATAAAGCTGAAATTCAAGGTTCCCACAGGTTGCCTTACTGGTTTTCTAAAGCTGCCTCCGTTTACTGGCAACATTCAGCCCTGCAGGACAAGGTGTGTGGAAGAAAGAAGGTAAAATAAAATGGGGGAAACTTGTATTGTGCTAGACAGGTTGAACATGGTGGTAAGCAGCTAAACTCTCCCCTGATGCAGAGCCATGTTTTGGATAACCAGCCATTTGGATGCTTGTAGCCTTCTTTCTTGGTGCTCTGCTGAGAGCATTCACTGTGGTGTATCTGCAGGGGCTTTGTCGCCTCACTGTCAGCCTGTGGTGTTTCTCTCACAGAGAAACGATGTGCTGGCCCCTCAGGATGCTTTCTTTTGGAGTTTATAATCTCTTTTTTGAGGCAGCCTGGACAGGCCCTTGAATGTGCATTCAACAAATGGCTTGTTGGTTGTGCAGTCCTGTACATAAAAGCAATCTGTCCCTGAGAAAGAGGACAGTGGTGTTAACATGGCACCGTGCCTGGCTAATCTTGAGCCTTGGAAAGCTTCCCTGGGCTGTGGCACTACCCTGCTTAAGAGCTGGGACTGTAAAATCCCTTTCCTTCCCAGGGCTTTCACATCAGCATGCTTGGGGTACCAGCACTTCTTGAATTTGGTCTTAAGATATGTAACTGTTAGTGCAGTCCCATGCTAGAGCTAAATCCAAAATCCCCTGTAAGTAACATGCAGACATCAGAGGAGCTGCTGTCCCTAAACTGAGGAGATGGCTGCAAGAACTGAATGCTCAAGGCATGTGTTTTGAACTGTGGTATGACTGTGATTCCCTGTTCTGGCTGAGCTGTGTTAACAGCTTCTTTTGCTGTTTACCATTCTCACCTCACCTAGACCTCTTCTGCTGTTCCTGCCTTCAGCTGTGCATCTCAGCTCATCTTCTTCTCTCTGTCTTGCACCAACCCTAGTGCTTGCTTGATCACATAATAATCCAATTCAGCCTGCTTTCCAGCCAAAACCAATTTACTTTCTGCTGTTTTAGTGAGTTGAATTGGCTTTGTGCTGCAATCAAATGTGTGCTGGAGCAAGGCCTTGGCGAAAGTACATGTCCCCCAGGGAAGAAGCAGGGGGAGGGATGGGGGAAGAGGGCTACCTCTCTTGGCAGCAGCGAGTGGTGAATGTAAGTGAAGCCCTAATGTGAAGCTGCAGTTTGAGACACTACTACCCATCAGTCGCTATGCCTTCTCAGTTTGGGGTTGTCATCTGGCTAGCAAAGGCAGCCTAACAGCAGGAGTGTTTTACTGTTTCATAGTTCTGTTTGTTTCTAATTCCTACTGTTTCTATTTAAAGGTCGTTTACACTAGTTTGGCAGATTTTATTCTGAAGATTAGGGTGCCTGCATGAATTCCGTTCTCCTGCCTGGATGACAAATATTTGGGGAATAGATTCGTCCCTTGCATCCAGCAGAGGATATCTGCTCTTGATGAGGGGCATGAGGAATTACAGCTCCCTTCTGGTGGGGAGGTTTCGTACAAGCAGTCAAAAAATAACAGGGAGACATTGCTGGAAACAGACTTTTTTGGAGTGGCTGAAATATGGAAGTATCCTTGGCAGCTGCTGTTTACAGTAAAACTGGTAGTTTTGTTAAAGCATTTTTTTTTTGGGCTGAAAGGGTTCAGGAGTAGTCATTTTGGTTGATGGAAGATTGGGTGGAACTGAAGGGACATGATATGGAGTGGGTAAAATTCAGTGAAGCTGACTGACAAAGTAAGTGTTTAAAAAGTGGTTAAAGTCATTATGGAACCAGATAGTTGAACCAGATATTCACAAACAATGCAGAATTACATGGTGAGATCTACATAAAAATCTTTACTCCATGACGTAAGGGATTTTCCCTGGGAATTTATAAAGCAAACACAGGGTAGGCAGTGATTGCTGGAGTTGCCTATATATGATATAAGAATCAGTGAAACAAGCCACAGAAACTGGTGCTGATGAAGGAGAAACATCCAGAGGTAGCAGTAGGTGTGGAAGACTTCCAAGGCCAAACCTGTCTTCAGCCCCGAAGTCTTCCCCAAGTAGGAATGTGTCTCTAAGGAGAAAATCATGAAGGGACTGGATATGGTACTGACTAAATTTGAATGAGAACCACCAAGGAAAAAGATACAATTGTTTGTTCTTACCTTACTGCAGGTAAAAGGATGCTGTATTGTATGTAAGTGGATGGTTTCTGTCAGAAGTATACTTGTTTCTGTCATCAGTTTCTCCTTTAAATAGAAATAACCTTTGGGACTGAATTCTGGCTAGCTGATGAAGTCCAGAGGGACTGATGTGCAGAAAATGAAGTGTGAATCATTTTGATACTTTTTTTTTTCTGGTAATTTACTTGAGTAGGTCACATCTGTGTCTTGGATCAACACAGTCCTGGGTACTTGCTCCAGTCTAACAAAACAAAACAAAACAACTAAAACCCAATCTAGGTATAGGGTACAAGGTGCTATAAACAGACCTCCAGGGACAGATTTCTCCAGGCAGGCAGGGCACCACTGGAGTCTGTTCAGTCTGACAGGAACACTAAGCTCCTCAGATCAGCAGGACTAAAATTAGCTTTGGAACACTTTTTTCTACCCTCGTGGTGTTGCTTTTATATGAAATCTGTTGTTAATTGTTACAAACAACAAAGAAAAAAAATTGGGTTGAAGGCTTTTATATATTTTTTCCCCTTAGATTTTGAAATCTCTGGTCTTTGGAATGGGAGGTAAATAAAAACATCACAACATCAGGGATTGCTTCAGCAAAAGAAATTTAAACAATCATGAATGATTTAATATTAATATTGCATCCTTGGTGTGTGTTATTACAAATAGTTATTTTTAAAAGCAGTGGAACGAGTCCTAGGGCTTCTTTTATTGTTGTCTTTGGTAACGTGTGGATTGTTTAGTTGGTAGTTGTTCCTCTCATGAGGCTAAGTCCTTCCCAGCATCTTCTGAGCAATTGCCTAGTTCTGATTTAAAGATCTTACAACGCAGCTTTCTGAAAAGTGGGATTTTGTCTCACTGAATCTAGGCTCTGACTGGGGAATAGTCGACTTCTGGGACACATCCGAAACAGGCTGAAGGCAGTGAGGATGTTTCTGTTGAAGCCTTGAATACCTAAAAGGCTGTTATCTGTGGGCCCCTTCATATTTATATTGAATTTATATCAAAGTACGGAGCTGTAACACCAGCCTCAGTAATGCTCTGCATCACCACAGCTGTCAGTGTCATGCTGACTTTCCTCACGTTCTGCTGTTGCTGGCCACCCAAGCTGTATCTGAAACCTTATCATTAACTTTCTTTTTCCCTGTTCCTAAGTGGAGTTATAGCAGGCTAAAGCCATTTCCCCCCTTCTAAAATGTTGAGCAAAACCAAATCAGCTTTTGAAATCTGAGAAACTGTTAGCATTAGAATTTCCCCCTCGTTTCTTAACAGTCCTTTCTCACAAATTCCATCTATGTTGTGCTGAACTTGGGGGAATCACTGCCTGCATAGATCTTAGAGACTATATGCAACACCATACTTAGTCTTCCAAAATAAATTATCATTTAAATGTAAATGTAAAAGTATTTCAGGACTGAAATTTGCTTTCAGAGGACTTTTAGACCCTGTGTTGATCACTGCAATCTTGAGTTCTCTAAAATTCACCCCGGTGGACCTTTGTGAGGTGCCTTTGTCTTGACCATCCCAGAAGTCTCAGTAGTCCTGGACTTCTGATTCTGTGTGCCAGCTTGCAAATTGCACAAAATTACAGCAAGAGCAGCTATCTGGGAGCTCAGGCCACTTCTCTGTCTTCTTGGCATGAATATATTGCATTCCATTTTATATTAGTAAAATATTTATGAAGTTTTATTAACATGGAGGGGCTCTTGCTCTTTCACAAGAGGTAGGAATTACGAGCAGTCTGCCTTCTCTCTGATTTAATCTACTCTCCCATCTAGTGTTTTTCTTTTCTCATCTGGACATAGATAAAATCCAATAACAGGGTATTTGTTTTGTGGTCAAAACTATCAGGGTTGGAGTCAACACTCCTGGCAGTCATTGGAAAGATTTCTTGTGCATAGAAAATTTATGAACACAAGGAGATGCTGGGTTCAGTAATCTAGCCTTAAAAGGTATTCAAACATTTTCTTCCTGATCAAAACACATAATCCTGTGCAGCTCTGAGTTATTTACATCTGGTCGGTCTGTCTGGAGCTTTAACACTGGCAATTATATGCGCAAAGAAGGGAAAAGAGGCATTAAATTTACGTGTCCAGTTCACACAAACAATTTGTCGCATTCTTTTGACCTCCTGAAAAAGAAATGCAACAGTGGCATCCTGTGGCCCGAGCAGTTCATGGCAGGTGGGTTTGGTTTAGGGCAGAATCTGCCACCGAGGTTTTCCTGCACTGAGCGGGAAATGGATCCAGTTATTTCGAAGTTAGTTTACAGAAAAAGCCCGTGGTATTTCAGCTGAGTGCACATTTAATACCTGAAGGACAAATATGCTATCTACTTTTCAGCTGGGGCTTTCCACCAATATATCTTACTCTGCTGCTTATTTTCCTACCCAGCACCTTGGTGTTTGGGACAGAGAGGATGACTTCAGGCACCCACCAAGGAGACAGGACTTCTGCGTTGCTGTCTTTGTGCTGATGAACATCTCCACTGAAAACAGGAATTGAGGAGAGACTGCAAGCATCCTGTTTCTAATTAACTCACAGTTCAGTGCAGCACACTTGGTCTAAAAATGAGTGTTTCAGGGAAGTCCAATGAAGTGAAGACTAATAAGAGTTGCTTTCCCTTGCACCTACATCATACCAGAGTGCTCACTCCCACACACTCTCTGTGGGTCTCTTGAGTTTTTCAAAGTCCTGGCCTTAACTTGTTTAACTTGGACAGGCTGGGATTTGCTTCCCTCCTCACCAGCAGATATTGGCAGCCGTGACCCCCAGGCTCTCTACAAAAGCTTGCAGGCATGCCAGAAGGCACGTTAACGAGGAACATAGAGGCTCACCTGCACTCATGTGGGCAATTGGCCAGGAGGCTGCCGATGGCCTCATTGTTACTTCTTCTCCTCCTGTTTTTACTCCTCTTCTGTAAGAGAGACGTTAAGGTGGTGTCTTTTAAAGCCTCTTCCTTCCTACTTCTTACCTTTGTACGAAGAGGTGTAAATGCTATTGAAGGCTCAGCATCAGGAAGGAGTAGGGGGGAAATGAAACAACTTTCTTTGGTTTAGTTTTGCATTTTGTATACGGGAGGCTCTGCATGTTTTGAGCGATCTACCTTGAGAATCAGAAAAGAAGAGTAGGGACAAGGTTGTCCTCTGCTGCCTGTGCGTGGGAAAACTTGAGGGCATTCAGTTCTCTGTTGTGCAGGAAAGTCACCATGGGGTGGATGATGCAGGGGGCAGGGGAAAAAACCCCATCAGCAGGCAGGGGCTTAATTGCTGCCTTTAACAACGAGCTAGTACTCGGAAGATTTTTGTGGAGTTGCTTCACTGAGTTTCCACCACAGTTTCTGGACCGTATTAATCCCTGGGCTGCCTCTTAAAACACGGACATGTATGAAAACAAGCACATGTTAGGACTGGCTGTGGCTCCAGTGATGTTAACCCTGCTCCTTTTTGTCAGTTAAACTGACAACCCAGATAAGAAGAGCCGGTGTTGGTATCGTCTCTTGCATAACAAACCGCTCTCGACAAAAGAAGCAGCCTCCTGTCAAACGAATTTCCTTTACAACTGCCGAGGGGACTATTTTTAGTTTCATCTGCCATTCTTTACTCCTTAATCATCGGCTTCGCTTTTCTCAGTTTTTCTCCCTTTTCCCCCCTCACCGCTAGCTCCCATCCCAGGTACTGCTGATAATCGGGGAGGGCTGTGCCCTGTTAACCTGTGCCTACGCTGGGATGCTGCCACGTCGAGCTGAGCTCTGGCATGTGGACGGAGGGCACCTTCAGAGCAAGGCAAACAGACCACCCTGAACCTCGACGAGGGATGTCAAAGACCAACAAAGTGAATGAGATCAATTCTTGAATTGAATTTCTTCAGGAAAGGGTTTTAGCCAAGGCTGTGTTCAGAAAATATCCTTTAAGTTGCAGGAGGGGATCAAAAACGTCCAGTGTTGAAGCAATGTCACAGGCATACTGCATCAGGCAGCAAAGTCTTCATATGCCGTTGACAAAGCAAGGCAGAGCTTGGCTTTCCCACTGAAGATAAAATTAAAGTGCTTTAGGAATGATGGTGTTTATTTTGCAGGTCTTGACTCTGTGGTACTGGATGCTTTTCCTTTTGGTCTGTTTGAGCCACTGCATGTTTTCACCCTGTTGAGCAGCAGAGTGATTCTTGTCTTCTGGCTGAGATATAAAACAGAAGTCCTGCCTATCTGTAATCCATTAAAGATTTTGTGGTGCTGTTTGCAAGAGTAAGAGTGTCTTAAGGCTTTAGTCGATCAGGAAATAACACTGCTTTGCTCAGTTGTGCATAGTAATTCAACCAGGTCTTTCATCCCCTGCAGCGTGTTCCTAAAGCCTAATTCAAGTGGGTTTTATGTATTCTAATACCTTCTTCCTCCACAGTATGCAAAAGCTTCATATAATGAGTAGTTTCATGCCCATGGTGCTTCTGTAAAGTACAAGTTTTATATCCATTTTATGGCTGGATTTAAGGAGCACAGTGGCAAAGTGAATAGCCCAAAGTCAAGAGGGAACTCTCTGGCAGCAGAGGGAATTATGACTGTCTCACCTGAGTGAACTTAACCGTACTGAAGTTGGTGTAGTAGCTAACATTCTCCAGGGAAGTGCCTCAATTTTCATAAAAAGGAATCACTCAGAAAGTTTTTTAGCACCACTATTTTCTTAACAAACATGAGTTTTCAAATGATACAAGATGTTTGCAGAAAATGCATTTATTTTGAGAAATTGAAGTAAAATTTGTTGGATTCAAACCAAAATGAGTTAGGTTTATAATGTAAATGTTCTGATTGATCCTTTGCCACATTGGAAAAAAAAAAAAAGGGAAGCCTTCTGGGAGGAAGGCATAAAAGGGACCTGATCTTTCCAATGGAATGAGAATGAAAATGTTTTGTTGTTGGAAAAATAAAAACTACATTGCATCTTTTCTTCAGGCTTTCCTTTCTCCACTCTTAGTATTTTCTTTTTATCTTTTGAATATAACTGATTAATGCAAGAGCGACCAGTCTCTTTAACCCTAAAAAACCTGCACCAGCACTCTGAACAACATTCATTAGCCAAGGAAAGTGAGAGGGAGAGAGATGGGAAGAGGTCTTATGGCTGATGACAGCTATGACTTTGGCTACTTTACTGTCCAGTAGGATTGATCAGGGGTCTCCTTTGCAGTTTTTGCTGGCTCAGCTGCTTCCACTGTTTGGGTTCTTATTGCAGCAGTAGCCCTCAAACTCATGCCCCTGTTGCTGGGAGTCACCTGGTGCAATCCCAGTCTATGCACAGCAGAGTTACTTGTGGGTTTCTCAAGGGCTGGTTACCCCTGCTGTGGTATACACCACCCTGCAGCCCATGGACCGACATAAAAGTGTTCCTGCTTTTCTTTCCCCATTGTTCCATTGCTTTTGAAAGTGTAACGCTTTAGTTCCAGCTTTCTTTATCAGGACACTTGTGAGACCTACTTCTGATTCTGCTCTTTTCAAGTCCCTGAATTACATTTTGTTTTAGGAGCTGGAAGTGGGGAAAGCAGTAAAAGCGAGATTGCTTTTGTATTTTTGAAGATGCTTGAAAGTCTGCCAGAGAGCTGTCAGGTTAGTGATGGCTTGTGACATATAAAAGCAGACAAGCCAGGGTTCATAATAATTCAAGATCTGTTGAAAACCAGATTGAAACATGGCTAGCAGTGAGGGGTTTTTAAAAAGAAAATTTTTATTGTGGATGTTCAGTCATAAGTGTATTTCAGCCCTTGCTGTGGGAAAAACCTGTGATTTTAGCTTCATGTGCATCCTTTGGATTCTGCCTCTCTTGCTGAGATTTTCAGTGTTTTCAACCCAGTTCATCTGACACATCTCTTGTCCTGGTGCCTGGCAGGGACACTGCCCTTATGTGCCTGCACACATGGACTCCCCATTTCACTGCCACCTGTGTATGTGGAGCCCTTCTCTCATGCATTTATCTACTTGCTCAGTAGTCCACTTACCTGCCTCTGTAGGCTTTTGTTGTTCTACAAAAAGGAGCAATTGAATCTTCTCCTGCATTGGTGGTGTGAGAAGTAGCAAGAAACTTCTTGAGGAAAAGTCTAGAAAAAATCATTTAAGTTCCACTGGTTGCAGAGGGCCTGACCTTCAGAATTTCCCATGGCACGTTAAGAGGATTTGGGCAAAGATATCAGGAAGAAAAGAGAACTGCTTTCAGAATAGCCATGAAATGAGAAAGCCAAAGGAAAAAACAAATTTTCCTCTCGCACTGCGTAAAGGGCTCTGTGCTGAAGAATCACCAGCTGAATGCATATAAGAAGCTGCCAGCAATCATTAAGCTCAATTAATCGTATTCTTGTGCCCACGATAACATCTGTGGATTATTCAAACAAAGCGATGGTGGGCAAGCAGGAGAGGAAAACTGAAGAAAAGAGGTTCTGCTGCGAACACTTGTACCACCATCACCCAAGCGACGCTGTAATACAGAAACTGGGTCAGAGACACCCTTCCCCCTCCGCGCTGTCAAAGTTATTTGAGTGTCTATTGAAACCCTCACAATAGAAGAGTTTGGCTCCTGCATTCACTAAGCAAAACTGATTTGTGTTTCTTGCTTCAGAAAAAAACTGCTGGGCAATTTTCTGTGTGAGGACAATGTGGCAGTTCAGTGGATCCCTGAAAGCTGATTTCTTGGTGATTTGCTTTTCATTTAATAAGGCACCGCAGCTTTTATTCTGCGTTTCAAACCCGACATGCCGAATCTGTGTTTAGGAGCCTTAAACCTCTCTCTTGCCTGTGTTAGTTTTTAGGACCTGAACTGGAAGTGTTCCTTCAAAGTTCAAAAGATTGCTGAAAGTCTCTTGAGATGTTGCTTGCTCTGTTGTCTTACTGATGATTTAAATCTAAGTTAATTTCTTTATTTGGTTCTAGGATAATTGAAGTAAAATATATTAGTTTGGAAGTATGGCTTGGCTAGATTGAAACACAGCGCTCTTCTGGACTCTTCCCACTGCCCTTTTTAATCCTGTATTGGAGTATTTCATCCTTGTTTACAGCTGTCCCATTAGCAGCCCCAGCCTTCTGGTGTGCTCTGTCTGCTCTGGGATTTTTTCGTCTTGTTTTTTTGGCCTCTTTCAAGGAGTCCCAGTGGCTCTACTTTGCCCTGAAAAGAAAACCAAACTGCACTTCACACTCATAAGCACACTCTGTACAGGTTGTTAGTAAACACAGAACCTGAGTGTTTGGCTCTAAGGAATGACATTGTTTGGCAGTGGTCGTAAGCCCTTATTCCAAAGGAACATGAGGGAAGGGAAACAGCAGGGTCCGGGGTTTGAACCTGTTTTCTAGTATTCAATTAATACATTCTCTAATTTCACCTCCCCTCCCTGCTGCCCTCAGCATGCACTTTCTCAGAATGAGCACACTTTTTTCCCCCTTACATAAACTGACATTTATTTCCTGAAAATTGTCTGACTTGATGGACAGCGTTGTCTGGAGGTGGCTGGGAGACCTCCTTGTCCATGAAGCCAAGAAAGCTGTTTGGGCCATGGCTGCTGGGAGTAGCACACCCTAAGTATTTGTAACAAAGCATGTTAAGGAGGCATTTTTGGGGGTGACAAAGGAGGAGGAGATGGCACATCATTTTCTTCCTTCCTCTGTACCTTAGTCCACTCTCTGAACAAGGCCCTTAATTGTTATCAAGCAACAGTGAGAACCTTTGTGCCCATTCATATCTAGCCTGTTTCTGATTCTTTGTCTTATTATGTGTTTAAAAAACCGCCAAACAAAACAAAACCAAAAAAAAAAAAAAAAAAAACCAAAAACCCAAAAAACCAAAAAGGAAACAATACCCAGTTTGTGTGTTAGTTTCAACAGTGAGCATCTCTTGATCTACCTTTCTTAACAGGCACATAATTATCTCTGTCAACCTCCCTTCCTTGCACCCTCAGTATCAAAAAGAAGGGGCAGAAATTCTTGCCATTTCACCCCATTGCCCAAATTTCATGAAAACCTCAAGAAGGGAAGCCATTTGCACCCTGAAGTTTGATGACAGAATGACTTCTCTTATTATCAAGGCTAATCATTTTCCAACCCTGTGTCTGGCAAATACTCTATCTGTAATAATCAAGTCAGTGCATATGACATAGTTTTTTGACAGAACAATGTTTCTTAATAATTTAGTAGCATTGCACACACACAAAAATAGAGTTATAATTAGCTCTCATCCCTAAAGCTGGAAAAGCTTTTCAGTTCATTGGAGGCTGCTGGCCAATTCTCTTATCTAATTGGATGAAGTTCCTACTTTCTCCCATTTGTATAATGTCTGCTTTTACACAAACTCATTAAGTGCAGCTGTACTCCAAGTTTATAACAACAGCCCCAGTGAAGACTAGGCAGAAGTTTAATAGCTGTTCTGTTCTCTCCCTTTCATCTGATCTCAATCCATTTTGGTGGCTGATGTGTGCCTAACCAGCTTTCCCTAGCACCTAATTCTCCCCCCACCAGCTTTTTATTACAAATTATCTTAATAATTAGGAACCAGACAAACTGCATAAGATTCATATGTCTGTTGTGAAACTGGAGAGTTTACAGCTCATTTTCAAGGAAGATGGCTTTAAAATACTTATTTTGTTTCTGTGAGGCATACAGAAGTGATTTTCCCCTTCATTTTAAAGCTGGCATTAAGGTGAAATCATGTAATTGCTACACTATTCTTCAAATCTTCAGAGGCATAAAACTCATTATATACAGGTAGAGCAGTCGCACTGTAGTTAACATTATATTAAGGCTTTGCATTAAGATGGAATTTTTGGCAAAATAAATATATTTTAAACCAAACAAAAAACCATCACTTTTTTTCAGTATGACTGATTTTTTTTCCTCATGTTCCTGTGTGTAGCTTTTAATTTATACTTAGCTGAGTATATATAGTAATAGAGTCTTCATTTGCCAGACCTTAAATTTTTCTTAAAGTACTGTCTACATACATTCAAATCACATTTACAAAGAAAGATTCACCACATACTTCCCACAATGCAGATATATTAGTAGTATATAACGTATTAGAAGTGATTTTATAACTTCTGTGGATGTTTTTTGTCCACTGGAGAACTATTTCAAGGTTTCCTGGGGAATTTCCAGCTGTACAATTTCCTTTTCTTAGCATGTTCCATCTTCCCATCAAACAAGGTCAGGGAGGCTGGAGGAGAGAGGGAAACTCAGGGAAAAAGTTGTCTCACAACACTGATTTTAAAAAAAACAACAAACAAAACTGATTGTTTCACGAGGACACTTACCTGTGATGGTAAACAGCCATCTCATATAGCTAGTGATGGGGAGACCTGTCTGACAATAAGGATGATGTTCTTGGCACTGAGGACCTAAGTTACAGGTATGTATGTCCACACACCTGCAGGGCAAAAGAGGGGAGACAGAAAAGAAGCAGAGTGAGGGATTCAAAGGGACTCCCTCCTAAGCCAAAAGTGAGTAAAGGAGGGAAATTTCCTTCTGCTCATGCCCCACGTCTTAGCTTCAATATTCCCGTTGGGTTGTAGTGTTCTCCTGGCTCTGAAGGTCACCAAAGACTTGGCCCTTACAAGGTTCACAACACTCTTAGCTCTGTTTAGCAGTTGAAGATGCAAACATCTGGCACAATCCAAAGGCCAATATGAGTAGGGAGGACCTACTGAACCCTACTTGATCTTCCTCTCTCAGTTCCCTCATTTCAAGTAGTCATAAAGAAGCACCAGAGCTGAGCATTTTGCTTCTGTTCCCTGTGAGTGTGTGAAAATTGAGTGGTGGTGTAACCAAGTCCCTGGTTATTGCTGTCAATAGATCTTTACGGCAAAGTTCATGTGTGTAGGTTGGTTACCAGTCTTCTCAATGATGACACGAAGAGGTGGCTTAATTGTTTGTTCTCATATAAAACTTAATCTCAGCATGAGTCACAAGTAGTTTTGAATGATAAATGTCTTCAATCAAAACATGAAATCTGTGAACATCTCTTGTTTTCAGAAAATTGGCTCCATCTGTAGACATGTTCCATCGTGATCTCAGTCTCTGTTTAGACAAATATGAAACACGGGCATTCTTGTTTAGAGTCCCATAACTTTTGTTGTCTCCACTGGGGCTGCTGCACCACATACACATAAGATAAACTTATCTGACATTCATAAGTGAGAACATTTAGGTCTCTTCTACCCAGTAAAGATAATAGTAATATATATAATTGACCTCTACCATCCCGTTATCTTCTAAGCATGCAATCCTATTTTTATAGGAAATGTTTAGATATTAAGAGCTCATATAATGCTGAAAGATTTGTTTTGCAAGTTACAGTCATCATAAGCACATCATTAAAATTACAACAGTAGCTGCTCTCTGCTAATTTTGTAATGTTTTGACAGAACTTAAGACATGAATGTATGTTTGTGCTACTAGTCATCGGTGAATCATACCAGCTAATTGGATGGGTCAAGAAGATAAATAGATGTGGTCTTTGGTATATGAAAATGGCTTCTTTCATTTGTGACTTTGAGTTTGTTTGTACACTGGTTTTGCTGGAAGTAGCATTGCTTGATGGAGATTATGGAAAAAGCGGTGACTTATTTTCCTAACACTTGGGTGAGTGGTGATACTTGTCAGAGGATGTGATGACAGAAAAAAAGGGGGTTTTAATTTTGGTTTTGAAGTGGGTGGGGGCGGGCAATTGGATACTCAAGACACATTAATGAAGATATGTTGACAACTGTTAAGTGTGAAGTCTGTCATGTATCTCATTGCAATGAATGTGTCTTTATGAGCAAACTGCATTGGAGACATCTGTGCAATTGTCAGCTGTAATTAAAGCTTGATTCAGCAGTGGACATACAGTTGAAAATGAAGGACAGGGTGGGTTTTTCTTTTATGTGTGTGTATGTACTTCTCTTTACCAAAAGTGACAGATTTTTTTGACAGGCTAATTCTTTCCAAGCAGATACTAAATCAAAAACTTAACTGATTTTTGTTTTCTTAAAAAATAAATTTTATCCTGTAGGAGATAATTTGAAAATTTAAGGCAAGCAAATGGAGACTTTTTGATCATGTCCTTGTTGGTGGCATTCTGGAGATACATAGAGAAATTACTTCCAGAAAGACCTGGGAAGGCATGAGATAAAATGTCACTTGTCAAGCATGCAAAATAAGCAAAGAAAGGGATACTGCTTGGACCAGGGTACATCTGTTTGCACATGCCACACTCACTTGTGATATTTATTTCAGTTGTTTGTCACGGTCCATTTTCCTAATACCTTTCTGACTGTACTACAGATTTTGGTGTTGCTTTCAAAGGGGTTTGCAAGTATTGTAAAGGGACAGCTGGTAGGTTTCTTGTCGTAAGGGATGAGCAGTGTCTGGGATGGCTGGCTGATTTTTTCCCAGCCACACAGCTTCTGACCACAATCAACCTGAACTTAAGAAAAATAAAGATATTTGAAAAAAGGTCCAGGCTTTTCTCAGGAAGTTGAATAACCTTGTGTAGCAGTCAAAGCTGTTCTGCAGCAATCAATGGCTCCACTTCCAGTGCAAGCACTAAAATATCTCTTCCTTGCTTCAGGTGATATTGATGGGAGTTTCCTAGTAGATGATGATGGGAGTTTCCAAGTAGATGGCAATGGGAGTAGTTCTCAAGTTGGTACATGCTCTGAAAAGCATGTGATGTGAAGAGAAATCTGAAGCCTGTCTGAACCTTGGATGCTGTCTCATCTCTTGTAGGAGGTAGCTGTATAGATTTTTCTTTTTATACTTCTTGAATATCTTTTATGACCTCTGAGCTGCCCTTCCTTTCCCCTTCCATCTTGGCAGAAAACACAGAAACAGCCACAAAGCAACAGGACTGACATCTAATTCCATAACTGGAAGCAGTGACTTGGATGTAACTGGAAGTAGTGCTATTTGTCCTTGGTTAAAGATTGATTTTACATCCCTAATGAAAACTCTGGAACAAAGAATCATGCTGATCTAGGTGGTCAGCAGCTCGAGTGTAGGGCTTATTAGGTACATTATCTGTGAGGAGGAGCTGAAAATGAGCACCTTTGTTTAAAATGCATCTGTTTCTTTTCCACAGCCACGTTTTTCAACTGTAAAAGGTATCAGCTTTTTTCAGCCTTGTGTGTTGGAGGAAGCTGTGCCTGCTGCAAGCAGTAAATGAGTTACTTAATGGGAAGAATGTTTGCAAAGCCTGGAGAGAAATAACAGCTGCTTTTATAAGTAAAAAAAACTCAAACCCCCAAACATTTCAAAACTGCAGCAAGATATGGGATTTTATTTTTTTTTTAAGGCCTGGATGAAAGGAAATTAGTAATGTGTAGGGGGTGCTGAGTGGCCCAGGCACCTCACCTGTTTTATTCCTAGCTGGGGAGGGAATTTGAAGTTCGACACCAGATGGAAAGCAAACGCAGAGCTACACGAACTGCTAGCCAGCTTCCTTCAGCAACATTAATTTACAGTCTCATGAGAGAACACCTTGGTTTGCCGCCAGCTTTGATTTCAAGCAAAACTGTCAGAGGACAGAGCAGTGCAGGCAGTGGTCCCTTTCAGGCCACGGCATTTGGGCACTGGAGCAGAGAGCACAGGCTCCTGGCTGGGCTCCGATGCATTACAGAGCACGTCTGTGCCCCAGCTCCCCACTGAAAAGCAGCATTAATTACACTGCAGCACCGTGGTTCCCCGCTGCCTGCCTCGTGTATTACAAGGTGCTGGCATCTCCATGCTGTGGAATTGGCCTTGCCAAAACTTGTGTCTGAGGTTGGCTGACGTGCTTGGCATTGCTGGTCCTGCTGGTGGGTTTCTCAGTTGTTTGGTGGGAGGAGGGTGGTGAAGGTGGTGCAGGCCAGGAAGAGATGCTCTTTAGCAGAAGTCTCTTTGATTTGCCATTTCCAGTGTAGTGGGATGACATAGTAACAGGCAGGGAGGTGTAATGCCTCTCAGCTTTTTCCAATAATCTTGTCTTGAAAGAAGTGCACTAGGGTTTCTTATGTGACTTGTGGATTCACTTTCCAATATTTTGCTGTTTCCGTTTGTTTTCTTTTCAAACTATCCAAGAGTCGCAGTGTAATTTATTTTTTTTAAAATAGTTCTGAGGTGCTGCTAAGATTTGGGATGTAGAAGATTGTGACGGGACAAGGGGCAATGGCTCAAACTGAAAGAGGTAGATTTAGTGGCTTTAGACTGGACATAAGGGAGAACTTTTTTATGATGGGGGTGGTGAGGCACTGGAACAGGTTGCCTAGAGAAGTTATGGGTGTCCCATCCCTGGAAGTGTTCAAGGCCAGGGGCTTTGTGCAGCCTGGTCTAGTGGAAGGTGTCCTTGCCTATGGTGAAGGGGTGGATGATCTTTGAAGCTCCTTCCCAACCCAAACCATTCTGATTCTATGAAATGCTGTGCAGTTTGAATGTTAAACATTCATGCTCAGGCAACTAGAGGTATGTGCTGTCACACCAGTGACTTGGAGGGCTGAACCCTAGGAGAGAGCAAGAGGCTTTTTGACAAATGAGTTGTTTTCAGGTTTTTTTGAGTAAGCTTTTAGTAAATCAGGGATGATTATTTCCACTGCAGCAGTTATGTACAGTATAGTTTTTTTGTCTATTTTAGTGCTGAATAAAACCTTTTCTCCTTTCACAATTTCTGATGTTGTTGCCCCAACAAAGATTAAGGTTGTATCAAAGCTCTTGCCACCCCAGTGTGTAGACTGCATGCATTAATCTTTTATGTGTTTGCATCAGATATGCTTGTCAGTTCATATGTAGAAGACATAATTCTTATTGTGGTTCAGTGGTACAATTAATCCAATTTTGGGGTTCGTGTTACTTGACTGAAAGAGCATTTTTTGAAGGATTATGAAGTAGTTGTATGGCATGCATTTCTATGAATGCGTTACACAAAGTGCTTCTCCAGTGTAACCCCTGCTGGGTCACGCTGACCAAGTTTTTTTCTCCATTACTTAAGTTAACTTCCTGCAACAGGGCTTTATGGTGGATGAGTATGGTGGCTTTACCCTGACTGGATGCCAGATGCCCACCAAAGTTGTTCTATCACTCCACTACTCAGCTGGGCAAGGGAAAGGAAAGACAATGAAAGGCTCCCGGGCTGAGATAAAGACAGATTGAGATCACTCACCAATTACCATCAGAGGCCAGACAGACCTGACTTGGGGAAATTAGTTTCATTTATTGCCAGTCAAATCAGAGTATGATAATGAGAAATAAAACCAAATCTTAAAAATACTTTCCCCCCAATCCCCCCTTTCTTTCTGGGTTCAGTTTCACTCCTGATTTTCTTTACCTTCTTCCCCCTGAGCAGCACAGAGGGATGGGGAGTGGTAGGTGTAGTCAGTTCATCATGTTTTCTCTTTCACTCCTACCTACTCAGGGGGAGAACTCCTCACATTCTTCCTCTACTCCAGCATGGGGTCTTCCTCCCATGGCAGACAGTCCTCCATGAACTTCTCCAACGTGGATCCTTCCCAGGGGTTGGAGTTCTTCAGTAACTCCAGTGTGGGTCCCTTCCAACAGGGTGCAGTCCTTCAGGAACAGGTTGCTCCAGCATGAGTCCCCCATAGGTCGCAAATCCTTCCAGCAAACATGGGCTCATCTCTCCATGGGTCTGCAAGGCCTCATTTGTGCATCCACCTGCTCTGACATGGGGTCCTCCATGGTCTGCAGGTGGATCTCTACTCCATCATGGACCTCCACAGGCTGCAGGGGCACAGCTGCCACATCATGGTCTTCACTACAGACCGGGGAGTCTCTGCTCTGCTGCCTGAAGCACCTCCTTTCCCTCCTTCTTCACTGACCTTGATGTCTGCAGGGCTGTTTCTCTTGCATAGTCTCACTCCTCTCTCCAGCTGCAATTGTGCAGTTTGCCCCCTGCACCTTCTTAACTGTGTTACCCCAGAGGTGCTGCCATCATTGCTGATGGGCTCAGCCTTGGCCAGCAGTGGATCCATCCTGGAGCTGGCTGGCATTGCCTGTAATAGACATGGGGGAAGATTCTGGCAGCTTCTCACACAACCACCCCTGGAGACCCCTGCTGCCAAAACTTTGCTATGCAAACCCAGTACAATGGGCTAAAGCCTGTTTGTGCCATTCTAACTAGATGATGCTGGATCAGGTGTCATTTATCCCCCTAAGAGCCCCATGCTCTGGCTGCTTTGACAGAAATGGCATTAGATGTCTCTCCATCTCAGTGGTTTGGCAATGCAGACACCTCCATGGTACTTATGATCACAGTAGCATAGCCTGAGATATGCACATTGGACATTATTGTTAATAATTCACTGGCAGTATTGCCCACATATATTGCACCTTACCTGCCAAAGGGTCTTTTGTGTTAGGAAAGGGTGAGAATAGTAATATTCTGGAAGTCACAGGTAGGAAAGGTAAAAGTTTACTGGCTAGATATATTAAGGATCAGAAGACTTTTTAGAGTGGGAGGGTACGCGTGGGGAGAGGTTTAAATTGGCACAAAAATCCAGGTGAACTCAAAAACTTCACTAACTAGGGCATTGTACAGCATCTCTGACCACACAGGCAAGTAAGTGGCTGTAGCTTATCAGGTGGACAAAGTAAGGGAAGGAGGCTCTTTTTCCATCTCATCTCCAGATAAACAGATTGGCTGGCTTTTGTCTCTGTCACCTGTGGCTTTATAAAGCTTTGCATCAGATGCTCCAGATGCACACTTTTAGCTGTATGTCCAGGACCTTTGTTTGCAAATTCTAGAGCTTCTCACAACAATCAAAGCATTGCATTCCCACTGTTGTGGCTGTGCTTGTAATAGAGGTTCTGGAGGACACATGCAGGAAAAGGCATGCATTTCTCCAGGATATCCAAGAGGCAACTCAGTACTTTGGAAATGAGTTGCACAGGTCAGTACCAGAATAGGTATCCCCACTGCGGAGGAAGAGGCATCTTCTGGTTGAATCCAGAAACACTTTTCAGTATATGGCAGGATAGCAAGGAGAACATCTGCACATTCAGAAGTCTTGAAAAAATTAGATACTCATGGGTTTTACCAACATGTATTTATCCCTTTTTGATTTTAGAGATCCATTGTGAACATTTTCAGGACTTGTGTTCAATTATGGAGAGGTGAACTACAGGCTATGATGGGATGCTTCAAGAGCTGCTTTTTTTCTTTGTCAGTCTGTGCAAGTCAGTTTCTTACAGTGCACAAATCTTGACTACGTGGTTTTTTGGCCCGAGTCAAATGTCCTCAGAGGCAGTTCTGGATACTAAAAAGTTAGTTACAAGCAGAAGACAAGCTCCTCTTAGGGTCAGGTGTTGTGTGAAACCAAACTGCCATGCAGATGGTCCCAGCCATTCACAGTGGAGTTAATTTCCCTTTCTACCACTTGTAGACTCCCATTAAATGTTTAATTAGTGATAAGGAGACAAACAGGAGCTATAGACAGTACAGGACAGAAAGCCTGCTGCCACAGAGACATGACAATACACTGCTAACTTGTGCAGCTTTGGTGGAGATTTACAGTGCTTGGAACCACTCGGGAATGCTTTGAGAAGGGAGCTTCCTGGGTTTGGCCCAGAAAAACTTCCTTTAAGGGTGCTTTTAGCTAATATCCAGGTAGCCAAAGCCCACCTTAGTCGTAAGATCTAGTATTCATTTTTTCTTTACCCAGACCTCTTCTGCTCTCCCCATCTGTTCACCGTGCTTGGTCCCAGTGATAGGGTAAGCATTTAATAATGGGTACTAAACTGTTAGCTTTTTAGAAAGCTTTTCTGACTGGGCAGAAGGAGGAGAATCACAGAACTAATTTACCTGTTTCTGCTGGACTCCCTATGGACACTTAATCCCATCTTCCTTTGTTAGGTTTTACGTAGAAAAAAGGCAGTGTTGGGGCTACTTTCCCCCAAGTCCTTGTCTTCCTTTTTCAGTCTCCCAAAATAATGGGAGAGGGAAATGGGGGTACTTGCAGTACTGCAAAGTGGTTTACCTTCTGCCTTGCAAAGGATTTAGTAACCTTGCTCTCTGCTGGACAGTTAAATCCCAGAGCCCAAAGGACATAGTTTATGTGTTGCATTCTGTTGCTGTTGCTTCTTCTTTCAGTTTCAGGCTGACTTCCTCCACCTTCTCTGTCTTCATGGACACAGAAGGGTAGATGTTTCGCACATGTGTCTGAATTGTCCTTGAAGGGTTTCAGGCACTCACAAAAGTGCATCCGTGACAGCACAGGGTACGTGTTTGGCTGCAAAACCCACTCAAGAAGAGGGGTAAATTCTTAGGGCCTTAGGTAAATTCTTAGAGTTAAATACTCATTACCTGAGTGCATTTAGCTATGTTCTACCTGAATAAAAGCCACAGAAGGTAAGGGGGAACCGCTGTGAATTAAGGGCCAGATAACATGAATCACTAAGAAGCAAAATACATAAACACTTGCTGGAAACCAGTCATAATTGTCAAGAACCTTCAGCAGTAACAGAAATACTTCTTTTCTCCTGTTGAAACTTGCTGATGTGCTTTCCAGCTCCTGTCTGCAAGAATGAAAAGCAGTTTTAGCAAGTGAATAGAAGAGCTGCACTTTCCACAGGACATCAAATGTACAGGAGAGCAGGAAGGGTTGAGTCCCAAATGGCAGGGTACACCTGTGGACTGTATTTCACACAGCAGCAGCTCATCAAACCTGGGTTGTTGCATCTTGATGCACAGAGCCCTTTGAAGAAAGCTGGTGACTACTGGCCACTGCTGGGCAGAATGTGTGAACTGAGCTATCAGAGGGGAAACATCATGTTTCTTTTATGGGATTACAGTCAAAATGTTTGAGTAGGTTTTTTTAATCAACAAATCCTAAACAATGCAAATGCAAAACAAGTATCTCACAGTGTGCTTTTATTATTTTTTCACAATATAAACTAGACAGACATGGAAAGTTTAATGGCAGCATGTTCTTGTAACATTTTAAAGACAAAGAACAACATAATCATATTGAATGATGATAAACTGACAAACTACATTACCATACATACATCTCCAAAGATACTGGATAAACAATATCTGCTTATGTACATTTATGCTGGTGATAATTAAAATTCAAATATTCAGAAGAAAAAGAAAAAAATACGCTATTTAAATTATAAAAATATACAGTTTTGTGTGGAACTCTTAATGCTGTATTACTTTTTGAAGATAATTTCGTTGTGTGTGATGAAGCTGCATTAACTTAGTATAGAAGTGTGATTTAAACCAAATACAGATTAAATTAGCTCTTTTGTGTTCCTTGTATTTAGCTTTGTAAAGAAGAAAAAGAGAGATAGGAATGAAAAGCAAAGCTGGGCTTTTGCAATGAGAAAGAATTTTTATATCCATAAATTAAAAGACGTATAAATTTTCATATAGTACTGAGCCATAAACTCATGATAGAAATGAATCATTCTCCTAGTTTGTTCAGAGACAGAGGAAACAGAAGAAAGGCTTTAAACATGCTACTTTAGTATGCTTTTAATCAATAGGACCTCTAGGGTTGTGGAGTGCAGGTGCACAGCTAAGCAGTGCCATGCCTCAGGGTCAGAGCATGCAGTCCAGACTCACTGCCTCAGCTGGGGAGGATTGGGCTTACTGGGTCTGCATTCTTTGAACTGCATCACCTTCATGTTGCCTTTGCACATCTGGTTTCAGACTTTTTTTTTATAGTTGCTCCTTATTAGTGCCAACCTACTCAGGCTATATAATCCCCAATCAAAACAGCGAAATGATGAACTTGTATAGACTGGATAATTTTGTAATAGTTTACAAATAATTTTGTAACTGGAAATTTTTAGTAATCATAGCCATGTAGTGCACACATTTGTAGCTGCTTTTGGTTAAAAGTAATTTTTAGACTGTCTTGGGTGAACTCCTGCAACATATAAACCTGAAGATCTTCTTACATACCAATGTCTTTCTCCGTATCTTCCAGCCCCCTTCCTCATCTGTATATTCTCCGTTACCTCGACAGCCCCATTAATCCTTTGTAGGATCCAGGGCTTTTTCCATTAAGAAATGTACTCGGTGTCAGCTGTGATTTCAGAATGCTTTCCTTGCAGAATTTTTTTTTCTTGTTTTTCCATCTGTTCCTAAGTTACTGATCTATAACAGATCTTAGGTGATCTTACAGATTATTTTTGTCAGAAGCAAAATATTATTTTTCATTATTTTCTTGATAAATGGAGTGAAAAAGAATTAAGGACACATAAGCTGAATACAGCAAAATCAAGTAATTCTCCTCAATGCCTACGGATTTGCTGTTTTGCAAAAGACTGCCTTCAGCATTAACAAAGTCCTACAGAGAAGAATAATTGTGGGGTCTCTGTAAGCTTTGTCTTTGCCCTTATATCATCCTTTTTCAATGGAAAGGATGAAAAATAAACAAATTCCAGGTAACAATCACCTTTATTCAAGGAGATATTTCAGTTATCTGTTTCCCTCCACTTCTTGACCTGTTCCTTTGCTGTCCTCTGATCTTCCACATCTAACCACTTCAGAAGTGTCCCTCTCTTTTTATTTATTTTTTTTTTTTCTTTTACAATTTGGATATGCCAGCAGTGGTCAGCTGTCTGTGGATACATGGTGACAGAGGATGCATTTTCTTGGAGCATGGAAGTCTATAAGGCATTTTGCAGGGAAAAAATCTTATGTGAACGTGTAACCAAGAGTAGGAAAGACAGGAATTATTGCAAAAGAAATGCAGGAGTGAAAGGAGAGGATTTTATTTAAGAAGTTCAAGCTTTTATATACATTCAATGTTTCTAATATGTTTCTTAATAAATGTATTATCAACTATCATTATACCTAATGCAGCCACAATACTGTACTATTCTGCAGTCAGGATGGGAAAACTCCATTAGCTCTTTAATAAAATAAAATCATCAACAGTCATCATGACTCTTCTTTTTGCCAGGTATTAAATGATACACTGGGAAGTCCAGTGAGTAGACACAACAGAACACAAAATCCTCAGTATTTATTCAAATGTGTATCATGTGTCGTCTTCATATTATTTCTAAAGCAGCTTTAAAAAAACTTTAGCCATTGGAAGGTATTAAAAACTAAAACCCATTCAAATTATCTTGGTAGTATAGCAGCACTGGAATTGATACTTTTACTACTTTTGACAATGTAAACCTTTAATAAAATAAACAATATTGAAACAATTTGAGGTCTAATAGTTCATAAAATTTAATGGGCATATGGGCACAAATTGAAACAAAGACTAGATTGTGAAATGAAACATTAGCTCGATACCAGCCAATTCCAGTTGTGCAATTGGCTGCAGACAAACTCAGCTTGGAAGCTGAAAGGAAAAACAAAGCCCACACTCAATCTGCAATATTCAGTTCCTCTGATTCCAAATATTTTTCATACAAACCCTACATGAGCATCCCCACTTCTGACAGAAGCACTCTGAAAGCACTGCAAGTACTTTTTGTTTGATGGTGGGATTTTTCCTCTTTCTTTAATCAAGCACAGTTCACATTTTTGTGTTCTTAGAAATATTTCCTTTCTACATTTCTATAAAATTAAGCTTGCTCCATCTTATCTTTGCTCATACAAAGTGTAGGTGCCACGACTAAATAGCAGTAAAAATGCTGAGATGTACAACTCTTAAAAAAACCAACCAAACATAAAAGCAGCTTTGAAGACACAACATCAACTACAGCCTTAACATTGAACATATTACATTCCCGAGTTACTGGAGATATTTTGCATATAATGCCACAAAGTTATTCAACTGAAATCTTGAGGTTGGAGCTACAGTTTATTCACTGTACGTTTTTCACCTTTTGAGCACTTATGTATTTTACGATACATTTTATCCGGAGCTTTGCAATCTTTCCTTTTACATCTAGATGTTCATTTACCCAAAAAAACCCAGATTTCAAAAGTTTCATAGAAAAAATAGAAGCACCGGACTTAAAACACTTGAAGCTGGACGTTTCCATGCCTCAGAGCAGCCCGTGGGACACGCTTCAGTCTTCAGTTTCCAGGGGGCTCCTGGCCCCCTTCGAGCTCAAGGAAAGCCCTGCTTTAAAAGGCATTGACACATCTGGTTTCAGAACACAGGTCTGTTTATAAAACTGTATTATGTACTCTGCATTAATTTTACTTGTGTTGCATTTTGTAACACGAGCAGATGACTTCACACCTCCCACTCCCCCCTTTCCTTCACCCTATTTTCACTTGAGATGAGAGTAGGCACCTGCCCGATCAAGGTGTCAAAGAGTCTTTGCCCAGAGAGAGGATTTTGAGTTCCTTCATTATCTTTTCTTCTGAAGACAGTCTTAGAAAATTATTGGCATGAAATAATTTTGAGGGCGAGGGGCGGGATGATAAATCTCACTTTCTTTTCCTGTTATGAAAACGAGCTTGATTTTGGTGTCCAGTTTGATAAACAAGGATAGTCAGAGCTAATCTGTAACTTAGCTGAGGTCTGCTTCTTGCCAAATAAAATTAAGATCTTTTTCAACTTTCAGGGGCTTAGAGACCACATCTAATTGGTTTCAAACCCCCGGAGGAACTCTGTGAGCAAGCAGGATTAGTTGCAGATATGAGCCCACTAAAGTGGGACACAGGTCAGGTCTTCAGACTCCAGCTCTGCTCTGTTAAAGCAGGCACTTAAGGTCTCCTGATGTTTCTGTGTCAGTAGCCACAAAAAACATTTTACTGCTGAGAAAATCATTGGAACAGCAATTTCCTGCGAGCCCCAAAGATTTAACTTCACACTTCTATTAAAAAGCAAAGGTGACATGTACTGTGTGGGTATTGTGATTATGATGTGATGGCACAACTGGTAACTTGAAAACACATGTTTAAAAGGCATAGGCAATCGTATTTCCAGCTGTTCTCCTGTAGGGATAGCTGAGTGGTCCTTCAAGAAGCCTCCGTCTTGACTCCACATAGGTACCATGTTGAAGCATTTACTACATCAGTTCTTGCCAGCAGGACAGGGTGAGAACTTTGTTCATGCTGACCTTGTCTTTCAGATCCCTCCTGGAAAATGCAAGGAAAATCAACACAATTTCGCAGGCTTTAGCAGCTCAAGTAACTGCCCTTGTAAGTCTAAGCAGGTAGGTCTTTGTCAGTATATTTGCTCTTCAGAGATAAAACAATCCAGTCAGTGGCATTCATTAAAAAAAAAAAAAAAAAAAAGAACCTAAAATACTCTGGAGCTCATTAAAATTAAGAATAACAATATGATGCGATGACAGATGCAACTTGCTGAGGTTCTGAAAATAGCAGGTTAAAATGTAAATATCTTTTAATAAATAATTTTCCGGCAATGTAAAAATAAATGATATTTCCTTTGGCAGTAATAGCTGATTTAATCTTTCGCTGGGAAGTTGCTTTGCTCATAAAATATCATTGTGCTACAGAAAAAAAAATATTATTTTGTTGTTTTGAAAGACTTTTGTAATCCACAATAAACTGGGTGACTCTACTTATGTCCGAGATAAGCGCCAAGAGTGATGCAAGCTCCCACCAGAACCAGGCTCAGGATAGTCTTCAGAGAGATCCAGGAGAAATCGAACAAAGGCCTCATACCGTTGCCATACAACTCCACAAAGGCATCCTAGAAAGGGAAGTAATCAGAAAGGGAATATCAGAATTGCAGTAACTTTTTTTGGTGGGGTGGGGGAAGCAATTTCTTCACCCTCAATGGTCATCCAACAATCCCCCCGGCACAAGAAAACCACATAAGTGTATTAAAATAGTGTTTTGGGAGCTCTGTTTTTTTGTGCAGTGCTTAACAAAAAGTTCTCCTGCCTATTTCATTACAAATATTGCTGTAATTACTTACAGCCTGACTTCTGCATTTGGCATGCCCAGCCTAACAGAGAATACGGGAGAAGCATTTTACAATACAAGTTACCACTATCTTGGCTCCTGAATGTTTTCTATACAAACATGCATGAAGGAGGTAAATGGACCTTCATTCTCAAAATGTTTCACTTGCACTGGACTTGGGGCACTTCTATTGTGGGTCAGCTTCACTGAAAATAAGGCAGCATTTGTTCGGTTTCCTTGGGATGGGTCCAGAATGAGTGTAGTGACCACAGATGTTTCTTCTATATGAACTGAAGCTCTTAAGGTTGTGTTACACCTATGATAGTCTTTTACAACTATCACCAAGGGTGATGGTGTGGTCCTATGCTCCAGGCAAATCTGGTGGTGCAGGTAGGCACCAAATGGAAAGGCTGTTTAAGCAGCAAAGATAAAGTTTTTATGACTCATAAACACAATGGGATTTGACTGAGATAGCGACTGGATTGGTGATACCCTGCACGTAATGCCTTTCAGGCTGCAATTCCTAACAAGCATGAAGCTTCAGAGCATTCCAGAGAGACAGATAAATCACACTGTATGGCATGAAAGCAGTAAATAGCCAAGCTGAGTGACTCTAAAAATGTGACAAAACATCATTTATGGCAACTCTTTTACTGTGCAGCCAGCTAAGGTATGCTCCCAAACTACTGAGATAAACCCACAAGACGGCTATATAATGTGGGGGTTTCTGTCTCTACTTTTGTTACTATAGACTTCCCATTTTTGGTGCAAGTTAACACTCTATAACAATATTATAGTGCCTTTAGCTGTTTTGCAATGTTACTAGGCTAGGAGATAACCTGCCTTCTAAAAATGCATATATGTTATGGTTTGTAGCAGGAATTGAGGAGAGAAAGGTCTCCATTATTAATGTAAACCTTCCATCCAAGTTAATCTTCTGCAAATTATGTAGTTAAATTAGCTTCCCTCATTAGCTATCTCAAGTTGTCAGAATAAGAGCATTTGTGGTTTCACCACGAGAGGGCGTGTAAGGTTTTTGTAATACTTTGACTTCTATTCACTAGACACTGGGCGAGACTCAAATAGCAGATGTTTACTTCCAAAAAAATATGTTATTACATTAAGTAATATTGGTGCACGTTGTAGGTCAGAGTGGATGCAAGCAGGTAGGATTTGGTAACAGAACAGCCATAGGCTTTGGCCAACAGAATGATGTGAAAACACATCTGCCTCTTGCTATTTCTCAATGCTTGTTCCTCTAGGCAATGATTTTTCAACTGGAGTTTCCAAAGGTATATTCTTAAGTGAAAGCAGCTTAACCTTTTGCGGGGAAGATGGAATGTTTTTAATGCAAGGTCTTCATTCCAGGGAGAAATTGGCAACTTTTGCTTAGCTGCCTGTTTTCTGACATAGAGGTTTGCAAACTCTGGCCTTAATATTCTGCTGTGCTGTTGCAGAGCTGAAAAAGCAAACTCAGTTTGCTGTGCAGCTCTCTGGAAAGCTGCTTTTATTTCTCCTTAAGGCTATGAAGTAACACAATATCCTAAAATGTTACAGACTGGGCTAAATCCTGTTGTCGCCAGTACGGACTCACTGACTTCCACGGGAGCCTTGTCTGTACAGGGAGTTCAAGATCAGGCCTTATAAAAATAAAAGGGTAAAGTTCAACGCTTGGTGATATTATTATGGGTGGAAAAGGGAGGAAATGAAAAAAAAAAAAAGAACCCCAACAAAACCCTCATGGAACTGCAAGTCACGTGAAAACATTTTAGCGTTAAGGTTTTCACGGTCTCTTTCTGTGGGGAAGGTCTCACTTCTGTATATTCAAGACAGTCGATGTATACACAGTATCAGGATCAAATGAGCATAATTTGTGCCTCCCTTCTTTCCCAGTTTAGCAACATTCCTCCCAGTTTTTCTGTGAGACCACTAGCAATGATTCAGTAGAGTTCCTGATATTGGGTATGAAGACACACAGAGAGTAACAGTAAAATGTGGATACAAGGCAAAAGCATGGCATAACCTATGGCTCAGAAGAGGAATGTTAACAAAAAATGTGCAGCATGCAGTACTTTTTTGTCTGAGATTATTACAACAATAACATGAACCCAACCTAATGGTGTCTGCACTATATATTACAAGTAGCTCTTTATGATCGGTCCCCCTCCCCTTCTCAAACATCCTGATTAGGCCTATTTCCGAAGCTTGTTTGAACAGCCTGTCACTATTTGTTTAAGTTTCAAACCTGTTTTAAATAAACACATGTCCATTTTATGTACTAAAACAAGGGGAGTGGGGGAAGGGACATATGACCCGTTGCTGAAAACTATTTTAGCACAAAGAGAACCCTAAACAGAATCTTAACTGTTTCATATGGTTTGTCTCCTGTAAACTCATGTATTTGTCACTGGATTTTTGTCACCTAAACTGCTCTGTTTAAAATAAAAGAATCTCAGCTAAAATAAATAAGATTAGGAAAACAGTTTGAAGCACTTGATGTCGTTTGAAAAGCACTCTTTATAATGAAAGCAAGGGTCCCCTTGGCAAATAGACTGAGGCAAGTCCTGGGTTGGTCAACCTTTCTGGAAGTCTTACACAATTGGAAAGAAAATTGTTGCAGGCCTTTGCTTTTAAGACCTTCAAAATTTAATGTGAAGTTATATCCTGGACATAAAATTATATCAGGGCAGTTAAAAATTATATGGAAAAGAACTCTTCATTCAGCTCTGTAAGGTTTTAAAAAGTCATTTCTTAAAAAGCTTTTATTAAGTCAAATCAGTCTGTTGCTGGTTTACTGTGCAACTTTATATTGACTGTTTCTGTGAAGCAAGAAAGGTGGTGAGGAAGGGAAAGATGCTCTGCCTAAGCTCCTCTTAGGCACCAAAGCACCTGAGATGCCTCCTTCACCTACCTGGGCTTGATTGGCAGGCCAGGAAGATTGCCCTGAGGGCATCCCTTGCTGCCCTCTTGCCTGCTGGACTATACATAGGGAGCACAGAGCGTGTCCCTGGCTGGAGTTCCTGGCATTTGCAGGGAGCCCAGGATAGAAGTGGAGTTTGTCACCCTGGGAGGATTAGGAGGCATAATAGTGCACTGAGTCAGGGCAGTCTCAAAACAAAGAGATCACACTATCCCACTCTTCCGCTGGCCCAAATTCGGCAGGTCTGATCCAAGAAACAAATGTCATCTTTAATTACCCGGGCATTCTTTGCTTGCGGAATGAGCTGAGTTTGTTCAGCCTTGGTCCTTTTGCAGCTCAGCAAAGGGCCTGAGAGGCAAAGCACAGCTTCTTGGTCAGAGAAGGGCCTCCTGCCCACAGGCTGAGCCCACAGAAGCATTAGGGACCCGACAGCTCCTTACTGAAAATGCAGAGGGAGAAGGCAGTTTTCTGCCAGGCATTTCTGACCGAGGGGGCAGTGGGGAGAGCAAACATGAGGAAGTAAAGGCTTCCTTTTTCTACCTGAATCAAACAGCTGGTGAGGAAGTGACTTTATTTCCCTCGTTATCATTGGGTTGGCAGGATATCCTCTTGAGCCACATTGTATTGAATGAAGAGCCTGCGAGACTTCCATTTTACTGAACGGGAATTGCCTTGCAGCTATTTTACGCTGCCCTCTCTGTGACTCCAAAACAAACAAACAAACACACACTAGCTCGGGCTTTTGAAGAAACTTGCACAGGTCTGAACAAGGCAGCTCTACCACCCAGTACGAGGCAGGAGAAGGAATGGCATATGCTCCGGTGCCAAGGTTTAGCAGCTGAATGACTTTTCCCTCACCCCTGCCTCCAAACGAATGACATAAATTCTCATAAAAGCTTTCATTCCCGCATGGTAACTCATTTCAGAAAGAGTTTGGGGAGCGAGGGGGTGGACAGAGCTGGTTAAATTGTCCCATGTTTTCTATGCAGTGAAACCTCATTAAAATGTCATCTCGAAGCTAACGAGAAAAGTTCTTGGAACACAAATAATAGACAAATGTGTAGCTGTTCTTTTCCCAAAGAGTTTATGGGTCTTTTATGCAAGCCTAAGTGGTGAGTACATGCAAATAAGGGCAGCTCAGGCCTTGGCAGTGTTGTGCCGAGGTGTGGCGTTTCACAAGGTCTGTATCTTTAGAGAGGCCGATATCTTTTTACACCTGGGAGTGCCGACATGCTGGTAGTCCTGCCAGCTGCACATTATCAAATTATAATGGGAAGGAAAAGAAGGTGTCACCACACAAGCCCTGCTGATCGTGGAAAAAGAACCTGCCTGGGGAGTGGCTTTGGCACGTAAACGCTTGAACAAATTCCCATCTGGTTTTTTTTTTTTGCTTTCCACCCTTCACCTTTGCCTGTGGTAGAAATGGGTCTATTTCGGGGACATACTTTAGTGATGAACATGACAGTGCTAGGTTAATAGCTGGACTCAGTGATGTTAGAGATCTTCTTCAACCTTCTGTGATTCTACTTTGAATTCTCTGTTTCCACAGTGCCTGACATAGTCTTAGGTCTGCAGCTGATGTGTTAGTTGCTGGCTGTATACCCTTTTGTTTCTCCAGTGGTTCCTGAGGTTTCTGACTTTGAACAAAACTGGTTTTCATCACAGTAGTCTTGCCTAACTTCTTTGTTCCTTGTCCTTGTTATCTATTTGTATGAATTCTTGAATTGGTGAGCCTGTGATCTTAGGGATGTATCTTCCAGGTCCTTGTCTCAGTGTAAGGCTCTCACTGCTAGGCTGTGTGAATGGAAATCAGTGGAAATATTATTTGCATAAGACTGACTACACATGGAACTCAGATGGAGACATCTAAGTAGTAAGGACTAATTGTGGTTAGGTTTGCTCATGAAAAGTAAATCATATGCTTAGAAATATATAAATGTGAATGGTTATAGTAATGGAGATAACTAGTCCTCCTGTCCATGCTCTTAGAGAGAGACCCTGCTGGAAGACGGAGTCCCTTCAGACCTCTGTGAGATGAAGAATAAACCTAGGCTTTTAGGAATGGTCAAGCCACCTCTTTAAACACAGGATTTGTAAGACGTTGATCATTCAGCTTGGATGGAAACCCATCCTGTGTTCAGACTAGGCCACATTCTTGTTAAACCAAGTCAGCATGAGAAATGTTTCAGTAATTTAGTCTTGGCGTCTCCACTTAATTCAGTTAGACGTGGCTCTGCAATATGCAAAAGCCCAGACCTAGTGGAGGCTGCATCATTCTCCTATTCCTGGAAAGGCCCACACTATAAAATGAGGTATTTCTGGCATCAGCATAACAGCTGTAATGTCACTACAGCAGCTAGCCGGTGGTATTTAATGGGTGCCACTTCTGAGGGAGCACTATTAGCAATTATGAGCAGGAGAAGGCCAGAAGGCCTTCTGGACAAAATACTCCACGTTCAAACATCACAGTCAAAGCTGTTCTACTTGATCCTTCACAATTTTCTTTTCCGATCTTTAGTGGGTTGATAATCCTACTCAAATAATCTGCTGTTTTATTTTGTTTTATTTTCTGCAGATGCCCTACTTAGCCAGAGTGCTAGAAGCTGCATACAACTTGTACCCAGAAAACAAATGTGTCCCTACATGTGAATCTCAGTTGCACTAAGACCCATTCAGTTTTAGGCCACATTCTCCTCCAATTTCTCAAACCTGTTCTAGGAAGTTTACATTCACATACAACAGTAAATTTAGCAACATCCTTTTGTGGATTTGTGAATCACTTTGAAGGAAGGAGCAAGTGTCACAGATCTGCTGCGGAGACTCATCTCATCCTGTAACATTACTCTTACACCTGCTTCCTCTGAAAAGAGGCCAGATGCATTAGGAACCCTGTCAAATCTTCAGAATGACTTTAAAATAAAAATGACAAAATGGGCTTGAATGACAACACAGGCCTGTTTCTCTGTAAATCTTACTTAAATTCTCTGTCTTGCTTGTAACTAGCTTTCAATATGAGTGCCCTTAACATTGCAAATAGCCTACCTAATTTAAAAACTCAACTCTGAAGACTTGTCTGCAGCAGGTGCTGCAATGACAGTAGAGGGAAATGTGAACACATCCCCTGCTATGTTCCCTGCCTGCTCCAGCTGCCCATGCTGCTCTGGGGCTGCCACAGAAGAGTTAAATCATGTAACTGACTGGGAAATGGGAAACGAAAGTAGCTGCTTCTAGAAGTGCTCGTAGTGCTGGGGCACAGCGTTTGTCACGGCCACGGAGGGTTTCATTTAACAAGTGCATCCAGCTGTGCGGGGTTCAAGGCACAGGTATGAGCAGAGGCAGAGAGGGTAAAGCCAG
The DNA here is from genome assembly GCA_035222235.1 of Margarornis squamiger. Lineage (NCBI taxonomy): Eukaryota > Metazoa > Chordata > Aves > Passeriformes > Furnariidae > Margarornis > Margarornis squamiger. Next base: position 67,670,234 of record JAWWTY010000077.1, on the reverse strand, counting down.
GTCGCCAGGCTGTCAGCATGGTGAGGGTCCCAGCCTAAGGGGGAACCTTGGCCAGAAAAGGCTGAGTGCACGTGTGAACCACACGGGTGACACTGAACCAGTCTGAGCAGGTTGTCCCATCGACTGCACCACGAGGGACCAGTCACGCATTTCTCCGCCGCTTGTTTTAGCATCCCTCAGGGACACGCTCCATCCCGTGTTTGTTGTCTCAACACTCAGTTCTGATCCAAAACCCTTTGGCTTGACTAACTCGTGCTCAGTGTTGAGCAAGAGCAGCACAGAGCCCCAGTGGTGGCCTGGGCGTTCCTTGGTGCTCCGTGGTGCTCCAGCAGCACCAGGACATGTGAAACCACCGTCACCTTCTGCAGAAGTGCCACCTGCTCCTCATGTGACTTAAGGCAGGCACTCGTTTTTTTTCTAAATCTTGTGACAAGCAACTGATTTACAGGGCCACTGAGACAACACAGCTAACATTATGATAAAGTAACCTCACAATAAATCTACAATTTAATGAGTAATTGCAAAAAAAGCCTATGCTGTAGACTTCAATGGACAGTTACATTTCTACCACCAGCCACCTGGAAAATAAGAATTTGCCCACGTGTTTTCTTTGGCAGCCTACACCTCATTAGCAGCTCAGACCATTTCTGCTCACCTATAAAAGCTTTATTTGAGGCAGAGAAGAGGCAGCATTTTTTGGTCATTGCTGTCTCTTGCCATTTCCTAAGCCAGCCCTCCTACCAGGAACTGTGGGGGAGGCAGACAAGACCTGGCAGTCAGGCAGTCTGATGGGATGAGCTGCAAGTGCTCCCTTTCCAACACGGTGCATGTGAGAATGGAGGCCTCTTGGTGGCTTGCTCCATGTTCTCATAATTTCACAGCTAAGTGACAATGGGAAATTAAAATAAGGGGAAGTTCCAGGTCTGCATCTACTCAGAAGACATTGTTTTAGGCCGAGTGTCTCCTCTCCTCCTTTTTGTACTTTCTGTCCTGATCACTATTTGCCCCAAAGGACAAGACTTGGGAGAGGAATAGAGGGTGAAGGATAAAGGAAAGGAATTAGCAGAGTCCACGTAGACTGAGGCAGGTAGGAATTTAGACAAAATGGACCATCTAAAGAGGAGAGGTGAAAACTGTGTGTTGTCAAAACAGCTGAACTTTACTTTTAGGACAAAAAAGCTTTATTCATTGCCTTGCCTTATGGAGGGGGGGCTCACAGATTAAGGTTGGCTGGTAAGTCTTCAGTTTTTGGGTTCATCCAGAAAGTCCTTTGGCAAATGTTATCAGGTAAGAGCTAACAGGGACCATATGAAAAAACAAGGAACAGTAAGAGAATAAGAAGACAATTTACAAACAGACTAAAGAACTTTGTTTTGTTATTCAAAACAGCTTAAATTCATTTGCATACACAGTTGCAATTCATTAAATATGACCATTAGATTTATTCAAATGCCACCCCACAAAACCAAAATATGAAGACCTAATAAAAGGCAAACCACCTCTCCCCGTCCACCTCCAAAACCAACACCAAAACAAACAACAAGCATCCTACAGGAGAATTAGCATCTTCACCTGTCCAAAAAATAGTACCACTGGGATGTAGGAAAGCAACACACCTCCTACCCATATGTATTTAATTCTTTTGTAACAAGAAATAATGTCTTGACGATACAAGGAAGGGCACCAATTCTGCATGTTTCCTTTTAGCAGGAAGCTTTAAAACTGAAAAATGTTAGACACTAGTAGCAGGAGAAAAAGGGTTATTCTGTACTTCAGGGGCTTTGCTGGTGTCACTGTTCTGGCCATATTCCTCAATGGAAACGTGACTTACATCAGCTGCAAGAGTCTGCCAGCATGGTTGAAGTACCCCCCAAACAATGTGAGTTATACTGGCAAAAGGATTCCTCTCTAGTGTAACTCTACGTAAGACTACAGAGTGGGGAAGGGAATCACGCCAAAATAGTTATCTTTGTAGGCTAGGGATGTGATTTTTTCCCCATGAGATAGTTATGCTGGCCAGACTTTGTCATGTAGACCCCAGGAACTTTTATTTGCAAAATAAGACTGTAATTTATTTTAACCAGATGTTCAGCACTGATCTGTGTCTGTGCATTCACAGCACACTCCAAGTAGTTTTTGCTGTGAAAGACATATACCTTGAACACTGGTAAGATTTTAAAAACATAATGCTGAAACTTTAGGGCTGTGGTGGGCTTGTCTTTGCTTTTGGTGGTTATGGGCAGTTCCCAATGAATTAAGCTGATATTCTGGGTATTGATTTTTGCTCCTATCAGTCAGATCCCTTACAGGTCCTGTAAGGCAAAAGTCTCAGCTCTCCCAGGTATCAGAAATTCACATCAATTGCTGGAGCAAGTAATGCAGTTCCTTACAACCTAATGGTTTCTGGGAGCACAGGGGGAGAGTTGAAATGACCTAGGATCTCTCTTTTCTCAGCAAAAAGCAGGAGGTACGAGTGCCAGTCCTCTGAATAAACAGATCCCTCTTTGTTTTCTTTCATGCCTGGTGTTCTTGAGAGGAGGCAGGGGCTGGTTCTGCCACAGGACAGTGATCATCAGAGTGGTCACGTAGCTGTCACTGGAGCCTGATGTACCTATCGCTATCAACAAGTTACACATACACATCCTTGGGAACAGCTGAAATACAGCTTAGCCTGCATTCCTATGGCCAGTCATTCAAAACAGAAACTAAAGGATTTGGCTAACTGCTGCTTTTTTTTTTTTTTCATAAGCCTGCATGTCCTTGCAGATCATTCACAAAGGGCTGCACATTTACATTTCCTGTTGACATCCTTCAAAAGGGAGAATGCCAATGGAAATTGGATCTTTTAATCAACAATTTCTGTGGACAGAAAGTGAGATGAAAATTCATGAAGGATTTAAATCTATCATTGTGACCTTGAACTAAGAGCACAAGGAAAGGGAAGGCCATTAGCTTAGGCAGGAAAGATTGGTAATTACTTCATGTGTTGGTGTTTCCAAGTGAGTAGAAATTTTACGCAAAATTTCAAAGGAAAGAATAAAAAACAAGACCAGGCCTGTCAGCCAAGGGTAGAGAAAAAAAAAAAAAAAGCATTACCTATGAAATCATTCCTGAAAGCTTCCCCACTTGCTAAAATAAATAAGACCCCACAGATCAGAATTTACGTAAGGTCCTTCATAAACATCATAATTCATTTTTTTTACTACTTCTAAGTGCAGGTGGATGCACACAGCAGAGTGCAATTCTACAGAGAGGAAGACAGAGCTGACCTTGCACTGGTCAAGCCACCTCAGGGGCAGGTGTAGGGGTGCAAGCACTGTAGGTGTATTGGAATCATGCTCCAGGCAGGCTCACCACTCCTGCTGTGAAACTAATGCAACCGCTGTTTGGAGGCAGCCCCAGAATCCCTGAGCTCTGCCGCGTAGATGTGCCCCGAGGCACTGCCAGAGAAAAAATGAGAGATCCTGCTCCTGCTGCACACAGAGAGCTCCACGGCACCGCCTTCCCAGTATGGCAATGTGGCTCCTGTGCCAGCAGCTGCTGCTGAAAGGCTAGTCTCTCTTGCCCAGTCACTTCAAAGCAGCCTCAAGTATTTCATTAATGCATTAATCTGCAATTAAAGAGCTGCCCTTGCTTAAGAGCCAGAGGAAGTGATTACAAGAGCTGAGGAATTCACGTGTGGTAGAAGGAGAGGCACTAGATCTGGAAGCAGGTACAGCAACCATCTAGAGAACCACTACATGTAACTCCTGTGTGCAACCACCTCTCCAGGTGATGAACTGTGCACATCTTGATGCTCTTTTCCTTGGAGTTCTGCCACTGCTGTCCAAGCGCTTCTTCTCCCCTAGATCTTCCATCACCAATATCTGCTGCTTCTACCCCTAACTGGGAAGGCACAAGGATGGTTTCCATCAGCTTTGCACCAATAGGGGCTTCCTACCACAGTGGTAACTCTCATCTAGCAATTTATGGCTGGAATCTAATATATAAATGACACAAACCCACCCAGGAGCTGCCTTCAGAACCTCCTATAATTAACTGTTGCTGCTATAAGTTTAGACAAACCCAGGAAATCACATGCAAAATTCTGTGTGATTTGCTATCTAATCTTCTTCTATCTAGGTTCATATACCACACACATTGCTGTGGTATCTGAGCATCTTGGTGCCTGGATGCAATTCAGTTAAACCCTTTTCAAGTCAGCAGCCTAAGCTCCAGTCCTGACACTTCTATATGCAGCCAACTCTTTCGCTATGAGCAAACTGCGAAGAAGCTTCTTCATACATTCCCTGAATGTACCAGCTTCTCCTGTCTTCCTTTCCCAGATAATGTAAGGTTGGGAAATTTGCCAAGCATCACACTAAACTGAAAGAGACATTCAAATTGCAGTGAGTACATGAGCCAAGGGAGCCCAGCCTGCCAGAATGTTATTGTAGCGTTCTCAAGAAGTTCTCGGCACTAAGGCTTCGTTTTTGTTGTGTGCCTGTCTGTCTTGTTTAGGAGACGCTCCACTGGAGACCAGAAAGTCATTGCATCCTCAGTATTATATACAAGTGTCTCAGCCAGCTACAAACCATTTGTTAGCTTCAAACTTTTGAGTAGGTTTTGTTTCTTTTTCTTTTAAGATTGGAGGTGTTTGATCCTGCGGTTACTGTCACTTGAAACAGAACTTCTGCTTTCAAGAAGATTTTAGATATACCCTTTTCTGATGACCGTACAATCGAAGCGAGAACACAGACAGGGACCAGCAGTCAAAAAGGTGATGAAAAGAGGCTGTATTATGTCTGGATGAGAAATACTAGATATGGATTTGATTGATTTAAGAACAAGTAAGGGAGAGAAAAGTTAAGAGCTTATCTACACTTTTAACTGTAAAGAAGCAATCCTCCCCCCAGGAGGAACCATTTATACTGATATCAAAGTGTATTCTGACTCATTAACTGAAATACGTTGTGCTGGTGGAAGACAGTTATATCAGCAAGATTTTGTCTACAGAAGGGTTTGCACTGGCATAATTTATATCCATAAAGAAAGTCAGATGCATAACCAACATGGGTGTACAGTAGAGTGCAAACCAGACATGAAGCATGGGGGGAAATTTTGTGTTGGGCTGTTTTACAAATATGTGTTGTAAAAGTTCCTGTGTGTCTCTGAGAGCAGTTAAAATACAAAGACCTTCAATAATCCAGAGCAGCACAGGCATCAAGAAACTAAAAGAAAACTAAAGCACCTTCCTTTCATTCCCACAGCTTTAGCCATAGAGTTGAGGGGGAGGGAAAGAAGCTGAACTGAGCTGGTAATCACAGCATTAAGTTGATTTGTCTATTAGAAAACTTTAATTTCAATGTTCCCCATGGGGTTTCTGGTATTTATGTCCTTATTTACTTCTTGAGCCTATTTAATACTTTGACCTGAAGCAAAAAGAATTTGTACAAGCAAGAGGATTAAAGGTTCAAATTAGTTAAAGATGAAACAAATCTATTGATTCATTAAATGCCAGTGTTCTCAGTGTCACGAGCAATACTATCTTATATTAAACTGTTAATATGCTTGACATGAATAAAAAAGACATTTTCAGCACAAGTTACAGATGGTTTTTTATTGGAAAAAAACACACTGCTACTTTACATCCTTTTTGCCTAACATTTTCTGTCCCCTCCAAATGGCCTTTCTATGTATGTAACAACCCCATGAGGGTCAGTGGGTCTCCTCTCATGCCTACCTGACCCTGAAGGTCAGTTTCAGTCGAATTTTGTCATCTCTGTTCATTCCCAAATTGTAGCTCTTAACTTGCAATCCCTTCATTCATTGTGGGTTTTTACATGATTTGTTCATGTACTCACTTTCCTTCTGGTGCGTGTTTCTTCAGCTATTTCTTATGTGATTCCTCTTCCTATGGCTGTGTAACCTTCTTTCCTTCATTACTTCTGTTCTCACTCTTCATTTTCAGGTGCTCAGAACTGCCTTGCACAGTTTCTGCAAAGCATTTGTCCCTACACAAGTTGTGCCTTTCCTTAATAGTATATTGCGTACTCCTGTCTATGGAGCCGAAGTTAGCGGAGACAAATACATGATTGTCATCGTGCCAGCTAATCATGCTTGAGCTGTGGTCCCAGCAGGTTTTAACTGCAGCTGGCTGCCACAACGCTGAGAAAAGCCTAGGTGGATGTAATTGCCAAGTCACCGCAGGCATTGTGCCAAAGGGACTCTTCAAGGTTGTGTTGTGACACAGCGGTAGCTTGCAGTGAAGACTAGCCCTGCCTAGTACTCAGTGACAGTCCAATACACAGTTTATGCCTCGAATAAACCTAAGCTGAGGTCATGTTCCTCTAGAAGCACGCAGGGTTTGGGTGGGAATGTTTGAAACAAGGCTTAGTACAGACACCAGTTGTGTCTGGTTTGCTGTGACGCCAACACAAAGCCGTGCTCAGGAAGGAGGGATACCTGTGCACTGTACAGCTGTAACCTGTACACCGAGCCCTGCTCAGTGCAACCTGATGTGCAGAAGGCACAGCATGCCTGTATGTTCTATCAAGAGGCTGGTAGCTGCTCAGCCATATGAGAAGCTCTCTGAAGGCTTTCACACTCCCTGGAGGAGGAGCAGCTCATAAAGCTGTGTTTATTACTTCACCTCTGGCTAGTTTTTAAGGATAGATTGAAGAGGAGGGAAATGAAGTTGCTCTCTGTTGAACTTTTTAGATATTAAAATACATCCTTATGTCACAGTTTTTAAAGAAAACAAGAGCATCACCTTGAAGAGATGAGAGTTCGATCCCTGAACACAGGAGCTGCTGTACCAAATCAGCCTTCTGGTCCACCTAAACGTTAGTACTTACTGAGCCAACTACAATCAGTTTGTGATTAATACCTGAGTTCAGACTAGTTTCTTTCTTCTGTCTGTCACTTTTCCAAGACACTGTTGTGTCAAGTGTTAAAATTGCTCTTTTAATTTGTGTGCCTCCTGATCTATTTGGCCAAGCTTAGGGTAGTAGTCCAAGTCCCTGTTACCACGATTTTGTTAACAATTCTTTTGAGTTCAACAATGCTCACTCTGTTTCCTTTTCTTAACCTGGATATTAGCAAAAAAGACCTGGTAATATCTTTACTTCCCCAAGGTTGTTAAAATGCTTTGGAATTTCTAGTTTAGCATTTATTTATTTCTCTTCAGAGATTCAGTAGCATAGTCCTTCCCACTTAAAGTTCACTAAATAATGTTCATGCTATCCTTCTATAGAGCAGTATTTCCTCTGCCTCTGTGGCCCAGTCTTTCTTTCCTGAACAGTTTGTAGGTAGATAACTACGTTGTTCCACTATATTTCCCTACCACCCATTGCTATTCAAATCATCCTCCACGGCAAAATACTTTGATTTTTCTTTTGCTTTTAAGGTTGTTACATTTGTCTAAATAGTTACGCTTATTCAACTCCTTTTCCGATACCTTCCCAGTTTTACTGAATTCCCTTTTATGCATTTACCAAAATTACGACTCTCCGATGGTCATAATTGGCATCGTGTTCCCTGAATTCACAAGATTCTGCCATATATACAGATGTCTTTAATAGACATATCTGACTAATATGTTCCCCAGATCCTTGTAACTTCTGGCTTATTTGCAGGATCTACTTCTGTTCTGGTCCTCTCCATTTTCTAGGCTCTCCTTTCCTCAGGAGGTTCTCACACTCTCTATCTGACAAACTAAAAAGCTGCCTTGCACAGAATGTCAGTTCTGGCCACACTGAAAACTGGCATAGCTCTCCCTGCCTCATCAGATTTGCATATGAAGCTGGGAACAGCTGAGTCAAAGCCATTTGCCCTGTCTCGGACCCAAAGTTTTCTATCTAGCCAAACAATGTTCCTTCCCAGTTTCTCTTTCTTACTGGTAAGAAAAACTCATCCAGTGTTCCATGATATCCACTGTTTTGGCTGAAATTAAGCTTGCTGAGCTCATGTTCTTCTGATCACGTTGCTGGGGACAACTAGGGGTGTTTGTCTTGCCAGTCTCATTTTGATCAGTGGCAAAAGGCATCTTTGGTTGTAAAGAATCTCATTGTCTGCCAGATAAGTGTGATCTGAGCCTCCACTCTGTAGCCAAGCTTCTCTTCCATCAGGAGACTGGCTTCTTAAAATAAAGCATTGGCCAGCTCATGCCTGAGAGCCACCCCTCCCCTTCCAGATGACCTTTCAGCTTCTTAGCTTCCTCAATTTGTCACAGCCATTTGTGGGACTTCAGAACATTTGAAAGTAAAGAAGCAGAAGCTGTATCAGATCAAGGGTCCTTAACAGAAGGTAAGATATTTTAACCAGTTCCATAGTCCAAATAGGAGTTACTGTCTCTTTTATCTACTTGATTAAGTGTTAATAAAACATTGGGTTTTCAGCTGGGCAAATAACTGTCAGTACTTACTGCCCAAGAGAGCTCTTTCTCATTGTCACTGTAACGTATCCCATTTCCCTAAGTCTTCAAAAATCATGCTTTCAGGTTAGACTCCTAAACATGGGGGTAGACACCTAACTGAGTAAATGGATTTTCACAGTGGGGACCTCCTGCCTTGCTTGTCTGAAGTTAGGCAGGTGCCAAGTATCGAAAGTCTTGGGTTGAGAAATACATTACAAAGCTACAGTTTGAACTGGGACAGAAGAAAACAGTTAAATTCCTGATCCTGTTTCTAAAATTTTAATATTATCCATTAATAATCATTGCATTGATAATAATTTAAGTTGTTTGGATTTAAGAAATCTTTTCTGCACTATTTATTTGACAGGGATCAGAGTAGAGAATGAGTAAGAGAGAGAAAACAGAGTAAGAACAGAGGAAACTTTTCAATAGGGAGGGTGCTGGAAGGAGCCATATGAGTATGTTAGCAATTAATTGAACAAGGAGTGAATGAGTGACAGGGAGAGAGAATGCATGGGTGGAGATTCAGTGCTCCCAGTCCTCATCACGCAAGAAATAGAGGGATTTCAATTACATAAGGAAAGGCAGGAAATTGAAAACTGCTAAGAGGGCACAGTTTTGCATGCCATCCCCAATTAGACCATTTTATTATATAAGGTATTTAAATTAGATAATTGCTACAGAATGCTGAGAAGTGGGTTTAGCGAGCTTCAAAGAACAATTAAATATTTCTACAGTAAACAAAAGCCATTAGCAATTAGTCCAAAATAATAGTAATAGTAGTAGTAATAATAGTGGTGGAAATAATAATAGTAATAACAATAATAACAGTAATAATAACGATAATAATAATGGAAGGCTTTTGTTTGAAGGATTAAATCAATCTCTGATTTTTGGGATTAGTGTGAGGTCTTCAAAGGGACTATGCAGGACAGGGGGAAGGATGGGAGACAAGATTATCCTAAATCCACCTCTTGTGGCATTTCTTTGCCTTTATCTGAAGCAGGTGGTGCTCAGCAGAGCCACAGCCACAGTCTGTGCTGAATGGATCATGATTTTGATAAAGAAGGGCAATATTTAATAACTGTGTATAGCTGAGCGGGGAGTTTTCTGTCCTTCAGTATTTATAAAGACTTCCTTCTGAACTTTTTCATGGTCATCTAACAGAAAGACTTTGATTGAGACAAAACCATGGATTCCTAAAATACAATTTGTATACAGATTTAAAAAAAAAAAAAAGAACAACATAGTACCTTTAACTTAAGAAAAAAAAATACAGTGTGTCTTTTTATCTGGAAAACTAATGGGACTATTTAGTATTAAAAAACCCCCAAACCTGTAAGTTAAATGGTAGTCATAATAAAAGGTTGAGAAATGAAGTTAAAGACAGATTTTTAAAATGGGCAAGTTCTTTAATCTTAAAAGGCATATTTTCATAAAATATATAATGAAAACTAAAAAGGTAAGAGAACAAAAACTAGGTTTTGTGCATGTGCTTTATACAAATGGAAGGAATAATAATTAAACATATAATGACAGCAGCATAAAAGGAAGAGGCTGTATCAAAAAAAAAAAAAAAAAGATAGCTGGGTTCCTTAACTGAAAATAAAACAACCTGCTAACAATAACAAATTTAACCATGTGCCAGGGTATGAAATGCTGCTGTTTATGCAGGGCTGCCTTCACTCCTTTGTGCAGCTACAGACGGCGGTTCAGTCATGGGTTTTTAGCTGAATTAATCACAGCAGGAGAAGCAGGCTCTCCCGGGCTGCTCTGAGGACCAGCCCTGCATTCCTGCCCTGTTTGAGGCTGGACTGAGTGCTGGAAGAGGCCACAGAGGTTTGGCTGATGGTGCTGGGGCAGATAGGGCTTCACCATGCCTCAGATGGGAAACAGGATCCTGTGGCTGGAGCCAGGGGCAGTGGGGCAGCCCAAGTACAGGTGTTCTCCTGGAAGGCCACCCAGAGGAGCTGTGTCCCTGCACGTGGTGCTGCTACAGAAGACATGTCAGTCTGCAAGACTCTACCAGTCTTTGCCTCTTCTCTACTCTCCCTAGAGGACTCCTCGGTTTATTTTTATTTTTCAGCCTCCCTTGAATCTCTTTCATTTCCTCCCCTCCTTAATTATGCAGCACTGCATTATATAATTTTAGACAGAACTACGTGAGCATTTTTAATTTCATTAATTGATTCACAAATGAGAATACAGCTTTATACACCTGCAGTGTGCCACGGGGTAATGTAGTAGTGTCTTTCTCACTGTCAGCCGTGCTTCCCAATCTCCCCTCCCCTCCCACCCAAGCACTTTCACTCACCCCTTTTCAGACCACTAAGCAACCACTGTCAATCAGCCTTCACGCCCCATCCCACCACTTTCGCTCTCAGTCATTTGCCCACTGCCTGTGACTGTGTCAGGATGCACCTCACCAAACCATTACAGACACCCACCCCCTCTTACTCACCTCCTGAACCCTTTCATGCGGGCAGGGATACTCAACAGTAGCTCAGCTAGAGCTCTCAGTACTGTGGTAAATGCAGAAAATTCAGAGATAGAGGAGACAGCCAAGTGATATGGGCACCAGGTGGGAAACTCCTCGGTCAGAGGTTTCAGCAGGTATGACTGTCTCAGAGGGGCTGGGGAGTGCAGGAAACTCATCCGCTCGAAGCTCTTCTGCAATGCAACAACTACACCCAGAGGCAGGTCCCCTTAGGTTCCGTAAATACAATGACTGAGGAAGAGATAAATTCATCAGGTGATTCAGAGAAGCAGCCACCTAACGTGGCCATCCCCACATTGCCCTCTGAAAAAACCCTCTCCCCTTCGGTTGAGTGTATAGGGAAAGTCCTTGCCTACCAACTTGAACCAGAATCCCTCATTTAATCTCTGTATCTGAGCACATCATCTGGGGATGGTGGTAACTAATACTTGTCTGGGACACCTGGAGGAGTGTTCCTGGAAGGTGAGTGCTACACACCCACAGTGGGAAATAACAAGTGGCTCTGCACGTGCTCTGAGCTGGGAAGTCCCCGCAAAGAGGTTGTCCTTGCCTGCTGAGATCGAGCACAGATACTCTTCTCTCTCTGTTTCTCTTGTAAAAACGGTCATGGTATTTCCCTTTGGGAATTGTGTATCCTTGCAAGTCAATTTTTAGCTGTGTTTGTCTTAAGTAGTTTCATATTCCTGCCTTAGTTTTCTGTAGTAAAAAAACAAACAAACAAACAAAAACCCCCTATTTGCATATTTCCACAGTTTTTTAGTGGAAAATGATAACAAGAAGAAGAAATTTCTCAACAGCTCTTCAACCTGAACCTTGCTTATCTTTTCTTTCAGCCTACTATGGAACGAAGTATCATTTTGAGCTAAGGGAGGCACTATTTGACAGAACAATAGATACCTCTCCACGCCTGTCAAGTTAAAGAGTAGCTGTAAGGTACTATATTCAGATCTTACAGATACTCTGCATAATACTTCTTACAAAATCAATATGCAGAATCCAAAGATACCTTTTCTCTGTAAATAACCCTAAAGGCTAAATATTGGAGATAGATGTATATGCGTATGTATATTACACATATGTGTATAAATGCAGCAATACCTGTGTATATATGTATAATGCTGAATGGTCTGAACAACTTAGCAAAAAAAATCAAGACCCATGTAAAGAAATTAGAATTAGTGTTCTGTTACTGTTTTCCCAGCTAACGCTCATCCTCTAAAACAGTGTGGTTCATCAGCAGAGTCCACCATTGAGTAGTTACAGATGCAATGCATCCATCTTAGACATCACAAAGCCTGAGTGCTAGAGCCTGCACGTCCCATTAGCATCAGTTTCATTCACAGCCTTGAGCTCAGCAGAAAGAATTCCCATGTTTTCATTTGGCTTTGATCAGGCCCTCAATATCCTAAACTGAACCTTCCCACAGTTCAGAGAAACAACCTCCCAACTGTGAAAATGACCCCAGAACTCAACTTGTGCTACCAGGGGTATGAGGGTAGTATCTGCTCAGAGACCAGGCAGACCCTGGAAGAGAACAGTCTGGACTGTGCACTGAGGGTTTCAATTACAAGGTTCATTTAACCCAGAAATCCTGCTGCTGCAGAAGGCCACAGATGTTTCGTTACTCTTCCTTGGTTCTTCCTATCTTGACAGACATCACAGAGACACCATGCATAATAAGGGTTTATTCGAGCTTTCCGCTTGGGACTGTGACCTGACCCCAGATCACTGAAGAGCCGATCTCATCCCAGCTAGCAGATGCCTGTGTGAGATCTTAGAGTTCTTGTCCTTCACAAATACTTCTTAGTCCCATCTATTGCCAATTAAATCTCCCTATTGTGATGCAAAGAATGATAGCAGCATTTTCTATGTCCACACATTGCCTAAACTGATAAAATGCTCAGTATATATTAAGAATATAAGTGCGCTCAGTCCATTCACAACACGCAATAAGTGCACAATTCAATTAACTAATGCAATTCATATTTCATTAGGACAGAAGCTGTTTGTGACCTTAAACGGACAACAATTTCATGACGGCATTGCAGAATTTTAATTAGATAGGAAAATAACAAAGACAAATGAAAACAGAGGGAAAACGCGCTGCCTGGCAGAATTGTTCCAAAGAACTTAAAAACAAAAGATGCAGTTGTTCTGGGAAGTTCTTCTCCTCGTTCCCCCTTACTAATGATGCAGAGAACAAAACATTATTGCCCTTCTTTGCCTCTAATAAGGCATCTGTAGATAAAGCTATCTCAGCATCGGTGGTATGAACCTGGAGTGGTACTGAAAGGTGCAGGGAAGAGAAGTCTGAGAGGCTGGTTTAGCTTTTGTTTATGGGTACCTAAGCGAAGAGCAGCTCCCCTAAAAGGAATCATTTTATATCACTTTTTCAAAGGCACAAATATTGGGCCCTAAAATAATTTGTGAAGGGAGGTGACAAACCAACCAAGAACAGACAGGATTAGTAAAATTGTTACTAATATTAGGACAAAATAACGCACAAAATCACAGTACAGAAAGGACTGTGATTAAAGCAGAGAAGAATTCCAGTGTTAAGCTGTGATTGCTGTAATATTTCTTTTTGAGATACTCTTAAGAAAATGAGAAGAGATTAACAAGGTTAGTTATTACAGTCCTGTAGCAATTTCATCCTTAATCCGAAGTATTACCATGTATGCTGACCCCTATGTGAGAAAAATGGCTCCCTACCGTCTGTAATTCGTTTTCATTACTTTACTACATATTGCCAAAACTAAGTCTTGTCTTACAAAAACATAAAAGGATAAGATCCTTCAGTTTTTAGATAGTACATTTAAAGAGATGGCAGAAGGATGAAACTACCAGATCAGAGTTCACGGTCTGCAGAACAGGCTCCCCCTCCCTGCTCCTTCCCAGACCATGACTTTTGTTTTGAAGATAAAATCAGTAAATAAATTTTGTACAGAGCTGGCCAGATTTTGCATTAAAGGCAAAATGCTGTATAGGAAGCAGTTGGATGTGTGGCAATATGTGTCTGTTTAATCAGGATATTTGTTGATCTGGGTCAGTAACAGAATGGTTATTTGTCCCTGGCCAGTGGGTGGCAATGGCAGCAAATGACTTATAGTAGACAAGGATTGATTTTGATAAACATGTCCAGATGGGTATGATTTAAATCAGTAAATATATTGCTTTGTATAAATAAATACTTTAAAATTAATTTTAAACCAATGTTTGCATCTACAAGTCACTGGATCCTACATATGCACTCTTAAAATAATATTTGAACCAGGAAAATAATCAGTAAAGAGGGAAAATAGCTTTGCCTTCTCTGATCGTAACACCTCTGATGTTTTTCTTTTCCACGATAAATTAGATCAAAGCTCTGTTTTCTGTATATTAATATTATTTAGTAGTGCTTTTCTCAAACTTACTGTGATCTGAAGCTAATTTTACTGGAACAGATGAAGTTAATTTATTGTCAGTCTGGCTAAATAAGTTTTTAATGCAATGAAAGTATCATAACATAACAGTACAGCTGCTAAATGAGAGAGACCATAAAAAGGGAGTTTCCAGAACTCAGTGATATTAGCTGCTCACCCTATTATAAAAAACAGGCTGATCTGTAAAAAAAAAAAGAAACTGTCTGAACAAATCTGCAAATAAACCATCTTGGGGGAATTCCCACGTCTGTGTCTGACCTCCATGATCAAAATAAGGCATCCTCAACGCGAGAGAAGATTCTGTTGTTTTTTAGTCCTGAACTCTTCCCCCGATGGGGTGTCTGACCATCGCAGCTCCCGCTTCAGGAAAGCTATGCTCTGAGTGTGGTTGGCCCAGCCTGGGGGGTGACTGTGCAGGGGTGAGCAGCGCTGTGGGAACCAGGGTGGTGGCCCTCGCCTGGCCCCCGAGCACTGCACTGGGTCCCCAGGCTGTTAATCTGTAATGAGTACAGCCAATCGTGCAGCCAAATTGCTTCGTACGGCTTCCTTTTAATTTTTTTCCTGTTAAGTTTTTGGCTTGGCTGATGGAGGACAGAGAGGAAATGCATCCCAGCAAAACCGTCTCTCTTGGATTTGCAGGGGCCTTGTTCCAGTCTGCTTGCTGGCCTTGGGCTGACTCTGTGCTGTGATTGTTTTAATTATCTTTTTTAGCCTTTTTTACACTTAAATTTACAAATCTGATGCCAGGGTTTTTTCTTTCTCTTACAGTACTGCAAAACTGGAATCACCCCACAGCTGTGCTGGGATCTGCTCTGCACTGCCAGAGATGCCACCGATAGGTTTTTAGATAGGAGGAAGCTGAGGCTAAAGATCAGAGAATATTTCTCGCCCTACATTGTTCTTGAGGACTATTTCTGGCACACAGGAAGGTCTCACAAAATCGCCATCAAACTTATTTTAGCTAATTCCATACGTGACTTGAAGTACTCCAGAGGTGTGTGTCAAGCCTTGGAGAACTGATGGCAAATTTCACTCCCTGGTTGGACATCGAAATAAATGTATGACACTCTAGGGGCTGCCTGGAAGTGCTTTCTTATAAACAGTGTGGTAAACAGCCTTCAAATGATACATGAGAATATTAACAGGAGTGGGTCCAAATATTGTATTCTAAAATGAACACTTTGATAATCATAACAATGTGGTTTGAAAAGCATCACTTTAAAAGGTCAGCTATACCACCCTCTGACTGCACATTGAAAGCGTAGCGGATATATTGAGTCATACATATTGTTCATTGTCATTTGCATTTGGTGAAATCCCTGCATTTTACCCAATTTAGTAAGCAAGCACCGCCTCGGAGTCCCTTGGCAATACCTCTAAATGCAGTTACTGTTTGTTGGGCTAAAACAACATCTTGTCCCATCCCACACCAGTAAATCACTCTTCGGTCTTTTGATCAATGTTCGCCTTTTCAAGACTGTGAGTCATTTTGAATTAATGGAGAGAGAGGGAGTGACACACAAGAGCAATGTGGGTATTTTGAGCTGCACTTCTGGGATACTTTTGTGCACGTCGTTCTGAACAAAATGACCATCTGTATCAGCTTGCTGTCAGCAACCAGTGCATCAGAAGATCTAACTTCGTACCTGTGTGGATAAAATCCAGCTTAATTCTACAAACACCATGTAGCATCATTGCCATGTCATGAGAAGGCATCCCACCTTTTTTTTTTTTAATTGTCCCCAGGATCTGACCTTATGGCCTTTTCCTTAATTTTTTGCACATCACCTATCACTGGTAGGGACTGTTCCACTTCCCAAGAGTCATGTCAGTGATGTTTCCAATCAGAATATGGAGGAAGCTGTCCTCACCCTTCCGGGAGCTACACCTGAAGAGTAAGCAAATTTTGTGGCTGTTTAAGGCTTTTTAAATTTTCTATGAGCAATGTAAAAATGACTCATTTGTGCTTTGGCTGGAATATATAGTTGGTAAACACTGGTGAGGAGCAATCATATTTCTGCATTTGTGAACATAAACAGTCCATACCAGTAACTCTTTGGTCTTGTTAGTGATGTGAGCTTTTTGTGGGAAGGGCAGGGCAGGGGCTCAGCCCTGGCAGCAGGGAAGGTTTGGTAGCTACAGCCACCAGCATCTGGTGGAGGAACCAAGAACTGTCCAGCAACCAGGAGGAGGTGGATGAAAGGAACAGAGGCAGCTTCCCATCACAGCACTGTTAGAGCCTTCAAAATGCTTTTTAATAAATAAATAAATAAAGCAACAAGGAGCCTAATCCAAAGACCACTGAAGGCAAAGGAAGATTCCAGTCATGGATGTTCTGGATGTAACTCTGCAGGGAGGACAGTCAAAACATGTGCCACTGTCACACAGAGACTACTTTAGAACTAGTCAGTTTGATGACTGAAGGATTTTTTAGACTGATTGTGTAAAAGCATATAAGTATACCATGCAGAAACTGCTCAGGAAAGAAGTCACCTCAAAGTGCATTTATCAATCCTAACACTTTAATAGTGCCTTCAAAGTCATAATGTTGTTAGTAAGGACTTTTGTTAGGATTCAATGAATACTCTCCATCCAAAAAGATATGCAAGTCAAAAGCCTTTCCTTCTCCCTGATATGGACAAAAGACCAATGCTCAGAGGGTTTCATTTGGGCCACTAACGCAACCTGTACAAGCAATTCAGATGGAAAATCCAGAACCCACTGCCTTGTTCTCTCCATCAGCCACCAGAAGGAGCACACAGGAGTCCTGCTGGTGCAGAATGCTGAGTCTCATTTGTGCATCTTCCCCTTTCCCTTTCCTTGTTGGACTGTGCTGCCATGCCCAGCTCTCTGGCCCCCCCAGTTATTTCCCTGGTGACTTCCCAGTGCCCGCTGAGGATGCATCTCACGCAGTTCCATGGTACTCCCCTGCTGCTGGGCCACAAGAAGGTTCTTTGAGATTCAGCACATTCCTCCAGTGATGCCTGTTACTAGAGATGAGTAATAGTGTGTAAAAGTCAATTACATTCATATTCATAGTGCCTGCTACTTAAAATGTTAACGATGAGGAAACTTGCCCTACAGGAATGAGGATGGGGGCAAACTTTTATTAGCCCCACATGGGCTTTTATCTGTTTTAAATGTTACATTGTCCCAGGGAAAGAAGTGCCATTGTTAACAGCATTGGAGGCAGTCAGCTGCACTCAATTTAAAATTAAAAGGGCAAGAAAAAATAAATGAAAAGGAAAAAAAAAGGGTCTGCCTGATGCACTGTAGTATGGCAGGCTATGGTAACTTGCCCCAGAAACTTTTTATTGAATCCAGCCTTTCAGTACAAAAGAATTCATTAACCACTTCATGATGTAAAGTCTGCTAAAGACATTAAACCCACTGGCCAGGGCAAGGCTGTTCCTGTATGCTGTGAGCATTGCCTTCACTGATCAGTACTGAGTCCAAGGTCGCATCTACTAGTCAGTGCTATCCAACTTGTGCACAAATGGTATGGCCATGGTTCTGTCTCGAGATTGCTCCTCATCTCTGCCCACTGTAGCACTGCTGAAGTCAGGTCTGGCAGAGCGGAGCTCAGGAAAAGGCATAGGCTGGGAGTGTTAAGTGCAAAATTAATGTTTAAATCAGCTGGGTTTTGGGCTCCTGTGGGCTGAGCTTCCTCCCCTCTCTGCACAAGGACTACAGTTCTCCTGCGTTCCCCAGAACACTGACTGTGCCACACACACTGAGCATGGATGGCACAGAAATCACTGTGCCAACCACCAGCCCAGTGCTGTATGGCTGGGTACACCTACCCTCGGGGCAGCGCAGGATTCACTTTAATAAAGTTATCCCAGTGTAAAAACTAGCAGAACCATATGTTTTCTGCATGAAAAATAATGTTACATGAATGTAATCTCTGCTACTGGGGGAACTCCACCTTTGGAAATGTTCTTTTACAGGGCTTAAAAAGGCTGGGGCAAGAGAAGACAGCGTGACTCTGGTAACTGCTAGAATCTTCACATCAGTCTAAGATTTCCATTCACTATTATCCAGCTTGCACTCCACTGACGCGTGCTGTGCTGAAAGAGATGCACTGGTGGATGTTTGTTATATTTATTGACCAGGTGGCCCTAACTGCCCAAATTACACTCACTGCCTTCCATTCATCATGCTGCCTTAATGAACAGAGAGGCTGGTGGATGTCAAACAACCAGCCAGAAGAAACAAAAGAGAAGCCAGGCCCCGTGTCACCCAGATTGAACCAGCCCGCCAGTACCTTTCACATGGCTGTATCCATTCAGCTTCCCTGCTATCCCTGTGTGAATGAACCACAGCCACTGCAGAGCAAACAGATAAGAGCCTGGAGGAAGTGATCAATATATTTAGATAAGGTGTAACACGAATACGTAGCAACCTGCCCCCTTTTCCATGCCTGGATAAAGAGGAGAGGAAAATAAAAATCCCTGTATTGGCTGCTTCAGGCTGAATTATTCTTTGACACTATGGTTAATCGACACCACTGTAACCATGGAGTTAGCCTAAGTTCAGGATAACACAGTGGCTTTATTAAGAAACTCAAGCTCAGAAATACAGATGGAAAGTCCTAGTTCTCCCCAGCAAATTAATCTTTTGAACTCAGCTCAGCCACCTGCACCTTCACGTTCACTGTTTTTACAGAGAAGATATTGGAAGTTTAAAAATAATTCAAAATATGTTAGTCATGCTTGAAATGGTCAAATGAAGATTAGAGAAAAGCTGCAAAAAAACCCCCAACAGCTTAACAGAATGTGAAGTGACATTAAAGGGTATGTAAATATTTATCTGTAATCTTATAGCAATATGCTATATACTGTACTTTTTTTGCTCACTGATTCCAGTGCTCATTAATTGGAATTTCTTCAACTCTGAAAAGAACCTTTATGGGATTGAGAAAAGGAAAACTAGGACAGCACTGAATACGAACTAGCTTTTGAGACAAGAGCCACTTACGTGACCAAGACTGTACTCAATCGCCTTTGCTGTTTTCTTGCATAGAAGCAGCTGAGCAGTTTTAAATAATGGAAGAAAGGAGTCTGTTTATAGAACAAACTGGAAATGAGACTCTACCTTCAGAGGCTGAGCACACAGCTGAAGTCTTCCTCTGGCTTCACTTTAGTTTGGGTTTATTACAAAGCTAAAGAAGGTATAGTTCACCTTTTCATTCTCTAAACTATATATGTATAAATATATACGTAGGACAGAAAGAGCAAGTCTGTCTGCATGAAATCCCCTCTATCTTTAGCTGAAAATTTTTCTGCTGTGTCAAATTCAGAATTGCAAAACCAGAATCTAGAGAAGAGTATTTTGAGATCTGCTTACTTTTCAGGGGATTTTTTCCTAATAAATAAAATTAAGACTATGAGCTTAACTGCATCTTGTGTAAGACTCTCTTACCCTTCTTTGACTATATGTTTGTAAGATGAAGTGTTTGGCATAAGAATTCATCAATTACACAGAGTGTTGATAAACAAATTTTACCTATCAAATTGCTTATGGGAAAAAACCCCAACCCATTAACATTGTGTAGTATCCGTGTTTGTCCAAATGTATTTTTTGTAAAAATCCATTAGGAAAAAACTCAACAAAGCTGCATCCCAACACTGAAGTGCGAGGCGTGTGGATAGGTCTCTCCCTCTGCACCGTTCCTTTAAAAACAATTCCTCCTCAGTTTACTCAGGTACTTGATTTATAGAGTGGCTCAAACTGTCAGCTGTTGTTTTAGCTTCAGTTTTCATCCACTGAGTCCAGTAGATCTCAAGTGCTGTTTTGGCCTGTGAGGTGTCCATTGTCCATCCCTTAGGAAGGATTACAGCTTGGCAGCTGGCAATGAGGAACCCTGCAGTGCCAACAGCATACAGGCAGGCCTACAACATGATTCATACCTTTAGCTGTCATTTTAGGCATGCTGGTCCCAAATTTAGGCAAAGCCTCTCAGTCACTGTGAGCACTGATGTAATATTTTTTTAGGTCTCTAGGTGTTGGCTGCCTATCTGGCTTTGCTCTGGCTTGATGTGGTATGCATCTACACAGATCACTGAGATCACTGTCAAAATCAGGGCTTACAAAGAAGGACTTGTGTAATCCTGGTGCTACTACTCCCCTTTTTGGGAGAATCAAGGTTTGTTCCCTGTCTTGCTCACTACAAGGACTATAAGATGACCTACAAGACTACTCTATAAAGGAGCATCTGTTTTCAAGTGTGCCTCTCCCCTATTGTAGGTCTTCCATTTTCTTTTAAGTATTTAAAATTAGTCCGTGGAAGAAGACAAATCCCAAATCTTATGTTTGGGCCAGCAGGAGTCTGCAGAGTCAGTCTGTAATGGTATTACCGTGGGGAAAACGAAACAGTATCGAGAGGAGATGACACAGATGAGAGCTTTCTGCATAATTCAGGGCCATGGGAAGATTCCTCAGGAATGGCCACTGCAGCCCTCAACGATTTCTTTGTGAAGACCAGACCAATGTGTGTTGCTTATGCATCCAGATTGCAGGATGCAACATTCACAGTAATTATAACCCTAGCATTTGGACTTGTGTCAGAAAGAAGCAGCTCATTGCCAAGTGCAATTGTAAATACCACTTACATTTTTGCAAAGC
Organism: Margarornis squamiger; assembly: GCA_035222235.1. NCBI lineage: Eukaryota > Metazoa > Chordata > Aves > Passeriformes > Furnariidae > Margarornis > Margarornis squamiger. Next base: position 67,649,290 of record JAWWTY010000077.1, on the reverse strand, counting down.
CTAAGCCAACAGATAGATCCCTACAATCCAGAAAATGCTGAGCTACAGTGTTCCTGATTTGCCTGCTAGAGGCAGGGATGCTGTAATAACCATAATGTTAAACTGCAATCGTGCACTTTCCCCCCTGAACATATACTTTAAAGAATCCTAAATTATCTGGAGATATAATGATGATACCGGTTGTCTTGTGATCACCTAAGACAGGCACATTGTCACCTATCTGAGGTAACAGTGTGCAGAGGGTTGGGTTTTTTCGCCCAGGTCAAAAATAAAGTCTAGCAGAAGGTACTGTAGAGTGACCAACAGCTGTGACAGGGGTGCTTGCAACACTGTCTAGTTAGCAAAGACTGACTCCCAGCTTGAGAAGCACTATTTCCAGCGAGGTGGAGATCTGTGGGGCAATTCCCACACTGACTGGGATACCAGCTCTTTAGAAAGGAAAAAACCAGCATTACTCTAGTGACACATCAGAGGCATGCAAGAATGAGGGTCTTGTCAAAAGGACAATGCCATCTGCTAGCCCCTCTGCCTCCAAACCACTTAGAATCCTGAGAATATGCCCCAACACCTCCTTCCCAGGACAAACACTCGAGGGGAAAAAATAAAAATAACAAGAGCCTGGGAACTACCTTAGCTGCATCTTCAGAGGCAGAGGGGGATAACCTATGGAGAGTCCCTGAGAGCAGATTGCCCTGTGAAGGTGCAAAATGCCCCTCCGCCCTGACCATGTTTGGGAGTCATTTTCAGCAGGGCTGCCCATGTGGTTACGTGTTACTACTTGCAGATAAAGAATACCATGGTAAAGTGTATCTTAACTGGACAGCCAAAATGCTCCACATCTGTTCAGCTTGGATGGGTTCAGTGGTTTAGTTAATGTAAGCTCAGGCTAGTCTGAACCTGTTAAGTGCTCCATTAAGCCTGATCCACTGCACCTCTTTATTTTCTGTGTAGCTGGATTTTGTTTTTTCCATGACACAAGCATTTCCCTAACCTTTTGGAAAAGGCATTTAGCTGAAAAGCACAGAGTAGTAGGAAGCTGTTTGCTCTTGGTATGCTGTGACGGAAATAAAGTCAACATGATAGATTAGTCCTGAACGAGTGGAAGTTGTTTTTCCCAAAAATGTCACACTTGTGCTTCAGAAATGATTGATCTCGGACGTCAAATAAAGCACCAGCAAAACCACCAAAATATGCAGCACATACAGCAAAACAAATGCCATAAAGAAATGTGCTGCAATCTCTTGTTGAGCCATACAGAGCCCAATAAACATTTGCTTGTCACAGTGCAAAGCAATGGTTGCAGCATGCAGAAGAAATTAAGTTTACACCACATGACCGTGTGTCTGGACTTAAAACTAGTTGAATGGATCAGATCTTCATCTGGCGTAAGTCAGAAAAGCTACAGAGATTTCAGTCAGGTTTTAGATAATTATTCCTAATGAGCTCTTGTTCCACAATGTCTGCAGAGACGCTCGGTTTACAAGACCACCGCTTTGAAAATTCATAATCTTCCTTTTAGGCTTCTCCATCAGGAATTCCTTATACAGATTTGTTGTTTGATCCTCCACAGGAGGAAAAAACCTGAATAACTCCCGTCTCATTTGCCTACTGCTGACAAATTGACACAGGCACTGAAATTAAAACTCTGCTCAATCCAATTTGGGAATGAGAGAAGAACCTGCTCAGCGGTTGCGGGCAGGGGAGGGGGGGTGTTGGGTTGAAAAATAAAGTCCACACAGCAGATTGCCTTGGGCAGCTCTCACAGGTTCTATGAGCTCCTGTGACACAGACAGACCGTGTCTCCCGAAGCAGGGATGACGAGGAGCTTCCCCTGAGGGCTGTAGCTGTAGTTTATGAACGTGCAACTTCATTAGCAGCCAGTGACCCCATTAGGCAGGGCTCTTAATTTCTTGGCTCGGACAAAACTCTCCGGGGACCATCACAGCTGTATGCCACGCACAGAGGTCTCATTGCTGGGGCAAGGAAGATGGCTTTCAAAGTCACCTTGAGGAAAGGCTCAGTAATTCAAAGATCATCCTTTGGTTTTGCAGAAAATAAAGCATTTTGTTTCAGGTTTTGCCGAATCAAATTGCTGTAACTTTTGGAAACTCACTCAAACTCCCAGGTGAGGAGCAGACACTGAAAATCACACGTAGGCTAACACGGCTTCTCTTTCTATAATTAGGGGAGAAGGATGAGTCTATTTATTTCTAACATTACTTCATACTGTGGTTTTTTCTTTAAAAAAAAAAAACCTGCAAAACAAAAGGAAAGCTCATAAGCAGCTGATGACCTGCTCCATGTAGATCAGTTACAGAGGAGCAACTGTGCTCTTCACAAAGGACTTTTGATGTAGGCAGCAGGCAGTGATTTAAGATGGGCTGGGTTTGTGGACTGGTGATGGCAGGGGACATTTGTGGCAGGCCTGAACTCTTTTGCCAATTAGCTCAAACTATGACAGACCTCAGAGTTCTATTCTCTGGGGACAAGGGTGTTTGGGAAGCCCATGATGTGTCTGGGGGATGCTACCAAGACCTGGTGCTGCCTTCTCATCCCTTTACGAAACAGAGGAGAGGGAATAAATGACACTGCAAATGTGCAGTGGGATGGATGGATGGATGGATGGATGGATGGATGGATGGATGGATGGACGGAGCAAACTAAGTGTATCAGGCACTAAGACTAGGAAGACAGTAGAGATTTAAACAACTACTGAGAAGAAAGGAGCTGTGATGTGAGAACAGTGCGAAAGGAAAGGTCATTCTGAATGTCATGTTTTTCACTATTCAAATCTGTTGGGTCACAGATGCTTTCAAACAGGCTGTAATGCTTAAAGTTGGATTGCTCAATTAAGCACTGCTTAAAACTTTGACCTGAGTTTAAATTTTGACTGGAGACATAAGGAGCAGCAGTAGTATTAAGCCAAAGTCTGCAGTGATAAGAAGATGTGGTAAATGTTGTACTAAGAGAGTTTAAACAGAGTGCTCTGGCGGCTTCTGTAAGGTTTTCACAAGTATTTTGGGGAGAAAGAGGATATATATATTGTCATTAGTACATGCCATATCAACTGCTGTTCCTAATGCGTTTGTCTGGCATGATTTTCTGTTCCTTTCCTTAAAATCTCCTTTTATGGCTGCCATGCAGTAGATCTGTTATTTTTAAACTACTGCAATTTTTTTTCTCTTAATACTCATCTGATTGTTCAAAGCCTGACCATGGATTCTCAAAATACACATCTGCATTTTTCCACAGCTTCATGCCGAGTTCATTCTAGATTTTTATCAGAAGAAGGATTTCAGCCTGGGAGGTTTCATGGCTTCAGCCCCGGTGGCTACAGGTGGGAAGTGTTGATTCACGAGCAAGCAAGTTTGAAGGCTGCAAAACAACCTCCTGCCACGGCACTGAGGCTGAGCAGTGAGCTATCTGATGTACTGGAGTTTCCAATGAAAGGCGTTTTTCAAGATGTATCAGCAGTTTTGAACTGCTGGTATGAGTGAAGGGTAGTTTTTTAAACTGTCTCAGACTCTCCCCTCTTCCCACTTTTGTGCTGTTGTTCTGCTCTGGAAACTTCTTTGTGCTGTTGATTTCTTAATGCCTATGCTTTCATTTGAGAGAGCTGCTCTTCAAGGCAGCACCATGGCTGATGTGAAGTGGCTGATCTTCCATTGACTTTTCACTGGAGTTGCTCCAGCTTGCACCACCTGAGACAGAGCCTTCCCTGCATTTTCAGAATCAGATCTGCTGTATTTAGAAGGAAAAATCAATTTCAACAGTTTCCTAATCTCGTTAGCTCTATAAAATCATGCAGCAGGGCAGGGAATGGCAGCTGGCAGGCATCTGTTACAGAACAAATTCTACCAGTGAATGGAACATCTCCTCAACCATCTGTTTGTAATGTGTAGAGAGAGGAATTACCATCATTGGTGACTTCAGCCTCAGAGATATTTGCTGGAGATCTCATATGGTCATTCAAAAAATACCTTAGACGGTCATGCACCCAGCACACTTGAGATGAGTACTGACCTCATTCAGATAGACAAAAAATACAAGAAAGTTTACAGATTGAAGAACTAGCAGGTGGCTGTGCATAATGATGACCATATTAGGATCAAGTAGAATAAAACATCAGCCAAGGAAACATATGACAGAAATTGAAATGCACCAGTATCCCCAAACTTGACGTATTAGCAGTACCCAGGGGCAACAAAAAATAACAACAGAAGTAATTGACAAAACCACGGTTTTATAAAAAGACTTCCACAATTCCACAGACAAGCTCATGACAAAAAAAGCCTAAAACTATTAGTGTAGGTTGAAGGACATTTCTACTAAGGAACATACAGAAGCAATGATAACACATACCAGGACAAAAGATGGTGGGAAAACCAAAAAGACATATATTCGGTTAGTAAGGAATTTAGAAATCGCCAGAGGAACCTGGTATGAAAAGCCGAACGCCTTTTTCCATGTTCCCAAAGCAGTGAAAGGCTCATGAGGCTTATCCAGGGGGAAGAACCACATTTGGGAGCCATACATGAAACTGTTTGGAGCAACACAGCATGGGGCAAGTTGTGTTTGTCTCTGTCCTGGTTTGCTCTTGTGTTTCCTGACCCGTATGTAGCTTGGACCCTGAACATCACTGCCCTGCACAGTAGTGGCACAGCATGGTTTGTGAAAAGGTTCCACAGCTCGGAGACACATGGGAAAACTCAAGAGAGAATCCTAAAAATCATACAGGAGACAAGCCTTCCACTGTGATCCATCACCTGCTCCGATCATCTGGACTACATTTCTGGGCCCACTCAGAGACACTGCATTTTCCCTTCCCTTCATGGCTCCAAACACTGCAGTATAAAATCAAAATCTTTCAAGCTTAGCAGATGAACACGTAGGTGAAACTTATGCATGACATACGGGCAAGTAGGCTAGGTGAGTTAAAAGCCACTGTGTCCCTAAACTCTACAAACCTAAGGAGAATCTTACTCTTTCCCACAGATCAGAAACAAGTTTAACCACCCTCCAACAAGCTCTCTCCCAGCCAGGTTGCAGGTGGCAATGCAAGACCTGCTCTTCTTCTGAAGGCAAAAAGCATGCAAAGCTGCACTGGGGTTGGTCCTGTGGTGCAGGAACTCTGCCAGAGGAAAGGCTGGAAGGTATTTAGATACAACTGCAGGTATCATATCATAAACAGATAAATTTTACTTGGGTGTTTTGCAAAAACAAAGTCCAGTATTTACAAAGCTCTTTGTGAAGGCACATGAGCACTCCAAGGCTTTGCTGACTCACTGAGCCTTTGCAGTGAAAGGAGACCACAAGTTCTTAAGGAGCAGCGTACGCGTGGCAGGCGAGCTCTTGGGACAGCAGATGAGGATGTTTATAAATGCCAGAGCTTCTGTCATTAGAGCTGAGCCCCTTTCCACCCAAACGAAAAAAAGTCAAGGGTAAGAGAGTTCAACCACTGACTGTCAAGAGTGACAGCTCTGCAAGGAGGGAGGGCCTGGTGGGGGCTATAGGAGGAAGGGTACTCCCACTGGGGTGCTGTAATCTTAGGGTGGGAAGGGGGAAAGAGTCATGTGCATCTGAAGACTGGAAGGCTTTGCAATGAACTTGAAGGTTCATCAGCTGTAGGCAAGGCATGAGCTGGGCTTGCAGATAGAAAAACAAAGTCCTATGGCGTGGAGATCTTGAGAAAGATTTCTTCCACCTAAGGACATCTTCAGATATCCAAGCAGAGGGTGCCAAAGCCACAGGCTTTCTAATCAGACCTTGACACTACACATGCCTACCCACCTTGCCCTGGGAGAACCTTATCCATGACAAGCCTCAAGTCTTGCAAGCCTTTAGGATTGAGTCCAGCCAAACTCACATATTGTACTAGGGCTTCCTTGTTTGGAACAGAGGGAGTTTTAAACATTTGAGAAAGGACTTAGTGGAAATCAGCTGGTTGAGTGATGAGCTAACCCATAGAAAATGTGGGAGACAAACCATGCCCTCACCCCAAGGTCAAATTGTGGGGTTAACTCAGGATTGCAGAGCAATGCTTCCATCCTCAGGGAGTTCAGACAGTTACATTTGGAAGCACTTTCCTTCAAAGAAAAAGTATAACCAAGAAGCCTGTACATTTCTCTTCTGTCCAAAATTACTTCTCTGATCTAATCCAGGGGATCTGGGCTTACTCCACTCTGCAGGGATATGAGAAGACCTCTCCCAGCCCAAAGGGATTGTAGCCCACTATTTCACTTAGTTTCAAACCCAACATTGTAACTTATCCTGAGGAGAAAATGCAGCAAGCCCCTCCAGCTGTAGTGTTTTTGGAGCTCACAGCTAATTTATTGACAGGGAGAGTAACAACCCCTATGATGGATCAGCAGACGCCCTCACCCAGGAAAAACTGAGATACAGCACATATGACAACAAAGAACAGCTACACACCCAAAAGTGCATCTGTTCCCCTCCACCATCCAGTAGAGCAGGAACATTAGAAAGATAGCACTGCTGCTTACAAACCCTGGCTCTCCCATTACCACTCCTTGGGGCAAGCAGCAAACTGCAGCTCCCCATGCTCCCTGTGTGGTACTTTAGGCCATAGAAATGCTGCATTATGACTTTAGAGGTGTGCACACTGTGTGTTCCTTCTTTTATTAAAAAATCTGCAGGAGCATTTAAAGAAAAACAGTAGTATTTACCTTGTGTATCTAAAATTCCCTGTAGAACGGCAAGAAGGGAATGTAAAGGAGCTACAGGGTTTGGAAACACTTTATAAAAATTATTAATTTTCATGTGTCTTTGAGAAAGATAATTTTACACGTTTGTTTCTTAATGCAATCACAAATACATTACAAGCCATTAGATACAAACAACAGGGTTTACTTTTTCAAACAATTGTTCTGGATTTGTTAGGTGTCTTGCTCTATACCTCCTATCACTTCACTTGGCTTAAAATTGGAACTATTGCTCTTTGACCCAGAACTGATTAGGTTTTTTTTAGACTCCTGCCCTAGATGCTCGTAATACAACAACCCAGGTTATCCAATATCTAATTAAACACAGGTGGAGCTTGAATTTCTTGCAGGAAGACAGCAGAATCCATTTTGAGCAGTCTGAAAGGGAGAGGAGTGCACTGGCAGGGAAGTGAAGATAAGATGGTGGGGAAGGGAGATCAGGAGATCACCTTTGCATTAATGTATGTCTTCCACAGTGATCTTCGGTAGATTGACTTTGTTTGCTACTAGCAAATATATTCCTAAATAACCAGTCTGTATGTGAAAGGTTTTTTTGGGGGGGATGTTGCTGGTATCTGTTACATTATTTCATTATGGGTGAATGGTTTTATTTGTAACCTGGAAGCATCCCCATAGCCCTCACTTAAAAGATACAGCTAGCTCGTCCTTACCTACCCCTGGTTTTTAACGTGCCTTGAATGTATTTTGTATTAGGTTACTGCTCCCCACAAAAAGCATTGTTATTTCCCACCTTCTCCTGCCTGGAACTTCACCACTGACAAAGAAAATTTTAGGCTTATGCTACAGCAAATAGAAGATTTGCTCAATGAGCCTTTTGAGTTCTACTTATATATGCAGCTACTTCTAAATAAGAAGAGCTTTCTTAACAAGTCTGCCCCGTATGAACCATACTCTGGTTCCAGAAGTGCCACAAACTCTGTCACTGCAACCTTGTCTCAGACAGCTGCACTCTGAAAAAGATCTCAAACTCCACTCCAGATTACTGCCTGGGGCCTCAGTTCTGTCCCCAGCTCTTGTATTTTTCCCACCTTTTAAATACGGAATCATAGAATCAGAACAATTAGGGTTGAAAGAGACCATAAAGATGATCTAGTTCCAATCCTCCTCTGCCAACAGGGTTGCTCAAAGCCGCATCCAAAGTGGCCTAGAACTCTTCCAGGAAGGGGGCATCTAAATCTTCTCTGGGCAACCCATTCCAGTGCCTCATGACCCTTATAGTAAAGTTTTCTTCCTAATGGCTCATGCAAACCTGCCCTCTTTCAGTTTAAAGCCATTACCTCTTGTCCTATCCCTACATGTGCTTTTGAAAAGTCTCTCTCCAGCTCTCTTGCAGGTCCCCTTTAAGTAGTGGAAGGCTGCCATAAGGTTTCCCTGGAGTATTCTCTTCTACAGGTGGAACAACTCCAACTCTCTCAGCCTCTCCTATAGAGGAACATGTATGTAACAGCCTTAAAGACAATTGATTAAAGAGGTGATGCTTTCCCTGATGCCAGAGCATGGAGGTGGACATGGAATGGGCGATTCCAGCACTATGTTGTGAGCCATCCCTCCTGCTTCCTCATCCAAAGATACTGGGCTGTTGGATTTATACAAAGATTACCATCACAGGTAAGCAACACAAGTGAACACCCATGTCTCTTGGCTGCCAGCAGGCATGGGTGCCTAATGCCCCTCAAGTCCCTTGACACTGTTATCCCATTTATGGGCACATGCTTGCTGGTGCTACAAAATTGAAATCCCTTTTTGCTTGGATTGCCTCCTCATCACTCTCATTTTGAGTGCAAGGAAACATCAAGAAGCAGAAGGGTTATGGACCCAGATGGATGAAGGCACTACCGGTGGCGTGTCTGTAGCCAGCTGATGACTGTGAGGGTGATGCATGGGATGAGCTGGGGGATGGAGCTCACAGCCTCACTGCCAAGCATTTCCAGCATGGCTGGTCTCAGGATACCACCTGGCCCTAAAGATAGGGAGAGACCAAAGTGACAACAGCCTTCTTATGGTAGTGGGACGCTGGTGTGTGAGCCTCTGTAGGATCGCTGCAATTTCTTATTGTGTTGGGAACATGGAAAACACTGGTGATGGCAGTCTGTGTTTCCATAAGGAGGCACTTGTTCAACACCCATGGGCATGGGTATGAGCACCAAGTATGGACACAAAGCCTGCCCACACTACACTGCCAGTGGCCTCAAGACATGAAGTTCCCATGAAAGAATGTCACTGCAGCTCCAGCTATCAATCCTTTGGGACCTTCCCTGTTCCAGGGGCTGGCCACAAGACAGGGATGCCTGCCTGGCTCCAAGGGCACCAGTGGCTCCACTGCTGCTTGGGGCGCAGAGGCGAGGGCGCACCCCTTCTGCAGCCAGGGGCGAGGTCACCGCCGCTGCAGAGGTTCTTCCTTCCACGATCTCCTCCGTCTGCAGGAAGCCTCTCTGATGCGATGGGGTGATGAGGCGCCACAGCAGCCCGCGCCTGCCCCACTTCTGAGAACCTCAGTTTTCACCACTACCGGCTTTCCGTGAGGCCAAGTGCCACAGCTGGCACAGCACAGCACCGCACGACACCCGCCTGCTCTTTTCGCTGGAATCCCCAGCTTTTGGCTATTTACATCCTTTTCTTAGAGAGAGACAGGAAGCCAAATGAATCAGAGCCATCTATGGTTACCTCCGCTCCAGCCCCTACCAGACTCTCAGCGGCACCCTGTGCCTTGACAGAGACACCTCTGTTTGGGTTCATGCTCTGCCCACCACTGAGATGGGGCAGGAGGCCCCACAGGGCAGAAACCTCTGTCATCCCTCCTAGGGCAACAGGTAGGGACCAGGAATCCCACTGGCCCCGGAGGGCAGGGAGGCAGGCAGGAGTATTCCCAGCCCTGCTAGCTGCAATGCCCCTGCTGGCATTTCCCACGGGAGGCAAAAATGGGGCTCTCCTCACAAAGGCTCCTGGAGAAGGCAGAGACAGGACAGGTCCCAGGGCAAGCCTGCAGGATCCCCGCTGCTGCAGCCAAAGCCATAATCCCAGGTGTGCAGGGGTGTACCCCAGGAGAAGGGAGGAAGGATGTAAGTGAAACATTTCCTGGTAAAAGTTGGTTCCACATAAAACTAAAAGGCAAGTTGTTCCTCTGAACGAGCACATGGTGTACGAAAACACCCCACCAGAGGAAGTAAGGTATATCCTTTGCTCTTCTCTTGCAATACCTGGCTGACACACAGGGTTAAACACTAGCAAGCTCTGCTGCGCATCTTCTGCAGAAAGGTTTTCTTCCCTCTGAAACCTTGAAGAATAGGCAAAGTGCAAGGCAGCAGCTTAACCAGATGCTTCCCCAGCAAGGAAACAAACCCAACAAGTGAGGATGGGGCCCTTCCCTTCTGTCAGTGAGTTGCAGTTACAATCTCTTTTGCCCATCAGATGTAGGAGGCTGCCTCTGAACTCAAGTGATGCATCCGTGCAATCACCATTGCCATGTTTTAGAGGACACCTCTTGCTTCAAGGAATCATATTGGCTGCCAGAGAACAACTGCAAGGAGAAAATGGACATAGTATTTGGAGCACCTTTGTCCAGTCCTCCTATTATTAGCCTTATTAGCTGAGGGTCAATGCTGTGAAGGAGCTCAACCCCCACCACCCTGAGCACAGCTGTGCACAGCTGTTTAGATCCCCCTGGACCTGATGAGACCCCCCAAAGCTACCAGAATTCCTGGCCACAGGGCAGGTTTCCCACCAACTCATGAAGGCAGCTCACTAAATCAGAGCCAGGCATCTTCCTGACAGCTTTAGAGCCAGAGCTTGGCAGCACTGTGCCTAGTGCTGCAGCACGTGAGGTGAAGCAGGCAGCTTGCTGAGGGTACACGGAGTACTGCAGGGAAAGTCAGACGTCTGCGAATGGCACTTGCAGGGCCTCAAATATTTCCTATAGAGCTCTGTCCAATACCTGACAAGCAGCAGTGTTCAGTGGAGAGGGGAAGCGATGCTGAGAAGCTCCTCTGCCACCCCAGAAAATTCTCTGTCCCACAGGCTGTCAGCTTGTGCTCGCTCTGCCTGCCACAGCTCCCAGACTTTGTGCTGGCTCACCCTGCAGGCCCCAGCTCTTGCCTAGAAAACCAGAAGCGTTCAGGATTTCTGAGGTCCAGGTTCTTTTTGCCAATATAAAAAATTTACCAGCATGCTGGGAGAGTCAGAACAACACACCCTTTGTGTCTCAGGTTAATCTGCAAAACAAAGCGTATGTCTTCTCTTTTCCTCTTCTTTTCACTAAGGGAAAAAATCACCATTAAGTTATAGCAACGGGACATCCAAAAAAACCCTCTCCAAGCAAACGAACCCTAAACTTGAAAAGGCAAGTACTCAAAAGGTCAGAGATGCCAGGACTAAGGCCGCCTGCTCAACACCAGAAGCAGTGAGTGATTGAAATAAAGAACATACGTCCTGCCGCTCTCACAGAGGGAGGACTGTATTCTCTGGCCACATCGTGCTGCCATAAAGTACCTGGAGAGAACAAATGGAAATATTTTCTTAAGCAGTAGGGAAGTGACAGGGAGAGGAGAAGCCAAGCAGCTCCGAGCCAGGGAGCTCGAGCCTGGCCGCCGTCCCTCCTGCACCCAAGCTCTGTCCCAGTGCGGGACCCAGCAGAGACAAAACGAAGCTCCGAGTCTGATTCATTATCACCTTGTTCCAGTTTTACACCAGTTCAACACCCATTATTCAGAAACAAGCAAGCCTTTAGCTATAAAAGTCAGATTGCTTTTCTTCTTGAGGAAGGAGAAGAGGGAAGAGAAGAGAATTAGGGACCCTCTACGGATGATTCGTTATATGAAGGCATTTCATGGGAGTCTTATTGCACAAAACCCAGCAACAAAGCAGTGGTTTTGGTCTTTCCTGAACAGATAGAGCAGATGATGCTTTTTATCAGCATCATAAGTATCAAGCTATACTTTTTGGAACTTGTACTCAGATATATTTCTGCATAGTGGATGTAGTTCATAACAGCTCAGGTTGTCAATTACTCATACCCCATACTAATTCTGAAACTAAATATCTGTGCTTACAAACAACCACCACAAAATACTCGGGCAGCCCAAACTCACAGAGCTATACAGAATGCACACCCATTATTTTCTTAATTCAGCCTGCCTCCCAATAGCTAACTCCTTCATTAAAAAGGCACATTTTTCAAAAAATTCAGGCAAACTCTAGGATCCATATATGTGGAAGAGACAAGGGTTTGTTTCAAAGTTTAATTTGCTCCGTGGTTCCAGTAATTTGGTTTATCAGAGGGTGTGATTTCTTAGAAAAATACAAACAGCGAATAGAAATTAAAAATCCAATGACCTTTCACTGCAAGGAACAGCAGTTTCACAATGCATTCCTGATTAGAAAAGAACATCAAATTACCCACATGCTGGTAGCTGAGCAACTGCAAAGCTGTCTCTTTCCTATCTACAAAATCATGGGATTTTTCAATTTTTTCCTTTAAAAAACATAAACAGTCAGTGTTCATTTTCCCAAGTGGAAAAAGTGTCTGAGGACCTTATTTACAGACTTGGAAGGACAGGCTAATCCCTCGTCCCTGTAGCCAGTTTTAGGAACTTTCAGGTTTTTCTTGGCAAATACTCAAATGCAACATTGCTGTCTTGCTCAGAGTAGCTTTGGTCAATGTGATTTCTGTTAAACTCACCTGCAGTGTGAATCAGGCAATTGTTTGGCCTTATTACTACCAAACATCTATTTTAAAGAGTAATCCTTACAGTTAACGAAATGACAGCGGAGGCCTTGGCTTAGATATGCACCAGGAAGAGAGCATTTTCTTAGAAAAGCATAGTTCTCAGTAAATGATAAACCACAGAGCTACTGCTGTGCACATTAAACCACAAAGCTATATTTATTTTGAATTAAGGGGCTTAAATCCCACCTCCACCCCCGCTCCCCAGCTTCTGCCATACAAAAGCAAGGATTTTCAGATGCACATCTAGCATTTTGACTCCTAACACTATCTCCTAGTCCGCCTTATTAGGCATCCACATTACAGCCAGGGGGACACAAACTCTTTTTCCATATGACTGTTTGATTTAAGGTATATGAAATGTCTCCACCATTTATTATTATTGATCTTCTGGGCTCTGGTGATGCCAAGAAGCCCTACTATGCCAGCTTCTGAGAAAACTAAGAGTCCCTCCCTCGCAGAGCTGCAGTCCAAAGAGACCACAGAGACACCAAGAGTCAGAGGAAGCAAGTGCTCTGATCCCAAACACGTACAGGAGGAAATAAATCAGTCTCCAAAACAAGCAAGCATCCCGATTCAGAAACACACTTAAAAAATGCCCACACTTAACCCTTGGCAGGGACATGTGGGAATAGTGAACTCCACAAGCTACTGCTTGCCTGGGCTTCACGGTATGTCCCAGGCTCAACCAGTGCTGCCACCAGCACTGCCAGGTTGGCAGGGACACCTCAGGCTCACTTGATTTTTCCAGTGGAGAAGCACAAATAACCTTTATAGTGTGCTGGTATCCAAGGTTGGTATCCGTAGCTGTGCAGCTACAAAAAGTATTTGGCAAAGCAGCTTCTGTCCTGAGGGAGAGGAGGGCAAGGCTCATGGAATGGGACAACAAAACAGACCACGGAGATGTTTTTCTATGCCTGATCATGGAGCAGATTCTCCTGGAAACTATGGCACATGGAAAAAAAGAGGTGATTGCTAACAGCCAAAAGTTACAAAGGGAAAACCATGCCTGACAAATTCAGTGACCTCCTGTGATGGGGCTACAGCATTGGTGGATGGGGCAGAGCAGCAGACATTGTCTGCCTGGATGTATGCAAAGCATTTGACACTGTCCTGTGTGACATCCTTGTCTCCAAACTGGGCTTGGATGGATGGACCACTATGTAGATAAAGCACTGGCTGATTGTCAACAGCTCATTGTCCACGCAGAGACCAGTGACAAGTGATGCCCCTCAGGGGTCAGCACTGGGGCCAACACTGTTCACCATCTTTGCCAGCGACATGGACAGTGGGATCGAGTGCACCCTCAGCAAATTTGCTGACCACACTGAGCAGTGTGGTGCAGTTGACATGCTGGAGGGAAGGGATGCCATCCACAGGGACCTTGACAGGCTGGAGAGGTGGGCCAATACAAACCTCATGAAGTTCAACAAAGCAAAGTGCAAGGTCCTACACCTGGGTCAGGGTAATCCCAGGCACACCTATAGGTTGGATGGAGAAGTGACTGAGAGCAGACTTGTGGAGAAAGACTTGGGACTGGTGGTTGATGAAAAACTCAGTGTGAGCCAGCAGTGTGTGCTCACAGCCCAGAAAGCCAACCCAAATCCCAGGCTGCATCCAAAGGAGCATCTACAGCAGGTTGAAGGAGGTGCTGCTCTTGTGAGAAACCACCTGGAGTACTACGTACATTTCTGGTGTCCCCAAAACAGGAAGGACGTGAAACTTTTGGAGCAAGTCCAGAGGAGGGTCACAAAGCTGAAAAGAGGACTGGAGCACGGCCCCTATGAAGACAGGCTGAGAAAGTTGGGGCTATTCAGTCTGGAGAAGGTTGAGTGGACACCTCATAGCAACCTTCCAGTATCTGAAGGGGGCCTACAGGGAAGCCAGAGAGGGACTCTTCGTTGGGAACTATCGTGACAGAACAAGAAGTAATGGGTACAAATTGAAAGAGGGGAAATTTATGTTAGATATTAAGAAGAAATTTTTTACTGTGTGGCTTGTTAGTCATTGAATAGGTTGTGCAGGGAGGCTGTGGATGCCTTAACTGTGCTCAAAGTCAGGTTGGATAAAGCCTTGAGCAACCTGGTCTAGTGGGAGGTTGTAAATGGCAGCGGGGGTTGGGACTAGATTTTTAAGGTCCATTCCAATCTCTTAGCATTCTATGTGACAAACTAACAGCATTGTTTTTTGTGGGATTTTTTCACTGATTCAGATAGCCAAGAAGAAATAGGAGTTAACAGCATTGCATCTGCATAGTGCAATCCAAATCTGGGCTCCAGAAACACAGACTGTCCTCAGCAGAGACTTTTGGGGAACATCCTGCACTCCTCCAGGCTCACACTCTCTGTGTCCTTCCAGAGGAAACCAGGGGCAGAAGGAAAGGGGCACATGGGTCTTGTCCCAGCACAGCCTTCCCTCATCACTGAAGCATCTGCTTGAATGTGGAAGTCAGAAGGTCTCTCAGAGAGACTCATCTGCAGTTCTCTTAGCACACTGTAGCATTTTAAGAGCAACACAGAGCTTTCTAGATGACTTGAAAGACTTCAGCCTAGGTTTAATCCTCCTGTCATGTAGTTGAAGGCACCTTTCAGTGAAGCACTCATGGGCAGAGCTTCTCAGGAGTCAAGAGGCTGTGCATTGCCATGACCAAGCCCCACTCCCAATGCAAGTTTGCAAGGACTTTGCTCTCCAGCTGACAAAGGGAAGTCAAATAAGCTCTATCTGGCAGAATAGGCAGTAGTTTCTGCCATGATCGAAATAGGCTCTTGGCACAACTGAACTGAGTAGTTACTAATTGCTACCCTCATTAACTTGAGTTGGACAAAGATTTCATACACCCCTCTCTGACCCCACAATGCTGACAGCTCTGGGGAGAAAGTGGAAGGACTCCAGCAATGACTGGAAAAAACCAAAACCATTGGGTGACTCACTTTTCCATATCAAACATGATTATTTTTTATCTTTAAAGATATTTAATTCCACAGAGACTCCTACATCAAGTTCAGTCATTTCACAAAGCAAATAATAATTTTCCTCCTCTTAATCCATCTGATTTGGATGGGCACCTGTTATCAGAGTCAAAGCACGTGGGACTGGAATGAAGGTACAATCAGCTGTTTCACCCAGCCAAAATATTACACACTGCAATTTCCAGGCTGCTGAGAAATGAGGCAAACGTGGGTTAAAAGTACTCAAATGACCCAGTGTGGAAATAGAAATATAATTCTGGTACCAATGAATTCTGTATTAACAACGCATTCACTGGCGGGAAGAGAGGAACATTTCTGTCACATCTCAAAGGCAAGTGGGAAAGCAGCCTTGTGCTGGAAATATAAATACTGTTTCAATAACCCTTACTATATCTAAAGGGGTTTCTGTTTGGGGATAATTATCGTTCTTTCCCCCCAGGCACTTCCTTATGTAAGTGCTTTGAATAACAAGGAAAACAATGACTGCAACAGTCATTGTGCTCTGTAAATTTATGTGCTCCATAACTTCTTAACGAAAGACACTTTGGACAAATTTTATTCCCTGATCCACACAAAATGAAATCAATGAGAGCCCCATTTATGCTTCTCCAAGAAGAATTTCACTCATAATATTTAACTACAATGAGCATGAAACAAATCCATCCTATTAGATATTGGTCGACTGGAAAAATGCCCTAGGTGTTTTCAGACGGCAACCTGGAGGACACTCCAGATCCCTGGTTTTACCGTGGCTCAGCTCTAATTTATGAAGCAAGAGTCTGGCAAGAAGAACAAAAGCACGAGGACATAGCTATTACACATCTCATGATTAGTTCTTAAATGGAAAAATGGATGAGATACCTGAGTCTGGAATAAAACTGTTCCAGTCAAGGGAATACAAAAACTGAGCGGGTCTTAAAGCATTTCAAGGCAGTAAGAAAAAGAAGGTACCACTCTAACATTACATGTCTATATATTACACAATTAGTGTCATAAGAGGGACTTTACTGAGCAAGGGAATCCTTGTTTCATTTATTAAAACCAAATCAGAATGGAATGAAAAGCCACCAAACAGATGAATAAGCAAAAGATGGGGAGAGAACTAGCAAAATCTCCCACTCACGGACCCAAAACTGTGTTGGATAGAGAACAGCACAGGACCAATCTCAGCTGAGGAACAAACAGTTAATGCTTGCCACTCAGATTAGCCAGCACCTAACATGAAAACTTTAAATGCTGCATAAAATTAATGGGGGTGGGGGTGGTGTTGTTCTAGTTTATGTCTTGAGACTAACTGATGATATATTCTTGGCATTTCTATAACCTCAGAACTTGCAGATAAAAATTTAAAAGAGTGGCTTAGATCTGTAGAAACATTAAAATGTAAGTGCTTGGGGAAGTGAAGAATCCCTTTTTAAAAGGAAGAGGATTAGGCAGAAGAAATATGAAGAACTGTAAAAGGGAAAATATCAATGGAAGAGTAGCAAAAGCCTTCCTGATGAGATCAGTTTAGCTATAGAAGGAGTAAAAACGCTATCACTGGATGCATATAAAGTTTTACTAGGTTGTCATAGATGTCTTGCACATTCACTCACAACCTTTTCTGTTTAGAAGTTCCTTTGTAACAAATGGATAGGCATGAGGGAGCAAAGTGGCTCCCAAACACTTCCGTTACCAAAAAAGTTAAGGCATAAGACAGCAGAAAAACTTTTCACTCTTGAAAGAAGCAGGCTGAACAAAATCCACACCACCACATGCCTTTTCAGCAAACCCTACCTGTTTTGCACAGAGAAGAGGAGGTAACTTTACCTCTTTGTTCAGGTACTAACAGATGGGAAAGCTGGGAGGAGAAAAGCTACCCAGCTGTCTCTGGAAATTTTAGTGGCATCAACAAATTGTTGGTTTGACTCTCCCCAATATCCCCAGCTCCAAATAATCCTTTCTTTACTGTGCCACTGGAGGATTGAAGAAAATCTCACCTCTGTACCACTGCGGCAATTGAAAGGACCTTATTTGGATTCCTCCCCCCAGCTCCACTTTGCACTTAGAATACATGGCTTCAAGAGCATTCACGAAGGGATTTTTTTCCTCCTCTGGCTTAAACAGTGAATGGCAGAGCTCCGAGTCTGAATAAACAGTGTGGGTGGTGACTGCTCTGTGAGGCCCATGTAAAGGATGCAATCATTTTCTGACTCTGTTCAGCATTAAATCATGTGAAACTAGCTTGATTACCACACATAACATTGACTCTGTTACAGACTATAACATACCGTGTATCCTTCCCTAACTTTGCAGGGAAAAAAAATAACAATTAATTCTCCTAGCTTCAAGTGTTTAATTGTGTATAAAGTTCATTGACCTCACTAGTTGCTGTCAGATGATCTTGCTAAGGCCTGTGAAAAACATCCCAGGAATGCAGTGATGTGGGCAGAAACAAAGTGAGTTCATGCCACAAAATGCTTTAAATGGAACAAAATCAGCAACCATCCAGAGAGCCTGCACTGAAAACAGGACTACAGAATAATCGTTGATTTAACCTCACCTAAGCACAGCTAGTCCTTGAAAAGGGGCTATTATAAATCATAGCCTTTAAAAAAATAAATCCTTTAGGGATCCTGCATGTGACTACATGAAGTAACTTTGTTTACTGGGAAATCTCTGCAGCTGACTGGGAGGCAGTGTTTTGGAATGACTGGAGAAACTGGGGCACATAGGAGATAAGCTGGGAAGAGGGGAACCTGTTTTTGTGCCCTGTCCAGTTCCCATTAAGGGCAACCATAGATAAGTCGTTTTGCCTCAGTGCAACTCAATTTCTTCCTCAATAAAAATGGAAATAGGTCTGCTTATCTACATGAAGACACGCGATGCTTTTTTCTATGCAGGGAAGCCACTGTTAATGGGAGGAATTATCACGTATTTGACACATATGTGAGTACCCGTGCTGCATCATCTCTAACATCTCTCTGAAATGCAGCTTCTGAGTTATAAGAAATCTTTCCCCGAATGACCCCAAAGAAGTGTGCTGCATTACCCATTTCATATGTCACTACCAAATGAATAATTCAGCATGAATTCTGCTGCTAGTGCCCATTAAAATGTAAACTGTGCCTCTTATGTACTTTTCACAATCGACCTATGCAATTTCAGAGGGAAGTCATAGCCCAATTTTCTGGGAAAGCAGGCACGAACCACTGATTAGATGGCCCCTTCTGTTAAGCCTTAAGTCTTATCACAACTTAAAAGCACCTCTGCCAAATCTCTATCTGACAGCAAGGCCTTTGGGATGGAAACCAAGGCCGGCTACGGGCAAGGATGACATTCTGACCATCTTCATTCTCTTCTCAGGGTGATGCAGCCAGATGAGCCCTATAGCTCACCAGGGCTGGAAACTGCCATAGAGCTCTCACCCTGCTTCTGGTGTTTTCTTGGGAGCCTCTGGCACAACCTGACCATTAAGTAACATGTTCTTGAGTGTGACCAGGCAAACACCACTGCAGGGCACTTCTTCATAGGCATTTATTTCCCATCCTCTCCCGTACTGCTCTCGCCACTCATTCCCTTCTCCTCTCCAAAGGGTGATGTACATGAGGAGAGAACATGGCTCACAGACAGTAGAAAGGTGATTGAAAAGCTGAAGTGATGACCTAGGAAATGGGCTTTCATCATATCCACTATGTTGCCTGACAGCAGCTCTCTCTTTGCTGGGCGGGACCATTGTCCAAATCCTTTACAATATTACTTCTCATATTCTGTATATCCTATTGTGGTTACATCTTCAGGAGCAGTTAAGTTCCTGAACAAATAATTCTGGTGAGACCATTTTGCATTTGGTTATTTGGTTCATTTTGGTGATCGTAACAGGCTTGGATTACAACTTCTACCATCTGGAATTTAATCTTCTTCACAGACAGCTAAAACCAGATAATAGCCATATTAAATTGTGGATTATTATTTCTCTTGGTATTAAGTTCTAAAGTCTTACCCCAGAAGGGTACAGGATTAAGACAACCTATACTATTAAGTGCATCGGAAAAGCTGTAGTTCATAATTTCTCATATCTATTTTATCTGCTCATTATCAATGACAATAGTGGCCTTAAAAGAAAACACTCTAATCAAACTCCGTAACCCAAACAAAGCGTCTGTGGGAGAAGGGGGTTTAATTAAGTTTTTCTTTCCATTGCTTCTTTGCAAGGATTTGGGTGGGAGGAGAGGGGGATGGAGGAGGAGTTAAAAACAGAAAGTGTGATGCAACTCCATGTTTATGGGAAAAATATTTGGAGGACAAGATATCTATGAAATCAATGGGTTCCAGGCCTCAGCCAGCATTTCATGCTTTTCACAGATGGTGACATATTGGAATGTTTCCCCAAACAGCGAGAAGCCAAAACGGGGATTTTGCAGCTGCAAATAGGTAAGAAAACTCTAACCCAGTTCCTCAAAAAGCTACAAAATATCAAGCAATTTTAAGATACTTTTGAAAGAAAACTGTAATACACTGTGACATACCAGTCTTCTGGATTGCATTTTTGCTAGCAACAGAGCAAAATACCTAAGCAGTAATAATAAGAAATAGGTTTCTGAGCAACACCCACACATTTAAAGGTAGCACAAAGACGTGGGTTTAGTTCAATCATTTCCAAAGTTCAAGATAAATAATCTGTAACAAAGGACTTAAAGTAAGTGCAACCCTATTTTATTACCCAGAAAATTACGCCCCACCAGAATAAACTGAGAGAGAATTCATGGGGTTTGCAGCTTGTCAAAAACAGAGAAGGCATTAAACTTGCCTTAGGGGAAATACACACATATATATTATACACTATGCAATACTTGGGGCATTAAGATCTACTCTTACCTGAAAATGCCATTCTCTTTTGTTAGGAAGTGAAAAATACAACACTAGTAATCCAAGAACAGCTGGTGAAAACCAAATAAACCTAGGAAACCGTCTGCATATTGATTCAGAAATTGCCACATCACTCCCTTTCTTGAATTTCATTTCAGGAAACCTAACACATCCTGGAAGCAGGAGTTTTATCTGAAAAAAATCATGTACTTCAGTCACGTTTATACTAAATAGCACCTTGAATCCTATCCACCCATCTCCTGCCTGCTGTTTAAATCCAAAATGGTTTTAGCAGCCCACTAGCTAAAAATTCCTTAGACTAGCCACCCCTATTTTGAACCATCCGAATGCTGCATTTTTGGACTGTATGAAGGAAGGGGTTGTCATGTCTAATAGTTCCTGACACAATGGACAGCATAAGCATGTTGAAATATGAATTAAGATGGCTAGTTTTATCTACATACACATGAATAAAGACTTTTATTTATATAAGGTTAGTATCCTCAGATAGTATGGAGCTAGAACATTGTTTGGGCACTGGTGCAACAGTATAATCCCACATTCCCATGGGATACAGCATGTGTTTCTATCCCTGGTGATTTATGGGCTATTGGACCTTAAAACTCTTGCTGCTTCTTTCCTCCAGCAACATTTCACTGGCACAGGTCCAGCTCTGAATACAACCAGTCCACAGCCTTTGACTATTAAAAATACTTGGTGCTTGTTCATTTTGAGGTGAGAGTCTGCACAACCCACTCCACAAGGCTTACTGCTGGACACTTGAGGTCCAGTACAACCCCACCAGGTTCAGCAATGACATTCTGATTTACATCCCTTCAGTATCTTATCCATGATCCCACATCAATCCATTAAAGAAACACCGAAAAATTTAAGAACAAACAAACAAATCGGCCCTGCATTGCCATTAAGATAAAAATGTGAAATGAACATAAAATGAAGGGAGATACTGCTGTCACTTCAAGGAGAGAGGATTAAAGGACTCCAGTCTCATCAGATAAGACTCTGGATTTTCTTGTCTAGCACTCTTGTTTTAATCCATTTTCCAGTTCTATATGAAATGAATTATAGCTAGATCTGCACAGCATTTAAGGACATAAATCTATCCTACAGTGTATTTGAATTTAAAATACACACAGCCTAATATCTTTCATGCCTGAAAAAAATGGAAGTGAAATCTCAGGGGGAACAGAGCAATTACCTATTTCAGTCAACGTGTGAAGAATAGTCAAATAAATGGGCTAACAGGCCCACCAGCTGGAAAAATTAAACTGAAAGCCTGCTTCTGAATATATGCATTATATCACCCTTAGCCAGAGTAGCTTTAATTATTCTTAAATATAGCAGTGGAATGAGAAATAGGAAAATCTTACAGCCCTTTTCTCCCACAACGAAGAAAGAGGAAAAAAATGCCACCATTATAATTTCTGTTGCCATTAAATAAATGGGGAGTCTTCCAGGTCATGGTAATCCTCCTTGGCTTTTTATATTATCTATTTAGCCCAAGGATCTAAAGATAAGTGCTTGTGAATGCTGTCACTCACACGTCATCTGCTGGGTATGGAAATAGCACTGGGCCCATTTTGCGGGCAGGGATAAACACGGCTGTGTCAGGGACCAAACGTGACCACCGGCTGAGCCCTTGCAGTCAGGTCCCTGCCTGAACCACAAAGCCACTCAGAGAAGTCAAGAAAAGCAGGGTGGGATGCATTTTACCTAGCCTGAGTTGCCTTAAAACTGCAAGTCTAAACAAAGCCATCATGTAGACTTTTCCCCCGGATGAATCATCTCATTCTGCACCACTTATTTTAGGACCAGATGAATCACCTTCTGAAGGCATCTGTCTGCTGGATGCCTAATTTTCAGATACCTCAAATCCATCCTATGCAGAAAAGTACAATCATCTCTACTAAATAAAATCTATAATGCATCTCTTTAAGGCTAGTAATGCAAGACCTTCATCTAGCATTCTTTGACAGTAATTACAAAAATACCAAATGTTTGATTTTCATAATCTCAACAATTTCTCTTGACAGAAAACAAACAGAAGAGCCACTATGTTTCAACAGAAAATGCTTCAAGAGACTACTACTTCGTCAGACACACCACACAATTGAAATAAAGTCTCTCAGTTGACACGGTGAGGAAGAGAATACAAACAGATAATCAAGCTTTGCAGCCAACATGCCTTCTCCTATAGTTGTAGCTTTGTACATATGTTTTAGGAGGGGCTGAGATTACATTTGTGTTTTCTTGCCAGTCATCTGCCAGATGGGTTCCTTGTCGAATACGCGCTGTTGTGAGACCCAGTTTTGCCTGAACAACAGACAGCTCCTGGGGCAAGCCCACTTTGATGTTACAGCTGGACACAAGTCTCTGCTTCTTCTGTGCCTGTTGCTCACTCTACTTTTAATGTCCAATCCCAAAGAGAATGGATCTCTGTACAGATCTCACTGCAGGAATTAAATACAGAGATGACAGTGAGTTTCCCCTCTTGGGAAAACTCCCCAGTGAATTCCCATGTGACCAAACCCCTTCCAAGACATCAGCTTAAAAATAACATGTTTGGTTTCGGAAAAAATGTAATTCTGGGGGGTTTGAGAAGCCTCTGGTTTTGACTCTTTAAGGCTGCATTGGTGCCGAGTTTTCAGAAGACTTCTCCACGGCTGCGAAACTTCTTGGCAACCAGCTCAAGAAGTGGAGGCCTTGAGAACATCAGTCAGGATGAGACTCAACCCTGTAAGACCTGGCAATGCTGTCAATGTACACGGCAGTCTGAAAGACCTCCTGAAACCCAAGAGGCCTATCTGAGCTACAGACAGAGAAAAGGTATCTCTGTTCCCACAGTGACAAGTGCCTTAGACAAGCAATAAAAAAGACAGGCTGCCTCAAATTCAAAGTGATGAGTCTCTATTTCATGACTGACTCTTATGGGCAATCCCCTGAGTCAAAAATTCTCCCTGTTTCATGCCAAATTGCTACCAACAGGTTTTAGGGAGGTTCTGTATAGCTTGCAGATTTTAGTTCAAGTGTTTTAAAGACTGCAAGATGAAAAACCCAGTGACTAAAACTGAAAGCCTGGGCATTCTGCGCCATATGTTACTGTTTTCCCATAGAAAACTTCAGGATTTTAGGGTTAGTGACTGGGAAATGATGACCTCCTGCCCATGAAGTTGTGAGTAACTAGTGCACTCCCACAACTGCACTGTTCATTCTTTGATTTCACAGGCAGAAAGAATGGAGGTGGTTTTCTTTCTTAAATCTATATCTCTAAAAATACATATATTTAAACCTCTCAGCATAAATAGACTTAGTGGATATGCAGAGGTCACACACAGACTTCTCTGCTTGCCCCAAAGTGCAGTTTCCCCACTTTAGGCAGTCGGCTCTCATATTGTTCAGCTGCAAAGCAAAGCTTCTGAACGTGACCTGATGTGACACCAGTAGTCTCGGGCTTGCCAGCACAACACCAGAAAAAGATCAAAGCTCTGGGAACGGCTCCTGTTGAACTATATGGATAACTTTAATGATAACAGAATGAAATTATTGCATTGCTGATAATATTTATGGAACAATTCCTTCCCCAGGTGTACGGGCAGAGCCCGTGGTTATGGGTGAGCCTGAATATAGCTGTAGATCTTTCCACCAACTGCTAACCTTGTAATATCTTCTCTATGTGAATAGCGGACAAAAATACAGAGGCTCTTGAATCTTCCTCTCTTAAAGTCCTGAAGTCTAGGAAAGAGATTATATTACATTTTACCTTACAATGAACTATCTCCTTCTCAGCATGTCCATTGCAATGCCAGGCTTGTGAATCATGCCACAACACAAAAACTGTCAGTAAGCACAGCATAGTGCTTAGGAAGGTATTACTCTAAAAATTCAGCAAGGAGAGGGTTATAAACTCCAAAATATTGTAACACAAGTTCTAATAAGGTACGTGTGTAAGTAAAAAGTGAATAAAGGGTGGTAAAACTGAAGGTACTTTCCCTATTACGGGTGACAAGATTATTTGGGATTAACTTCTGTATTGGATGGATGACTCTGAGTACACTGTGGGTAAGAAGGAAATAATACACATTCTTGTGGCTACAAACACTAAACCAAAAAACTAAACTGTCTGGCTTTATATTGCTAAAACACAGAGCTGTGGAAACATTGCTAAAGTTTTCTTGGTACAGACCATGGTACTAACCTTGTCTCTCTCTCAGTGTCTTTATCTCATGCTTTATCTTCCCTTTACTTTCTATTTTCTCCCCTTTTTCCTTTTCTCCTGTTCCTTCTCTCCCTCGCAGCATTCAGCTTTTTTCTGTCTCATGTACAGCAAGGTTGGTTAGCAAGGAAATCCTGATGCAATCATGATGCTTTCCTGTCACCCTTCATTACTCACAAAGGCTATAAAACCATAATGAATGATATCGTTATTATTAAATAAATTTTGCACAGATTAGATTTCAATAGCCCAATCTTCCTGTTTTGTTTCACTAAAAAAAACCCCAAAACATTTCCTTTTTACAGTACAGCCCATGGAGGGCACAAGAACATCTACAGATGATACAGATGATCTCTGGACATCCTTTGTTGTTTTTTTTTTATTTTCTGCACTGCTCAGGCTGCAGTGGTGACACCTCATGAGGCCACCTTGGTGGCAGAGGGTGCTCGTGGGGTACACTGGTGGGGTAGTCCACCCACCCTTTGACCCTTTGGCATGGTCCCCTCTGATGGGATACTGGTCACTGAGGTGGGTGGCTGCTTCCTGAAGGTCCTTGAGATGATGGACTGCATCTCCCAGCCTGCTTGTACCCACGGGGCAAGTAGGAACCACAGCTTTGCTGCCAGAAACACACTCAGCAGGAGCATGGTGATGTCCCCAACCCAGAATGCAGAGATGGGGTTACCACATCTCCCTGCAGTACCTGGCAAATGACCTAGACCTTCACAGGAACCGTGGGTGGAGAGGATTTTGCAACTCAGTCCTAGGGTTGAAAAAGCAGGCACTAACATCTCTCCATTTGTTTCCTGTGTAAAGCCGTAGCCACACTAAGGTCGGTGACATAAAAGAAGAGAGACTCACATACTGTGTCTACTGCTTCCCCCTTGGCACTGTCCTACCAATTCCATACTCATTTCCATCTGTGCAAAGTGCATGTAAAACAACTTCACCCCTTGCCAGCTAGACATTGAACTGCGGGATATGATTTGTTCTGGGTTCCTGGGCCTCCTTAGGTACATAAAAGCTGCGTCTGCGCTTCGGGAGGCAGCTCAATCACAGCCTTTGTGTGCTGGGTGCAGGGGAGAAGGAGCCTGGCTGTGGGCATGTGCCAGCTCCTGCCGGGTAAGAGCTGGCATTGTCTGCTTAACCAAGCATCACACTTCTACCAACCACGCTGAGTAAATTTTCAATGGCATGATCTGGCTGTAGGTAGTAAAATAAACAAGTGCAAGTTGCCTAAAAGAAGGAAAGTCTATGATCAAAACACACAATGTAAAGACCAGGATTTCCTAGCTTGGTGCACAGAGAAGAGAGGGCAACACATTCAGAGCATCCTTCAAAGCCAAGTTTTAGACCACCATCAGCTGAAGCATCCAGTGCTTAAGAAAATGATGCTCAGCACTACAGGTGCTCCAGAGGGATGTGCTGGACAGGATGGTCTGAAATGCAGCAGTTCTATGTAAAAGTCTTTGCAGTGTGTTGTTTCCACTGGACATATGTATATCCCTGTCACAGAGTAGTGAGGGGCACCAAGTGTACTTGACACAGCAAAACAGAAGCAGAGTAGCATTGTGACACAGCAGCAACTCTAGCTTACATCTTCCAAAGAAAGAAAAAAACCAAGTTGCTACATGAAAAGGTCTTTCAGCAAATTTCTTCCAGCTACAGTGAGATACATAAAGCTACATATTTACAGTTAAGACAGCAGGGAGATAATCTATGTACATATACTTCCAAAGTAGGTTTGGACAAGAACTGGAATTTTCCTCTGCAAGTAGCATAACAACTAAATATTTAAATGGTTAGAAGGCCAAACAATTGCAAACAAGTCAGCAATGACCATATTTCTCTCAGTTTCTGGTATCGCCCATTAAGAACAGCTGTAAAACAGGGCCTGAGTAAGGGCAAAGTTATTGCTTTAAAGGGAAAATAATAATAATAATAATAATAATAATAATAATAATAATAATAATAATGGCAATACCCAGCTATATGGAGTGGAAATACGCATACCTCTCTTGAAAAATCTACAAAAAGACAACTGCTTCAGGGAGCTCACCATTTTTTTCATGTAGCAGTAATCAAACACTTCTCTGATAAATTGTTATGCAAACTGATGCTTGACGGAGTTTGGACTAACTAAATAGTCTTATGTCAGAGTCAGACTCACAGAAGAGCCTTATATGGGTACCCAGCATCTCAGCAGACGCTCCCAGTCCTGCCAGCTCGATGGACGCTGTGCCCTGCAGACAACATGCGACCACTGGCACCCTCACAAGCCCATACGTCGCGAGTAATGACCAAGCAGGCTAATTAGAACCAGCCAGCAAAGTTTTGTGGTGTAGGGCTGCCATCCTCCCTGGTGTGGGAGGGACACGGGTGCAGGGGGCAAGGGGAAGGACACCACGTGAAGGAAGAAGCGAAGCACTACAGATGTCCCGCCGGGACAACGCCGCAGTGTTCCCGCCACATCCCGAGCGCAAACGTGGTTTGTGTGCATTCAATGAAATTGTTTTTGTATACAAAGAGGATTTCAGCTGCTGTGAGGCAGATGGAAGGCGCTTTTGGCCACGCTGAAATGTCTGGTACTGCCTGCGTTCGGAAGCATGCGTGGGGCAAGAGCAAAATACACTACTGTGCAATGTAAGTTGTCTGGTAAAAAATTAATTCAGCACAGAGCTATGTGAACTACACAAAAACAAGGAGGAGTGGATGGTTTACCCTGCTGGTCTGCCCATTCCTTTCTCTGAGAAGAAAGAGAGCTGCTCACACTGCTGATCATGAACCGGGGCAACTCAAAGAAAGGTGTGGGGACAGCAAATGTTAAGAGGGCAGCAACAACCATGGGAAACTTCTTTTAGCTGAGTCTGAGTTTCAACTTGGAGTTTAGAGAGCAGAGGGAGCAGCTACAAACAGGGAGCCTTTACCTTTGGCAGGACACCGCTCACCTCCTTTAGTCGCTGGCAGCAGCTCTGCTCTCTGGGCTGGGGGGAGGCACAGGCACCTCTAGCCAGCGGCTACAGCTCACCCTCCCTCTGCTCTCCTCTCCCCCAGGGGCTGAACTGCTTCTCCGTGGCTTTCAGGGTGGCACAAAACCAGGTAAGACAAAAGGCAGTCCCACTTTTAGAAAGTTTGAGAAACTCTGCTAGAGCAGCTAGTTCATCCTATTAGGGTGATTGCATCACTT
Organism: Margarornis squamiger; assembly: GCA_035222235.1. NCBI lineage: Eukaryota > Metazoa > Chordata > Aves > Passeriformes > Furnariidae > Margarornis > Margarornis squamiger. The sequence continues at coordinate 67,621,590 of JAWWTY010000077.1, read as the reverse complement.
AAATATCTGGTTTGCTAAACTCTTTTTAATTGGGCAAGTGTTTTTCTATTGAAATTTGCAGGTCTCCATAGATCACTTACCTTCCAGTACCCCACGCCTGTTAAAAATCTTTCTCCCAGCCCGGTTTTGTACGGTGCTAATGTCAATCCACATCAAAGTCCACAGGAATTCTACACATGTGAATCCAAGTTTAAGCAAGAAAAAAAAAAAGGGGGGCTCAGATTTTTATTACGTGAATTTTATTGGAACATTCCCTTCATGTCCCTACATACAGAAGAGCGTCTGGATTCAGTTACAGCTGCATTTACTCCCACACATCTGCTCCCTTATTGTTATAGTTACCTTTTCTCAGGGGATTTAAGAAACTAACCCCCCACCAAAAAAAAGCCCTTCACCTTTAGGTCCATGATGACAAAGATCAAAAGGCCTTCAGCATTCCTGCACCATGACATGAATTATGCTCTGCAGCAGTTTAAAAATTGTTTTTATAATTCGAATGCTGCTGTTTGACTGCTGGATTTCTAAGAGCAGTGTGCAGCAGGGCCAGGTCCAGGGCCCTTGCCCTCTGTGTAGGTGTTACAGCTTTGGTTTATAAGGCACAACCCACCTGTGAGTGGTGTTTCACTGGGAGGGATGTAAGGCAAGGTATAGCAGAGCTCCCTAGCAACAAACAAAGAAACAGAAAAACAAACTTTGGATGCACCACTTTCAATCGATTACACAAGTTGCTGGGCTGGCTGTGTGGTGGAAAGCAATAGGAGGACAGCTGAGCCTGCCAGTGGAGGATGCCAGCCAGATTAAAGGTACCAAGCACTTAGAAACACAACGGCCTAGTTGTGTCAAAAATCTTATTTTAATAGAATAGTACAGTATGAAGCAAGATACTTCCCTACTTTCCAATTACTCCTATGTGCAGACCCTCAGTAGAGTTTTGAAGAGCAGAGTTTGTCGTGGTCTCACTGCAAAGATGAATCCCATCCCAGCTGAAGGCAGGAGCAAAGTTCTGGTTTATTTCAGTGCTAACAAGGGTGGGCACTAAATGCATATGTTGATGAGCCTCAATGCGGGAAGGCAGACAAGCATGCCAGGGATGTCAGGAATGAGGCACTGCAGCAGCACACCTACACATACTTCCTGGCAGAAGGAGCTTGGGCAAAGGGGGGGAAAGGAGAAACCATGATGTTCGTGCAGCAATTACAAATGACATGGCTATTATGGAGATGAACAAAAAACCATGGTCCATTTTGGACTGCTCTCATTAGCTGGCTATGGCCAGCTAGTGCATATTTGGGGTTGGAGCTTGAACTGGTTCAAAGACAGACACTGACCGCAGTTTCTATGCAGGAAAACACAAGCTAGGTCCGAAAAGTCATCATTTTCCATGGAGACAGTTTAAAATGGTTTGGTTTTAAGTATGGATGTACATGATTTAGAAGAACCAAACTGGCGTATCAAGAAACTCATGCGTGGCAGAGATAAAAGCTAAAACGCGGGGAGGCACAGCTTATCTGAACTATTTCTTGATAACCTCACTAGAGAGCTAACATGGGACACAAATGACATGGAAGACAGAATTGCAAGATGCAAGGCTGCTTGTGCCCTGCCCAACATGATGACTGCCCTGGGAAGATGCTAGTTGGTCTCAACAGCAATGTGTACATTATCCTCCCAACCATGCAGGAGCAGTCCTATCTGAGACCTGTAAGTAAGGAGAAACAGTGTATTCCTCAGCTTGTAAATTAATTTAATTCCTGGAGTGCACTTACAGAGTAATGCCTGAGGCTTATGAAGGCAAAATGGAGCTAGAGACAGTACATTAGTCTCTGAAGAGACATACCAGCTGTTTCATGTCCTGATGGGGGTAGGGTGGAAAACAGTTGTGTATGGTCTCCACCACTCACTTGAAATGAGAATATTTTCCCCTCACTTTCCCATACTATTAAAAAATCATATACCTGAATAAATACAGGAAATTAGCAATTCACTGAGATGCATTAAGTCCAAGTCCTGTGGAATACCTCTGAGGTGCAATGCTGAAATAGAAACAGCAGCCTTCACCTCCTACAGAGTATTACCAAGAAATAATGATTATCTCTGATGAAGAAACAGATTAAGAGGGAAATTAAACTGCAGATTTAATTTCAATAGTAGTGCACCCAAGTCAGCCTGTGAATAAGCCAATCTCACTACCTAAATTAGCCATCAACAAAGAATTAATACTGACCTTAGGAAAATTTTGTGCCTTAAGAAAAGGAAAGGGTAGATGAGTGTTCTCTTTTTAAATATAAATCTATAATCAACCCTCTCAAAAACAAAAATGGTTAGGGGCTCATGGCAGGCAAATATAATTGAATAAATATCTAAAGAGTTTTCATCTCACTGAAGGGGCAGGGGTGGCCCCATAGCTGGAATCCAAACGCTCCTAAACTTTATGGAGGCCTAAATTTATATCCAGACATGGTAACTAGTCAATATATTTTTAATAAGCTATATCAAGAGCCTGCCTTCAGATATCTTATCAAGTTGAAACACCTCAGATGCAAAGAGCAGCTATAAACATCTGCTAGATGTCTGTAGATCCTAAGCCTTGATTTCCATTAAAAAAACCCTTCCAAAAGCTTACAGTAAGTGCTCAGGGTTTCTGTTTTGGTGTCCTCATTTCTGCCTCTCAATGAGTGGTGGGGTTTGCATGGTTCTGAGTCAGAATATCATGTCTCCAGCTCTGTTTTAATCAGCCAGGTAAGGCACAATGTAGCTGATCGCTTAGAGCACATAATTATAGCATCCATGAGCTGCTCAGAGGATGCTGGCACTGACAAAGTAGGAAAGGCTAAAAGCATCATATTAAAATGTCATAAAACATTCATTTTACATGATTAGAGAAACCAGTAATTAGCATTTTTCTTTTAGTGCTTGACTTTTTATTCCAGCTGCTCTAATCCAGCTTCTTTCCATGGCAATTATTGCCAGGAAAGCTGAATTTGGCATTATTTTCATGTCCACTTTAAAACCTGCTCTGTAATCTGTCAGCTAGGCAAGTCTCATATGCAGTATTTGAAGGTAAGTCAGGGTTTTTTTGCCCTATAGTCAAATTACATTCATAGCAAGCCTTTATTGCCAAGCACTGGACTGCAGAAATATGTCCATACACTATTAAACAAATCATATAAATATGTTTCTTCTCTGTTAATCTAGATTTATCTTGCCAAGGCTAAAGGTTTGTGTAAAAAGACTGACCCCAGGAGTGCATACGTAAACCTGAATTAACGGGGTCGGGGGGGAAGGAAATAGAGCTGTACCTAAACTTCCTAAGAATAATAGCATGTTGATCAAATTGTTAGAAAGTTAAATAAACAAGTGATTTTTTTTTAATTGTCCTTTGCATTCACCAGACTTCCACTGGCCCTGGCTGTCTCTGAAGGTGAGGAGAAGAAATGGCCCATTGCTGGAGGGCACGCAGATTTCAGGAGGCAGCCCTCTGCCAAAGTTTTCTGAGCGACATTGGGTAAGTCGCTGAAGCCTGGGGCATTTTGACATCTCATTTCCATCAAACTAATTGAGTTGTTGTAGGAGTAAATAGAGAGCAGAGCCCAAGACTTCTGCAGCAGAAGGGCAAGTTAAGGTCTGCTTCAATGGGCAGGGCAAGCAGCCACGTTACTCCAGCAAAGAGCTGTGCTCTGGTGGAGGGTTGGCCTCCTGGAAAGCAGACACCAGCACCATCCTGCCAGGAGCATGGCTAGAAAACCTGGGGCAGGCCATTGCATGGCTCTGGCTGTGCACCACTGCTGCCAGCGGTATCAAAAGACAAAAGCCATCAGATGTCCCCAAATCTTGTGTCTGCTTCTGACCATGAGAGGTTCACACGTTACTTAGTGCAGACTGGGGTAACATTGCCATGTCCCCGCCACAGGGACCATCACCTTGAGGGGTGGAGAGAGTCTTCTTCAGAGGTTTAAGCCATCATCCATCCCTCTCCTGCCTCTAAAGGGTTTTCACCTGGGCATCACTTTTCGGTCTGGCTTTAGGAGACCAATCCATGTTCATGTTCTGCAAAGCGTTTGCCACCTTTCACTTCCCTGCGGAGGCAACAGCAAATGCTGAAAGCTCTTAACCTAACTTAAGCTAAATTTTGGCTTTTTCAGTGGCACTCTGTCCCTGCTGCACTCTCACCTTCAGCCCTCATTACGTGTGTTCTCCTTACAAGAGCCACCCACATGCTGAACTGCCTCCACACCGCTGGAAAGGCATGCAGCCACCTGAACGTGGCACCATGCTCCAGCCACTGTCTCCAGCTTCCCAGCAAGTGTGTTACCTTGGGAACAGCCCTACAATCACCCACATACATAGATTTTGGACTGGAATTGACTTAACCTTCAAACTGCCCTTGGCGGGTAAGCTTGGAGGGTAGCCCTGGGCAAGTGGAGGGTTGTCTGCATCCCCCCCCACCCCATGACCCACAGCCAATTAGGAAAAAAACCAAAACAGGCATCTTTCCTCATAAATGTCCTTTTAGCACTCCCCCACTAACCTGCTTTTGTTCTTTTCTGAACCCCTGCAGAGCTATCAATCTCTTTCTGACAAAAAGTGTCAATTTTTCCAACTACAGCAAAGCCGTATGGAAACACAATAGTATTCCTTGGCTCATTAATAATTCCAGAGAGGTAATGACATTTTTCCTCTGTTGTATGATTGACGAGCTGGTTTTTCATTTCATATGAAATATCACAGGTAGGCATTAACTAGCTAAACAGAGGTACACTTATTTCCCTGAAATGATGCTTTAAATATCTCAAGTTCCAATCACCATTCTGGTGCAACATAAATTCCTAATAAAATGATTAACTAATAAATGGTCGTCTTTGACGTAAGAAGCCTTGATATATCCATTTGTTGCCACAGAGCTCTTTAATACAAGGAAAACTTAGATGTTTGTATTATTTATTTCTAAAAGGACCTTGCCAGTATTTGAGGAAGAAAAACACGAAAATCAATATCAAGAAACATAAACACAAACAAGGAAGATATTAAATTAAGTCACAGTTGAAAAGTTCCTACTCCAATGAGTACATGATGTGCAGCCAAAAACCTATTTTTATACTACAGAAAGTATTTAAGTGAGCACATCTGCAATAGGCTGCTGTGGGAACATATACGGGGGATCTTGTTCACACAACGCACACAGGTGGATTCACGTTCAGACAGCAGACTGCAGAGCATCACAAGCCACCCGTGTCTTCTGCCCACCATGCCCCACCACACACAGCTACAGGACACTGGTTCAGCTTGACTTTCCAGCCTTTTTGAGATCTCTAACGTATGGCTGTTGCTCTTCCTATTGCCTCTCTGGTTTTGCTGAAAGGGACTGTGATTTCCTACACATCCGTTCTCCCTCAATAACTCCCTGTGGCAAGCAGGCAAAAATATTTCTTTTTGCCTAACACAGTCTTGTGTCTGGTGAACGTCTCTGAGGAGAGTGCCTGCCTTTCTCTCCTCCACCACCCCCTCTCCTTTTGGGAGCCCCCCAAGCCCTCCCACACACGACCTGCCACGCTGGATCAATAGGAAGGGCCCCAGTGTTAGGAACGGCTTCCCGGCAGATGAAATTATTCCAGCGGAGCCAATTGCAGTGCAATGCCCAGGGGAACCGGCAATTCCTGACAGACACCATCTCCTGTCTTCAGATACAATGTCAGCAGTGCTCTTCGCTTATCTTAGCAACTGATAAGAGGAAGTGGCAAGGTAATGTTGGACCTCACAGGAAAAACCTGAAGAGCAAAACTTTCACAGCTGAGCAAAACCAGTCCTTTTTAGTCCCTCTTCTCTTTAGCACACAGAAATGGCGAGCTCTGTAAATGTTTTCAATAGGCTGCAATTCCTTTTTGTGCAATTATAAATATTTTAACATATGACATCAGTACAATATGTTTTCATTGTGTTTAGATCTCTTTAATTAGGATGGGGCCCGAGTTCTCCTTGCTGCCTTTGGTACTTGGACTTGGCAACCAAATTTGTTTTGTCTCAACTTAGTTCTTTCTTTCAGTGCAGAAGGAGCAATGCGCACTTTTTTATTTATTGTTCTTGATAATTGGCTTCGTTTTCAGTCAGAACTGATCTGATCATCATGGAAAAAGAAATAAAACACATAAAAAAACCATTAAGGGATATTTATCTCCAAGTTAGAAGGGTAGTGAAAATATCCAGAAGGATGAGATAAGTGGTGTTTCTAATCTAACGGATAAAATCCCCACTTAAACATCCACAGACGATGATACAGCTTTCAGATGCAACTATTTATGTCCTTTTATTCCTGGACTTTGCACTTAATACAGTGGTTAATTTATAGCAAGCAAAGGCATAATTTACAGGATTGCAATAAGCCAGGAGCCCAATCCTGACATAAAAGAAGTCAGTGACACACCATCCGTTCCCCCTGCATCACACAGGCCACAGCTGCACGCTGGGTCACACCTGGACAATGTCACCAGCCGCAGCACTGGGTACCGACCCCAGCAGGGCACCCCAGGTACCCACCACCCCTTTCCCCTCAGCTGACGACCAGAAGAGTGTCCCATCCCACCCAGTTGCTCCATAATGCCCTCAATGCCCTCCCTGTGACAAGTGTCACCACCCTGTAGCCATACTGGGAAAACTTTGGGATTATTCATCCTGCAGCTGAAGCCCTTGTGCACCGCTTAGTAATGCGAGAAGTGCCAGTGAAGGGTACTTTCCGTGGCTTGTTTAATGTTTCCTGGTAATGGCTTAGGTGACAAGCGGGGCCAGAGGCTGGCAGAGCAGACTGCTTCACTGTAAGGCAGGAAACTCCTGTTTGGGTAAGTCTGACTACCAGAATTAGTCTACAACTTTTGCTTGCTTATTTGTGGTCATCGAAATTGTGCTGCTGCACCGCATTATTAGTCAAGGCTGATACTAAAATGACAGAATCTCTAGAAGATGGAAACAAGCTAGTTAAGAGTGAAAGATTACAAATTAGTAAAGTACATGGAGTAAGAATGCAACTCCTTTTGCCAGCCAATAAAGCAAGGACAACTGTTTTCTTCACCCCTAGCAAGCTAATAAGGAATGTTAAGCAGGGCTCCATTTGCTCTTGAGAGAGAGAAGCTTTTTAAGTAGATTTAAATGTATTAACTAGCATACCAAGATGCTTTATGAGAAATCCTGGCAATAGAATTACAGAGGTTGACAGCACATTTGAAGTGAAAAATTAAATTATAACTGGTGTGTCCTGTCTAAACCCACTCATTTCTCTCAGTACGAGAGCAAAACTTGTCAGAGAAAGAACAAGAACTAAACTATCATGATGCTTGGGGACTTTCTGGTTCTTTCCTTGATGTCTCCTGGAGGCACAGAGAGGGAGTTTCATCGTGTGATTCAGCCAACTGGCCAAAGACTACACATATCTGGGCCTGATTCTCTGCTCCCTGCCTGACTCCAGGCACAGCAACCCCTGGTCAGATCTGGAAATGGTAATTGCAGGAATTTAAGCAGGACACAGGCCCAGTGTGTCTCTTTAAGACCCACAGTGAGAACCAGTGGGCCCAACTCAGCATTGCATAGCCCAGGAGCCAGGAACCTGCTGGGTCACCATAATGTTACTTTTTGAGGCTGCCCAACCCAAACAGGTAGGACCTATTACCTCTGGAGCCAAACCAGTAGAGCATGCCTACCCATGCACAGGACCGGCTTCTCCCACCTAATAAAGCTCCTTTCTTTTCTCTAAACACAGAGCAGTATCTGACTCCAGGCTAGCAGCTAACAATCACCTAGAGAGTGGCTTTCTCTGTCTCCAGTCTGATGGCTTTCAAGGTTTCTACCACCATGGAAAGCAGCCTAACCATCCCAACCAGGGTGGGGAAAAGGAGCTAAAAAAGGAGATGGCACATTACAACCTGAGATGAACACCAAGAGCTGAATTCATTACTCTGTATAAAGTGTCTGGGAAGTTAAATCTTACAGTGTGTTCTCCTGGAGAAAGAAAAACAGTGTTGTGAATGTAAGAAAAGTACATGCTGTGAGTCTCTTTGAATTAAAAAAAAAAATTAAAAAATTACTATACAGCATTAAATGCAAGAATATGACATGTGAAAGTACTGAAGTAGTAACATATTTATGTTTAAAAGTCTCCCACTGTTATGCAACTTAGATTTTTTTTTTCTTTAAGGATAGAAATTTGCATACAGAAGAGAGAACATGTTTGGGGGATAAAAATAAGGAGGAGTAACACAATCCTTAGTTCAGATCTTCCTCGAAGTATTGAAAGAAACCAGAAGTGAAGCAGTGGCAAAGCTTCCAACAATACTGTAAGTTACTCAGTAAAAGTCTTCAGGAGCACATCTTTGAAGTACCACGGGGATGGCTCAATCCTATTACAGCCCTCCTGAGGAAGTGTTAATCTTCTAGACAAAGAAACCAAGGCTCACTTTTTATGAACTCACATGTACTTTTGATTGCTTCTGGCTTGGTTTATTTGTTTCTTTAAGGCTCATCAAACCTGATTTTTTTTTCTGGACCACTAAACTTACAGCTCAAGTCAAAGGCAAATGGAAGCTGCTACGAAAGATCAGGCCACCTTCCTTTAGGAAGGCTGAATTTATGGGCCTGTATTTTACCATTATTGATGAAATGCCAGCACTGTGGAAATCAATAAAATAGCCCATTGCCAAAAATGGCACTAGTACTAGGATTGTATTCTTCATTTAGGAATTGCTGGCTATGTTAAAAAAAAAAAAAAAAAGAAAAAAGAAAGGAAGACTAAATGCATGTTTTGTGGGTTCATAAAAAAGGCAGAGTGCTAGGAGATAAACTACATTGATACAATGTAATCCTTTTATGTTGGAATTAAAAAGGATTCAAGGTTTATATTTCTGGTGCTTTAGAATACATTTATCATAAATAAGCCAAAGTTAGTATAACATCGTGGCACTGTCTGTTGGGAAAAATTTACAAATCTGCCCATTTATTAGGATTACTGTTATTACTTTAGTGGAGGGCAATCAAATCCAAACTCTGGGCTTTTTTTTTTTTTATCTCCCAGAGACAGATGAACAGCTTTCGGTTGGGGATTTTTTTTATTTTTTTGGTAAGAAAACCAATTACTGGTCTTGACTGAAGTTGAATTCAATTCTTTTTTTGATGTTCTGCAGTGCACTTCTGAGCAGCTTTTGCAAGCTATGACTAGCGTACAGCATTTGCAGTCCCTCCACCAAAACAGAAAAAGTATTTGTAAGCTCATTACCACAAGAATAAGAGCACAGACACGACTCACACAGTTTGCTCTTGCAGCGATGATGAAGAAAATTCACAGTATGAGCAAGGGGAAAATCACAGTGATCAATTTCTGATTTATTTAATCAGTTTGGGGTTTTCTTTAGTTTAGGTGTAGATTCATCACATCAGATGTTTTTCATCATCTCCACCTTCTTGCAGAAAGGTTGGCAAGCCCCAAAATCGAGCTGTGCCAGAAGGCAGCATGCATCTTACACAAACCTGTACCCCTGCTCTGGAGGCCTTCAAAACAGGTTTAAAGAATTTAAAGACATTTTGCATTATGTCTTTTTCCTTCGTAAGGATCAGTGATGCCATCTTTACCCTCGCTCTCACTGACCAGGGGATTGGCTGCCTGTGGTTTGTCCACTGTCTCCCCCAAGGCCCAGCCTTTTTCCCCAGGCTGTGCACCATCCTGCCTCCCAACCAACAAGAAAAGCTGCACGCAGCCAGCCCATGGAGGAGAAAGATTTGTGACCTCAGCTTGGGTTCCACCTGGTATGCCACACCAGGGTCAAGACTTGAAACACAGCAACTGCATTTGCTGTGGCACTGGTGCTGTTCTGCTTGCACACCGCAAGCTGCTCGAGTTGGAGAGCAACTGGGGAAAAAATGCACCATGGAATTTAATTATTACATTAATTTGATTTTGTTAAACAGCAAAAGGGAATAGAAAAGACATACAAGAGCAGCTTCAGACATAAACAAGGAGCGTATCCCATTCTGGACAGGCTCACGCGCTGTGTATGGCACAACATGTAGTTTTCTTCTTTTTGTTTGTTGTTTTCAGTTTAGGTTTTATCCAATTATATATCTATTGTGTGACAGGCCTGGCATGAGAGATCCCATTTACAGGAAATATTTCTGAGATCACAGGCCCTGCAGGCTAAATGCAAACACTGGAGCAGATGGTAACTGATCCAGTAGAGCTGTACCTAGGGGTGCTAGAAGGGGGAAAAGACTTGGAAAGTAAAGCTGCTAACAAAATAACCTCACGTTATTAAAAACTACAACCAAATCAGCCCAGCGAGCAGCTAGGGACCTCATTAGGGATGTCTCTGACCACTGCTGCCGACCTGCTCACAGCAAGGGGCCGGGGCTGGGAGGGAGGACGGGCAAAAGAGGGTGCCTGCTTACAAAATGACTTGCTACCTACCCAAGAGGAGAGCAAAGTGGGTGTTTTGCCCACTGAGTAATCACCACTGGAGAGCAGAGAAACTCTTAGAGGAGAAAGAGGAGAGCTGAATGCCAACTCACTCTTTAACACAGTCGTTCCCAGGCTCTCCCTTTGGCACTGCTGGAGGATGTTGAGACTAACCCTGAGAGACAAGCTCCCTCCCCTTCCCAACAGACTCCAGTCTGTGCCTGGCCAGGCCCATTGATGCTCCAGCTAAAGCAGGTGCCCTCTAATCTGCAACACCTCTCGTGTTTATGACAGCCTGTGCCGAGGCTGGGTCTGCACAAGGAATGGCTGACCAGGGTAACCAGCAGCTTCATCACACAGGTGAGCTCAGGCAGTGCAAACACCATTTATCCCAGGGAAGCATGGAGATTAAGGAAGGATCCTTGCATCATTATGCTCCCTAGCAGTTCCTTGCAGCAAAAACCACCCTTTGGATGACAAATCTGCATTTATACTGGGGTTATAAAAGTGCCATGAGAAGAAATCACAGCTCTAACGAACCATTCTGTAGCAGGAAAACAATTCAGCCACATACCTGCAAAAGCAGGTAATTCTGCCACCCCATATACTTAACTAGCATCTATCACAGTGCATTTCCAACCTCAATACTGTGATAGTATCCCAGCATAATAACAGCAACTTTGGTTTTGAATACAGGAGGGGAAGTTCAGGGAGACTGGATAATAAAAGTGAGATTCCAGACCAGTAAATGGGAACAGCTGACCAAAGTGCTTGAGAAACACTGACTCATTCACAATCAGTATTTTAAAGGTTGGTAAAAGTTACATCACTTCATAAGGCAGAGTGAAAAATGTCAGCTTAAGTTACTTTACCTAGTTTATTTGCTGGAGAGGGACTAATTATGACCACTTAACACATATTAATTGTACTGTTTCATCATTATTAAGTTTTGTTAAGCTAGTGGTGATTCCTCAACAATGCCTCTGTATTTTTTTACACTTTTGCTCTGTCCCTTTGCTCTGTGTCTGTTTCTCACTCATTTGAGGACTTATCCCTCCATCCTTCAGCCTTCTGCACTCTTTCACAGAGCAAACAAGCAGATTTGCTGTGATTTCCCCTGAGGGTAATGCACCCCAAGCCACAGGGGAGCCCCTTAGACTTCCTCTCAGACTGGTCAACTGCTTTTCATTTGAAGTGGGCATAGCATCCAGCTGAGGCTTCCCCAGTGTGGGGTCGCTGTATAAAGGTTTCTTCACACATCTTGCATCTCACTCCCCTCGTGTGACTTTTTCACCCTTTGGAATGCAGCAATAAGCTTTGATTTACATAAGCAGTTCAATTTTACCAGGATCCTCTAACACAAACCTCCCTGCTATGGCTGAGCCCTGTTTAAATCAAGAGGCCTTCACATGGGTGAAGATGTCTTAAAGAAAGATCGGGATGTAACTCTGTCACAATTATTATGATTTGGTAACATTTAGCAGCTGTGGCTTTTTGCTGTTGCCATCGGTTTTATAGCTGAAACTGTTCCTTTAATTTTTTTTTTTTTTTGCAAGACTGTTTCACTAGGTTTTTTTTTTAATTGTTGTTTCCTGGACTCCTAAATATAGCCAAGTGGAATAACTAGCACCTCTGTAAACTGTTGGTTAAATGCCACACTGAATTTCATTTTGCACTCTGGAAGGCCATTTAAAATACATCAGACTTGTAGAGCTCAAAATTTAGGAAATTATTTACATTCTGGGAATAACTTCTAACCATTTCCTCAGGCTTTCCTCCCTTTAATACACGTTAATGCTATTCCCACCAAATAAAAGCACGGCCTGAAAAATACCAGGTGTCAAAATAAATGGCACTTCAAAGTTTAAAAAATGCAATTGAAAAATAAAAAACTGTAAAGGTTGCTCTGCTGTCAGAAGGTGTTTTGTCACCAAGATGTTAAACAGCAAGTAGTCTGCTTCAGGCTTCAAGAGAAATTTCAGGGAAAACCAGAGGGGCAAACTCACTGGTAGCAAATGAAGCCACTGCTGCTCTTAACCATACAGAGCTGAGTTAATTAATGTCATTATATAGTGCAAAGTATGTTAGTTCAAAACTAAAAACGCCATGGAATTGGGTGCCACATTTCTGTCTGATGGGGAAGTAAGACATCCATCCATGCAGTGCCTACACACCACAAGGTGTAAGATGGTGAATGACACAGCCCTTGGAGGCAAGGCATAGAGTCATGGAATCACAGGTTGGAAAAGGTGTCCAAGATCACCCAGCCCAACCATCGTGGATCCCTCACTCCATCCTGAAACACAACCACACACACACACAAACCTAACAGAAAGCTGAGGTATGGGGATCAGCACTGGAAAACAAGATAAGTCCTTGGTGACCCAGACTCCTGTGCTACATCCCTTTACTCCAAAGTCATTTAAAAGAATGGAAGCTCTGAAATCCCTTTGAAAATAAGACTGCCTGACCCACAGAGAGTAAAACTTGTTTATTTACTCAACTTTCTGTCAACATTTCAAAGGAATTATCATCCCCATTTTGCAGCAACTAAGCTGTTTGTCTAAGGTCAAAGAGTGAATAAACGTTAAACTAGATTACAGAGTATCGTGGTTCCCATTCCTGTGGTCAACCAGCTACCATCTGATTAGGTCACCCCAGCACATTTAATTTAAAAAGAATGTTGAATCTAACACTCTGCTGAAGAAGTGCTCGGGTCTTCAACAAAAAGTCATGTGAAAGTGAGGGAGGGAACAATAAACAAGAAAGCTTCCTACGTCTCAGTAACTTGCAAGCCCGAGAAGACAAAGAGTAATTCAAAGTACTGTACTGAAATACTGTAATTTGCTGCAGAAGAAGTCACATAAATACTCTTGGCTTTTGGGGCAGAAATGCAGCCCGCAGGGTCTGACCATTGCTGCAGCCCAGGGCCAGGGTGAGCAGCTCTGGGGAAGCTCAGCACGTACTCTCCCATAGCCCCAGTGCTCTGTGTCAGCAAAGGCACTGCAGCCTGGCCAGAGGGAAGGTATAATGCAAATTAGGTAGAATGAATACCCCTCAAAATGACTTGCATTTTTCAGCTTTAAAACAAGCAGATGGGCTGCAGGACTTGTCTAGATACCCACATGAAGAGAACCTCTTTCAGTAACCTCAACCAGCCCATGCTGGAAGGGAGACTGGAGAGGTTTTAAACCATGAACTGCATTCCTCTTCCAGGTGCCAATGAAATCCATAACAACAAAACAATGAGGATGTTTTCTAATTATTTTTTTTTTATATTTGCTGAAAGGGCTGGAGCTTCTCAGAAGAGAAACACATGTTTTTGCAAGGTCCAGCTATTGCTCCTGTTACCATTGGCAAGCCAGCAAAGAGCTGCTTGCCCAAACAAAACTACATCACCTCACATATGAGCACTTGAACCCCTGTACTTTCAATATTCTCAAACCAACACTGATCTCTGAATTTGTACTTTGAAGCAGTAGGAAACCTACAAAGACTTTGCTGAAAATATCTATTCAACATCATTTGCTAAGAAATCCAGACATCAAATAGCCTTCTGTACCTGTTTGGTTATTTAAACAAAGCTTGCTCAGTTTGCATGCCAAGCTAAATGTTTCTGAAGTCACCACTGAGACAACCACTACATAACATAAACTGTGAAGACAGGTCCTCAGCAGCCCCAAACCAAGCCCTGCAGCACATCCACAGAGCCCTCTGAAAGAACAGAGCTTGGCTTCATGTGGGGTTACTGACAAACAGCTATTTCTGAATTCTTCCATGAGTTGCCACTGTTGCTATGCAATGAGTGCTCTGTTCCTCTTCAGCCAAAACCAATGCTGCAATACCCTGAAGACTGATCAGGAGCAATGCATCCTCTTTCCAAAAAAACTCCCAACAAAATAACCTACTGGTTCATGGACTCATTCAGGAACAGCTGCTCCTCCATACCTATTTCTGAATAAAATGTGTGTAGAGAACTCATGGGAAACCTGCATCATCAAAAATGTCAAGCTGTAGACTAGTGAGATATGTCAGCCACCTATGCACAGGTCACTGGGTACCAAATACGAACAGCAGAGCTTAACTAACTCTCCTGGATGAGCTGTATAAAAAGCAGTTAAGAAATCAGAACAGTCACCACAAAACCTTAAAGATCAAAGACCAAAGCCTCTGCTGGCAGAACCACCATGCATTTCTCAAAGGGTTTCTGTGGAACTCTCCCTGTGGCATCACCTTCCATCTTTGGTCATATATAATACATCCATAGGGTTGTCTTTCCATCAAAGGAACAATAACTATGTACTTAGAGAAGCTTTTCTTAATGGGCAGGCAGCAATGAAAAAGAATGTATTCATGCATCTGTGCAATGTGGTCTGTCCATGAAAATCAGAGGTTTTGTAGTCACATGAGGAGGATGTGGGATGCCTTTCCCCCTGTCCATTTCCCCCGGCTCACACGCTATAAAAGGTCCTACCTTCACCTCTCTACAGCTCTGGTGGTAATTTTGCCAACCAGCTTTATCAAGCTCTCCTCCAAACTCCCACACAGTAGAATTATCCAGCTTGCACCCACATCTTGTATGCTAGCATGGAAGAGAGCTTGAGAGCTGCTGCTACACCCACAGCTGTTTTCCGTGAATCTGAAGAACACAATCAGCTTCAATGTTTCTTTGAAGATAGACCATCCTTTTCCTGTGTCCTAATTTAGATTCAACATTAAAAGCATATAAAGCTAACACTGGAAAATCAGTCATAATTATACTTGTAAAATATAGAATCTATTTTTCATGAAACAATTTCAAATTCTACTTTTTTTTCCCACTCATTCAGACAGTTTCCTACTTCAAATGGAAAACATTATAGCAATGACCTACTCGGTTATGAACTCCAGCAATTCTGATCTGCAGCAAGTAGGACACAACCCGAGGTGAAAAAATACAGCTTCGAATCTGACTCAGATTGTACCAAGGTCAAGTGAGAGCCTGCTGGGACTGGGATCACCCCCACAAGGACTGCAGACCTTCTGAGACAAAAGCAGTACATGACACAAGAGTGCAGAGCAATACCAGAAGGGCAATAAACATTGGCCTTTCGATGAAAACGAGCAGCTGTTGGGTGTTAAGTCGCTAAAATGATGCTGCTTTACCGCCAGTGAGCAACCAGTTTAGAGGAAATGTCACACTAGCAACAGGCACAATTCTGAAACGTGTCACATCTTCGATGTAGCAGGAGAAACCAAAGTTGTGATGTACTCAGTGACCTGTCTGGCTCAGACGGCAGGGCCCAGGCTGCGCCCAGGTGACGACACCACCTCTGTGCAAGGAGCTAGCAAAACGCCCCCAAGCAAGAAGTCTTTAAGGGTCCTCACAAAACCTGGGAAGTGTGCTATCCATTCTTCAGCACCATCTGCTGGTACCGTACCTAGCATCAAACTAGTTATTTGCCTGCAGGCCACAGCCAGCTGCCACTTGACCATTCCTCCAAGAAAATCATGGACCCCACTGGTCCACAAGGTCTAGGGTCTCTCTGTCATTAACAACAGCATTTCACACATGGTGGATGCATGCCAGTGATGCTTCTGGAATTTATCAAACTCCTTCCCACGCTGAGACATGTAAAGTTTAGACATCAACCATCTTACATGATACCAGGGGCCTGGATTAAGGCTGTTCCAGATCAAGAAATGAGAAGATGTATTCCCATGACCAAGGCGTTTCTGACCAGATGTGTGACATTGAACTATAAATATCCTTGGCTCTGCTGACCAGAGTGCTATCTGACAAGTGCTATCTCTCTTCCTCTTCACACCTTCACCACCTTTTGGACTTCAGTTGCATCTAAGTGGCATCATCACACTTGAGTGACTTGGATGTCACTGCTCCACTCATTCAAGAATGGCTTTGGAAGGACAAGAGACCAAGTGCAAGGCATGGCAGCATCCCCAAGGATGGCACCCATCCCAGCCACAGGCAAACATACTAGATTTGCATGGGGGAAATGCAGACCACCCCATCTGAGCCTCCCTGAAATGGAAAAGTGATTGTGTCTCACCATGTCTCACCATTCCCTGAGCAGCACTTGTAAAACCAGCCCCCAGCGTATACTGGAAATGCAGGTCACAGCTGGTTAGGTTGCTTCTGGAAACCAAAGCAGTCGAAGGAAACATTCTCATTAATAAAAAGAGGCTTTCTGGGGCCACGTGGACAGTTCTGGAGACCAGAGTCAGTACAATGCACAGGCTCTCATCTCTGCTTCAGTGTCCCCATGCTCTGTTGTTTCACTGCTTTAGCTAAGGTTGGGAAAGTGCTGACAGGGATTTCAAAGGGAAATTTCTGGTCTAAACACATTGTTGAATTCAGGCCCTTGGTAGTTGTTTTGTTGCACAAGAGAAAGGAGGGAAAACATTAAATAAAAAAACCACTGCAAGCACTTTCCCAGGGCACAGGCACAATCCCCAAAGGGCTGAAGCCTGGCTGGTTCTGCGCCCTGCCACGCCACCCACCAGCTCCCTCACACCATCCCTCCACTCCTACCCCACCCCCTGCCAGCCCAGCACCCAGCTCAGAATAAGGACCATTCCTCAGGGATGCTGCTGGGTTACTTTGTAGAGCACAGTCTGAAGAGAAGATGAGAATTACCACTGGCAAAAATGATTCCAACTGGGATTTTTCACCCTGTTTTGGGAAGACACAGTATATGTTAAGACCAAAAGAAGAAACCATCTTTCTTATCTTACTGCCTAAGAAAGCACCTTTGAAGATTCAGAACAAACAAAATGTTCCCAAACAGGGGATAAAGGAGGACCCAAATAAATAACTACAGACATTCTCCTTTAAGCCGCATTGTTAGATCTGAACATGGAATTTAAATATACCATACATAATCCAGGCAGAAGTGAATTTCAACCTCTGTTAACCATGGGTTTTTTTCCTGTTTGGTTCAGTCATTTAAAGGAACAACTTTCCCCTTGAACTCTAATCATTTTTGAATGAATTATTAAAAAGCCTGACTTTACAAGCAGATTTCCTTTAATATACAACAGTGCACAAATAGAAGAGGAAACTGATTAAACAGGGAACATGACAGTATTCACTTGACAGCATACTTTTAAAAACCAAATTGGGCATGTGTGGTGCATGTGTGCAGAACTGAGGGTGAGGAGGGGTGGTTTTTTCCTCCAGTCTTCCTTCTTGTTTTAAACAACTGTGTCTTATTCCAGCACTTTTAATTTTAACATATCTAGCTTTTTTTTTTTTAAAGCTGGCAGTGCCTCTTGGAAGAGATAAAATATTTTAGCTTGCACTTATATTCATTTATATAATTTTATTTTGAAGTAATGAAGCTGAAGTTGCAATCCTGAATGGCTTGCATTTCACCTACAAAAAAAATCTTAATAACTATGGAATATATAACTTATTCCTTCTTGTTGCAAACAGACTCTCTATTATATCCATAATAAAAACTGAGGGGTGCTGCCAGCTCTCTTTTGGAAAGTCATGGCAATAAGAAGTCTAGGTTCGACAACTTCATGTGCTTACTCATGACCAATAAAAGACTCCTTTTGAAGTCAATTATGAGTGTGCAGTACCTTGAAGGGATTAAAAGGAAGTAAACCAGCTAAATATGACTATTTTTTGTGTGAAAGGAATCACATGTATGACAGCAAGGACACAGCATGAATGGGAAGAGTTTTCCTGTATCTCCACACAAAGCTGCTCTCAGAGTGGGCGGGCACACGGGACCAACCACGGTTTCATGTCCAGCCACTGCTTATGCTGAGGCTCCCAGTGATGCCCAAGGAGCCACAGCCATCCACCCCCCTGTATCCATCATTGTGGCATTTCTCACCTGTGTTACCTTTGCAACACAGACTTTGCCTCCAAAGAACAATTTAACCCAAAATGTAACGGGCAGAGTTCCCTCAGCTCTGCCCTTCCTCCACAACATATCTTTTTTTTTTTTTTTTCAGGTCCTTTCTGTCCATTTCTGCAGAGGGCATACACATCCAATAACTTCCATGTTTGTCTGTAGTAGCTACTATTATGTTCCCACATGACTCTCATTAAAAAAAAAAAAAAAAAAAAAAAAAAAATTAAAAAAAAGTTTAATGAGGAACATGAACGTAACAGCCAGCTTACTTTCAGAAAATTACAAATCCATGCAAGAACATGATGACAAGATGATTTTGAATGAAAATAACACCAGTATAATCCAAGCCTAGTAAATTACTCCTCTGAAATTATGTTCACAAAGCACTAAGGGTGATGTTTTGGGTACAAATTGGACTGCGTGTCTCAGCCCACACGGCAAGCCAGAATGACATCAGTTATCTCTGTAAAACTCTCCTGCATTTCCCAGGACCAGCACAAGCCTACCCATCACCTAATGCTGGCTCAGGCTCTCTGGCAGAATGATGCCTTGCCCTGACCCTGCGCCCTGGGGTGAGTTCTGCCCACAGTGAGGAGGGCACCTGCTGCCAAGTGATACACCCGACACCGAGCAGCCGGATCACATACCCGGTTCCCGGCTAGCAGCACAAAGTAGACAGCACGAATCCTCTCCAGCCTGCGATCCTGCAACCTCGAGTGACGCTGACGTCCAAGGACTGTTTGCCAAGATACTGACTGCTGCACTGGGCCCTGGGGTCATACATCAAATGTTCACATGCACTGACAGATGTTTATGTTGGTCATCCTGATTTAACTCCCATTACATCATTTACCAAGCTACTGATGTTATCATAAACGATTAAACAAGCCGGCAAAGGAGACTCGAATACAAATTTGATTCCCTCGTGGTATCAGGGCATTACACTCCAGACTGCGTCTTCCTCTTAAATCAAATTGAACAACTGCACAGATTCCTTAATTCATTTGAATTCTGTATGAAAAAGTGCCATTTTTTTTTCAGAAGGCTGATTCCATTCATCATTTGACCATCACGGGATGAATGAAAGGTATTAAAAGGTAATGGGTGGGGGGGTCAGACTTTGAATCACAAATTATTGGTATAAAACTAAAAACAGTTTTGTACTTCAATTAAGGAGCCATTCAGGCTGAGATTCATTTCAACTACCCTAATTCTTGAAAGTCTTCTACATTATTTAGTGCTTCCAGTCACTTCTGGTTTGTGTCTGGACTATTTTAACATACTGAAAATAACTTAAAGTTCTGAGGGAGCAAAATTAATAAGCAGAGGAAGTCCTCAATCTAGTGTGTACATAACACGCTTGTTGCCTGACACCAAAATACAGTCTTATTATCATATACAAAGGGTTAAATTTAAACTCCATGACCACCTCCCTGCTTGCTTGGAGTGTGGGGAGGGAATAGGAAGCACTTCACACATCTTGTTTTCCGCTTCTAATATATTTTTGAGTTTTCTAGTGCAGGCTTTGCTTGGATGTGTAATCACTGTGGAATGGCTACTATACCCTTGTTACACTGCATAATACTTTCCCTTCCTCCTTCTGTAGGATTTCTCATGAAAATAGGCACTTTGTGTTTTTGGCCCTAAGGACAGAACATAATGTACTGTCTCTAGGAAAAAATAAAAAAAAATAAAAATCATTAAAACGTTTTCCACTACTTAAAAAAATAAAACCCCAACATATGAAGTACTACTGTATTTCTTTTACACACATGACCTCATAGATAGATGTGTGCATCCACACACACAAATGCATTCAATTTTCAATTTAGCTATTTATAGAGTTCTATAATTTTTCCTGGCTCAAGTTTTAGTAAGCCTTCCCTGATGGGGTTCAGTTCACACGGTTTCACAGCCCTTCATTCTGCCTCAAGTTCATATCCATGGAACATCCCTCCCCGTCCCTGCCTCCTCCTAGAATCTCATTTAATGTTTTGCTGATTAAATTGGCCTACTGCTTTACTGAACTCACCACAAAAAAACAGGGGATCTTTTCTTTCCTGAGGAACTGTGTGTGTTTTTCTTGCAATGTCCTGGTGGCAAAGCTCAGGGATGTAGTTGCTTCCATCTACAACCACCCCTTTCTTGATGATGTAACATTTGATGCACATCTAGGAGGTCTTGGCAGAGAGCCACTCAAAGGTCTTCCAGCCATGCTCTTGCTCCCTTAAGTAGAAACAAGAGAGGTTTGGGGAATGTTTGAGAGTCATGGAGCCTTCGTCCAAGCTGGCAGCAGTTCTGGAAGATGGGCATCCATATGATGCCCTTTGCTTGCTCCACTTCCAGTGAGAGGAACAACAAGAACAAAGTGCTCAGAGACCTCAAGGCAGGAAAAACTTTCTCTCCCCCTGGAGTCAGTCTAGTCTTCAGACCCCTCATATTGCAGCAAACTGGCCTGTCTCAGGGTAAGGATGCCTCCAGCTGGTCTAGGAGAGCTGGGTCTGGTGGTGTTTCCACCTCTTCCCATCCTCTTTCCAGCCCAGCAGGATGGAAGGCAAGGCTGAATTGCACTGGAGCCCCTTTGTGTGAATGCCCACTGAGAGCTAAATGCCTGTTTGTGAAGCTTCCAGCTAAGCTGTGTTTTCTTTTGGTAAGAAATCACTCTCCTGATGTGTCAAGGTGCAGTCCTGGAGCACACAGGCACACAAGAACAACAAGGGAGAGGCAGCTAATTGCTCCCTCTCTCCACTCCTCAGAGCTCAGCTTGCTTGGACCAGGGGCATACAGTCTGCATAAACGACAGAGAGGCAGAGCTCAGAAAGTAAAAAGTCATTAAAGTGAAAACCCATGAGGCAGATACAGCTTGCTGCCAGACTTCTCAAAATTTAAGTGTTGATTGTTCAGAATTTATGTCTAGATTTTTCTTAAGAATGCAATTTCCTGGCACATGGTACAAGTTGCTCTAGACCTGCATGTCAGCACAGCAGGCATCCTGTTGCAAAGGTTATTATGGAACTATTGAATGTTTTCATGCCAAATTTGTCCAAATTAAGCCAAGGGGAATGGAAATACTTTCCCTGGATAGGTGGTGGTTGCATTAGGTGGGTTTGTTTATAAGGAGAATAAAAGTTACAGCTAAATATAAAAGCAGATATATCATAATATTGTCTGAGAACTTGAATAACATGTCATTCAGCCTGTGTGCTGTGGAAAGAACACGAAGGTCAAGTCTAAAATAAGATCAGTGACTGTTTGACAATAGAAACATGTAGGAGGTAGAGCAGGAGAATTTTCCACATTTTTTCAAATGGCATTTTTCTTTCAAAAAGTATTCTTGCCTACCTTGCAACGAGTCTGATGCAAAAAACCTGCTGAACTTCGTACAAAACATACTGCTGAATTCGGTATGTTTTTGATCAGCCTCCTGGCAACCTGCATTAGTCATTTGTGCCAACTGTTTACTTTTTGCATTATGCTCACTTGGGAAAATGAAAGAAGGCTGCTCTGTTGCATTTTTGTTTTTCAAGAGTTTCACTTTCTGCTTCAGCCCTCTGATCCTGCTTCCCTGGAAGTCAGAGACTTGAGCAAGTCTATTGCTACCTCTTAAAGGTAAGCACTTCTGAGTCTGCAGCCCTGGGGAATGCACAGAATCCCTGGCAAGGTCTAACAGAGAGGGGGGGAACAAGCCCCAAACAAACCACTACTTAAAGTACTTTATAAAATCCAATGTGTTCCTTTTTCATTTTGTTTATCCATCAAAACCCAGGGTGCAGACGTGATGTCAAGGACTTGCCACTTCCAAAAGTGTAACCAAGGCAGAGATTTCAGCCCCTGCCCTGCAGCAGGGGTAGCCACCCCTCAGTACATCTTGTAGGAGAAAGGGAACTCGCAATCCCAGTCTTGACAGAGACATCCAATGCACTCTATTTTTACTTCAGACAATGATGTCAGAAGTATATTTCTCTTTTCTCTCCTACATTCACTTTTAAATATAGTTCCAACCACTTCCCTGTAAAATGTGTTACAAAAGGAGCCCTGCAAATGCCCTAATGCTCCTCCCAACAGCTCCAGTGACAAAATCCCATGACTTTAAAGCAAAGGCAAGAGACAGAAACCAGCCCAAGGCCAAGGCCTGAAGGCAGATGCCCTTCCTTTCCCTCTGAACTGTGGCACACAGTCCATGTAATTTATAAAGGTAATGTTAAAACATTCATCGCCAGCATGTCCCTCCATGGAAGAACTCTCAGGGTTCCTGGAAGAAAGGGTCTGGGACAGAGGAGGGACACATGGGGGTAGAGCATCCTCTCCCCAGCTCCCCCAGCCTGTCCCTCTCCTCTGGAGACTGCACCAAAGCTCAGGGTGGATGTGGGGTGTAGGCTGCCCTTTGGTGAGTCCAGCCCCACAGCCACCCTTTTGCTGCCAGGCCACATTTCAGGTGGGAGCCCACATCAAAATGAGCCATGCAGTGCTTTCTTACTCCTCAAGCACAAAAATGTGGAGCACCAGGGAAAGGGAGGCAGGAAAGAGGTTGGCAGGGGACGACTCATCTCCTCTGAGGGACCTCTGATGAGCCAGCAGGAAAGGTGGAGCAAGGAGTCCGTGCCTTGCAGCACACCAGCCTTGTCAGGGGGTCAGGAGAGTCCCCAGGCACAGCCTGGCCAGAGCCTGCTGTAGGGCAGGGGGGTCCAGGGACAGGTCTTGCTTGGATCTGTGCATCACAGCCCCCTTCCTCTTGACCTGCAAACCCTGGAGCAGACACGGCCAAAATTACTATCACACTGAGGGCTGGCATGTGATGGTTTTGACCCTAACAATCCCACTGGGAATGCAGTATTGTTCTGCCCCTATTAACAATAATTTGCATGTTGTCTAATGGCCCTGGGAGGAAAAAAAAATAGAAATAAAAAGGGTGGCAGGCCCTGAGGGAGGAGAAGAGGAAATGGGACTGCTGCCATTTTCTTCTGAGAACTGGCAAAATAAGAAGGCTGACTTTCTTAAGGAGCCAGAGGTAAAACCATTCATTGCAAAATTATTTAATATCTAACTTAATCACCCAGCCTTCATCGCTTCAAGGCAGGGTTTTGAGAACCCAAGCCATTTAGCTATTCCAAAGAGCTCTTGTCAAACCAGCCTGATAGGGACCTTGATCATAGGAAACTGATTTTAGCAGGACTCGGGGTCTCTCCCAAGGCACTGGTGGAAGTGACCTTTCAGGATGAGGAGTTGCTCTCAGCAGAAAGGTCTGAACTAGAGAGACATGAGACGCCTGCACACAGCATTTCCCCATCATACTTCGAGCCTTACATACAAAGAGCAGGCAGTAATAGTGAGCTGCCACAAATCCAGTCATTATTTTTTTTTGTTGAGAGGAGTTTCTTTAGGGATCAAAGTGTCCTCAAAACCAAACAAGCTGCCTGTCCATCCCTTCCAAAAGAACAGGTAGTTTATTCCAGCTGTCAGCAACTGCAAACCAAACAGCTCCTCTCCCACTGTCAGTTTTAGCTCTAGGCCAGTTATTAAAATTAAACAGTTGTGTTTGCAAGAATGATGTATTTGTGTCTGCAGGGGGGAAAAGAAGGGAGCAGAGAGAGGGAAAAAAAAAGAAAGCAAGTTTTCTAAAACAAACCCTAGGCCAGTTTACACAGCCTAACAGTGTGCCAGTGCTGCCACTAAACTCCCACAGAAGTCCCAGCCTGCAGGACGTACTACCATGTCACAAGCATCCTTCTCCCTGCATTGGGGAAAACAAAATAGTGGTTTTTTAAAAAGGCAGGAAAATTCCAATTGCTTGCAAAATAAATACACTATTCCCTTGTGAAACAGTCAACTACAATAAATATGAAAAAAGGTACAAAGGGATGCCTTGGCAGGTTTCCCCACCACTTTTGCCACCCAGGCTGGAGAGCAGAGTGGGCAGCTCCCCCTCTCGTAGTCCTAAAGCATCAGGGAGACTCACCAGCTCACCCCTGGGGTTGAGGCACAGCTTCACTGGCCAAAGCCAGACAGAACCAATTTCTAGAAAACTGCTGAGGTCCTGGTGAGACACTACCATTCCTGGTTTACACAGGCATGGTCAGAAGGATGTGTTTAGGATCCTGGGCTCCCCTTACAGTGAGGATGCCTGGGGAGGCTGAGAAGCTCTCTCAAGGCAAAACCCAAGGCAACTTTGCTCCAGTTTTGCACCACTGCACAGATGTGCCCAACCACCCACTACAACCAAGGCTTTGTGCAACACTTTATAGATCCCTTTTTGGGTCTGTCCATGTGCTCCCTGCTATGCAAGACTAGATACCACTGGTTTTAGCATCCACGCTGAAAAGAATAGCTATTGATTCCAACCAGGCAAGGATTTCACACATTCAGCCCAGAGCCAAATATGTGAATTTTCTACTGCAGAAATTTTTTTGCAGACAGCCCTGAGCTACTGCAGAAGCCTGAACATACTCCAGACCGGCTCATTTACTTGCAGCCTTGATTGCAACCTGACATTTCAAGAGGCCGCTTCATTTTCTCCCTCGCCCTGCTGCAGCATTCCAGCCTACAGAGGAGCAAAGCTTTTCCCCAGCCAAGCTTCATGGCAGCAGAGCTAATTATTGCAGATCCAGAAAACAGAGAAAGGAACAGGTGAAGCAGGAACCTAGAAATGACACGGGCATTAGGCCTCCTTCTCAGCTGTGTTTGGGACCTTTCACATCCAGTGGCAGACTTGTTAGGTATTTAGACAGTGATGTGCCACATGACTTCAGGAGAGGGGCTTTGGATATGTCCAAATTTGTGAACATTTTGAGCCCAATGTAGAATTTAATTCTGTTATGAATGAGGGAGTCATTACTTCAGTTTTTTAAATTTTTTTTTTTTTTTTTTTTTACTTAAGCTCTGTGTACATTCTTGAGAATTTCAACAGGTTTTATTAATCTCCAGCACTGACCACCCTATTCTGCTAACAGAATTGCCAACTCATTTACTGTTGCATTTGTCTTTGATTTATTTCTGATTCTTTTTTCCCTATAAAAAAATAAGAGATCAGAAATAGGGTCCTCTACTATATTTTACAGTACACAGTTTGACCATGTGAAGAATATTCTTAAGAAAGGAGTACTTTCCTTTAGAGACAAAGCCAGCAATAGTTACTCTATCACAAAGACAGGCTACAGGACTGTCCCACAGATTTCACTGGCCTCCTGTCTGTGGTCCTATCCCAACTTTCTAGTGACTCACACAAGTCTCTGCAGAGCACGCAACAAGAGTTTTGTCTCCTAAGCCTCAGTTCAGTAAGATAGTTAAAAGTAACTCCAAACTCATGGTTAAGCCAAAAGCTTTGACTACTAGTCTTTTTTTTTTTTTTTCAATGTTTTAAAATTGCTTTTTCTGCTTTTCTGCCTGCATCTGAACACGTAATGAAGCTTGTGAATGGAAGCAAAAGAATACAAGCGTATGAAGATACTTCTTACAGGTGCATGTGATACACCTATACTGCCCCTTCCCTGAAGTGCCACAGGCAGCTTTTACATATGGTGGGAATGGAAAAGAGAAGACAAATTCCTTCTTGAAACACCCAGTGAACTGTGCTGTACCTAAAGGAAAACACTAATACTGTCAGTTGCCATTTCTCACGCTGCTCACCCCTTTCCTATATAAAAACTAGAAATCAACACCTGAAACTGATCTCTTTAATCTGTTTCCATCACAAGCACTGCTAAACACATCCAAACAGTGGAGCTGAAAAGTTTAAGCCTAATTTCCATTTAACTTTTATTTTTTTCTTTCTTCTACCTCCTCTCTCCACTCAAATCTCACCCCAAGATAGTTTCACAATCTGACTCACTTTGCTCTTTCCCAGGCTAGCAAGCTCCAGCAATGACAAAATGTAATGCTACAGATTAGAACTTTATTCTAAGCCCCAAATTACTATAATGGACATTTTGTTCAACACCGTACCTGGTATCACCCCTTTTTTTAAATTACAGGACATCAGCTCAACTCATGATAGCGTGGTGGACAATAAATTTCGCAGACCTGAAGTGCTGTACAGCTAGAAATAATACCTATTTTGTAGCTGGGTTAACTAAAAAAGAGAGATACTGATGATTTGGCCCATATCCTATCGTGTACCCAGGACCAGAGCCAAGAAGAGGAAGTTAGTTTTGACTCTCAGTTGCTTTCTCAAACAACTGCGCGAGTCTCTTTCAATCCCTATGTGGGAAAAATGAGGCCTTTTCTTTTTCATTGTACCTGGCTCACATGTGTAAATTACTCACCGAAGTACCCCTGAGTAGCTTTTTCAATCAACAAAAAGGAATCAGTCTTTTTATGCTTCCTAAATAAAATAGCAATTAACTTCTGTATGCACTGAAGGATGCTACTTGTTTCAACTAACTCAAAATCATACAATCATAGAATCATTTAAGTTGGAAAAGTCCTTCAAGATCATCGAGTCCAACCATTAACCCAGTACCTGCTTCTTTTCCCAGAATTTTGATGACAAATACAAGGAGGGTGGGCTTGCAGCTTTAAATGTGAAGTCAGGTACTCGTGTGGCAATTCATAACAGATCTCCAGTCAGCACAGGAGTAAATTCAGTGATATGGATGCTCTTAGAAACACAGCAAGTGGATTTACCACTACCTTTACAAAACATGTGCAGGAACAAGGGGTTCTCCCTGGATGAAGAGCTCCCGACAGAGCATGCATCCCAGTATCCCCAGACACCAACCAGCACCAGATGCTCTGGGGCAGAAGCAGTGGCATAGATAATTTTGAAATAGCATTAGCTGGAGAAAGGTCTACCCTCAGCACTTGGTGATCTAAGTTCAGCAGCTGATGTTAAATTAACCCCAAGGTGTATGAGTGCCCTTTCAAACAATTTGATTCAAACACAAGCGTAGATGTTTTCCTTACCCTTATGAATACCTAACCTTTCCTGAATGCAACTGAGTACTTCCCCTCACAGCTCTCCCATGAAAATTGCTCCCAAAGGTTAATCATGTGTTGCAGAAAAGGCTGTTTTTCTCTGTTAGCCAAAAATCTGTGGCTTTTTCATTTGATCTTATTTTTCTTGCCACATATACAAAGTAAATATAACTACAATTGTCCAATTAAGTGCTTCTTCCTGTTCTTACTGAAGTCAATGGCAACACTTTCTAATATCAGATTTGTTTTCTTACTCATTAACTGTAAAATCCAGAAACCCACAAGGAACTTAGCAAGGGAGAATTTAGTAAAGTCTATCAATATACAATAATTATGACAGCAAACTAGCATTAAGATAAAAATAACAGAAAGTAAATTCCAGACTTTTAGATGCATTTGGAAAAGTTATCCGGTTTCATAGTCTTTTGGGAGCCAAAAAAAAAAAAAAAAAGGGAAAAAAAAAAGCCATCAGATTGTTAATGAGACTGAAAGCCAGAGTAAAATAAAAATCCCTCAAGTCTGTCATCAGCATTCATGTTTGCCAAGAAGGCCTGGATGTTATCCTGCTGGGGAAGAGAAGATTTATGGCACCGCACACCTTCATCCATCCTATTATTATATATGAAATGGAAAATAAAACAGGCCGGTACAGCCCTTAGAAATAATCAGTATTTTGCTGCCACTGGGTAACAAATGCTGCTATTATTATTACTAAATCAGCAGGAGAGCAGCCATGAGGTGCTTATAAATAAATTATTTTTAAAAACCCAACAAACCAAACCGGGTTCCACCCTTCCAAGGGTGTGAAGGAAAATAAAACAGGGATGGTGGTGGGCAGGGCCAGACCTGGCACGCACGGTGCCCAGTGGCCATGTGGCAGCACCCAGAAGCCTGGCTGGCACCCAGTGCCCTGCAGTGATGGAAAGGGACAGTCAGAAAGCTGGGGACTGCCAGCACACCACGAAGCAGAAAGAGAAAAGAAGCAAAGAACTAGAACCCCTCACCGCAACCCTGATCACCAAAAGGGATGGAAATGAAACAGCCGAAAAGTAAAAATTCTCTTTGCTACAGGAGAGTCATTATTCAGTGAGACCTTTTGCACTGTTTTTTAGTTACGGCTCCTCAACTGCCCAGGCTGCTGACCCACTTTGGGGCTACCCAGACCCCAGGACACTGCCTTGCCAGCAGCCCCGGGGTAGGACTGCGGTGCTAAAAGGCTCCAGGCTAGGTTGGCGAGGAATCTGCAGAGCAAGGTGGGAGACAGGGACACAGCAGAATTACTGGCAGCTGGCATGAGCATGCAGAGAGACACCACTTCAGCCATTCCTGCCCTGAGTGCCCGGCCCAGCATCCCTTGGTGGCAACAGCAGAGCACAAGGCTGGCTTTCCACACACCAGGCACAAACCATCACACAAGACCAAAACCACAGCAGGGGTTTCACAGTGATACCTGAGAGAGCTGCTCCCGCTTCTACATCCACTTCCCACCACCATCCCAGGTCCAACCCACTGAAAGATGACCCTCTCGTCAAGGAATGCCTATATGGAGGACAAGGGCTTAATGTTCACTGGCAATGCAGTACAAAGTTCCCGTGCTGCCTTAGGAAGCCCAGGCCCTGGGATCTGGCCGCTGGGAAAATGCTTCTGCTCCACATGCAATTTCACACATCATTGCATAGGTCTTGTGATTCTCCTGCTAGAGCCATGCTTTGCCATCGGAGAAACGCTTGTGCCTCGGCAGAGAAATTCAGCTGGATTTTCTCTGTGGATTACCAACTCTGAATTTCAAGCTACATACTCAAAAAACTAAGCTCCTTACTGTGCTTACTCTGTCCAGCAGAGCTAACACAGCAGCTTGAGAGAGGCCTGTGTTAGTGCAGGCACAGAACAAACTTCTTTCTCAATACTGAAAGTAAAGTAAAACTTTTTAATAGGATTGCTGTTTGAACTTTACAGTTCTTTGCAAGATCAAGGCAAATGACATCATCTCCACAAGTGAGACCCCTGGTTCTGAAATTTTAAAGGTCACAGTCAATATATTTTTTTTATTTTTTTAGAAAAAAAGTCCAGACTTCTGAGAAAATACGCAGCCTAACGTTGTTGCGAGTTACAGAGAAAGCTATTATAAATGAAAAGGACTAGAGAACCACAATCATTTTCTCTTTCTGCCCTAGCTCTTCTCCTCCTTACTTCAGCACAGATCCTCCACAGAATGAATTTCTTGCTCTTCAGAGACAGCAAAAAGAAAGATATTTTGATAATATTTTGAGAATTCGATTATAAACCCACAAAGCCACAAAAACTGGCACAGGACCTAGAAGGTGCAACACCTGAAACTGCCAATTCATTTATTTAACAGAGTGGATTTCAGAGAGTTTCCTTTCACCAGTCAAACAGTGACTTGGGGTTAGCCCCACTGGGGATTGAGTTGTTACAAGGCCACACGTCGCCCGTAAAGGGAGTCAAAGCGCCTCTGCTGCAGCTCATGGCATGGCTCTCCAGGCAAGGTGAAGTCCCTCACTGAACGAGCAAGAGGCTTTGGCTTGCAACTTGCACGAGAAGTAACACGCTGTGCAGACGGGTGCCTGGCAGAGCTGCTAGGAAAGCAGCTCCAGAGCCTGAGAGGGATGAGATTTGGGTTAGTGGCCCACACGTGAGCTCAGGAAGGGTCCTGTGCCACACTGATACCCACTGCCCCTAGCTCTGTCTCAGAGGCAGATGAATCTGCCATCCCTCACCTTCATGAGAGGGCCATGGACCACTACAGGGCATGGACGACCCTCCAAAGGCATGCCGCCAAGTAAAGAAAGGTAATGATTTACTAGGCACAAAAAAAAGGAAGCTCGGTGATGAGGACAGTCAACTCAGGAGAAGGCATTTATTCATTTGGCTGTAGACAGCCATCTGAGAAAACACATCATTCTGCAGGAATTAGACACCCCAGTTCTTCCTCCTCAACCAAATGAAATCTCACCCCTGCAGAAGGAGGAGGAGCTCTGTTGGCAAAGGGGAGGACACCTCGGGAAAACCAGCAGCCATCTGGTAGGTGAAGCCTCCTGAGATGTTGGAGATGCAGGTGTACACTCCCCTGCCAGGCTGAAGAAAGTCTTTTCAGCCAAACTCAGGAGAGGCCTTAGCTAAGGAGCCACCAGGAAAAGTGAGGGCATCTCCTCATATGCATGCAAGGATGGCACCTGAGTGAGAGCAGCTGAGCCAGAGGGTGACTGCCAGCTTTGGGACATGATGGTTCTTGGGAATGGGGAGTGGCTCCCCCATTTCTGACTAGCTTGGGTGAAGAACAGTGAGAAGCCAGGGACTTCTGTCACCATTCTGGCTAGGCAGGCACCTGGAGGATGCAAGCACTTATGTTCCACCCAAGGTCCACATCAGGCATCTAAATCCTTCTCTGTATCAGGCCTTAACTCTTGAATAGAACAAAGAACTGCGATAAAAGAACAGAATCAGAAGAAAACACATGACTGTTGCATTCCAGGTTCAAATGCAAATGCAAATATTGTCATTTAAAATTATGTGTTCTTGGCTGAATTTTCAACACAATGCTACTTCTCTCACCTCAGCTTCTTCATTCTTTATACAAAAAATGTACTTGTCTATGTAAACATGACGGTGCCTGTGTCTCCTTCTGTAGTTCTCACATTCATTTTCTCTTGAACAGCTTGGGGAACAAGCCATATGTTGGACTAGAAGTGCCCAGAGCTAAGCATGGCTCCCACGTCTGTTAGGTTGCATGCCCGAAGAGGGAACCCATCACTGCAAGACAAACACAGTTATTTCCCCCCACACCGACTGCATCACTTCAATGTTCCCTATGTCAATGTCAAAAGTTGCCAAGTGCAGCAGCCCACTGCCAAGCCACTCCTTCTGCAGCTCTGAAAACCAAAACGAAGCCATTAAGTTGTTAATCAGAAAGCATACATTATACCAAGTACCACAGAATTGCAGAGATGAGCTGGTTCTCCTCTTATTTCTTCTGCAATACAATGAAGATGTTATCAGGCCAAAGTACAGTATTGTGGTATCCTGGCCTAAGTCAAAATCTTTGAAAGCGGCATTTATTTGCCACCAGAACCACAAGCTAATAATACAGATTCCACGCAGTCCCCATCTGTTGCTATTTCTAAATTTCAAACAAACCCATGGTGCCATGTATTGTAAGGGTCTTAACAATCCCCAGACACCATTATCAGTGATGTCTAGTGCTTAAAAGTTATGCTCCACCAGATCTATCCCCCCTCCCACCTGCCTTTCAGTACGCTTCCTTCCTTCCTTTCCCTTGCAATCTAAAGAATTCAAATCCTGAAAACACACTGCCAACTCACACAACTGATTCAAACCAAACAGATAAATAAGAAAAACATGTCCAGCAAACTTCAGACCTGAATCCAAGACATAGGCCCATACAACAGACACTAGGCACATGCTGTCTGACTTAGCAACGCGTAACATACGCTCAGGACTAACTCTGATGCTCTCCTCTCTAGCACATGCAGCCTCTAATAAACTTACCACTGCACAACATACCAGGGAGCCACAACATAAAGGAGGGGAAGGCTACAGCAGCCAGAGCTCCTTGGTTGTTGTAGCAACCTGTGTGACAGGGAGATCTTGCAGGCAGCCGTGCTGAAGTCCTACCAAGCATCACCACCTACAAGGCTAATTCAGAAGAGCCATTTATGAGGCTTTGATGAGGTTTTTACATGGGTTATGTTGCAACAGGCAAGTTGGAGACTGAGTGCATATATTAAAGCATCCTTTTACACTGACAGATCCTGAAAGTCAAAAGAAGTAAAAAAAGAAAAATCCACTGCCCTGTGCCATCCTTGATTTCTGTGTAAAGAGATGATCCCAAAAGCTGTGTCTGCAACTTCATGTTAGTCTTTTGCTCTTTGTAGCCAGCTAGAAGGTTTTGCCTGTGTTTAATATAATCCCATGGCTCAAAGTACCAGTCCTGTACCAGACAGACAGACAAAAGCCACCTTTCAATAGTATTTTGCACATCTTCTCCCATGTGTACATTACAAATAACATGTGACAGTAAACGGCATCACGTGCATCCAAATTCTAGAGCTTTTGTTGATAGGAAACCTCAATAAAGAACTAAATGGCTATTGATAAGAAGTGTCCTTTCCTTTTAAAGGCAGTCATTGTTTACAGTCTGAGTTTCTTGTATTTCTCACTGTTGAGAAACAGCTCCAGCACTCACCTCCTCCGGCCAATCACGCCTGGTAACACCTGTCTTTTCACGTTCTCAGTTTTATTCGCTATTTATGTTTCTCTTTGCACAATACACCCACAGGACAATACATCTCCAGCATGCTTACGATTTGATCCAAAGCTCACTGGAATCAACAAAATGACTTCACTGGCTCTGGAGTGAATTGAGGGCCCCAGCTCTGCAAACGGGCTCCCAGCCTGAGGAGGGACTTACGCACAAGTTAGGCATCCCAGCCCAGAAGTGCAATCACAAAATCCCTAACCCTTTCTTTAGCTGCTTGTGTTTGAACCAGCCAAGTCCTGCAAGAGCCTGAACTGTTTGCAGTTTGGGGGGGTTTTCCCCACAGTTATCTGTTTTGTGAAAAAAAAACACCCCATGCAACACCAACAAACCCTCTTTAGTTATCCATGAAATAGGGAATGAGGGGATAGACCTCCCACTCCCAAGCCTGGTCCCAACCACTAAGTGCAGCAGGCGTTTTATGTGTATGTGTGTATATACATATGTGTGTGCCTGCGTATGTGTGCATATTTGTATATAAATATGTACATACGTAAATAAATGCACAGACACACACATGCACACACACACATTTTTCATTTTTTGCTCCCCCTTCTGGCCCCCTGGATCTTGAATTTTTTTTCTTTTTGGTGGGACCAGAGCAGAGCAGAGCAGGAGAACAATCCTGCCTCCAATGTGACCTGTAGCCAGGGATCTGCAGCGCTGCTCTGGAAGGTGTGCAGTGTGGATTCCTCCTGAGAAAAGGGCCCCAAAGCCTTTGCTCCCTCCGATATGGCAGCAGGTAGATGTCCTCTGGGTCCCTGGACACGTATCCCCTTTAGCCAGATGGATTCAACAGCGGGAAGGCAGCACCTTCATTTTTTAACAGAGATGGTCAATGAAGGCAGCAGATTATTTAGCATAACACTGACTTAGTAAGAGACCCAGTGCTAAAAATTTCATGGGACAATGCTTCTCAGACACCAGACTTGCAAAACTTGTTAACTGGGAAACATACACTGTATTTTATATTCTTTTACACACGCCTTTTAAAGGTGTGCTGAGCATTGAGTCAGCCCTCTGTATTTCACAGGGGACTGGACCTGAAATTGATGGTGTTCTACCTAGCTGACCTCCATTTCCAGGTGACTTACACGAGCTCTCAGCCCAGATGTAAGGTTTCTTCTTCAGTACAACTTTTGCCATGTCTTCCTCCAACACATTAATATCATGAGCTGTACACACACAACAGGTTTGGTTTGTGGGAGAGCAGCTGAGACCATATTTTGTTCCAGTATACCAATTAATAGAGGAAAGAAGGAAACACCCTTCCAATTTCAATGCTGTTAATCATTTTGGAAAGAGAGGGAGAGAGAAAAAGAAAAGGCTTTTGACTGTCAATCAGTGTAAAAGCTGTCCATTTTCCACAAGTGGACACCTTCCCTTTCCAGATGATGCTGAAGCCTGTCCCAGACAGAGACAATTTCTACCCCAGAAACACAGTCAGCCCTCAGATCATAACAAATACTCATTTTCCAGAACAATCCCACAGACACAGCTCCCAGCACCTTTGTTTCATCTCAAGACAAAGACAGACTTTTCACACCAGACATATCCTATACCATAAAACCCCACTCCAGTCACCACCACAGCTGTAGATGCTGTCACTGATGGCCACCTGCTCGTTGGTAACACAGGGATCCCGTACTGGTTGCATGCCAGTCCAGCACCTCACCCCTACCAGGTGGGAATGCCTACATGCACACACACACGTGGTTCCTGCTGCCCCGTGCCTGGGACCTACCACGATGTGAGTCTCCCTGCAGCTGGATGGGCAGCTCTGCTGCCCCTTCCCACCCTCTGCCTTGTCCAGGAACCTGCCTTGGTTCTGCCCATAGACAAGGGTAGACAGGACCAGGAAAGTGGACACGGCTGATGAAGTCAGTGCCTTGGTCATCCCTTTCACTCCTGAGCTGTAGCTGTTCCCCTCATCTCAAACCACTTCATTGTACCCTGCAAGGAGATGAAACCCAACAACTGGCAAAAGGTCTGTGCACACACCACTGCAGACACCCCCTGGGCAAACCTTTCGCTCCCCACAACACAAGCACAACCTCCTGGGCACTGCCCAGCCAGAGGTCCCACCAGCCCTGGGCCGGAGCTGGGAGAGAAGCGAGCAATCAGTGGACGTACCCAGCCTCCGTTGTCCTGGATCCAGTTGTGCAGGTGCCGGTTCAGGTACTCAGTCATCCAGGCAGCGATGCTGTCTACAAGGGGAGACATCTCCCGGTTGACGCTCTCCACACACATCACACCGCCGAACTCGAAGAAGGCCACAATTCTGCCCCAGTTAACCCCGTCTCGGAAGAGCTCCTCCACCACCGCCACGAAGCGGCTCCTGGCCGTGAAGGGCGTCAGGTGCAGCTGGCCAGACATTTGGGCAAAGTCCCTCTGGTAGCGGCGGGAGAACTCGTCCCCTGCCTGGCGCAGCACGAGGTGGACGAGCTGGGGTGGGGGGCGCAGCCCCTCGGCCGGGGGCGCGTGGCTAGCAGCAGCCGAGCCAGGGGGCTCGGGGTGCGGAGACACCAGCCCAGTGTGATCAGAGGAAGTCCCAGCAGCAGCAACCGCAGCAGCAGCAGGAGGAGAGAGACCTGGAGGCAAGGGTGCCGGGTCCTCGCCGGCAGCCCAGTCGTATCCCCTCTGCGAGAGTTTATAGTGGATGTACTTCAGCACTATCTCCCGGTTATCGTAGCCTCTTCTCCCCGGATGAGCCATAATTCCCAAGAGGAAGCAGCAAGAGGAAGGGAGAGAGGAAGAAGAGGAGCAGGATGAACCCAAAAAAGTAAAGCAGCCAATAATAATAAAATTAATAACACCAAAAATTATAATCCAGTTACTGTATTGGACACGGTTTCATTCATGCTGTTGTGGGGGAGTTCTCGGGGTCTCGGAGGTACTTTTGTCTTCTCAGTGTTTCCTCCTCGGTTTGAGATGCACGTCATAAATAGGGATTTAAATGCTGTAAAGACTTTACTTCCAGGTGCACATTTATTACTTATTATAAATTTACTTTAGGACCATTTCCTCCTCGGTGTTGAAATACATCTTAAAAGATATTATACCGACTCAGAATCAGGTGCATTTTCCCCTAGGTGTTGGACTACCATGGACATGAAGGAGCAGACGAACACACACCGTAAAAACTGCAATTCAACACGATTTGCTAAGCAGCCTTGGATGGACGTTAATCCAACACACTTTATGCTAGAAACCTCAACACTAGGTTTTGGGGTTTTTTTGTTAAGTTACACAAACTAAATTTCCTCTGTAAAGTACTTACTTGGACTATAAATATGTTCCTCTGTCAAGTTTCCTCTAAGAGAAAAATAGCAACAATAAAATCCAAACATCACAAGTCTTCAGAAAGGTTAAGTTCTGGCCGCTTTGATGCTTCAAGTCACCAAGGGGATGGGAAAGGGACAAAAAAAAAATATTTCTACGATTTCAAATGTTTTTTCCCAGACTCCTGTTTAACAGACATCTCCAAAAATGTGTCAAAGCTCAGAAAATCCTGCCTTGCAGCCCGGGAAGGCGAACAACCCCAAAGAGACGGAAAATCCTGGAGACCAGATGAACCACATTTGAATCCAAGCTCTCGCAGAAGTGCTCTGTTTTTCCCTCCAGTGCAACGTACAGACATATGCATTTACGTAGTTTCATTCAGACACCGATCGCAGGAGCCCGGTGCTTCCACACACACGCACGCACACACCAGGAAAAAAAAAAGAAAAAATAAAGAAAAATAATAATAATAAAAAAAATACCGTATGTATTTATGAAAATGAATTCTTTTTCACCAGACAGGACGTAAAAGAAAAATAAAAAAAGAGAAAAAAAATAACTAAAAAACCGAAAACAAAAATAACGAAGGAAAATTGCTTTTGACTGCTGCCATTTCCCGAGCAGCTTTGTATCGGCGGAGGAAGGAGCCCCCTGGGCGCTGCCGAGGAGGGGCGCGGAGGGGGCTGTGTGTGCGGTGTGAGTGAGTGCTGGTGCCGGTGTGGGCACCGCGGCGATGCCCGCCCGCCCTCCCGCCCGCGCAGCCCCGCGCACCGCGCCCGCTCCGGGCGGCTCCTCCGCGGGGCGGCGGCTCCGGGGGCTCCGGGCGGCGGCTCCGAGCGGCGGCGGCGCGGGCGGGGAGCGGTCCCGGCGGCGGGGCGAGCGGAGCGGAGCGGAGCGCAGAGGAGCGGAGAGGAGGGGTGCGGAGCGGAGCGGGGGCGGGGAGAGGCGGGGAGGAGCGCAGC
>JAWWTY010000077.1:67551469-67584451 GCA_035222235.1 Margarornis squamiger | reverse complement strand
GGGGGTGGCGGGATGCGGGGGCGAAGGGCTGAGGGATGCCGGCCCCGCTCCGCGCTGCTGCCGCCCCGCGCGGATTCGTTTAGATAAATCAATAACATTTTTTAAAAGAAAATAAAGTGGGGTGTGAAAACGAGGAAAAAATTAATAATAATAATAATAATAATAATAATAATAAATAATCCCGACCCTCCGTTTTGAGAAGGAAAAGGGGCCCGGTGCAGGGCTCTGTGCGGGGCCGGTCCCGCCGGGCCGGCTCCCCCGGTGTCCCCCCCGCCCCGGCCGTGCCCCGCACATCTGCTCCACGCAGGTCGGGCGGCGTTCACAAGTGCCTGTGGGACTGGCAGGGAGTTGGGGGTTAAGACTTTTTGTAGAAACAGGGCTCAGGTTTGTCCCTGAGCCCGGCCTGAAGAATTTTTTATGTGTATATATTCAAGAGGGGCTATTGGAGCTGTTTGGAGATGAGGTGAATCAGGAGCTTAACCAAAGAAGCGGAGTTAACATTCAAAGTAGGTTAAATCCCCAGAGCTGGGAAATAGCGATGGCTCAGCCCCCCTTGTCACCCCGACCAGCAACATCAGTGTCATGCTGGGACTGCCCCAGCTTTAAAGGGAGAGCCATCCCAGGGAAATGCCAAGCCGAACGGGAGCAGGACACTCTCAGCACCTTTCTCTGCATGTTTCTCTGGGAGAAAGAGACGATGGATCAAGTCTGCCAATTTTTGTCGATATAAGGGTGATTGGGACGATAATTCATCTATACACTACCCCGAACCTAAAAGAAATAAAATGCATACATTAAGCTGTGACCGCGAGTTTGTTCGCACAGGGGACACTCGGAATAATTGCACCCTCCCCTTCAAGTCTCTGTTTTCGGGATCACGTTTCCTTCGCCCACGGACCTGTCACGCGTAGTTCCCAGGCTGGCAGCTCCCCTGCGTGACGAAATGGCAGTGGTGTGGGGAGGGTCAGCACTTTTCCCTCCATCCAGAAGAAGGGGAGGGCCCGGCATCCAAAGGGCTAGGATTCCCCATGCACTGCACGGAACTCACCTGTGCCCTCGGTGATCCAGGGATTTGTTTCGAGGACGCACCGAGGGATTTGTTTCTGACATGTACAAACCAGCGCCTTTCCAGGCACCTGAAGAGGCGCTCAGGGTGTTTAATCCTTCTGGTGCCTTTCATTTAGCGGGGCACGGGAAGGCGCTCGGCACCGCGCCTAGTGCCAGCACCCTCCTCTCCTTTCCTTTCTCCTAAATCCCCTCTCCCCTCTCATCTCTCTCCTCTTTCCCCTCTCTCTTCTCCAGCGGGCAGCTGTTGCCACCCAGCGGCCGCCGCTCGCCCCGGGCTCGGCCACGGGAGCCGGGACCCCCCGCCCGTCCCTGCGGGCTGGAGGGAGCGAAGGGCTCGCTCGCCCCAAACTGTCCCGTGTGCGCTCCCGCCTGCTGGTTGGGTCTGGTTGAGTTCTGGTTGGGTTAAGAGGGACAGAGGTTGCAGGGCAGCAAGTGAAATGAGGTCAAAAGAGTGATGGTGCTCTGTGCAGTCATGGGCTAAGGGCTGTACCCCACCAGGGCACGCGTGTAGCTCAGGTAACGCAGGAACACAAACACACCTCATTTCCATCTGTATGAAAGACCCCAGAAAGCAAGGTGCCTGCAATGAGCTGAGGGATGGCTTCTGATGGCAGAAATGTAGACAAGGGATCTGTCAACCAAGTAATATCAGCACCTTTATATTCTCGCATCAAAAGGGAACGAAGGAGAAAGGTCTCCTCTAAACACAGAAAGCAACCAGACATTTCCATGTAACGTGCCATGGTTGAAGTGGAACAAGTGATACAGAAAATCAGAGCAGCCATAACCAACCAGGCTGCTGATTGAGACTGTCACTGTGCTGGCAACTCAATCTAATTGCAGTTGGTCCCACAACTGAAAATACATCACACACTGATGTTAAGCAACACAGAAAAACTGACTAGGTAAGCTGCACAACATTGTCTAGCAAGATTGGTTTTAAAGCTCAGAGGATAAATCAGTGTGGGACTGGTGCAGAAAACAAAGATGAATAAAAAATTAATGGGCTTTTGTAAGGAGGAATTGAAAATATCACTGATTTTGCTTATGGTATTTGAAGGTATTTTGTATGCAAAAATGGAAGTAAGATCAGCTAAATGCTACCGAGGACATATAATCAGAAAAATGAAATAGTTTCAGAGTTCATAACTGATTGGTGATAAAGAACAGCAAAAATTTATGACATACTCTGTTTGGAAGAGATTTAGTAATGGTGCTTTTCCCCCACCAGCTCTACAATCAGAACTTTGCTGTAGGAATGATAGATCCCAGCTTTTCTAAAAGTTTAATAGGAAAATAGTGGTCATGGTTCACCAGGAATCTTGCAAATACCAAACACAGCTGAGACTGTACAGAAAAAAAAAAAAAAGGAAAACCAAGGGAAAATCCTAGGAACCTTTTGCTTTTAGGAAGGGTATTAGGGATGAGTCATGGGAAATAAAAACTGTGCCTTGAAGAGTGGCAAATTGAGACTCTGTAAAAAAACAAAACAAAATTATGTGCATTTAAATAGTCTTGTTCCTAACATTTAAGTGTCAAATGCATTGCATTTGACCTGTATGGCTCTAATTGAAGGGAGCGGCATCTCAAAAGCAATTATCATGCTACCTGAGTGGGTGATGAGCATCTATTAGAGTGTCACAAGTTTGCATCACAGTACTGCTTTTCATCTTGCTTGTTTATTTGAGCTCAGCAGGATAAAACAACTGTTAAAAAACCCCTCCAAAATAAAGGCAGTATGGTTTTTGGGGCAGATGGGATAAATGGCAAGAGAGGTTCAGGATTTATCAAGGAACATGAAATCAGTGCATAAAGTCAGCTAAAAGAAAATCATTATGGTGCTTTTGGGTAGCAGAATAACATGCTGACTACTCAAGATCTGATCCTGCAAATCCTTCTGCCACCTTTATATGAGCTGGCCCACCAAACTTAATCAGACCAAGAAGAATTAACTGCAGGAAGAATTGGAACTCAATTAGGAATACAAGCAGCAGCTCACCTGAAAAAAGCTGCCTTGACAATTAGAGGCAGGAGCATCCCCAACAGGCATCACTCAGGTCTGGCAGCGTAAGGGACAATTATTTTCACGGGATGGCTTTCTTATCTGTGCTCGGGCAACTGACCAGACAGGATCCTGCAAAGCCTGCTGTTTCTTCAATGGCTTCCCAGATGCCCACCGTACAGATGTATTATTAACAAATGATCTAGAAAGTTTGTAATGCCTGGCAACACTGAGCTTCCCAACAATCTGAAAGGGGACACCTTTTCCCTGTACCTTTGTGTTAACATGAACAGGCTTTCAGCACCAGCCCTGGTTCCTGGTGACCTGCCCACCCTTTTATTTCCTTGACTCACGCACAGGCAAGTTGGAGAGAAGCAAACGATTGTTTAAAGCCCTGCCTGAGCAGGCATGAAACAAACAGGGTGTACATTTGCACTCACAGTCAACAAGGATGTTGCCACTTTTTTAAAAAAAAAACAAAACTGCAGAGGTTTTCTATTCTAGAAAAAAAAATCATAACCAACATCAACCAAAAACTAACATTCGTAAACTAAATTTGAGTAACTGAAAAGTCGTGCTTAGAACAATATAGGTAAATACAGTTATGACAACTAAAGAGGTCCATTGCCTTATGATGTTCTAGGACAGCTTAAATACAGGTTTTATTGAAACAATCCACTAAGACTGTACCCATGGGTGAGTAATTTGCACATATGCAAATTAGCAAGCCGCTCCTCACACAGCCAGTGGCTCTGTGAAGGCTTTTTGCTGCTGTGTCCAGTGAGGCTTTTGTCTGTGCCACCCACGGCCGTGCTTCCCTCTGTTCCAGGCACTCATTACTGCTCCTTTCCATGCCAGAATGCGTTTGCTCTGCATGCCTTTGTACATGCAAGAGTTTTCTAACTCACCCTGACTAAAACTAACCACCAACCACATGGTCGTTCACGTTTCTGTCCATGAGACCACAATACCCACGGACCTGTGGTATCTCTGTCAAGCTGGATGAAATGCCTTGAAACCAATTCTCTTGTAGAGACTTGCATGCACACATATAATTCTGTGCTATCAGCTGCATGCCACCTGATTTATTGCTCAGACTGTCTCATCTGGTTTGCTCAACCATGTGGCCCAACATTGCTGCCTAGGCAGCAGCTAGCATCTGTTGT
Organism: Margarornis squamiger; assembly: GCA_035222235.1. Classification (NCBI taxonomy): domain Eukaryota; kingdom Metazoa; phylum Chordata; class Aves; order Passeriformes; family Furnariidae; genus Margarornis; species Margarornis squamiger. Next base: position 67,580,215 of record JAWWTY010000077.1, on the reverse strand, counting down.
ATAGAATGCTTGGAAAAACAGTTCTCTGCCTGTAAAAGGAGAGGGAATGGTAGTACCTATGACACCTGGATGTATATTTTCCTCATTTTTAACCAGGATGGTGGCAAGTTAACCTGAACAAACCCTTCACTTCTTCAGAGCGCATTCCTGAAATGGGAGACTGCCTTTCATCCTGCTGGAGTTGCAAATGCTGCAGGTGTGGAGTGGATCCTTTTTTGGCTGGAAGCACTTGCAGAGCAGATAATGCTACTGTAAAACACTTAAAGCACACCCAACCTGCAATTATGGTTTATTTCGCAGGCTTTAATTGTGCTCATCAGGAAAGGCATCTGGATGAGATACTTGGATAATATCCTTAGGGTCCAACATAGCAAACAGCTCCTGACTTTCAGATGCCTTTTACTGTGCTCATCTCTCCATCATCTTCACTTCTTGTCAAGATCCATTGGCCCCGTGGTTTGGATTGGAAGGAAGCAAAACAGCTGCATCCAGCTCTGGATATCCTTTTCCTTGACATCCCTACTTCACTACGTGGCAATAAGGTCTCATCTTTACCAGAGCTGAGCTGTCTTGCCACCTTTTTGCAAGCCACCAACCTGTGCTTGTGGTTCAGGCATTTACTGAGTAAATGCTTTGAAATAAACACTAAGATGCCTCATTTTAACCGCTTTCTTTGAAGCACCTGTTAGCTTCAAAAAGGGCATTCCCTTCAGCTGCAAGTTACCTAGAACATTAAAATTTGGTTTTAGACTTAATTTTATACATATTATTTACAGCTGGTACCTTTACAGATTTAACTCTATACTGGTCAAGGGAGTTGGTTCTTGGTGGTTGGTAGCATGATTGCATTAGTCATGCATGTTTTGCTTTCCCCTTGTATTTATTTACATTGCTTTAGCAGCACTACTACAGAACTAACTTCACAGTTAGAACTGGAAAGGTTTAAAATTAACATGGGGATTCCCCTCCAAGCTGAAAACAAACTTGTTTTCAACTTAAAAAAAAAAAAAAAAAATAAAATCTCAGACTGGTTTGGTGGTATTCTACCACAGAGGAGACTTGGTATTATATTCATCAAGGTTTCCCCAAACAGCAAACCTTCACAAACAACTTTATGAAAGTCATCCCCCACATGAAATTAGATGCTCCCCCCCCCACCGAAAAAAAAATAAAAATTAGATATGCATCTTTTGGGGTTTAAGAAAAAAAAAAAGTATTTGCAGTTTCCACTTCCTTCAGTGCAAGTTTCATCCAAAAGCTTACCAGCATTATTTCTCCCCCACCGGAAGATTAACAGTGTCATCATTCTCACCAGTTCAGAGCCTCTAGGTTGAAAGGTGTAACAGAAAGAGGATGGGCAGTGTGGCAAGACAGACACCTCATTTAAAGTCTCCCCCCAGTGACAGAGGAAAGGAAATGACTTTGTGAGGTTTTTACTACAAGCTTTGATAGACAATGACACACAGCCCTACTCTTCAGTGTGCCTGGTGCTGGCTGGGCAGGGAATAAACCCAATTAAATGGAACTAACAGATGATTTAGCCTTGTAGCTGAAATACAATTACGAAAAGGATTGAGGAGCAATCTACTTTGGCCTGCTACTTTTGCTGAAATGGAAAAATCAGGAGCTCCAGTTGCAACATGACCTTCTCCCATTTCAAAACTTCGAATGTTGGAGAATTAAAAGATTAATATCAGCCCCATAGCTTTAAAACACATTTTAGATAGCATATGCTTTCCTCAATCCATCTTTGATTTTTGGCTCTCTGATAATTTAATACAAATGTCTTTTTAAAAGATTGAGCATTTGAGATTTTGAATTTACTTTGAGAATAAGTATCTTGGCGCTACTCCTCCCCTCCTATTATGTCAGGGCAAGCTACACACTCAAGCCTTCCTACTACAGAGCTCAAATATAATAGTGATTTTCTATACAGCTGCATGCTCAGTGCTGGTACAGAAAGACATCTCCCCTAACCATTACTTCTGTTGTTGTCCACTGGGAAGGATAAGCTTTGCTTGGCTCCTCAGGATTCGCAAGCACTTCCAGAGAGCACAAGCACTAGTTTTATGCTGGCAGTACCTCCAGCAATGAAAGAAGATTTTGTCAATTTAATCTCACTTTCATAATGCTTTGTGGATACCAGGTTTGCTGACAATATCCAGTTGAATTTTTTACATCCTTTTTTACCTCTCCCCTAAGCTGCTAAAATGGAGGGATATATCGCCCCCTCTGCTGTCCCACAGAATTAACAGAATCCTGCTGAACTAATCTCAGATTTAAAAACCCCAACAAAATAAAACCCCACCACCACACCAAATCCTGCAAATGAATCTATCCATTCCTCTTCATCCTCTAAAAGAACTTAAAAGTTACAGGCTTTGTTGATTCTCCATTTATTTTGAGAAATATAAAATATGAAAACTAGTTTACAGTTCTGGCACAAAAAATGATGACGCAATAAGCACGAAGTCTCTTTTTACAAATAACGCTATATATCTTTACCATTTAAAAGTGCCTAGAGTTATTCACAGCAAATCAAGTTTATTTACCTATGTCTTTTTTTCTTAGTAAAATATTAAATCTATTTAAATTGCACGTGAACACCTTGGTGAAGTAAACTATAAGTAAAGTTATAATAAATCTGTATGTAAAGCAGACAGTCATTAGAAACTACATGGAATGGAAAAGACCATCAAAGCCTAAATCGAATCCTAAGGATTGACCAAGAAAACAAGACAGGACACCAACTGATATGGCACAAGTGATTAAATTATTGACAATTTGACAAAAAGTAATAAAGTCTATTTGAAGATCTTCACGGATCAAATACACTGCTAAAACATTTCGATGCAGAGGTTTTGTAACATTTAAACTGGCAAAATAGTTTTTCAACTGCTAAACATTTTTTCACAAGATTACAAGGCATCTCCTTCACTTTATATTGGACCTTAAAATGAGTACATTGGTAGATAGAGAATGTGCATAAGAAAACAAAATTTACACCAAAGGTTGCTGTAAGTTGACAATTTACCTTGTTTTGACAGTAAAACAGTTGAGAAGTTTATCAGTTAAAACTAACATCATTAATTTGCAACAGCAGAAACTAGAACATTGAAAAAGCCTATTCTTCTTGATTCAAAAAGCTTGCCTTGTTCCAATTTCCACAATTGCTGAGGGGTTCAACCTACAGTTTCACTGTCAACACAACAATTTACACTATGCAAAATTAGGTGTGAACTGAAGTCTCTGTCGATCAGGGCCATAACTTTCACCCAGCAGTCTTACTTCTCCTTCACAGACACTTGCACTGAATTAGATCAGTCATTATTGGGAGGACTCTTCAGGCAAGAAGTAGTGAGTGGTGATCAAAGATGTCCAACCTGACACCTTTAGAGGCCCAGCTGCCATAGTGTCGTGTGTGCTCTGACCTTCTGGATTATGTTTCTTAAATGCAAACCCTTTAACATTCCAAGTTGAAGATCCAAAAATTCAAGTATCCAAAGGCTTACTGGTTTTAAGTCCTGACTTTCAAGCTTGTGCTGCTATCAAGTCATTTACAGAAGCATTTCTTTCAAACTACAGCACAACTGACTCACCCATTTTGGTATTTTTTTTTCAGGTGGTCGAAAGAGTAGTATTTGATTTGCATCAAAACATAGATCATAGGGTCTGAGTAGCATTGTTATGTTGCCTTAAGAAACACAGTGATGCTGACAATGGATGCATGATAAATGCTCCCTTATGTCATTCACATTAAGCAGCACAGGAAATACATATGCACACTAGATTTCTTTGCACTGAAGCTGAGCTGTTAAAAAAATGCAGGAATATACTCTATTCTCAAAATTAGTATTACATTATAGGCATGCACAACTTCACATATCTAAACAAAATCAGGAGGCAGGACCTAAAACGTAGGCTTCATGAAGAATTCAGCTGTGCCTCAACATTTGCGATCTAATGGAATTCTAACCACTTACAATGAGAGTGCCAATGTGACCCTCTCCAAAAAATGTGTTTGTAAATCAGTTACTGAAGCAAATTTGAAAAGTGATCAGCCTAATTCAGAGAGGGAAAATAAATAGCCTCAATAAATTACATTCTAAGGTTTTCCAGTTAACCACCTATTATTTTTCATCCAGTTTAATTGAATACCTCTTCTTAAATAGATAATAGAGAATATCTTAACAAAAGCAATCAAATTTTGCTTATTTTGGTTGTTAAATACTACTTTCTAGGAAGTGAAAGTGCTCAGTTTTACACGTAATTTTAGATTCAGAGTCCTGAATGAAAATGGAAAATACGACATTGAAAACACAGCATTGCTAACAAATACAAAATATGCAGCTTTTGAAAAAAAAGCAGCTCACAAGGCACTTACTATAGTGGTCCATTAAATAAACAGTATATATAGTGCACCCTTAAAACATCATTGCTATGCATCAAGCTTTTTCAGTGTTGAATGAGATTTATTAGAAACAACCACTGGATTCTGTGTATTCTGAAGCAGTTACTGAGCAGCCTTGTTTCATATGATGTAAATGAAACAAATTAGAAGTGGGTCATACAAGGAGAGTAGTTTAAATAATTTCTCATGTGAAAGGTTTTTCGTGTAGTGATAAAATGAAGTGTGGAAAGCCATTCTGACACACACCTCTCCCCTCCTCCTGACCCTTCTGCACTAAAAAGCTACATTCCTGCTACTGGAAGAGCCTGGCATTTTAATTACGATTGATTCTATCATCAACTACTGGTTTGGCTCATGATTTGCAGCTTTGAAATTAATATACATTAACAGTAGCATCAAGCTACTTTCCTTTCCAGAGCAAAAACTGGCAGATTAAGTATCTGTAAAAATTGTACATTGTTTCAATGGCTTAAAATGCTGAGTCATAATCAACACACTTGACACTGGTTTGATTTTTTTCTTTTGTTCACAACATACTTCAAAAGGCCAGAAGAGCTACAGACCCGATCACATCTCCTAGCATTTCTCTGTGGGAATGGGTTCTTCATCTCCCTTTAGAAAGTATGCATACATTAAATCATACTTTTTAATTACTCCCAGGCTGAGAAAGCTTGGATCATACAAATGTATTTGCCATCTTAGGGTTTCCACATGTTGGATAGAATAAGGAAAACTGTCATTGACAGAAGGATCTGTAGGTTGGCCAGAGGAAAAGCTAAGATTCCAAATTAAAAGCTGTCCCAAAACATTAGCAAAAGGTATCAACTTGTTCAGGGGACTTCAATCTATTTCAGCCTGGTCTTTCATGGTACTTATTTTGTCCATAAGCACCGAAGTGAGAAAACTTAAGTATTTGTCCAGAATTACCGCACATAGTCCATTCTCAAATTCTACTCTGCAGATCACTTACAAGCTCTCCAAATTCTCTCCAACTCAAATCATCCAAAAAAAATAAAATATCTAATCCTCATTCACACTTTTGCATAGTTTGGCATTTTCTGGAGTTGTACTTTCGCTTTCTTTCATAGCTTTTGAAGGGACTCCTCTGTCACACATGCAAGTACTTCCAGTCTAAATCCCTCAGGAGGAAAACTGAGTCCCACTTAAGCAGCAAGCTGTCCAGGACTGTTTGACATTCTTCTTTCCACTCAAAGTAAAGATTACTCAGTTTTATCTGCACTTTCAGATTTTTCCCTTTGCATCATGCAGCGACGAACTATGCTGTCAAAACTTCCTAGGTAAAATAGGCCAATGATGCGAAAAATGCCCATGCAAACAACCTGGAAACAGAGGAGAAACATCTTTCAATTCATTTAGGATCTTGCAGCATAGGATTGTAGTCATGACATTAAAAAAAAGTTCTAGGCAGGTATGTTGTATAATCCCCAGAAAACAAACTCATGAAATCCAACTTAACTCTGCAACAGTTCAGGACTGAGTAGCAGGGGGTAATCTTAGCTCACCCTCCAACTTGCTGCTTCAGCTTGAAAATACTACTGCAGTTTCCAAAACCTGTCAGTATTAACAGCCATTTGGTGAAAAAAAATAAATGTTCGCATAATGTTCTGCATTTTAAAGTATTTTAAGCCACAAGAAATTGTGACAACAGGGCCTTCCCAAGTCTTACCTGCTGAAGACCTTCAGTAATAGAAGTGACCGGTGACATTCCACTTGTCAATATTGACAACATGTAACCATCTGATCCAACTGAGCTGTTAAAGTTCCCTTGCTGGATGGATTAAGAAAACAAAAAGTAATTTACCCAGTTGTGGCAAATCATAATGTGTCTTATTTCAACAGCTACTCTTGATGGACACAGAGAACTGATATCACTAACAACAAACATTTTTATGTAAAAAAATTATTACCACAATTAAGAATCAAAATATTAAAAAATATTTTGGGCTATACAGTAACATTCCCAAAAGCATGCACTTAAAAATGGACAAGGATGCTAACCTCTCTTTAGAGAGAGGTGTACTAAATTACTGCATTTTTACAACATATAAATGCTCTGAATTTCTTCTTGAGGCATGCTTACTGGTGGAGAATGTGCACGATGGTCTTCACAGCTGTAGGCATATATCAGAGAGAGAATTATACCCTAACAGGTCGCCAATCACTACCATAATTGTATAAAAAAAATACAGCTTGCCTTTTGTTTAAATTAGTTTGCTTATCACATGAGAGTTGGCAAGGGGGTGTATTTCAAATGTTAGATAACAGGTCCTCCTTCACCTACACCGAGGATTTTAACTTGCCCTCCTCAAAACAGCGAGACACAGCCTGCTAAGCACTTCCGCTGCCAGAAAAGGGGGGAATCACCAGGAAAAAAAAGTTGTTTGGTTTTTAACTAATCAGTAAAACTGCAGTTCTCTGACTCCCAGGCTTCTCCCATTTGTTTCCATCACACTTGATGCTGGAAAACAGACTTCCTGAAACTCTGTGGGACTAGATCTATGGCATGTGGAAGTGAAAGGAAAAGGTGGTGTTCCTGAATTAGGGTTTGGGGTGAATCTATGCAAAGCAGTAGAGCTTATTAGATCTGGTTATTTCCCAGCACACACCTGAGAGGCCTGTGAGTACACAGATACCTTCTCATTTCTATTTTAGTCTCTCAGCTGATGGCCAGAGTGCATAAAGACCATGTCTGAACTACTGTGTGATACGAAGTGCTGGAATAGAAATACCACATGTTAAGGTCAGAGAAGAGATTAGTTTTCCTTAAACACCAAAGCAGAATACTGTGTTGAGGGTTAGGGTTAGGGTTTACTTGCTTTTAAAACTCACCACCCCCAAATCAGACATGATTTTGTGTTTATGTGCTGTATTTGTGAAAATACTGTAAAAACTTCACAACTGGACACCTGCTGTAGATGTAAATCATACTGAAGATCAAGAATGTCTGGAACTATAAAGTAATTGCAGATTTTAGGATTCAGTCAGTGTGCTTTATGATCAGGAAATTTCAGATTTGTTTCTTTTCTGAGGTACCTTATTGAGCATGCAAGCATTCCCTAGCACAAAACATTGGGAAAAAAAAAAGTCCTCAGAAAGGCAATACACCTTTAATCACCAAGAACAGCATTTTATGTATTTTAATCACTCATAAATCATATACTTTAGACATTACAAGCCAAAAAAAGGTTGGCTGTGTTCCTTTATTGTAAAATTATTTTTATATGAACTCATCTTCAAGAAAAATAAGATAGTACAACAAGCTTTTGAGGTCAGACAAAAGGTATTTGATATATAAAAAGTCAATATGTTAGTCCTTTCAAGTCAGTCATAATCCAGCTTTGAGACATTGATTCATACTGATGCATCATTTTATTCTATGTGCAGCTTCAGATACCTTTTAGTTCTGAGAGATTGTATAAAATCATTTGTGGACACAGTGGCAAAAGAAGAATGAAGAAAATACTTCCTGTTCAAACTAACCAAAGAGTACTCTTTTGTGCAAATTGGTTTTGCTTTTAGCTTAGCCATTATCTTATGGTCTTAAGCAAGCATGACACTTGATCCTGGTCTCTTCCACACATGACATACTTTAGAAATGTAATTTACTTACTATGGCATCTTTGACTATAACTCTGGCGACTTGTTCTGCTTGGCAAACAGACGAGGTTTCAGAAATCAGCTTCGTCTCTAAGGGCTTTAGTAGAAAAACACCAATGTAAGTTTGACTAACAACACACAGGAGAGAAAAATAAGCATGTCAAATTCTGGTTTTGAGTCTTTTGTCATGGATGACATCACTGTTAGCAAGTGGTATCATACTGCCACCTAAAACACCCACGTAAAGGTATAAGCACCTTCATGAATAAGTCTAATTTTACAAAGGGGAATGACAACTTGTCCTTGAGTAGTACTTTTTTTGGTATATAGTTTATGGCTACTATTAAGTGGCTTTTTTCCTCCTGAGTATTTTATTTTCAGTAGAAGCTATCAAAATGCTTAAACTGTTTCTCCTCAATACCTGTATTAGTTCATTTATGGTTTTTTGCCAGAAATGAAGTAAAAGATAGGCCTGAAATATTATAAGATCCTACAAGATCCTACAAAACAGCTTGCTTTTTTTTTTTTTTTTAAAAATTTCTCAATCTCCACACACTGGTATCCACCAAAATCCATCACTGCATTTTATTTCTTTGTGTTTTAGAGCATTTATGCCACTTTACTTCACTGGAAGAAAACAATTATGACAGTTATTTCAGCAATCACAATTTTTTTCAACAAAAAACCCCCCAAACAAGTGTATTCCATTACAAAAACAAATGGTAAAAATATGCTTTAGAGTATTTAGAAGCATGTTTGTCATTCATGTCCTTTTAACAAATAAAACAACTATAGAGATAACTGCACAGTAAGCTATTTAAATGCTCAATGTTAAAGATAGATGGTTCCATTGATGAAGAAAGAACAACTCTAAATTAGGGAAAAAGATGTATTGGTTGCAAGTTGACTTGTAATGGCTACTTCAGTTACATTTAATAACAAAATTTAATTGAAGCATTCAGGCCTACTCAAATACTGGGACTTGTTTAATTCCGAGATTAATACTTTTAAAAAGCACTTCTAGGGAAGAGCTGAGCAACTACAGCTTTCTCACTGTCAATTTAAAGTACTACAATAATTAAATTTCATAGAAACAGGCCTATTTCCAAATATCTGTAGAATTACCAGTGCTGATTTCACCAACCAGGCTCACTGAAACATTTTTATAGTGTGTGTATTTTAAGGGGGGGGCTATCAGTGTATCTGCCAGCAGAAATCACATACAAACACCTTTTACATTCTTTCCTACAGTGAGATAGCTTGTGTCATTAGATCTCCATTTCATGGCCCCTATTTACTTCTGAGCTTACTGGCCAGTATCAAACAAATCTGAAAGAGATACAGGAATATCAATAATAATTAGAATGCTGTAAGTTTGGGAAAAAAAATAGCTCTTCAGGAGCAACAGCTGCAGTTAATGACATGTAGAGAACAAGGCAGGCAGAAATCAGCCATTTAATACTTGATCTGGCTAGTCAGCCAGCCAAAGCATGGCTGTAATTTGTAAAACAGTTACCTCAAAATAAAAAAAAAAAAGGTTATGTTTATACACAGGAAAGCTGTATCCTACTTCCTGATGTTTTCTTTTACCACATTTAATGATTAGACAGAAAAATGGCCCAGTGCTAAGGAAATGCAGACTACAGAGAAATATGTTCTAAGCTAAGTAGTATTAAATAAATGCAACAGTAAATGAATATCTGAAATGTCAGAGCAATGCAATGCTGCAGAGTTTTAAGGTACACTGCCATGACAGGAGCAAGTAACCTGGAGAGTTCATGTAGGCTAAAGCAAAGCACAATTCTCTCCTGAAAAGACAAGACTTTTTTGACAAGTAAGATAAATCTCTCTGAATCTCTTTTAAAAAGAAATCTTAGATGAACAATGTGTTCTGCTGGTGACTGTATTCCCCTGAAATGTACTATTATGATGAAAAAAAATCCCAGAGAATATGCAAGCTATACAAGTATCTGCAGATGTCTAATTCTGGCACTTTATGCAGATGTGTGGGAGTATACATTTAATACAGAATATCTGTGTCAAGAAATGATGAAGTAAGAATTGTGTTATACAACCCTACTGATTCCTATTCAAAGGGTGAAAGACAAAATGGAATCCAAACCCAATTTCCAATTATATGTGATGGTGCATGTTGAAAAGATGACTTCCTTAGATATCAGATTTCTAGTTCACAGTATGCAAATAAAAAAAGCAAGATATTTTTCTCTGGTTACCTGGTGCTTTGGTCTAAACAGGGGGCCTGAATGTACTTTTCTGAATTAATACTTCATATGCATGGATACAGCAAATGACAAGAGCTGACTAAAGATCAAAACTTTCACTTTTAAGGTAATCCAAATGAAAAAGGCCTACTATTGGCACATCCTTCTGAAAAGTGATACTGTCATTTCCACTACAAACACAGTGCAAGAGATCCTTTCTACTTAACACTAGAGAACAGCCATTCTTGAACTGGGTCATTACATACATTCATATAGCATAGTTAGGCTGGAGACTTCACTGAATGAACTGAGATGTATTTTGATCTGTCACATCTATCACAACAACTGCATATTATCAAAGACGCAAAGTAGGAATATTATTTTTGGTTCATTAAGCTTTAATATCAAAACAAATAGTGATTTTACAGTTTACATGCAGGAAGACTCTGCAGTGTTTCAGATATTAAAGGCAGGTAGTTCTTCCATTTAAAGCCAGAACAATAAACTACATGAAATCATCCTACAAGCTATAGAACTCTGAGTAGTAAAAAACTGACAAAATTGAAGTGTTTGTAAGTACTTCTTTAACTCTTCATATGCCCTGATTTCAAAAATACTATGGAAATAAATGAAACATAAAAGGCATTGCTTATAATGAAATGAAGCTTTCAAAACTTCAGTATTACTGAAGGACAATTTACCTTTGTTTTACTCTCTTCTGCAAATCCAGGTGTATCGGTATCTGGAGGATAGGCCACTGTTACGTAGACATTATAAGGTTTTACCTGTGTTTTACAAAAGCATTAAGTGTTACCTAAATACCAACAGCCTTTACATTGTCCCTTATAATGAAATTCATCAAGCTTGAATTCAAATTGCTTCTAGTGTTAAGTATTCAGCACTTACAAGACTTGCAGCCTTGTCAAGTGAGAAAACCAAACAGCAAGGATTTTAAAAAGGTGGTTGTGGTGCTTTTTTTTAATAAAAGTCTCTAAAGATTTTGCAAATTATTTGATGAATCTAAGTGTTTGGGGTTTTTTAAAGACATTTAGGAGGAATATGAAAGTAGTTTAGATCTATAATTTTACAAATTTCAGTTTTTAGAAGAAGACTGAACATCACTACCCAACATTTAGAAATACAAAGCCAAAAAGGCTTTTTCACTGGGGCACATTAACACGTTTTTTTTGTTGTTGTTTACATCAATATATTTTCATTTCTGGACAAATGAAATAAACAACAAAAATGTAAAATTCAAATTTGTTATCTTTAAGATGTATACTCAAGTCACAAGGCTTTTCAACTCATGGTATAAACTTGCAAGAGGTCAAAGTCTAAGGAGACAAAAAATAAATAGAAAATGTGAGGAAAAATGGAAGGTCTTAAGTCATGGATTTAGTTATGTATCTGTATGTAAGTGTCACAGAATTACATCACTTAAGAGTACTACTATTCAAAACTAATACAATGCAAATCTGCACTCCAAACAAATAAGCTTTTTAAAATATTCAGAGGGCTATAATAAAGCAAAGTGTTGTATAACACTAAGCATTTTTATTTATATTATTAAACATTTTATATTGAAAACATTCACTGGAATACCACATTACAGGCCCACAAACACCCTATTTTTGGTCTTGAAGAATTCAGTCTTCACAAAAATATCTGTCAGCGGCCTGAAGAAAGACCCTGCATTCTCACTGTTCTCTTTGGCAGATCAAAAGTGACTAGAGTTAGTTTTACCCCACATTCTTATCCTGATCAAGGCATACAACAGGGACTATGCAGGGGTCTAGAACAAAACACAGGCACTTGATATATAAACACTTAACAACTCAAATATACATGCTAAACAGAAGAATAAGGAAAGTAATTTTCAAATCAGTTTTATCCGTCTTACTGCAATGTACTTACCAACCTTGTTCCACTGAATAATAAAAATAGTATTTGGTTTTAGTCAGAATTTAAGAATAAGCTTACATCATTGCAGTATAAAAAGCTCATATGTATCAAAATTTAAATGGGTGAACCACTGTCAATACAATCTATTTTTGTGGACAATCAACAAATTCTAGTTTGCAAGTATTACTGTTTCACATGGTTCACATACCACTTACCATGGACTGACAAACAAACTGGGAATCACTGGCCTATCCCTCACGCATCCATGTGATCTTCAATATCATCCTGCACTTAAAACCTTGAAGAAGACTTTTACTCAAAGTATTAAAAATCAAGTTCTTTTAATTAAAATGAAAGATTAAAAAAATGTTCTGCACACGGGGTTGTTTTCAGTTCTAGGAACAGATTCAACCTGTTCCCTCTAATGCAATTGAAATCATCTTAGTTTCTGCAACCCTGTGCAGAGCAATAGGATTATAATGCTGCCAAAAAAGGGCAAACAGCACATAGATATTAGTAGTGCTGCACAATAAAAAACCCCTAAACCCCCCCAAACCTATTTAAATGAAAATGTCCTGTGCTGAGAGTTAATAAAATTCTTTATAAGCAAAATTACACATACCTCCATTTGCAGGGCTTCAGCCAACCCTCGAAGAGCAAATTTTGTTGGAGAATAAGCTGTATAACCAAACAGGCCTAATTGCCCAGCCTGAGATGACACAAATACAATCCTTCCCATTCTTCGTTCCTTCATGGTAGCGATGACTGCTCGACTTGGGTAAACACTACCCAGGTAATTGACTGCCATTAATCTCTGTACAAATGATATTAAGATGGTATTTGAGCCACAGATACAGCCGTTGGGTCTTACTTATCAAAAACCCCCTATTTCAGTCTGCTTTAACAATCAAGTTCACTAGCTCTGTAGTTCTATCGGCTGGAAAAAGAAACAACTGTTTTCTGTTCTACAGTTTCATAAACTTTTATAACTAAAATTCTCACTTCAAGCCTTAAGAAATCCTGTCTATCTGTAAGTCTTAACAGCATCCAGGGATACTGATAATACTGTGAGCCACGTGTCCTTAAAGGAAAAAAGAAGAAAATTTGAGGGAAAATCTAACCTGAACAGTGTCCAGGAAGCAATCCATTTATGCATTATGTATGAAAACATAATGAAAGTTTAAAGAGTTTCTAAAACAGGAAAAATGTTGTGTATTTATGCATTTCAGAGATTTTAATCTTTACCAGGATAAGGAGAAGTCTTTAATTTCACTCTCTAGAAGACCTAAAACACAACTGGTAGCCTGTGCAAGCAATAGAATGGATCACTCAGATTTATTATAAAATTAAGCCTATTTAGTATTTCCAAATGATTCAATATTATCTGTAGATGAATGGAGGTCTGAGGGCTGCAGGCACAAAATAACCAAAATACAGGGGTTTTGGGGTTGCTTTTTGTCTTTTCATCAGAGCAGCAACTTCTCAGTCTGAAACAATTTGTGCACCTCAGTACTGAACACTGACAGCAGCTGAATTTTCTTAAACAGGTTAAAAATATTTTTTAAAAATCTTCAACAGAAGAAGAAAAAGCCCAAAACTATGTGAAATTCAGTGCATTTCACAGTGTGTTAAACTACAAAAACAAATGCCAGGCTTTTCTGCCATCTTAAGGATGCTCTGTCCCAGAAGAAGAATTGACTCTTCTGATCCATCAATGGACCAATAGATAGTTAGATGAGAAAGTAGAGAAAACCCTTGCAAATCTAAAGACATTTTGGCAGCTAGCACAACTCAAGTGTATCACTCCTCCTATAAAGCCTGCAAAGACACAGGAATGCAATCTAATTGTTAGAATGGTTAAATAAGATATTATCATATGATCAAATAAAGAAAGTATGCTCACTCACTTCAAAAGAATTCACTTCAATATCCTCAAATTTTCCTGTAACTGATGTTCCTGCACAGTTTACAAGCATGTCAACTGGCCCCAGCTTCTCCTGAGCCTGGAAGAGAGAGGTTAAGATACTCTTTAGCAGGATAAAAAAAACCTTCCTATGTCACAGTATCATTATAAGAAACTATTTCCAATAGAAATACAACACACAGGGGTAAGTTTCTTAAGATACATGGGGTGAAACAGTTATTTCCTCACCTGTTTTAGAACATTCTCCACCTGTTCGTAGTCTTTAGACACATCAACAGAAATACAAAGTACAACCTAGAAAGGAAAATGAAACATTTTCACAACACAGTAAATCCAGTAACTTTTGACTCCGAGCCATATCTTTTCCAGAAAAAAGTCTGTTTGACAAGACCTTTGGCACCTCTCTCACACTGGAGAAAGTAATCCTTGCTCCCTTCAAACTCCTCCCCCTCATACATACATCCTAGTATAATAAACATTACATTAAGAACAAATAAGCACTTAATGATCTTCAAAGCAGCGACTCGTGTGCAAAGTATAAATTCTAATTTAGTGGACTAAGACATTTGCACGAAATTTAGCAGAACCTATTTCAGCTAAGGCAATCAAAATTCTACAGTGATACATTTGACTTTCATCAGTGCTAAACACAAGTCAAACAATTTGTGTGGCTTAGGCTCATCTTTAAGGAAAGAACTTTTTTCCCCCCACATCACAGAAAGGCATGGTTACAGAGTGTTGCCTTGAAACCCCAGCACCAGCAGTTCTCTTCCAAAATCTAGAAAGCAAGTGTTAAAACCCTGCTAACTTTAGTACTTGCAATGCACACTACCTCTTTATTTCATAAATTATTTTTTTTTTTAAGAATAGTAGTAAACCTAGTTGCATACTGCTTCACTGGGACACTTCAAGAGTGAAACTAAAATAAAAATTCTATGAGAAACTGACTCATTGCAGTGTTGTAAATATTTAAAAGTGAAGAAATGTGTACGTATTTACTCCCTGTCTGAAAATCAGACATTAAGGGGTTTGGTTTAAAAGGCACAGAAAATTAAAATAATCATTGGATAGGGATGAAGTGGGGAAGAGGGGCAGGCAGGACAACAAAAAAAATATGACAGAGATATCTAAGTTTTCTTATCAGCTAAAAGTTAGGGCACTTTCCTTGAAAGTTAATGACTACTTTCAGCAGGATGGTCTCACAATCTATCTTTTGAAGCACCTTTAAATCAACTTCTGGCCAAAGCAAGTGCTGCTTCTTCTGGGTTACCACTTACAGACTATAAGACTGTGGCAAATGCCAGGTGTTGACAAATAAGTTACCCTCTCTGCTAAGCCATCAACAGAGCTTCAGGGCAATTCCTCATCTTGGAAGGAAAAGAAATCTATTGCAATAAAAGGAGGAATTCCTGTATTCTTGCTCCAACTTCTATCCTTTCTGTTACTTTGATCAATTATTTAAACTCAGAGGTGAAATAAAACAGTCATCAGTAGTTTGTAACAAGTATTCATCCTCGTGACCACTTGTCATGGAGCACGTGGGCACAACACACACACACACACAAAAGCTTACCACAGTGTAACTAACTGCTTTGGCAGCTAGTCATTTGTCAGTCCTGCCCCTGGTCAGACTGCAACACTTCTTACTGCACAAACAGAATCTGCCTGCCATTCCTGTACAGCAGGTTGGCTATTCCTGCCTCCCAGCACTATGTGTAGTTGGACATCAGAGTAAACTTGTGGCACAAGTTATTGGCAGGACTACATGCAGCTCCCCTCAAGGCATTTAATACATTTTGGAAACATTTATATTTTAAGTAAGTTTAAGAATAAAACTGCAGCTGAATGATAACAACATCAATTTGTTATTTGGATGTTTTTGCAAGATCAGTGAGGAGGTTAAATAAATCACAGTTCTGTATCAAAACTGGAGCACCTTATTAATATATTGGATTGCACAGACTAGTTATACCGTGAACAACACACTTGGGAACTACCACAGCTTTTATTGACTGCTATCACATTATACCATTCACCTCTTTGCTTCTATTACCATATGTTCTATTATCATTCTATAATCATACATTATCATGCTACAATATATTCATTCCCTTCATTCTAAAGCATGGACTATAGATCCACACCTGGAACACAGAATATGCTACCAGAAATAGTCTAATATCCCCAGCCTTGTTCCTTATCATTGTTTTAAACTGCATGGTGTTGGATCATTAATAAAGCTTTCCCAATGAAACATCAATTCAACTCAATTCAATCAAATAACTGGGAATACTATGTATTAGAAAAGGGATTTTAAAAATACTGAAACAAAAGCCTCTAAGTGCAAGGATTTTGTTTCACTACACACCTATATCCATACAAGCTGCACTGTCAGCATTCTAATTAAATCACATGCAAACATCAAACACTGAAATGCATGTATATGTCAGACACTGGTTGCCAATGCAACCTGGTTTCATGTATATATCCCAGTGCTGAACAGTGACAGCACATAGCCAAGTAAAAAGTAATCTTTCCTGAGGATCTTTGTCTCTTAGCTTGACAGAGGACCATTCAATACCTTCATCAATGACACAGACAAAGGGATCTGCAGCAAGTTTGCAGATGACACCCAGCTGAGTGGTGTAGTTGACACACCTGAGGGATGGTATGCCATCCAGAGGGACGTGGACAAGCTCAAGAAGTGGGGCCCTGAGGTTTAGCAAGACCAAGTGTAAGATGCTGTACCTGGGTTGGGGGAACTCCTGGTATCAATACAGGCTGTGGGATGAAGAGATAAAAGAAGCCCTGAGAAGGACTTGGGGGTGCTGGTGGATGAGAGGCTGGACATGATCCAGCAGTGTGCACTTGCAGCCCAGAAAGCCAATCCTATCCTGGGCTGCATCCAAAGCAGTGTGGCCAGCAGGGTGAGGGAGGTGACTCTACCCCTCTACTCCACTCTGGTGAGACCCCACCTGCAGTGCAGCATCCAGCTCTGGGGTCCCTGGCACAGGAAGGACATCAACCTGTTGGAGTGAGGGCCATGAAGATGACCAGGGGGATGGAGCACCTCTCCTAGGAACACAGGCTGAGAGAATGGGGGTTGTGCAGCATGGAGAAGAGAAGGCTCCAGGCAAACCTTACAGCAGCCTTTCCATACCTAAAAGGGGCCTACATGAAAGCTGAAGAGGGTCATGTAATAAGACAAGGGGAAATGGCTTTAATAAAAGAGAGTAGATTAGATAATAGGAAGAAATTCTTTACTGTGAGGCACGGGAACAGGTTGCCCAGAGAAGCTGTGGATGCCCCATGCCTGGGAATGTTCAAGGCCAGGCTAGATGGAACTCTGAGCAACATGGCCTAGTGGAAGGTGTCCTTGCCCAAGGAAGCAGATGACCATTCAGGTCCCTCCCAACCCAACCATTCTATGATCTTATGATCTAGCAAACATATCAGTCTGTGTATATTATCCATTACCAGACATCATATTTTTCTACACTCTTTCAGTAATCCTTTTATAGAGCTTCCCTCGGTTCAGCTGCAGTCACTTTGCAGCTTTTGATCTGCTGTTCCAGTGTGAGCTCTGCCTCAGACTCCCCACTTTCTCCAGTTCTGTTCTTTGCATTTAGATCAGGAAGGATTCCCTGAGACCATGTCCACAACTCAACAATAGCTACAGAAGAGCCAGCCTACCTATCCCCTCTGCTACCTACTGCTTAACCAGCCTGCAAGTCCAAAGCTTCTTCTGCAAAAGCACTCCTGTTCAATCCACACTTGCTTAACTCTGAAGGTACTTTTGGAGATTTTCACTGAAACTCTTATGAACATGCACTGAATAATACCCTTTTAAAAAGTCTGCATCTATCAAGCTTGGACAGATTTTAACAAGAATATCCTGACACAGTGTTTGACAAGGGATTAACTGTAATGTTAAGCCTGGGAAACTGCTAGAGTAGCTAAAAGAAAATGGTTATCAGGGTTTTGTTTTGTTTTTTTTTTTTTTTTTAATGGGCAAAATACAGTTTCTCCTCACCTCAAATGGCTTAGATTTTGAAACAAAGTTGATCTGAGTAAGGCAGCGTGCACAGAAAAAAAAAATCATCTTGAGCCATTTGACAAAACTATAAGGAAGTGAAGACAGAATCTCATCTTTTAAATGGAGGTATTAAGAAAATTTTTTACCAGCTAGTACTAACACCATTGCCTGGAAATATTCAGCTTCTTTTCAATTCAAATCCCTTTCACGGACAAATAAATTGCTTCTATTTGCAATAATGAAACTAACGTAGTTACTAAGTTCCTTTCATGATCAACAAAGTTCTGGAACACAAGAAAGGAGAAGTTAAAGATGTTAACAGTTTCAATACTGTTTCCCCTCTCCCCATCCTTATTAGTATTGAGACAAAATTATTTAGCATTTCATCTCAAAGTTGCATGGTTTGAACACAGCAAGCTTACCTATTCTAAGCTAGTACTCCTGCAAGGTCTATATACATGAGTGCATTATCTGTTCAGCAAAGCAGCTTCTATGTTTATAAGTCTCAGAACTTTATGAATTCGTGTATATGTTATGGTGCTTTGTCAGAAAAAGGAACACAAGCATGATGCAGTGAAATAAAACTGGGAACAAGTTCCTAAACTTCTTTCCCAAAACAAATGCTGCATTTATGAAACGCAAAAAGTAAAATATTTGAGGGGAAAAAAATGGTTCTTCCACTTCATCTTAAAGAGTAAAATGCTTATCAAGTGACAGTAAATTGCAGCTATCCAAAAACGCTACACCTACAGCTGAAGACATCTTTTACTAAGAAAAGCAGGCTAATGCACTAGCTAGGCAACATCAAACACAGCAGGAGCTCAGAACACCCCATGTAAATAGTCTAAATCTTGAATTCAAATACTGAGACCTCATTCATTTTTGTCACAACTTTGTTTTAAAGACAGGAACTATGTGGAACTATGTTGTAGTGACTATCTTAAACAAAACACACAACAGCCCCTTTTAGTGATCTTACCTGCTTGTCATTAACAGAATACTTCTCTATTTCCTTCTTTGTCTGCAACAGCTTGTTCTGAAATGGATACAAAAACAGCTAAGTCGTTGTAGTTCTGAGAGCAGTATTAGTCTTCAGTACTTCGGTAAGGCTTAAAAACATCTCCTAAAGCCCAAAGTTATCCTCATCTAGTTACAGCATATTAGTATTGTCATTTTAAAGATTTATGAATATACGATCAAAACATGAAATTTATCAAGCTATCAGAACTCATTTATCTGTTTTCCACTTTGTCCTCTATAGCCAGTAATGATTTCTGCAGATTAAATGCTTTTGTTTCACAGTACAGAGAGCACCTACGACTGTTCTTATTAATTTTTCTTATTTTGGCTCTATTTTATATTTATGTGATATTACATAAACTTTTCTGAAGAACAGTCATTGTTATGAAATCATCATAAAAACCCTAAAATTTGGTAAATTCAAACTGTCATAATCCTTTCAAGAAAAATTCTTTTAATTCTGACTACATTCAAGGTTGTGCAAACTAAGTTCTCTAGTGTAAGCTAATTATCAAAGACAGCTGGGACTGAGGGTCCAAACTAAGTGATGTGCTTTTATTTCCCAAATAATTAGGTTTTTTACTAATTATAAATAAAATAAAAGCCCGTTATGAAAACAGAGTTATCCCAACTAAACTCTGAATATCTCTTAGTTAAAAAAAGCCCCCAAAAGAAACAAAATAGAAAACAACAAAGCAACCCTTTTTCCTCCAAAACTGTCTTGATAAACAGTTTTTCACTAGTAAAAAAACAGGATATAATGCTGACTAGACACCAATAAATTCTGCGATTTTTAGGAATTGTCTTTAATCCTATCACTGTAGGAAAATGCTACAGTTTTAAAGAATATGGGCTTTTCCTGCTTTCACTGTCTGGCACAGATCTAAGTGAAATAATGAAGGCCATTAACAGAAGCAATAGCACTGGCAAAGTTTTAAGGCAAGATAATCACAAATTCCATGTTGGGCTATGTTTCTTAAAAAGGCAGCCACCTCTGCTATTCAAATGCCTTCATTTGAAATGCCCGGGGTCCCCTTAAAATATACACTGAAGAAGTATGAGTAATTATCAATTCCAAAATTATTGCCCAGCTATACAGATTTTGTGAGTTTAGCCAGTAGAAAATATGCATACACTTACCTCATCCCTTGCAATCAATGTTATGAAAGCACCTTGTTTATAACATTCAATAGCAATACATTTTCCAATCCCACTGGAGCCTCCAGTTACCTGAAAGTTATTTGAAAAGGGCAGTGTTAGTCCACTCTTCTCATTCCTTCTCCCATATATACAAGTCAAATCAAATGAAAATTCTAAAAACATACTGAGATTAAAATATCACCTGTTGGGACACAAATACTGAAGATACACTAAAGTTAGCTTACTTATTGAGTATGAATGAAAAATAGGACCTAAACAGATCGATGAATGTTTGTTCCTATCCCCAAACCAGTTTTACTCAGTGGCAATTTTTGTTCATTTCTTCTATCAGGCACATTTACATCCACTCCCACGTCAGTGCTCTCACATGCTTTTGACTAAGTCTGTGTGCTATTTCTGAAAGGATGTTGCTAGAAGGTTGAAATCACTATTAATGCCATAATAATACAATTACATACCGCCCCTTCATACCTGGTTACAGTAGAAATTCCTTGCAAAACTGGCAATTGCATATTGCCTTCTGAAGATATCATAATGTAAACATAAAGAGAAAACATCTTTTTATTAAAAAAAAAAATCCCATTAATTCAACAGTTGGCTCTCTGTAGTGTGTTTCTCAGTCCCCCAGTCTGGGCCTTTATGTGCCTCTGTGGCATCCTGCAATTTCAGTTTAGTGGGGATGCCAGCATCTACACTTCCATAACCCTTTCTTCTTCCTCCAAACTGTGACACTGCAGTAGTCCCATATGTAAGCAGGAAGTTAATATTTTGTCTGTAGGCAAATGCAGGGATGGCTACAGTCCTTCCTCCATCATAATGCTGCAGGAGGATACACTGCCAAATGAAACTGATACAGAGGTTAATACCACCTTACCATCTCTCACACTACCCTCAAGAAACCTACTTATGAACTGCATGTGGAACAAGATGTAGATGAGAACCCTGACTTCTCTTTTTGACTAAAATAAAAATGTCTGCCTGACACGCCTTTAGATGACTTGAATCATTCTCAGTCTGCATGTGCCTTCGGTTCTCAAATAGACACTGGTATCTTCCTTATATACCCAAATTATTTGAATTTTCCTTTGACAGCATATTAAGACTCATACTGAGAAAATATTGGAACAAAGTACCTAGAGGTAGTTATTGTAAAAAAACCCACCATGTTGATGAAATGAGTTCTGAAATACAAATTCTCTAATAACTGGAAAAACATGAAATTCAGATTTATCTGAAAATTATCATATTTTGCTTATTATCAACACCTTTCCAAAGACTCCAGATAAAAGTATCACCTCCGTTTTAAGAAAATGGAGACACTGAGCTAATTAGTGTGAGAGCAAAAATCCCAATCTCTAACTACACACTCTATCAAAAGCCTTGCATCGTCTCCCTGTTTGGCAACGCCTTAGTTTTGTTCTTCAGAAATGCACTATTCGCAAAATTCTTTCCACTCCTGGAGGCACTAAAGTCAGAAGAGACAGAAGTACATTCCCATGAGTCACTAAACTCTTCTTTCATTTGACTATTTTACCACTAGCTTTCAAATACAGCTTAGTGCAAATCAAGTAATCCCAGCAAAGATTTACAACACGGTCCACAGTTTCTGACTGGCTCACCTTCAGCCACAAATGGGCCAAGAATGGGTGTGACACTCACAAAGACTAATTTCAGCTCTTTAGGCTTCCTCTGTTATTAGAGAGAACTGCTTCAGGTTAACTTCTAACTGACTCTGCAAGATTAGCTTCACACTACACTAACCTCAGAGGATGACTCCAAGATGCGTGTCCTGTTCTAGAAACGTGAAACCCAGCCTGCAGATGATGAACCAAGGATGACTGCTCTCAGAGTAAGTGAAGTCCGTAAGAGTTGCGAGTGTTAATTAATGATTTGGAGCTTCAGCAGAACCACAGAATTAACGCTTCATTATGGAAAGAAGTCACAAATACACTAAAATTTTTAAAATAGATTGCAAGATTTCAATACGTATCTGAAAAGATTAAACTGGTTTGATACATTCAGGCAGATCTCAGTTCCACAGCACTTGGGAGATGCTTCTACAGATTCTGAACAGCAGCAGATACAACAGCACATGAACTGATCAATGTGCATGGAATAGCTCTCCAAATCCAATTTTTGGTGTAGCACTGCGAGGCAGCTGATTACTACCTGCACAAACTGGTGAGTATCATGAATGGGTCAACCACACCAGTGCTTGAGGAATTCTCTGCAGGTGAAGGTGCTGGCACCAAGCCTCCAGCTTGTCAAACAACACTAACAGTCATTTCAGAAAGACAAGGTCTGAAGACATGCAAGAAATGGGAAAAGGACACTTTTATTTACAGTCACACCCAAGAACACTGGATAGGGCTCATGTCAGATTGGTCAATGACAAAATGCAATATCAATTAGCATTTAGGTGGGAGGCTGTTACAAGCATGTGGGAGGTTGTTACTAATGCACGCATTTTTCAGGAACATTCACTATGAATCCTAATGTGACAGGAAAGAAAAAATCCCTAACACTTGTGAAAACAGTGAAGTCAGCCTAAGCAAATCTATGAAGTCTGTTAGGTAGTTAAATTACTGTAACCCAGATGCTCAGAACTAACAGAAGAGCACACACCTACTCCATTAAAGACAATATTGTTACTGTTACTTACCCTTGTGGCCAATGATTCTACACTGCTATTGTATCCCATTTGTTCCCAACATTGGGATTGCCACTGATCCCATTTTCAAGTTTCATTGTACCCCAGCCTCAAAGCAGTTAGCGAAAATAAAACATCTGGTCACGGCAACTCAAATCACAGCTTCATTTTTTTACAAGAAGGGACAATTAAATCCTCGTATCACCTCAGATGTCCAGAATGCAGCACTACCAGACCCTGAGCAGTGCTATTGAGCTGTTTCTACGCTTAAGAACAGGCACCAAACTAGTTGTTCAAAATAGCATCTGGCTCCAACTTCTGGAGCTATGATCCTTGATAACAGAGCTCAACTTTTAAGAGCCACAGGGTTAATTTAGCCTTATAAATGGAAACAAGAGTGGTGAGGGACAGAGAATCACTCTATTTGAGTTTCAAATTTGAGATGCTGGAAATTAGCTGCAATTGATGAAACAGTCCAACTCCCAGTTAACAGAACGGTCATGATCAAAATCAAAACTTGGTGTGGTATCTCCAACAGAGCTTACTAACTTTCACTTAAAACTGGATGCAGGCTAGCTTTGTGCTTTCAGACAGTGTTCTGGCAGAAGGTATTCAGTTCTACTGGAACAGAACATCCCTTCAATCTGCTCTAAGTGGTTGGTATGCCTGACTAGACTCAAAATGACCTCTTGTCGAACCACTCAGGTGTATCCAAACCACAGATCATATCAGTGCCAACACAGGAGCTCCAATGCCGAGACACCACAATCGGCCACCCTTGCTGCAATCTTACACCCTGACTGCAGTTATCAAGCCAGGTTCTGTACAGAAGCGGGGAAACTACTCCTGGACTAGAGATGACCCATACACAGTTGGATTTGGCATGATCACCCTGAACTATGTCCCTGTGAAATGGCCCTTGTCAATCTGCATGGGAGACAGTCCCACGCAGATAGTATCTTTATGTTTCCTGCCATTGCTAATCCACAAACTTTGATAAACTGCGTTCAGAACACTGAGACCTCAGGGTTCTGTTGTTTTAGTTTGGGGGGCTTTTTGTTTGTTTTTTGTTTTTCAGAAATGTCAACTTGATTTTAGAAAGATTAAGGCTGAAACAAGGGGAAGGGACAAGCAATAATATTTCAGCGAAGACAGTTTTCAAACATCACGCAGAAAATTTAGAGAAGACTGCTTTTGCACTCTTTGTATTCTTTTCCATCAAGCAATGTACCTTTGTAGAGAAATGAAAAGAAAGAGCAGAGAGAACACATATCGTAGAGGTGTAAGATCCCTGATAAAGGGCAGTTAATTGTGATTCAAGTGAGTACAGTGCACAGGAAGCAGTGGTGTCTGCCTTATCCTATTTTCATATTCCTGTCTACTATTACAACCAGCTACCAAATTGTTTACTTTTACAGAATTGGTGACACGTACTAGTATGTAGCCTAAGACACAAGGAGAGAGTTAAAGTCAATGGCAAAATAAAAGGTGTAAACAGTATTCTGAATTTTGAAGCATAGAGAAGTTCAGCATAAGAAGCAGCAGCTCTACAGCACAAAAATGACTTTTACACCCTTTATTTCCTAGTCATGCTAGAAATAAAAACTAAAAAAAAACAAAAAAAGAAAAAAGTAGTATTAAAGATCTAAAAAGCATTTTGTTCAAAATAAGCTAAACCTGGTGCCTGAGTCAGCTCGAGAGCAAAGAAGTCCTTTAAATTTAATGGTGCTAACTGGGGTCACAGAAATACATAGCAGATAAGGGCGGGGGGAACCCACAAGATTAGACGATGAGTAATTCGGAGTTCTGTAGACTCTCACTCTGAATAGCAGCCCTATTCTTTTCTAAGAATAGGAGACTCTTATAATTCTATGATTTCTCCAGAAACCATGTCTTGCCTAACACAGCAAGGGCTTTCGTCATGCAAATGACTTTGGGAGAGGACAGAGGGGAAAAAACCCACAAGTTTCCTGCCTCCAATTCCTATCCCAAAAGGCAGACAGAGTCAGTTACTTAGTCATAACTCAAACATCTATTAACTATAACTGTTAGGAGAGAAGAAAAACATTTTTTCTGATGGATTAAAAGTGAAAAGAATGCTGACTTAAGTTGAAAATTCAATAATTGGTATGTAACAGCCTCTGAAGTTGCCCAATGATGTTCCTTCAGGAAAGTAACAGATATATTTTCATTATAATTCCAACAGGCCCCCAGAAAGAAAAGTTTCTATATAAGACTGACTTTTTTGCTTCAGAAAAGCAACTTATTGAGGTATATCTTGAAAAATTATACCTACTGTGCAATGGCAATAACTCTCCCTCTGAAAGGGCTTAACCAGCTAAATACACAATTTGCAGGTCTTTATTCTTTTATTTACTTCAAGATGGGGTTTAACTAAGACCTGATACTTAAACAGATTTTGTCGTTTTTCTGTGAGAAAATTTAAAGTCCTTAGATAATGTTATGGTCCTTGTATGTTTTCAGGAAGTGGCAGAGAACATTTACTCTCAGCATACAATCAAAGAATTCACTTTACACATACAGAGTGGAAAGCCTTATTGAACAATATTTCTGTTTTAGATTGCCATCATCCAGTATTTTTCCTTATGTATGACATTAGCAAATTTGAAATCCAAGTGTACAAATGTCCAACTTTATTAGCAGCATCTACAAATCTAAGAACTCTTCCATAGTTCATTAGTTTGCATGAACACTTTAGGAGCATAACTGAAATAAAAATCAAAACAAGTAGTCTTTCAAGTGGTGACACCAATAGAACTGTTTGCCCTCAGATTTTTATTTGTGTCATCAAGTTAGATATATTTACAGCCTTTTCTTCATCATATTCATCTAGTTACTTCTCTAGCTGAACTCCTAATTTTATAAGACTTGCAGGAATACTGTTCTTTAGACTTCCTTTTGTACCAAATTGAACTTAACTGCTAGTATAATGAGCAGCAATGGCTACAGGGAGGCTTCAACAAGAACAATCTCATAATTTTCAATGTGAACTTTTTTAAATTAACCATTCTGATTAGAAGAACCAGCACAGTAACTTTTAAAGAATTTAATCACTATACAAAATGAACAAAACTTTGGATAATCACTGTATATATAAATAAAATAAAACAAAAAAATTTAAATAAAATCCATTTCATTTTTTATGTTTGCTATTCTGTTTCTTCATAAAAATCACAGAAGGTCCTTAAGTCTCCTTCACCTTTGCTTTTGCACAGTAGTGAAAGGTTCCTCCTTAATAATCTTTACTCTTGTGGGGGAAGAGCCATAACCTGAGAACCTTAATGCAACCTCAAACACACCTCACACAAAATATGATGCTGTAAAGCCAGTTACAGCATCCAAGTAACACCTACTGCATAAAGTAACTTGGGAATACTGTTGCAACTTGGACAGGCCTAAATTATTCTGGGGACAGCTCCATTCTCCAAAGAGGAAGTCTAAAATAATAACAAAAAAACCCCAAACAAAACAAAAGGCACAAAAAAAAACCCCACCCCAAAACCAACAATCCCCCCCTCCCCCCCAAAAAAATTAACACAAAACAAAAACCAGCAACCAAAACCTTATAGTTTCTGTAAACCCACTTGCACCTAAAAGGTCTTACTGAAGGATTATCCCAAACTCCCACTCTGATAAAGGGCATCTCCAAGTGCTACTCACCCTTTAAAGTAAATCTACATCTTCTCTGCACAGAACACACGCTGGCGATTTAGAGCTAAGTTAAAAAAGCTCATTCTAAGACCCTGAATCTTTGAACCACTTAACTCATTCGCTCTCATGAGTTCAAATTCACTACTCTGTGACCCATCTGAAAGCACCTGGGTAGTGTTCCCCTTTCTTCCATTCCCTGTCCCCAGGCCACATATTCACACAACTTCTAGAGCTTTCAACAGTACGTTCTTCTGAAGACTTCTTTCTAAAGGCTTACTTTCTACCATTTTGTCAAAATACTGCTCAAAGACATCGGTATCTACGTGCTTAAAGGTGAAAAGGTGCACGAGTGTCATGTGACCACTTCCTTTGTATTAGTTTTGGTGTTTATTGCGTTTCCTCATACCTGACTTGGTTTCTTAGACCAAGGAAACCATAGATTTTTTTTTTGCCTTTTGTTTAGGAGCGCACCGCCCCCACTTCAATACCTTGGGAGATGCTAAAAGGGAACACAACTCGAGGTACCCGGCGACTTGGAGGATACACAAAGGGAACGTATCAAAAAGTCATCGTTGAGACTGGAGGGAAGGCGGTGACTCAGACATCGCCTCCAGCCAGCCGGGACACACCGCGGTTCTCAGAGCCATCGGGACAGGTCATTTCCTTGTCCCCCGGGACTTGTGGCTCCCGTGTTTGCGTAGCTCGGGGTGCTCCCCGCGGGCATCCCTGCCCGGCCCGCCCCTCTCCGGGCAGGCTGCACCCCCAAAGCCCCCCAAAACCCCCCTTCCCCCCGGGATGCCCCGGCAGCGGGATTCCCGCGGCACTTCCCGCGGCCCGGAGGGAGCGACTTCCCTCCATCCCTCCCTCCTTCCCTCCATCCCTCCCTCCTTCCCTCCATCCCTCCCTACCTCCTTCCCTCTCTCCTTCCCTCCTTCCTTCCCTGCCTCCTTCACTCCTTCCTTCCCTCCATCTCTCCTTCCCTCCCTGCCTCCTTCCTTCCTTCCCTGCCTCTATCCCTCCTTCCCTGCCTCCTTCCTTCCCTCCATCCCTCCTTCCTTCCCACCTTTCCTGCCTCCATCCCTCCTTCCCTCCATCTCTCCTTCCCTCCCTCCCTTCTTCCATCCCTCCCTGCCTCCTTCCCTGCTTCTATCCCTCCATCCCTCCATCCCTTTCCTCCCTCCATCCCTTCTTCCCTCCCTTTATCCCTCCTTCCTTCTGTCCCTCCATCTCTCTCTCCCTCCCTCCATCCCTCCCTCCCTGCCTCTATCCCTCCTTCCCTCCTTCCTTCCCTCCCTCCATCCCCCGCTCCCCAGCGGGCTCCACGGCCGACCCAGGGCGGCTCCCTCAGGCCCCTCACTCACCACGACGTGCGCTCCGGGCAGCTTGA
This sequence comes from Margarornis squamiger, assembly GCA_035222235.1. Classification (NCBI taxonomy): domain Eukaryota; kingdom Metazoa; phylum Chordata; class Aves; order Passeriformes; family Furnariidae; genus Margarornis; species Margarornis squamiger. Next base: position 67,552,212 of record JAWWTY010000077.1, on the reverse strand, counting down.
GGGCCTTGGGGCTGATGAGCGGCGACACCATGTAGAGCAGGAGGACGAAGGCCACGATGAAGGCGGCGGCCAGGAGCAGCATGGCTCGGGCCGCGCCGGCGAAGGCGGGGCGAGCCCCTCGGGCGGGCGCTGCGGGCCGGGGGGCGCGGGGCCGCCCCTGTGCCTGTCTGTGTGTCTGTGTATATCCGTGTGTCTGTCTGTGCGTCTGTCTGTCTGTGTGTCCGCCCGCCCGGCCGAGCGGCGGCGCCGGCGGGGCCCGGCGGGACCGAGCGCGGAGGAGGAGGCGGGGGGGGAGGGGCGGGGCGGGGGGAGGGGCGGGGCGGGCGCGCCGGCAGCTGATTGGCTGCGGGGGAGGCGGAGCGCGAGGCCCGCGCGCTCTGATTGGCCGGCGGAGGCGGGGCGGGCCCCGCGGATTGGCGGAGCGGCGGGGGCGGGGCGCGCAGGCGATTGGAGCGCGGGGCGCTCGTGGGGTCAGGGGGGAGGCAAAGGTTGGCGGGCGGGGGAGGGCAGGGCAGGGCAGGGCAGGGCGCCCCCTGCGGGCGGAGCGGCGGCGGCGCCCTGCCCCATCGATCCCTGCCCCACAGAGCCTGCCCCACCCATCGATCCCTGCCCCATCGATCCCTGCCCCACAGAGCCTGCCCCACCCATCTATCCCTGCCCCATCGATCCCTGCCCCATCGATCCCTGTCCCATCGATCCCTGCCCCACCCATCTATCCCTGCCCCATCGATCCCTGCCCCACC
>JAWWTY010000077.1:67502497-67551369 GCA_035222235.1 Margarornis squamiger | reverse complement strand
ATCCCTTCCCCCTCCCTTCCCTATCCCTTCCCCATCCCTTCCCGATCCCTTCCCCATCCCTTCCCGATCCCTTCCTGATCCCTTCCCCATCCCTTCCCTACCCCTTCTCCATCCCCTCCCCATCCCCTCCTGACCCCTTCCCTCATGGGGTCCCCTTGCCCATGGGCTCAGGATTATCCCAGAGTGCCCCGTCCGGGCTGGGGAGGGGAAGGTGGATAGAAAGGGATGTTGGTTAGTCGTGTGGAATGGTTTGGGTTGGAAGGGACCTGGAAGGGCGTTTAGTTCCTGAAGCACCCACCGAGGGAAGGGACACCTTCCACCAGACCAGGCTGCTCAAAGGTGCATCCATCCCGGTCTGGAACACTCCCAGGGATGGGGCATCCACACCTGCTCTGGCCAATCTGTGGCCAGTGCCTCGCCACCCTCACAGTAAAGAGTTTCTTCTGTATGTCTAACCTAAACTTCCCCTCCTTCCATTTGTACCCATTTCTCCCTGTCCTGTCACTACAGATCCTGACAAAGAGTCCCTCTCCATCTTCCCTGCAGGCTGCCTTCAGATACTGGAAGGCTGCTAGGAGGTCTCCATGCAAACTTCTCCAGGCTGAACAGCCCCAGCTTTCCCAGTTCCAGTTTCTCCGGGTCCAGCGGAGGGCCACCAAGATGACTGAGGGGTCTGGAGCATCGCTCTTATGAGGAGAGACTGCGGGAGCTGGGCCTATTGGGAGAAGAGAAGACTGAAAGGGGATCCCATTAATGTATGTAAATGTCTCTGTGCCAAGAGGATGGTGCCAGACTCTTTTCAGTGATGCCCAGCGGCAGGACAGGGAGCCAAAGGCATAAACTAAAACATGGGAAATTCTACCTCAACATGAGGAAGAGCTGTCTCACATTCAGGGTGGCAGAGCTACCCAGGGAGGTTGTGGAGTCTCCCTCTCTGGAGACATTCACAAACACACCTGGACACATTCCTGTGTCACCTCCTCTAGGTGACCCTGCCCTGGCAAGGGGGTTGGACTGGATGACCTCCAAAGGGTCCCTTCCAACTCTAACAACCTCTGTGACTCTCAGCCTGTCAAAGTAAACCAAAGAATGGCAATATCTAGCCCTTATGTCAGCTTTCTCATGCGCTTACCAAAACATATCAAATATAAAGCACCTGTTTGTACATAAAGTTTTTAATATGTTGCCTGAGGTTACCAATTGACATGATGAAAAAAGTTGTCTGTTGGAATGTTCCTGCAATGTGCAATCGTAAAGGGATGAGAGCAGAGATCTCCCTTGTATGGGAAAACACTGTGTCAGTGAGGTAGAAAGCATGAAAGTTTTATGAAATATAATTAGCAGACTTTATCACGGCATGTTTTAGAGCTTATTTTACATCACTGCCTCCAGTAAAAACAGATGCAGATTCTGTGAGACCTGGTTTGCAGCGCAGTCGAGCTCCACTGGGTTCTGCTGGCTGCAGTTGGAGCTCATGCTGCTTTCTTCTTCTAAATCCAAATTTTTTTTCAGCATGGTATTCCCTGCTGGGTGAAACTACAGGTTTTTCATGTTATTCACATTAAAAGAAGATAAAAGCATCATTTTCAGCTTTAAGGCAAAATATTAGAACAAATATTAAAACGAAGAAAAACCCCTTCCGGAACAGCCTGAACAAAATAATTCCATATATTTGACTTAGATATTTAGATATTTATTTAGTATAAATGCCAGCATTTGGTATGTTTTTAATTTAAGGGATAATTATTTGTAACTGAAAAACTTACTCAAATTACTTTTTCTCACTAGTTAATATGCAGTCTTTGACTTGTACAAAACAGTTTACAAAAATAAAAAGAAAAACCAAAATCCCTCCAGGCAAGAGGGTGTGCAGAAGGGTGTGAAAATAATATTGGAGAGGAGATTAGAAGTAGTGAGTAGGCGGAAATGGAAACAGAGTTGTGGGCAGGGATTATGCAGTTTTCAGGGTGAGAACAAAGAACCTGAATTTGATGCAGTAAAAGGTTGAGAAAACCAAGGATTAGTCTTTAAATGAGATTGACCTGAAATATGTCTTGGGTGGCATTTTGAGTCCAGTGCTACAGAAGTGGAGGTACAAGGAAGTGAGAGGAAGAAATTGTGCATGATAAAATGCTATCTGCTACAGTGACAACAATGGAAGTTGATTAGTGATCCATCTAAGAAAAGTATGTTAATTTTGTTCTTAGCAGAAGTCAAAATAAGGTGTGGATAGGAAAAAGCAGCAACCAAATATTTCATCTCCATTTTTACATATAGGACAGTCTATATGTGTTGTCTTTCCAACAATACCAAATTGACACAAAAGAGGAGATTAATCAGATAATAACTATAGACTATTTATAGATTTCCACCACAGAAGATGCTAAGACTTTCAAAGCTCAAATGTCACCAGCACAGAGATAAAGCAAAGGTGACAGAGATAAATCTGTCTTTCATAATATAACTCTCAAGATTGAGGTGAGGTGAGGACATGAGTGCAAAAAATCATCTGCACTTAACTCCTAGTAAAATGAAGGTTAAATATGTTGGTAGGGGACCTTGAGAGTTCTTGAACCCACGGTATGGTCCTGCTCCATCCCAGTTACTTTCACATCTTAGTAAACACTAAAAGCCCTTCTAGACTAAGGTGGAGTTCCCCTATAGAAAGATTTCATGGAGAAATCCATACTGCTTTTTCTTTTTGGCTAAGAGGTCACTTTAACAACCTTGGGATTGACAGTGCAGCTCTGATCATACTTGCACTTGTTTTGTTCTCTGTGTTTTAAAGCGTCATGTGTTTCTGGGTGAAAAGCGTATTCAAGACCTTAAGAACTGCATACAATTTACCAATGAATTCCCCAGCAGATGTTTTTGATTCTTTTAAAGAATCCCAGGGGAAACTAATGTTTGCCCTCCTGACTTAGCTGGTTTGTATTCATCTCACATGACCTCATTCACCTGGCACATGCATTCCTGGCACAAGGGAATTGTTTACAATAGAACTGTTTTCTCAATGACTGTGGAACTGGAAATTGAACGCTAACATAAACATCCTAGCACCATTCCAAATGCAGTTATGCATAAAGCAATACTTAATTGACCTGACCTTCATAAATAACATCACAAAGTGTATAATTTCAAGAGCAAGCTGACCAGTGTCTGTATATACCCTGAGGATGGGGAGGGAAAAAGAATGGAAAAAGCATGGTCATTACTTTTCTAATTAATCTGCAGGAGAAGCTTCAATACAACAGTGATGTGTTTAGAGAAGGACAGGTAATACAATACAAGTAAATGAAAGCAGACTATAAGAGCTGTTGCAGCTGTGGTTTTCTGCTTTCTCAGTTTTCTTAATTTAAATCTTTCAACAGACTTCTGCAGTGACAATATTGTGGGTTGAGATATTCAATACAAGCCAAAGTGTGGCTACTCTAGAACCAAAGCTGTCATTTAAACCTGGAAACAAATTTGTGAATTGCTAATACTACAGGACAAATGGCTAATATTAGAAATGCCCTTTTGATCTTCCTGAAAATTAAATGTTCCCAAAACATGTCAGGTACATGTAAAAAAAACATGTCTTGCTTTAAGAGCCCTTCAGGACAAGGAATGAAGTTTTGGAAGAGCAGGTAGCATGGTTGCAGCCTCCAGCCTCCGAGGTCACTTGTATTGTGCCCAACTATTCATCTACTGAATTTTCTTTTTGTGTTTTCTGCATTTTGGGAAGAGGGATGGGAGACCAGGATCCATAGGCTACACTGTGATAAAGCTGGAGAATTCTTGATGTGCTTTCCATCCAGCCTGTCCTAGTGCATTTAGAAAAAGAAATAACAGTAAAAAGTAACTTCCACGGACAAGGAAAATAACTTTTTCCTTTTATCTTTCTAAAACAACTTGCTTTCTTTTCTGTCCTTCCCCTCCGCCCCTGAACTGCCCTGCTTTTATTTTTTTTTGTAGCAAGCATAGGTGTGGCATCCAACAGACTTCTTAAGAAATTAGCGTTAATGCTTACAAGAGATTAGAGACATGTTAATAATTCTGGGATTCCTAGGAAGCTCCGGGTTTTACAATAAAAGCAGCCTAAATAGGTGGTTCCTGTCAATCAACTTTCTTGATCCCTTATCTCTTGAGGAAAAATAGTCAATGGCAACATAAGGGTAGGTGATCAGAGAAAGATCTATCTAACATGCTGCCTGTCCCTGACCTTTGCCTGTAGAAGATACTTGGGGAAAGAGGAAGGAAAGGATGGCCTTTGTATGGTGATGACTAACGTAGTGTGACAGAAGTCTTTATCACATCCAATTGTCTGCCGGGCTGTGCTTCCCCCAAACAGCCGCCCTGTAGCTGTACAGCAGCTTATGTACTAGTTGTCATCTGGGGAGAGATTACAGAATTGTCTTTGTATTGCAGGGCAGCACAGCTGCCACAATACCCTGCCCGGGTACCCTCTCTGCTAGAAAAATGTCAGCCTAATCTCGTGGGTCTTCTGAGAAGGAAACTTCCAACGCTGCTGTACTCGGCATATCACTCAGGACGTGCTTGCTTCCAGCAGGGATGGATCCCAGTGCCCTCACAGCCCCCAGCCACTCTAGGAGCTCCTGTCACAATGAACTCGGGCAGGGCTGATGGGCCGGGGGCTTGTGCAGAATCACTCCCCAGGGCTGTGTGCACACAGGCAGTGCTGCTGGTAGGCAGCCGGGGACCCAGGCTGCCTGCTGGCAGCAGAGGAGGTGTTGGTGGCTGAGCCTGAGGTACAAAGGCAGGTGACATGTACTTATATAGCCCAGCCACCAGCCTAGTTGCCCAGGGCTTCTGCAGCTGTTTTGGGATGAACAGTTGAGGAACAAAAATGGTGGAAGCACTTTTTAAATCAGAATTTTGTCTTCACACCGGTCTTCAAACTTATTTAACTGCTTAAAGTGTTTGACAGAGTTGTTAAAAAAACAGAAAGAAAAGCAATACCTAAAATTAACTACTTGTAGTTTCTGAGCCATTATATATTATAATTTATTTATTTTTATGTTGATGAAGTAACTGTACTGATATCTTGCATGTTGAGCAGTAGATCTATTGAAATAAAATTAATGACAACCCAGTAGTAAAAGCAAACCTTTACTGTTTGATTAAAAAAGGTGTAAATTAAACTTGGGACCAAGATGATCTTGAACTTCATTTAGTATCTGTGTTTCTTTTCATTTGGCACACCTACTCATACCAGATTTCACACTGGAACAATTTGCTGTTCACACTTGGACATGAGACTCCTTTAACTCGCTAAATATTCCTAGGGATGCTGTAGATTGTGGGTTGGAGGAGAAGGCTGAGCATCCTCTCCTCAGGTGGCATGGAAAAGTACTGCTGAAAGCAAGCAGGAACAAGCACAGGAGGAAACAGGCTACACCTGGTCTTTGCATTGAAAGGCTCAGTGCTAAAACATACTTAAGCACCTGCCCGAAGTGCAGGCTTTTCACCCAGGGACATCTACTTGGTCTCTTGACATAAGAGCACTCATTCTCAATTGGTCTTATCACCTCAGAAGTTATATTTAAGCAGATTATTACAACGGTAGTTCATGTTACAAGGCAGCACAGGTGATATTATAGATAACAGCAGTTGTCTGACTGGGTAAAGCTATAGAGACACTAAACATTTTCACCTGACCCCGTAACAATACCCCCAGTGCCTTCCTGCCCATCCCACCTCATTGCACCCAGCCCCTGGGAACCCACTGCTGGGACACAGTCATTGAACATGTACAGGAAAGTGTACTATACGAGTAGAAGTGACACACTGCTGAGTTTAAAAATGTAGTTCCAGCAAAACTGCCTTCCTCTCAGGTGTAGTAAGTACAATTTTCTCCACTACTTATTCAACCTTGAGTGCTGGGTAAGAGGATTCTTTTATTCCTAATGGAAAGTGATAGTTCTAAATAGCAGACATGCTGTAGTCTTTATTGGAGAAAGCTTAGTCCTTGTATTTTGAAGTTCATCCTAAAATTGATCTGTAAGAGCCATTATTACAATTAACAGTATTTCAAGGTGTGACACATCAGCCTTTTTTTGGAGCTGCTCTGGCTTTCCACACCTTCCCCCTGCCCAGCACTGCAGTACAGACCTTCTTCCTTTGCCAGCAGTTTCAAGTCCTGCCTCACAGTTCCCCATCTAGTGGCAACTGCCCCCTTTCCCAGTGTCCTAAGGAAGAGCTGAACTGCAGAGTGCATAAAGCAAGGATCCACTGACCAGAGGGATCAAAGATATATCTTGACAGGGAATCTATTCTTCAGGGGAATGGAAGAGGAGAAGATGCCAGTGCTGTGTTTACTGTGGGGTGACACATACCTCCTGCTGGAGAACTGGATAATGAGAGAAGAGTCTTGTAGACCTGAAAAATCCATCTGAGTTTGTTAAAGTGGCAGGGAAGAGTAATGTGAGGATTTCCATGGCGTCACATGCCCTTGCCCGCTACCTGTCTAGAAAATCCACTGTTGCTGCAGCTACCATCTCATATTATGATACTGTGACAGAGAGAGCTTTAATACAGAATGTAATCCATGGAGAAATTAGCTCCTTGGTCACCGTACTTTTTTAGGTTTTCAGGTAGAAATTCTAGGTGGACAGCTGATAGAGGAAGCCTTTCCTGGCTGTTTTCAATTGCATCCTTTAGGAATTACCATTGAAGCTACTGCACTGCTTGTGCAATGTTTGTATCTAGTTTTGCGTTCCCTCAGAGACAGTCTTTACCTTCATTACCGTCATTATTACCTTCCTGGATATGTATTTTCATGAATGCTTTCACTTTTTAGCCAGATAGAGAAAATTTCTGCTGTTAGTCTTCCAGCAACTTCTGGCCTATTTCACTTTACTTGATTTCTGCTGAGCAACTTGGTGATGAAGTTGCTCTCACCCAAGCTGCGACTGTTATTTTTCCAAAATAGGCACAATTTTGTGCTTCATATCATGCCTTCGGGAACACATACTTCTAGGTAATCTTTAAAGATTGACAGGTCCTAAACTTTCATGAGTTTTCTCTGCTTTGAGGTTAAGCTACCAGTTATACCACCCCAAGTCATTCAGTCAAGCCACGTCTATTATGCTCACATTCATATGACTCTTATTACAAAAGGTCAAATTAAGGATTTGTAGTCGTGATAGGCCACTGGTTTCTTAAAAACTTACCTTTTGTAGGTGAACTTAGATAGTTTCTGTACATGGAAACTACTGGATTGCTCTCCAGGTCTTCTTTGTGTCTCTCATTGACAACTCTTTCCGTTTCTAGACTGCTTGCCCTACCCCACGTTGCTTCATGGGACAGTGTTGTACTCTCCCATTGCTCTTTGCTTGGTAGCTGCACTCTTAAAATTACCAGAAGAACTGAGATTACATCCTCCAGGTTCATGCCAGGTTGTCTGTCAAAGCAATTCAGACAACTTTGTTTGCTCAATCTTTTAACCTGAATTAAGTCTGTTTCCAGTTACAGGTAAGACACAGGATATCGACAGCATTGGCAAGAGGCCGGTGTTTATTTCCTGAATGAAATTACACAACATCTGCCCTTGTCATGAGTCCCTGATAAATTATCTTTGGCATTCACTACAGAGAAACTGCTGCTATGCAATGGAAATTTAGTTGTCTTGTACATGGCTCAGTTCTCCTCCTCTAACCCAAGAGACAGGTACAAAATAGGTTGCTGAAAACAAGCAATTCAAGCACTTCTCCCCCTTGGATTGCTATCAAATCCCTCAGCGTTACTCGTGCTCCTCCAAGTACAGCCCATTGCCTTCCTGCTGTCAGCCCAGGAAAGGACAGCGTGTACAGATGGGCTTGATGCTTTGAAGGGAAACGTGGAAATCAGAGCTTTGTTCCATATAAGCTTGCTTTGCTATAAACACTGGAGAAATATCAGAACATAAAGAGCTTTGAAAGAAGATTTAAAAAGAAATCAGTGCCTTATCTTCTGTTTGAGAAAGAAAAAAAAATGGTGTGAAGGGCAGAGGGTAAAAAAAGAAAGAAACTGAAATTAGAGAGAAGAGCAAAAAACCAGAAAATTAGTCAAAAGCAACAGGAAACAGGCAGGCACAAATTGCCAATTAACATTCACATCAAAGGAAAATTCTCATCAGAACCGTTTTCTTCTTCTAAGAAGCATCATGTGTTTCCAGTATCTACTGCAGTGAAGCTTTACACAAAAGAAGGCCCAAGAGAATAAGCCAAATAGCCTCAAAGCTTGTGGAAACCATTTTACACAGCTGACAACTAGGACAAAACCCCATAGGAGCCCAGAGCACCGGCATCGCTGCCCTTGCTCACCAGTCAATTTGCAGCCTGGGCCAGGTACAGGTCTGAAGCACAGACGCTGCACGTGTCTCTGGAGGTTCATTTATCCCATGCAGAGCCTCAAATTGCCCAAGAACAACACTATGTCCCACCACCCCCAAAAAACCCAGTAAATTTGATTCCAGCTGGACTGAGCCCCTGGAAACAGCAAGCACATTGCAGTGCTACAAGTGCTGGGTTAAGGTAACTGGGCAGTGCCTGCCACTGTGCGTTTAGTGGGTCATCCCACAGATACCTGCGTGTTTTTGGGGTGTTTGTCACCAGGGTTTGTACACACGGGTGTGCACCTGTATCACAGCCCTCTGTGTGAGTTTGGGCAGTGGCAGTATCTATTTATATGGGCGCCCCTTCCCTGTCTTGCAGCTGGTGAAGGGCAGACAGAAGGTTTTAGTTTCTGTCAGCAGGCGCTGTGGCTCCTGTGGAAACCATTGCTATGCTGCAATCACACTGGTTTGCTGTCAGACAGGCACAGAGCCTGCTCGTTTCCATACTGACAGTGGACACGTGCATCACGGGCATGAGGTTTCTGGGCAGGTAAGAACAAATGAAGAAAGAAGAAAACATTTTTAAATTAGAGAGGCAGAACAAGGCTGGACACAAACACACCGCTTCAGAACAAGAGCAGGTGTAAAGATGAAAATAGTAATTTCTTTGCTGTTCAGTTGTCTACAGAGCAATTAACAGCTGTGATAAATTAATTAAAACATCATTAAAGCTCCAAGTGAGCTCATGCACAGTCAGGCAAGAGCATTTTAAATGGCACATTTGAAAACACGATCAGCTACTTTTCCAGATTGTCTAAAATCTTACCTAAAGATTTGATGGTCAGAGCCTCCCAGCTACAGACCATGCTCCAGCCTTCAAGGAGGACAGAGAGCAAAAACGATAATGTGAATTCATATAGTTTTAATTTTCATGTTTTCCTAACTTTCTATTGGGTAAGCGATTCACTTGACTCTTCCAGAGTCTAAGTCACATCTGCAAGTAACAGTCTTCATTTGCCATTATATTTCCTGTATGAGATGGTGATATTTATAGCAATTTTCTCAGTCCCTCTCCTAGCTGGGACAGAGAAGCAGCAGAGATTTTTGTAACAAAGTACCTGTGGATGGCCATCGGCCCACAACAGAGTGAGTCAGAGGAAATTACTGTTTATAGTTTACAGAACGCATGTGACACTGAGCATGTTTGAAAGCAAAGTCCCTGCCTTGAATAGCTTGGATTTAAATGAGTTGAGGCAGCAGAGGAGGAGGGAGGGCAAGCAAAAGCAAGTCTTGCCAATTCGAGTCATAGTGCCTGATAGTAAGCAAGCAGGAAACAAAATCCTAGCTTGATTATCAACATCAGGCCTGTGCTCAGGTGTCAGTGACTTATTTCCTGGAGATGTCTCAAAACCAAAGTGTATTTAGAAGGGAACTTAGCTCTTGCAATGATGCACATAGGACATTGTACTGTGTTTTCGTGACTAATGGTTGAGAAGTTCAAATAAATGAGCCCAAAAATGTCAAGTATTTCTGCAGAAGACTAGCAGATTGTACATGTGGCAGGTACCATGCACAGGTGGTACTGACAGAAGGACTCCAGTTCCTCAAACATGGAGTTGATGTGATAGAGAAGCATCTTTGGGTGTCCATTCATCAAGTTGGAGCCTCTTAGGTAGGATAATGGATGCAAAGGCGAGTAAACAGAAAATGGCACGAAACAGTGACCTAGTCAAAAAGCTGCCATCAGAAGGGTGTGTGTGTGTATGTAGTGGTAGGGAGGGAGAGGAAGAATTGTAATTAGGTCACAGGGACCAAAAGATAAAAACAGGACAATCTTATCTAATACCTGGGCTGTCACTACGCAAATGCCAGGACAGAGGATGAACAAACAATTAAAAGGGTTTTTACGCAGCTAATTATGATGACAGAGGATTTGTGGAATAAAATCACTAGATTAAAATGTTATTAAAAAGCTAAAGAAAAACTGAAGGGGTAAGCACTGAAGCCATGCCACAAGAGCTACAACAAAAGCTGCCTGCTCAAGAATAAGAGGAATAATGTTTTCGTATGGATTAATTATCAGCAGCACAGTAGGAAACAAACAGTCCACTGAGTTCTTGCAATAGTTTACGTAAGTTACTGGAATGGCTTTAAGTCAACCATGATTACAAGGATGAATCTGGTTAAGACCAAAAACATGTATGGAAGCCAATCATGAAACGAGTTTGTCATTCTGGAGGAAGGAAACAGTAAACAGCAAAATGAAGATGTTCCCATATACTTCAACACGTTCAGAACTATTAAAAAGCTTCCTGTTAAGATAATCCTTAACAAAAAATTGGAATATTCTTATTAAGAAGAGTAAATAAACACTAAAAGTAGATTAAAACCCTTGACCAGAGAACATTCAGCAGCTTCGTTGCCTCAGCTGACAGAAAGAACAAACTCTGACAGGTGGGAGCATGAACAAAAGTTTCCAGAGTATCTCCCTCAGCTACAGCAGTTCTGCTCCAGTAACTAAAACAAAAGCATGTCAGTATATTCAAAGACCAGCAGATTTGAAGACAAACCAAATTAAACACTTAGAAAGATTTATGAAAAAACTTCATAGATTTGTATGTTTTTGTCATACTAGAGAATGACAAAAAGGCAGAAGGTCAAAAAACAGGGAGGAAACAAGACTCTGGAATTTGAGGTCAGTCAGGCAACACAGGAAAAAAATATAAGGAGATAATTTACTGAGCTCCTCTAAGCCTATGAGTATATGCATCAAGAGGTATACCACAAGTGACAGGAAATCCAATATTTAATGTAATTGTGAAGAAACCATCTGTGAAGAGCACAACAAACACACATACAAGTGATTTAATTGAAAAATTATTTTACACACAGGAAAGAAAATGACATTTTTTCATGTTGCGGTCAGAGTAAGCAGTAACACCAGAAGTTATGAAAAAAATTTTTGAGCTAATCAGCCAAAGCTCATAAAAAATATACAACTAATTTGTCCAGTATTTACAGACAAATATAACTTTTCATGAATTCTTTCATTTATTTTCAATTAACACTGAAAACTAAAAAAGTGATTTTGCATGCCACCTCCTCTCCCCAAGTTGGCTATAATTATTATGGGATAACTTAGCTAAGAAGCTCCGTAATACATATTACTGCCATTTTACAAAGACAGCAAATCAAAGGTTGTCCTTGTAGCTGCAACTCCAAGCAGCAAAGTTTATTTGGAATATATTTCTAAAAACAACTCTCAACATCAAACATTAAATGTTCTGCTACAGATGTCATCCCACAACTGAGCAAGCAGCAAGATGTAAATTTAAAACATACAGTACACTTTTACATTAAAGATAAGAGATTACACTGTTAGGCTTCTGGAAACACACAGGACAAATCAGATTATAACAGAAAAAAAAAAAAAAAAAGAACCTTCCTGAGAATTTTAAGATTGCAGTAAGGACTCTCATTTTAAAAAGGTCAAGAGACAAGTACTTCAGATAGTAGCTTCAAACCTCTGAGTGACAGCCCTGCCAGTATGTGGCTCACTTCTGAAGTGGTCACAAGACAAACAAAAAAGCAATCTTGTCGCAACCGGGATTAGGTTTACTAACCATAGCTGCCTGCACCTACCTACACTGGAATTCCTGCCCTCACCCACTCCCTCTCCTGCTGTCTCCACAGAGGTCGACAGAAAGATTCACAGCCCACTGATTCACATTTACACATTCTGATGTTAGATAAAGGTAAAGCTGTGTGTAACTGAAGGTTTTGGAAAGAATGCTTCATCATGTTAGTAAACAAAAGCTCAGCACCTTGCAGATCAAAGAATTTTTAACTAAATATTTCATTTAGCTATTACACATAGAAACGAGTCTAAAATATAATAAAGCAGTAAAAACTTGAACATTGAAGAAATACTCAAAGAACACAGCTGATGTTGTACTATAACATTTTACTTCATTTAAGTACAGAAAATGTCACCCATCCTATGATTTATAAAGTACACAAAATATGTACAGAAAAGAAACCAAACCCCATCAAAAGATGATCATATATGTGCATATGTACATAGAACATACACACCTAAAATGTGCAAATTTCTTTTAATGCAAGTTAAACAAAGCATTTGCAGGATAGAGTTGTACAATGATAATGGAAGATAGAGTACTCTAGATATCCTAATGATGTCTCATATCTACAGCCAGTGCAAACTTACAAGGCACAAACTCAATGCTGATGCTGTAGTGTTGTAAGTTACATTCAGGCACATCTCCATTTGCAGTTCTTCAGAAACAGAGCAATGGAAGTGCTACCTCTGTACTAAACTGCCAGCCTTCTCTCAAAGTTTAAGCACTAAATTGATGTAACTTATATGCTACAGTTACCAGTGGGGTTCTGGGTTAATTTATCACTGGAAAGTCTGTGGCTAAAACAACTGTTATAAAACCTCCTTGCATGTGAAAGTATGCTATTTCCCAAAATACCTCCCATACATTCTCCAAAGACTACATATACCTTGCCAGCCTCAAGACGTGGGATCTTACAGGGTATTACTAATGTTTTTTTCTAATTTCAGTCAAACTGTTGAAGAAAGTTAATCCAGATTAAAAAAAACAAACAAAAAACAACAAACAAAACCCAAAGCAAACAAATCCAAACAATCCCCCCCCAGAGTCAGCAAAACACCTTCCGAGTTACTTGCACTTAACAAACTTCAGTTAAATTGCATAGTGACAGTGTGTAACAGCCAGTAAAGAGTTAAAAACAAAAGCTTGCTGTTTAAGGCAAAATTTTAACACAGCATAGCAGAAAAAGCCAAATACCAGGTCCATCAATATTTAGTCAAAGTACTGGCCCATGTAGTCTTATCCTCACGTTATTTTCTTTCCTACTGTGATAGCAAACCCACACTTGCAGTATACTCGATTAGCAAATTTTGTTGCATTTTCCTAAATGAAATGAGAGCAATTAGTATGTATGCTGATTGACTGATACTGAAAACACCTGACAAATATGTTCTCCACCCCTCAAAAAAGGGGTTTTTGAGCCTACTGGGAGTTTAAAACTCATTTGTATCCAGCTCTAATACACTACCTAAAATGGAACTAATAATTTAAAGCTTCCTAGTATTTATTAGACGTTACCACATCACTTTTCTGTCTCACCCTAAAATTGTATTTTTGTATTATTTTTCAATAGAAGACATTTAATAGACATCTGAGGAAAACAATACAATACAAAAGCTTAAGGGTATTTGCAAAGGTATCTTCGATTCCTTCTGCAAAGTAAGAAAGGAGTGATTTTATTGGCATTTATGTGAGGTGCCAACAATAAAGACACAAGAATACTTTAAAAAGAAAAAAAAAGTTCTAATGCTCCACACGCATCTTTGGTTTAGCCTTCCTGACCAAAGTCTTCTGTAAACTTCTTTAACTTCTCCAGGTCCTGTTCATTAACTGTTGGTTTTGTGCTAGCTAGCGACCTGAGCATATCAGCCTGTCAGAAATAAAAGAAAACAAATCTTTTTAGAAACAAGTATAGGACCACTGCTAAGAATCTCACTGTCAAGACAGGTATGTGTTAAAAAAACCCATTAAAAAGCTCCTATTTACACAAAACTTAAAGTAAGCTTGAACACTCCTGCACAGGGGCAGCATTTTAACGCTGTCAAGACAGACAATGGTCAGTGAGTTTTCCAATAACAAAATTACAACCTCAGGTTTAAGCCACTCATCCATTCAAGTTTTATTCATTTGTTTTTACTGAAAAGAACTTCCTTCCTCTATTTTTTTTTTTCTTTTTTGGTCATTTACTATTTTCAACCCATGTTTACAGCAGATTAGAGTGGAAAAGAATCAGATGTCCCCATGTACTCTTCACGGTCCAGCAACACAGAACAGTAGATTACGATCCATCTCTAGCAAAGTTTTACTGCTCATGACTGGTAATTTCTGTTTTCATTTCAGTCAATTTCCTAGATAAATATTTACATACTAGAAAATGGAGTTTAGAAAAATCATAGATCTATGAAGTTGAAAGCAGCAGATAAAACACCCTATGAACATAAATGGGAAAGAAAACCAATCAAGTCCTAGTTAAATGCAACTGAAAAAAAAAGCAGATGCCCAACATCTCATATTACTATAAAATTATGGGTAAATTCAAAAGTTAGTATCATGATTTTCTACACTTCATATGTCTCTCATCAGACCAGATGTACCCTGCTTAGAAAGAATTAAAGCCTGATCTTTATAAGGACAAGAAATGATTTTGGACACTGACACAACTATCTCTAGTGCATCAGAGCCCAGGTACCATTAGGCGCACACAAGGAACTGTTCTGTTTAATTCCAGGAAAGATTAAAGATTAAAAATCCAATTCAACCATGCAGACAGACATTTAAGGGCAGGCCTGCACCTGCACACATCCTTTTGTGCTTCTTCAGTATGCAAATAGGCACAGAAAATTATTTTCTGTAGTGATGGTTATATTTACAAAGCAGTGCCTACTGTTGGAAAGGTTTGTGATCCCCATGAAATACACAGATTTCTTTCATTCATTACGGCACTGTTTGCACACGGGAAATGACAGCAGCATGGATTTGTTATTTAAGTGCTTCCCACAAACTTTGTACTTAAATTCAGGATCTTCTTTTGCTGCTCTTGAGAAAAAGATAGAATAAGTGTCCAGCAATTATTTTTTTCTTAAGCAGTGATCTAATACTGCAAATTGTCTTAAACAACAGATTTTATTGCCCAGAGCAAAGCAAGAATTTTAATATGCACAAAGAATACAGCTGAAATATCTGTATCACCTGTGATGAAGTTTAACCAAAACCACCATTACATCCAAAATCTTCTTTCATGTTGTTGTTTATGCTTGTATTTATTTAATGGACAACATTTACCTATAGCACATTATGTCCCAATTTACACTGGAAGCAATTTTCCATTTGCCAGTATTAATGCCACAGAGTGATGGGAAGAAAATGCATCCTGGCACAGGGACCCCAAA
Source organism: Margarornis squamiger (assembly GCA_035222235.1). Lineage (NCBI taxonomy): Eukaryota > Metazoa > Chordata > Aves > Passeriformes > Furnariidae > Margarornis > Margarornis squamiger. The sequence goes on along the minus strand of JAWWTY010000077.1, from coordinate 67,536,025 downwards.
AGGTTTTAAATTAATAAAAGCAAAGTGAAAGAACATTGGAAGAGCCAGATGCTGCCTGTGGATGAAAGGACAGCAGCTGCATGCCAGCAGATAAGAACAATAAGAAATGCTTATCAGGGATAGAGAGCTGGCTTTTTCATAAGCATGCCATACTGTAGTGCTGTATATTGAGGATTCATATGTTATCTGGTATGTCCAGCATTTCTGAAAAGAAACAACTCATCCAATTGTCTGGAAAAAGACTCTTTAAGTCTTTTCAGGGTTCTGCAAAGCAAGAAAAAAGTGCTACAAGGAACACTTACCATGGAAACTTTAGGCTCCATTAATTTGTCACCTGGGACTTCCATCCATGTCATTTCTATGGCTTCAGGATCACCTGGAGAGCAAGGGGTGAACAATTCTACCGTCATGTTCGGATTAGACACTGATGGTCCTTTTACCTAAAAATAAGAAAACACTCAGTTTATAGGAGTTATAATTTTAAACACAAAAACCAGAAGCTGAACAACACCCTAGAGCAAAAATATTTCTTGATTTCACGCAGATGCCCTACCCATTGGGAGGACACGTCCTGTGAAATAGAAATTGTATAAGAATAGAATACTGGTATCATTCACCTTGAAAACATGCAGCTGTAGGTACCCAAATTCCCATCGGGTCAAATCCCAGAAGCCACCTCCTCTGAACACCAAGGATTTCTGTGGAAAACTAACACGCCAGGAAACCTACTCGGTGAAGACCACCCTTCCTACTCCCTGGTCTCTTTGGGAGTTCATTCATCACTGGTTAATAACTTTCCAAAGCCTTCTCGGCAATCCTCCCTGAGCGCCCCTCAAGTCAGGGAGCCGGAGAGCGCTGGAACTCCGACATCTCGCATTCCAAAGCTCCCAGCACCTTTCCCAGCACCTTTCCCAGCCCCACGGGAGCAGCGCTCCATGGGAAGCGGCACCACCTAGCGGCTCCAGCTGGGAGAAACATCCTTTTTTTCCCCAGGACTCACGGACAGACCCAAAAAAGCTGCGCCAGGTGTCTGTCTGCTCCCTTTTTGCAACACATTATCTGGTACAAGCGATTCCGCTTTCCTTCATTGTTGCCTGAAGCCCCAAACAAGAAGGCAAAGCACACGCAAAGACTGAAGGACAACACACTAACTTGCTGTTTTTGGCAGAGAGAACTGGATTTGCTATTCCAAACTGCATTTAGAGCACAATGCTGGAGAGCAGATTGTAATATTCAAAATGCACTGACAAACCTTTATTATCACATAGAGCAAGGAATGGCTTACAATTAATTACTAACAATAGAGGAAAACACTTTTGAACTGAGGCAAGTCATCGGTTATGATGCAAATAATAACATTAAGATTTTCCTTATAAAAGTAGGAAATCACATCCAATTAAAGTATTAACACAAGTGGAATCAACTTGGCTTATGCCAGAGCCCTCAAAGCACTGCAGTTGTTGGGGTTTTTCCTTACTTTTTTTTTTTTTTTGAGAAAAAAAAAAGTTAAGATTGAATAATTCCATTTGAGTTGCTCTGAAAACTGTGACAACTGAGGTTATTTCATTGCTCCATGGCAAGCTGAAATGTGCCCCAGATTGTTCCAAATTTGAACAAAAAGCTAAAAGGTAACAGCCCTTTAGCCAGAAATGTCATTGCCACTTACAGTCAACAATAGATAAATACTTCAGACATCACTGCTGCATCTAAAAAATCCCTGATTATATCAAAATAATTGTTTATTTAACAACAAACACAGCTTACATCACAGCGTAACCGTGAGGTGTCCCCAGAAGACAAACTTATTGTCCTCTCATATGTTGGACCATATTGGATTTAAGTGTGTCTTTCTCTTTGAATCTTAAGCTGAATGTGCTCATTGGAAGAAACTACATCGAAAAAAAGAGAGCCTGACTTCAAAGTAAATGTAGCTGTTGAATTCAGGGCCCTTAACCCTTTTATGTCAGACTGAGTTACTGGTAAAAAAACTGTAATTGTGACTGAGATGACAAAGAACTGCTGCCAACACAAGATACATGGTACACGTCTTGACAGCTTAGGATCTAAAATTTTTCCTATACCTGTTCTTTTAAGGAGTGACAAATTAAAGTTTCCCTTTACAGCAGCAAACACCTCTGCAGAATATCCTCACCCACCTTCATATAAGATACATGAATTTCTGTAAAAATCAAAGTTTGCACTGAAAACATACACAAAAAATACTTTTAGTCTGGGTCTACTTTAAAAAATACTACAAATGAAAAATAAAATTTTATTTAACTGATTCACATATTTTATGTATTTTGACCTCTGTTTATAACCATTGATATCACATTTTTTTTTCCCATGTAAGAGCTTAACAGTTTACAGAGAACAATTAAGTTTGAGCAGTACCCATATGTGCAAATTCTCCAGGGGAAAGACATTCCCAGATGTAATGGATTTAGATTGGTAGTAAAGAATGCCAACTAGTTCTTTGTCAGATAAAGTTTCTGAGAGCTAAATACTGTGAAGAAATGTTTCTCAAGTCAGTACACAGCATGTAGAGGTAACTGGAAGAGAAGCCAAACAATGTAGTTTGAAGAGGTGCTTTGGTGTACAGCTAAATAAGCATGAAGTTTCCACATTATAGCACAGCGTCCATAGGGTGCTGCATGTTGCCCAAGCAATGAAACACTTGCTCAGTTGTCCTGCACCTTTACTACTGTCACAAGTAACACTGATTCCATGTTTTTATCAGAACTTTACATGAACCTTAATTTTTCAGTTTGAAAATATGCCAAGTAAACAGAACGTGCTCAAATATAATCCACCTGTTCTCATGTGGATGAGAGAATAATTTTTTATTTCCCAGCATGTTAAGAAACACTTGAGATTGAAAAAGAGCACCTCTGTAACATTCCCATTTAGGTCAAAGTGCAAACTGAATGCTTTTAACACTCTCTAGAGACATTAAGAGTCATAGCAAGAATATTCAGAAACTAGCTCCACCAGACTTATGGCAGGACTAGAGGGGATATGAGGGAGGGAGGAATAGTTCTCCCCAGTCAACAAAAGAGACATGCACGAGCATGGAGTTTACTTGCAAGGAATTTTCTAATTAAGGCAGCTCTCACAGGTGAAATGACTTGAAAAAATTTTTGATTCCTACTTACTTTTTTAAAGTGAGTAGCTGATTGCACTTTTCTAACAGGCTGCATCAGTGCATCGCGTACGATGATGCTTATATCTGCACCAGAATAGCCATCAGTTCTCTTTCCAAGCTCCCGATAATCTGATTCTGTTAGGAGATTGGGAGTTGACCCGAGGTGAAGTTTGAACATTGCAGTCCTGGCATGGTCTTCAGGTAAAGGAATATAAATACGCTTCTCAAACCTGGTTTAAAAAAGAAGAAACAAAGTGTTCCATGGATACAAGCTCAGGCAGGTGCACTGCGGAAAGAAGCTTATGCAAATAAGTGTGCAGTCTGCCCCAATAATATTAGAAAGAAGTAGTTTCAGTATGATAAACCTTTAAAAAAATCTAAGGCAAATATTCAACAACCTGTTCTCAAAAATAACACTTTAGTGAGGGTAAGCTAACATCCAGAATATACCAACTGCTTCCTCTTTGTTAAAAAAATCTTCTCTTCAGACTGAAGGTTTGGTTTCCCAGATACTTTCTGGTAGACTTTGAGTCTTAAAAGAAAAAACTGAGAGGAAGAAGCCTCAGTGTTAAAGTATATTTGAACAGTTTTCACACTCAAAGAAAAACTGTCTGATAACAAGCTGATGCAACAACTTTCTACGCTCTCCAACTAAATTAAAGAAAACCTCACAGATGGAAGCAAATTTGAAGTCATATTCTCAATGCAGTTGTCAGTAACTGCAGTTTCTCCTTTGAAGCAGCATCTGTTCTCATTGTGGGGATTACCTCCCACCAAAAAATTAAGAGGGACTCCAAATTCTGTAGAACATAACCTCACAGAGTGGCCCAAATCGATGAAAAATTAATGTAATTACAGTCATTGTTGTACAAATCCCTTTAAGTCTGGTGGGCAAGAGTTAGAGAACTATTCTTTCACACTGCAGAGAATGAGAGAATGGTTTGGGTTGAAAGAGACCTTTAAAGTTCATCCAGTCCAACACCCCTGCCATGGATAGGGACACCTTCCACTAGAACAGGTTGCTCAAAGCCCCATCGAGCTCCATCCTGGCCTTGAACACTCCAATGATGGGACATCCACACCTTCTCAGGGCAACCTGTGCCAGGGTTTCACCATCCTTATAACAAAAAATTTCTTGCTTATGTCCAACCTAAACCAACCCTCTTTCAGTTTTAACCATTACCCCTTGTCCTGGCACTACAGGCCTTGGAAGAAAAACAACACCTCTCTGTCTTTCTAATAATCTCTCTTGAAAGGCCACAATAAGGTCTCTCCAGACAACCTTCTCTTTTCCAGACCAAACAGTTCCAATTCTTTAAGTGTGCCTTCACAGGGAAGGTGTTCTGATCATTTTCACAGCCCCTTCTGGACCCAGTCTGTCAGGTCCATGTCTGTCTTGTACTGTGGACCCCAAAGCTGGAATTTCAAGAATGACTTGAAATTTTAAGCAACACATTCACCTCTGAATCTGTCTCACACAACACTGTAGCCATACAGGTAAGAAGAGACCTATGGAAGTCTCATGGTCCAAGCCCAAATCAAAAGTATGGTCAGCCAGAATTAAGTATATAAATAAAAGTCAGTGTCAGTCACAAAAAAGCAATGTTTCTTTAGCCTACAAAAACAGCCATTATCCAAGCTGTGTCCTCATCTCAACATAATCATATTTGTCACACAGCTGTGTTTGTCCTCTGCTTGCTCTGTAGCTCAAAGGAAGATCCAGCTAATTAGATACAGGTATGGAAGCCCTTTATCTACAAAACAGCAGTTAAAACATGCACTGAAAAATCATAAGTTATGCCTGACCAATACAAAAACATGGTGTTTCTGTGTAAGGTTACACTTCCATGAAAGAACTCAAGCTACTCACTGGTTTGTTAAGAGCTGAAAAGGAAAGCTCTACCCACCCTTACCCTTCTGAGGTGTGCATTTTCTAACTTGTTCCCCAAACACATTAGAAAACCAACAAGCACGCAGAAAACTCCTCTGTTTCTTCAAGCATAATCATTTAACCAAGAAATCAAATAAACTACAGAGCCAATATAAGAATGAACAACCTACCTCTCTAAAGGGGCAAGGGACTACTAGTTTGGCTCAGTTCATCTCATGGAATTGAGTTGCAGAACATTGGCCATGTCTGCAAACATGAGATGGATTACGACCTCAAGTAGTCTCTGACTGAACCCTCACACAAGCTGTGAATTTCACATCATGAAAAAAATGCCATCATACCTTCTCCTGATAGCAGAATCCAAAACCCAGGGTATGTTTGTTGCTCCCAAGACCAAGATTCCTTCATTGTCAACACCAACCCCTATATCAGGGCAGAAATAATTTCACTGTTTAGATGATAAACAGAGACTCTTAAAAAGTCATCCAAATTTAACAGGGTGGAAGTGCAGTTATTTTTAGTGTTCTCATGCAAACTACACTTAAAATACATATCTTAATTCCTCTGTCTGATTCTGAAAACCAAATAAACTTACCTTGCATCTGGACTAGAAATTCTGTTTTTATCCGTCTGGCAGCTTCACTTTCATTTTCACTTCTTGACCCACAGAGTGAATCTATCTCATCAATGAAGATAATAGAAGGTTTGTTTTCTCTGGCAAGCTGGAACAAGTTTTTCACTAATCTTAAAGAAGGAAACAGCTTCAGTTATCTTAATAATTACACCAGTAAAAACACATAACTTCAGATTGTGATACAGTTGTTTCCTTTAGAGAAAGCAGGAAAAAAAGTATTAACATAAAGCTGCTCAAAGACATAACATTCTTCCAGCTCCAAGGCTCAGCATTTTACTGAGTGAGACAGTCCAGCATAAAGAGAAGTGAATAAATTTAGATTGCTCCAGGCACAGTTTTGCAAGAAAAAGCCCTTTTTCAGTTTACATTTCTACATGACAGCCTGGACTATACAAAACCACCACTCTAGACAGATTCAAAGGAACATGGCTTTCTCTTTCTTAACTTAATCAAATTAATTCTAGAGATTTTGTAAGAAATAACATGTATTTCTACTTTATACAACTTTACTAAATAATTACTATGGGGCAAGAAACATTGGTTTGCAACAACAACAAAAAAACACCCACGAAAAAAACCTCACCCTAAAAACAAAACCCGAAATACTCCTAACCATATCACATTAACACATTTTACTAAGTTAAAAATAAATAGGAACACACTGGGAAATTCTTCACATTACACTACTAAATCTCAGGCAATAGTCTCAAACGAAGTCAAACAAAATGTAATGAAAGCTAAATTCCAGTTCTGTATGCCTTTTGCAACAGAAGAAAAGCAGCTTAAGGTTTCCAGCTTTTGGCAAAAAACCCCCCTCAGTTCAAACACTTTATCCAATGGCCTTTTTTTCCTCTTCTATCAACTTCAGATAGTGTTGCTGAGTTGTCCCACACTTCAAACTACTGAAGCATGGTTTTGACAAGTATTCTTATCATTACATGAAAGTACTTTCTGCATAAACCCAGAGCTTTTGACTAATTAGGAAATCTTTACTGGAAACCTAGATGGACAAATTCTTGCACTTCTAGACTGCAGCAAATACATCACTTCAGGCCTCCTGGCCTTCACATATGACACAGTAACAAAAAAAAAAAAGAAGTAGCATGAGGACCCCCAAAATTTCCTTTCATGGTTGTTTCTCTCCTTCAGCTTATTTCTGCAAGTCTCTTATGTCCTTCTGACTTTGCCTGAAATTAATATGAATTAAAAAAACACCTCTATATAGACAAAGAAATGCCACACAGATGCTAGGACAGATGAGTGGGAAGATGCCAAGAAGCAAAGTAACCCAGCACTTCAGACTGATGCAGTGTGCACTGACAGCTGAAGTCAGAATGGGAATGAGCTCCACAGTGCTCCCAAAACCTTTCTGAGGTAGTTAAAGAACTGTCTTGAGCTCTGAAGAGATCTAGATGCCGCTTCTCAAAATGCAGCACATGATGGTATCTTTACATGGCAACACAGCATGAAGCATAGGAACACCTGAAGTCTGTTTTCAAAAAGACAAGACCATTCCCTCAAATTCAAGTTCTTTATAGCAACTTATCTAACTCTATATTAATCTCTTCTTGACAATGTTTTCCTGGACCTCTGGCAACTCCAACTTACTTTTCACTTTCACCCAACCACTTTGAGACAAGGTCAGATGAAGATACTGAGAAGAAGGTAGAGTTGTTTGCTTCTGTCGCCACAGCTTTTGCTAAATAAGACTTCCCTGTTCCTGGTGGTCCAAATAGGAGAATCCCTCTCCAGGGGGTCCTCTTGCCTGCAAAAGAGAAATCAGCAGTCTTCAAAACACTAGAAAAACTGAACCTATTTTCTGATTATGCCTCTCTAATGCACTCAAAGGTTTTCCACATCTACCCACGAAACTTCTGTCAGATGGATCACAATCTCTTTGATAGGAGCCCAGCTGCTATAACACCCTTCATGGGCCCCAGTGTCAGTTCTCACTGGGCAATAGTAAATAAATGCTGTAATTCTGACCTGTAAATAGGTGTGGAAATTTAATGGGCAAGATGACTGCCTCTTTAAGTGCTTCTTTGGCACCTTCAAGGCCAGCAACATCACTCCATTTGACATTTGGTCGCTCCATAACAATTGCTCCTATAAGGAAAGATTGTATAAGTTAGTGATGCACGTATCTTTTCACAACTACAACCAATTCCATTTGGCAAAGGAAAAAAAATAAATCTATGCCCATGTCTTTACTGAATAAACCCAGAGCATTTCTAAGTAGATATAAACACTGAATTCCATTAGTCAAATGGATGTTATTTCTACAAAAACCTGTCACATTGTTTTACCACAGTAAACCATGGATAACCAGAATACTTGAGTCAGCAGAAATCATGCAGGAACCATCTTGTCACTAACCTACCATTGCACTAAACCACCACTGCAAAAAATTTGGAACTTCACTTTAAACATTGTAGCTGCACTAGCTCAGGATTCATAAGATTCTCCAGCAGATGAAGTAACTTGTTTGGTATCTCCAGATGTGCAGCAACAATTGGATCATCTAATGGTAAAGAGGTTTGAGAGCTAGGGCTGAAAGCATCAGAAAGATTACATGGAGCCTGCTTAGCTGCAGAAGTATCTTCTTAGTCAAGCCATGTTCTCTCAAAGTTTACTACCAAGTCTCATATTCCTCAATCAATGAGTTCAGCCAACTCAGCTGTAATTTAGCTTTCTCTTCAAGCTTCAGATTGGTTAGTCTAACATACTAAAATTATTGTGTTTCTACTACTTCTAGATGGAAAAACCTGGAAGTCAGATAATAACTGAATATTAGATCTTGCAATTCTAGCCAAGGCAAATTCAAAACATAAGCGAAATTTTCACAGATGAACAAATGTCAACCAATCCAATGCTTATCTAAATACTCAAACACACTGAAAGCTTTGGTTCTCTATTTCTCTACAAGGGGGTTTCTGGAATTTCACAGTTGACTTTCACCAGGTATTTTCTTGGCATTTTCACTCAGGCCTTCCGAGCTCTGTGAAGTAATTTAAGGCTTTTTTGTTTCTACAGGACTGAAAAATTACCATTACTCACTGGCTAGTGAATAAAGCAGATACCACCTGCTAACTTTTTAAATATATCCTTTGAGATTTTTTCTTTCACTGCATTCCTCTTTTATAAGATTGACACGAACAATTTCTGTTAACAACTGCAATTATCAATTTGGAATTTAGAGTCAAAACCTAAAATCATATTGTTTAAGATGCTAAAAATACTAGAGAAAGCTAATTGTGAACCATCTTATCTTGCAATCCATATACTGGAATTCAGCTACCCATTTTCAATGCATTCAATTCTTTTACTAGGTTGATTACATCTCAGTTTTTCTTAAAGTAAACAAAACTATGGACTCCATCATTAAAACAATTAGCAGAACAGGTAACAGTTCAGATAGGAGCAGGAGACTAAGCAGGCAATCTGCACCAGACAGACCATGAGAACTGAAATCACTGCACTGTAAGAATTCACCTGTACCACAACAGACATGGAGCTGGAACTGTAGGCTTCCTAATTTTGTAGGTGTAAATGAATAGCTGGAAGATTAAGCAGCAGGGTGCAAAAGGCCTTTAAAATTCTGAACAAGAGTAATCACAACAGACCCCCAACTACTATCCAGTCTGAGTGCCACCTGGCCACTTCTTCCACAACAATTCAAGTTGCTATCATAATAAAAATCTAGATACCTAGAGATACGGGAAAGTTCCATAAGGCAAAGTGAGCTAGGAGTAACAAGGCAGCAAACTTAAATACAGGAAATTTCTGTGGCTTTTTTAGGAAGTAAAATGAAAATTAATAGTCTGAAGACTGCACAGGGCTTGTATATTGTTATCTGAGTAACACCTGTGTTAAATTTAAAGGCACCAAGAATCTCATACTTGAGACTTTCAGGCAATCAGACGTGTAAGCAAGAAGGCTGTCATTTCATAGAAAGTATCACAGAAGATCTGGATGCAAGAAAGTATTCTTGAAGTAGGACCTGAAGGTCAGATGCATGGGGGAGGAAACAATGTCTTTATAGTGAGAGACAGGGTAAGAGTTCTATGCTCAGCAATTTTCTGTAATTTTTAAAAAATAGGAAACTGTTCCATAGAACTGTACATAGGATTAAATAAATGTGCAGAGGAGTAGAAAAGGAACGGGACAGTTTCTGAAAAACAGGAGAACAATGAGGTTTCTTCAGATCCACAACCACCTTCTGTCAGGGAAACTCTGAACACTTCTTCACCATTACAGGGTAATAAATATGAAAAAGTCCTCCTTTTTACTGCATACAAAACTCCTGGTAGCTGCTATACATTGCATCACTGACTGTATCCTGCATTTGAGTTCAAAACTCCAAACTATTATGGTACTTAACTGGGAGAGCATCATCACTGTATATGGGAAAATGCTGCGCATTATTATAAATGGGAAATAGCCCATGTTCTTTACTGCTAAACTTGAGCCCAAGCTTTTTTGTGAAAATAGCCCTGCTTGCACTAAGTGTTTGTATGATGCCCATTACTTTACCCTCTAGGCCATACTCTAACGCACTTAAGAGTAACAAAATACTTATTCAGTTTAGCCAATAGTTACCTGGGATTTTGCAACTTCTCCTGTTGGAAAATGCTATCCTGAGAGATGGTACAATTTTAACATGAAGCACAGGGTACAGGAGATACGTTTCAATATAGTCACTGTATAAATTCAAGGCACACAAGTGCATACTTCCAGGAAGACTGTTTTTGAATGTGAAGAGTACACATTAGTTGAGCCACTTACAGACATTAAGTTAATCTATGGCATTTAGATGGCAAAAATGTAGGAACTTGCTTGACTGAAGTCACTCCTATTTAAAGAAAAGGATGCTTCAAATTACCTTGAAGTTGATTCTGTAGCTTCTTTTTTTCAGGATCCTCTGATTCCCCTTCCCCATCACTGTCATTCCTGATTTGGAAACAAGGAAAAAAAATTTGAAATACAGTAAGAGAGACCACTGTCTTAGGGTAGAAATCAGAATGACAAAAGCAGAAAAAACACCAGGCTGAGGAATGAAAGAAACGCTGAGATGCTTCCAGACATCTACAGGTTTATATGATTGTACTCCTGCTTTTGTACACTTTTCTGGAATTTTTCTATATTTTTTTTCCAATTCACCCTCCTTGTCTTTTCAACTTCCTCTTATGGGTCTGAGCCCTCTTAACACACTTGTAAAAGCTCTGAGCCAGCCTTTAGGAAACAAAAGCCTCATATCCAGCAACACAGGAGCACTAAAATGGTTTATTTGTAGACACAAGGCACAAGTGCCAATCTGGATTTGCAGCAGGACTCAGCCAATTCCATCGAGTACTATAAAACTCTACACTCTCATCAGAGCAAAGGAAGCTGGAAAGTAAAGAAGGGAAAAAGAGACTAAATAGTGAACAACTGGAGTGGAGGTCGCAAAAACACACATAACTTCTGTGGTATTATCAATTCCTTCTAAAATAAACCATCAGGACACAGTACAGCTCGCAAAATAAAATTTTATTTAATTATGATTATTATTATTATGAGATGGAAGAGTGATGTTTTAAGAAACAAATTTAGGTATTCAGGACTGCTAAAAGGGCAGTCCCACCAGAAGGTATCATCCTGAACCTTTCCTCTCTCTTATAAAGGTAATAGCAAACACAAAAGAGGCTGGGCTTGTTTGGGTGGCTCTGCTTGTTCAACTCTCTGATATGCAAAGTGAGAAACAAATCTCATAAAAGGAAAGCAGCAGAGAGACCAGGCAGCAGCAAGACATTACAGTAATTCAGTCCATCTTACAGAACTTTACCCCACATAGAACTTTTCAACTCTTATCAAGTGTGAGACAGATCAAACTCAGTAAGCCCAGTAGTCATCAGTCTGAATTGATTTTCTAGTTAGGAAGTATTTAAATGCAGAAAAACTTTAAAGGTCATTGGGCTCATTGCCATTAAATCCAATAATCATTTGATTCAGCTGTTAGTCTGAAACAGCTTTCATTCTTCAGTGAATTTCCTATGCAAATGTTCACACATTTTAGTAAACAAGCACAGAAATGCCTGCGATGGTAATTCACGGTATTTTTCTTATCCCACTGTATTTCAGCATTAGTAGTCATCTGGAGCATTTCAAAAACACTACTTAAAATGATCTGAGAATAGTTGAATTTTAGAATAAGCTGAGTTCAGGAAGTATTTTGCTTTACCTTCTCCAAAAACATACCCTTTTCCATCAGTAGGACCAGATTCTTTAACAGGCTTTGGTGCAGTTTTTTCTCTCTTTTTCAGATATTCTTTCAGCTTTTCTGCTCTGTCCAAGTATTCTGTACACTTCGCTCTAATGCTTTGTTTTGCTTTATCACCCTGTGCTTCATCTAAGAGTTTGAAGAGAAATGATTCTTAGTTAACAGCAAAACACACTTGCATCAATCAGAAAACAAGACTAAATCTCTGTGTTCTTTATATCTTATCAATATAGCTCTCTGAGGGCTCCCCACATAACCAAAAACTTCAACTACTTATTTTTCCACTGTACCATGGAAAGGAGTGACAGAAAGAATGTATCACGTAACAGAAATCAAATATACACCTGAGCATTGCCTTGGCTTAAAATCTGACTGTAAAGGATTAAGGACAACAGCACTGGAAGCTTTTCTGTCAGCCTTTTGAGCTGCTAGACATTGCTTTAATAACTGATTTTCTAAAATAGCTCATCAAGAAGCTGCTTGTGCTAAGCAATTTTTATTGAGAAGCATACTTGATTTTTCCACTGCTCGCTAATTTTAAAAGATGAAAAAAAAACATTATATAAAACACCAGAAAGAATTAGGTGTGTTTCAACAGCCATGCTGTTCTCATAATCACTATTACAGTATTTCAAATCAGCAATCAACATTTGATGCCAGGTTTATGTGTTAAATTTCCAAAAGTATATTGGTATTGTTAAAAGTACAGAAAGTGATATTCTGAGAAAGTCTACAGGATATAAATGGATAGGAAGTGATAAACACAAAATATCCTAATAATAAAGGACTATAAAGAAAACAGTGATTTTTTCCAAATCAGGGAGACCTCTAAGTGCACTTAGATTAGGGCTGTTACCTACATTAAGAAAGCCCACTGCTTGCATACAAATGCTGGACATGGCACAAAAGGTTACACAGAAGTGTGAAAAGCATAAATAATGAGAATACGGAAACTGAAGAAAAGTTATAACACACAAATCCATCTCACACATTTTCTTGGCCAAGATGAACAGCAAGACTATGACATTAAGGAGGAAAAAAATGCCAGCAGAGAAGGTGTAGAAAGGCAAGCAGCATGAGTCAAAAGGAGCAAAGCCCACTCCATAGATACAGCAAAGACTTCATGCGTAACATGGATTTCAGAACAACAGAAATACAGGGATCCCTGTACTTATTGTCACATTTCCTCGTGCAGTGGCCAGCTTGAAACACTGCTACAAAAGTCCAGAGCAGAGACAGCAAACAGCTGCCTCCTGTCTTAAAAAAGCCTAAAACAAAAAACAAGTAGAAAATAATCCAATTTCTTTCAAGAATGGAGCAAGCACACAACACAGTAAAGGCAAAAGCTGAAAAATATACAACCTCAGTCAAACTACAATTAGCAAGTATCAGCTGCTGATGAGAGTAAAAATTTAAATACTGATGTTAACATACGAGATTACTCTTGTGCAATCTGACTACTAAACTCTACTTAATCATCCAATACATTACACTTACATTTAATAACGTGGAGAAAATACTGCACAGCATGTTGGTACAGGCGGAAGGCTTCCTCATAGTTCCCTTCTTTATCTTCTTGTGCTGCCTTGCTAGCAAGGTCTATTGCTTTCTGTAACACAAACAAGTAATTAAATGCCGTGCAAGAGCAGTTTGCACTGCCAGAGAGAGTTTAAGCTGCTAGTCTCTTTATTGATGGCCAGTTTTCCTGCTCTTCAACATTTATCCCCAGAAATTGAAGGCAATTGATTGTAAGCCTTAGGTGGTGTTTTGTACATGGCACAGTATTTCCATTCTTTCAAGAACAGAGATTTAACAAACTGCTGAAATCTACCAGCACACAAGAAAGCATATTGAGGAGAAAAAGTTTATGTGTACTAAGCTGGAACTACTACTGGATTGTCTATGCAGTTTTCCTTACCAGTCTCTTGCATTGATTATACAAAGATTTGGAAATCCACTATAAGGTTGTTTTTATTATCACAGACCTAGCCACTCTGAAGTAGGGCACAGCTGTGGTGGTTAGGGACATGATTTAGTGGTGGACTTGATAGTGCTGGGTTAATGGTTGGTCTCAATCTTAATGGTCTTTTCCAACCTTAACAATTCTATAACTCTGACTGATGACATCAGTAAACCCCATAAACAATGAAATCAATACAGGAAGTACTTGATTACAATCACTGAAACTAGTACTATCACTCTTCCAAGCCTAAGCTGGGAGACATCTTCAAGGATTAGTTGCTTGGTTTCTCTAGAAGGATTTAGGTTCTTGATATCCAAGCAAGAAATTCTAATTACTTCTCCAGTGGGAGAAATAACCCCCCCCACCCCAAAAAAAAAAAAGACAGAGAAGGAAGCCAAATTTTGAGCATCAAAAAATTCTGTGAGAATTTATGAATGGATTTTTAATTTATTTGTTCAAATAGATCTGACTGTAATCTAAGCCACTGTATTGCACACAATGGCCTGTGGATTTATTCCTATCACCACTATTCCGTTGCTCTTAAGTGGTTATTACTTTTTATTACACCTCCCTCCTTGGAATGCCTATGTCAGTTCAGGACAACTAAAACTCTCAGTTTTAACCACTCTTTCATGTAAGTTAAAAAAAGGCAGCTGGTGAGCCAGAGTTAACCAACACCAACTAAATCTTCTATAACCCCTCATCTATTTTTTTCACATTCACTTTTTTTTCCTAAGAATTGTTAGTATGCTCAGTATAATTAACGTCAGGGAGCAAGTTGGAGAGTTTCAGTTTCAGTTTCAGCATGGATTTTTCATTAAACATTCCAGTACAGATACTCTTGCCACTATCCAGACTTGCTGTGTTTCAGGCAAAACAAAGCTAGTAAACAACAATCATGAAAGAAACAGCAAAATCTCTCATTCTGTTGTGAACCAATAAAGTGTACTCTACGGCTCTGTTGTGGAAAGCATTGGAACACTGTAAGCATCTGTGTCTCTGAAACAGGATTTAGTCTTTCCTTTTTTGGAGAAGCCAGGAGCCATTAAGCAGTTTCCCAGATACAAATGGGCAGCCCCGTCCCTGCAGCTCATTTTGTGCTGGCTCTCTTAGGCCTCTTTGTGCACCGTTCAAGTCTAGTAAAAGAGCAAGAATTAACCCCAAAAAGAAATTTCTTTCTTCTTGAAGTTCTTAAGTCCCTTCAGTGACTTAAATTGCCATGGGGCAGTCCAATGACTTCTAGATCCAGTACAACAAAGACAGTGATATGTGGCACTAAATTCAAAGAATAAATGGCAAAGAACACCTGCTAAAATTGCTAGAACTGTGAGAAAACGGCATATTGCAGACCTGCTCCTCTGAAACAGAAGAAGTCTACATCACATATTGCCTGGTTTTGGTATACTCTGGTTTTGTAAACGGCCAAAGACTACTACCTGGCTATTAGATTCTCAGCTCTAATACTTAATTACATCAACTGCACCCTAGCCTGTTACTGTGAAGAACAGCACTGCTATCAAAGAGAAAATCATTATTAGAAAGTTGTACGAGCTAGAGCATAGGTGACTGTGCTCTAACTACCCCTAAAGAAACAAACTGTGTTCATAAGGCTGTGGTTTGATGAACATCACCCTCAGAAAGAATGTCAGCTTAACCAGGTGACATTCTCCTTCTGTTTATTCTGGACCCTGTAACATTTCCTCTAGTTTTACCAGTATAAACATTGCACTGTCAGTGTAAATACTGCATACAGAAACGACCATGGTTCAAACAGTTGAAGAGAAAAGGGCCTATTTTGAACACAGGTCACTTCTAGATCTGTTTTGCCAGCCAGCCACAGCTCTGATTACACACCCCGACCGAGGCTTAATGCACAGAAAACGAAGCAGGCAAGGACTTCCCACAACCAGCAACCTCAGAGGGAACACAAGCCAAGCTATGCTTCCAGACCACAGGAGGCAACAGCGCTTTCCAGGCAGGCACCAGGCCCCGCTGCCCTGCAGGGACCCCCTTCCCCAGGGGCTCAGGGACCGCCTTTCCCCAGAGGGGCTCAGGGACCCCCTTTCCCCAAGGGCTCAGGGACACTGTCCCCAGAGGCTCAGGGACCCCCTTCTCCAGATCCTCAGAGACCCCCATCCGCAGAGGGGCTCAGGGACCCCCCTTTCCCCAGAGGGACTCAGGGACCCCCCTTTCCCCAGAGGGGCTCAGGGACCCCCCCTTTCCCCAGAGGGGCTCAGGGACCCCCCCTTTCCCCAGAGGGGCTCAGGGACCCCCCCTTTCCCCAGAGGCTCAGGGACCCCCTTCCCCAGGGGCTCAGCGCCCGGTGCCGATGGGGGGTGGCCCTGCGGGCTCTGCCGCGCCCAGTCCCCCCCACACACCCTTGGGCTGCGGCTGCCCGTGGCTATCCCGACGGCGAGCAGGAGCTGTTCGCTCTCCCTGTCCCGCCCGCAGGACACCCCCGGGCCAAGGGACACCCCCGGGCCCAAAACACCCCCCTGGCCCAAGGGACACCCCCGGCCCAGGGGCCGCCCCGCCCGGGCAGGGCCGGCGCCGCCCTACCTGCAGGTTGCTGGTGTTGCCCGCCATGGCGCGGCCAAGGGGGGGAAGGCAGCGGGGAGGGGACCCGAGCAGGAGGGCGGGCCCGCCCCAGGACCGGGAACCGGGACCGGGACCCCGAACCGCGGCCTCGGCTGGCCCTTCCGCACCGCGGGCCCCACCGAGCCCCGGCCGCTTCCGGTGCTGCTTCCGCTTCCGGGCGCGCCCCGAGTGGCGTCACCGCCGCGTCAGGGCCGGGCCCGCCCCGGGACACCGGGCGGGACACCGTGCGGGACCCGCCCCGGGCGGGGATCTGACCTGCACCCCCTGACCTGCGCCCCCTGAATTCTGTCGTTGGCCTGCACCCCGTCCCTGACCTACACCCCCTGAACTCTGTCCCTGACCTGCACCCTGTCCCTGACCTGCACCCCTGAACTCTGTCTCTGACCTGCACCTTGTCCCTGACCTGCTCCCGGTCCCTGACCTGCACCCCCGGAGTGCCTGGGACATGGAACCGGTGGGATTGGGGGGCACCTGGGACACCCCAGGCAGGATCACCCCGGGCAGGGTCACCCCAGGCAGGTGACACAGGAGCTCATCCAGGTGTGTCTGGAGTGTCTCCGGAGGGGGAGATGCCGCAGCCTTCCCGGGCAGCCTGTTCCAGGGCTCTGCCACCCTCAGTGTAAAGAATTCTTCCTCACACTGAGGTGGAACTTCTTGTTCTGGTTTATGGCCATTGTTCCAGTGCTCTGCCACCCTCAGTGTAAAGAATTCTTCCTCACACTGAGGTGGAACTTCTTGTTTTAGTTTATGGCCATTGCTCCTGGTCCTATCACTGGACACGCCTGGAAAGAGCCCAGCACCACCCTTTTGGCACCTGCCTTTGAGATATTTATATGCATTAATGGGATCCCCTCTGAGTTTTCTCTTTTCCAGACTAAACAGGCCCAGCCCTGTTTAATCCCTCCTGACACAGCCATCAGGCATCAAGTGTCACTTGCCTGTGGGTCACTAATGAAGCTCAGGTGACAGGTGATGCTCAGAGTGTGGAGAGGAAGTGACTCAACACACAGCCAAATTCCAAACCAGTTCTGTAAAGCCAACTTGCTGTATGGATACAGATGTCTGCTGAATTAGTGCCCCATGGTACTTAAATTCCTTTAGGGCAAAAACAAAAAAAAGGAATATCTGGGAAACTTCACTAGATAATAGACCCCATTCTTCCAACTACCTCCAAGTAACCACAGTGCAAATTTGACTTAATGATTGCAGTGTCACTTTTTTCATTTTGTTTTGTAATGAAACAGTTCACTGAACCTTTTTGATACTGGTGGTAGGCTGGCTGTTTTAGGCAGAGGGAAAAAGGCACATATCCATGTCCCCCCTGTACCAGGGAAGGTCATGTTAATATTTTCCTCAAGTATTTTGGTAACTGTCCTCATGTATTGAGGATGCTTGGCTGATTTTTAGACATGTTCAGTAGCAACTGTTCTCCTTGGCTCAACTGCAAACATGTAAAGACATGATGTAGGAAAGATTAAGTCATGTAATCAGGCATTGGAAAATGAGATGGTAAAGGGAGTTGGCCACAAAAGACAACTGAAACTGGCCAAAGTGAAGGGAGAGCTGATGATTTCTAAAGGAACCTTATGGCTGTGTGGTCATCAGGATTCCAGCATAGCATCCAGGGTGGGAAGTGCTCAAGAAAACTCTGTAGGTTAAATCACAGGTTTTTTTCTTATTCCATCTTCAAAGGATGAGGCAAAACCATCCCTTTCATTCTTTCACAGTTGATTATGCCCTTGGGCTCCTTTTAACCTCCTTTTTATTTAAAATACACTACTTCCTTGGGGATGTAATTTCCATTTTGGCTTTACCTTCTCATTCTGATTAGTGCAACGCATTCTCAAGTATGTTCCTGATGCTAATATTTCTATCTGTGTCCTCTGTACCTATGATTTTTAATTCGGTAATGTTATATTTAGCTTTCAGACCTAGGTCTAAAACAATAAGTATGTCACAAGTGTGTAAGTAAGTAAATGCCTCCCCAGTCACACTGAACTGGCTTCTGAAACTCCAGAAAAAATGACAGTGTGATTAAAAAAAAAATATCAGAAAAGGCACTGCTGTCATTACAGATAAGAGGCTAAATTTTGCACTCCTTAGTTAAGTCTTACTCATACAGTATTCCTGCTAGAATTTGACTTTGCATCTCGTTTTGCCTGAGGAAAGACTGAATGAATGCTGAGTAATGACATCAAGATTATTTCCTGAGAAGCTAATGAAGTGTCATGTCAAGGGTATATCTTCAGTTTGAGGGACAAGTACAGTCACATTATCTAATACTTCTCAGTGCTGAAGTTCCTGTGTTACCATATTCTAAGAATTCATGTCATAATGATTGTGTACAACGAAGTGTAATGAAAATAGAACATAGTAAAATTGTTAACATGGGTACCTGTTTGCCTCAGCTAAGTCCATCTCATCATTGCCTGGGGCATTGTTGCTCACACTGCTATGGCGTTAGGTGGCAGAGGCATGGACAGTCTCTGGTGTTTCCTAAGGCTGAGTAAGCTGTTGTGGTGAATGCTTCCTGCTACCATATCATGGTATGGAAGGAAGGGGTCCACCTTGCATGTTGCCTGGACACCATGGACCAAGAATAGATGGATACATCAATAAAACAAGATGTCTGCAGCCCAGCCAGGCTTCATATCTGTGATTCCTCTCTGCTACTGAAGCTGATAGAGATGACTAATGTCATTATCAGTGTGAGACTGGTATTAACTGGATGACATGAGAGCCATGCAGTTAGGGGAAATCACTGCCTTTGAGAGCTTAACAGTGCAGACAGAGAAGACAGGAAGATACAGCCTCTAGTTTTTATTTTTCTACCTGATGAAATGATGCTGAAAGATCAATCTGAATCCCATTACATAACCTTGATCCAGTTTGGTGTACACACAGTGAGCTCATGCACCCAGGACTGGCCATGAACTTGCAGTACAGCTGTGTCCCCTTCTCTGCACTGGGGAACATCCTGGGGCAGAAAGCAGGAGCACTACCCTTCTAAGATGTTCAACCCCCCAGCTGTCCTTGGGAACCTGTCTGCCTGTAATGCAGTGCCTGTGGGAGTACTGCTGCCATGGTATTCCCAGGTGGATGCTGCCATACCTAACCACTTCTAATAGCACTGAAACCACACCAGCATTGTGGACGAGGGCTGTGTCCTAAGAGCTCTTATTCCTAATGCACTTCACGCTCTGAGTGCAGAGAGGATATTATGTAGCTATGGAGCCCAGGAGGAAAACAATTAAAGCTGCATTCAAGACCAGAAAGACTGAAGACAAAATAAAGCCATGTTATGTCTGTGGTGCCAGAGACAAGAGGGAGCTTCGGGGCAAGACTTGAAGCACTGGATTTTGAAGAGTTAAGTGCTCCTCAGACTCTATCCCATCCCATGGGTCTGAGGTGGATGGTGGCAATATATTTCCTGCCATAGGACTGTAATGGGTCTGGTTGTGCCTCCCCAGAGAAAGAAAACTTATATTTGTAACTTTTGAGCTAAACTCTTCAGATTTCTTAGTCATGTTAATTTTCACTCTACTTCTGGTTTAATTTTCAAACTTGGAAGATCAAAATATGTAAATGCTTGAAAGCACACTATGATTTCGAATCAGGTGTGTGTGTGTACACAATGTGTTGCCTTTTGAACTGAGTTTATTTTAGGTTATGGAATGACTCAAGATGTATATTCCTGTACTTCACAGTGAGATTAATCTGGCACATCAGGAAAATAGCCTAAGAAAATGATTGCAGGTATAACTGAGGGCACATTTTTAAACTGTTCAGTTGGTCATTTGACGAAACACAGAAATAAAAATGTAGCTTATTTTCTTAAATTGTGAAGTATAAAGTCCACTACTACTATGTTTTCTGAACAATATTTAGCATAGTGAATTTCAGGAGATTTTTTCCTACTGTTACATGAGTACCAGCAGAAATTGTTACCAGCAAAATAAAAATGAAATCTGAAACAGTATTTTTCTTAGCTTTGCATGTGTTGTCTTCGAGGGCAATATTTGCCCTCTACAAGCTAAGTCTGGGGATTTCCAAGTCTTTTCTCACCTTGAACACACCAGGCAGGGACACTCATATGGGCATTCTGCACAGAGGCCAAGGACAAACATTTAACCTTTGTCTTTTCTGCATAGCATTTCATATGTCAGGTCGTGCTAACTCATTGAGATTGAATGGAATAAAATCTCTTTGATGGTGACTTTTTATAGAGTCAAGAGGATGTGGCTTCAGGGCTGTATTGGTTGACTCATTTTCATTTAAAATATACAATTTTCCTGGCTGTAAACTTCCAGCTCTTTTACACATATATGAGTTCAGGGATTTTATGCTATATATTGTTGAGTTTGGTGAAGCAGCATTTCTCTTTGAAATGTTTTCATACTCACAGCACTTAACAGCCTTATACAGCCCTACTCACCTCAGATATTTTATTGTTAAAAATACAGAAAGTGTCCCCCAGCCAATGTTTCTTTGAGTTTGGAAAGCTTCAAGTTTGGACTGTGCAATTCGGATTGCTTCAAGCTGCCTTCATTTAAATTTTTGATAACCTGTAGAATCTTTGGAACAACTCCTAAGGATATTGTAGATGCTCTCATCACCTGGGAGTCTTCTTTAAACACTGCCAGATTTTTCAAAAATATATGCTGTAATCCAAAAAGAAATCATGAGACTCATAAAATTGGTAGATCAGGTTCTACAGCCTGTGTTATGCAAGGATTCAAGGCAGCTGGTTGTCACAGCATGTGTCTCACTGTCTTAAAAAGACACAAATCTGTGAGTTGACCCAGATTTTCTTTCTGGGAATCTGGTCTCCTGTGCAGTAGAAACCTTGTATTGTTTACTGTTGCCAGATTCCAGAAATCTAAATTGTATTAGACAATGAGAAGCATGAAAGTAGTTCTGCTCCAGTAGGTACTTTTAGAAGTATTACCAGACTCCTCTAAACAAATGACAGGGGAATAACTTTTGCTATTCCAATACACAGCAGAATAACTGAATGTGGTTGTTGCAAAACAGAGAGTTACCTGCATGAGTAAGTTTTAAAACTGAGGGGTTACCCCTGATGCTTCCAGGAGACTTTATTCTCATGCTAAGTTCAAAGTGGCTTTTGCCTTTGTGACTGTAGAGAGCAGTGTTTCCAGCATTACTGAATGGCTTGTAGTCCGAATGATTAAGGTGATAAAGGGTAATGGAGCTGGTCTGGGACTAGACTGGCTGTGCAGCTACTGCCGTGCAGCCTGCACTAGATTTCTGGGCTAGAATTTCCCTACTGGATCCCTCTTTATTAAACCCTAAGCCTTTTAATTAGGTCTTGTATGGAAAGGAGCACAAACTGGATGGAGAAGTCATTTAACTTTCTCTTGATCCAAGCCACTCTTAGCAGAGTAATTTTCATTTTAAGCAGGAAGCTCTTTGAACCAGGCTATTATTCTACCATAAGTTTTCTATAATGCTTCCACATGTATAATGCTTTTTCCATACCTTTCAATACAATTTTCCCTAACAAACCTCTTGCCCTATTTTACCCCAAACCCATTGAAGTCACTAGCCACATTTGCAGTGGGCTTTGAATATTGACCTTATGTAGACAGAAGGATAAGTATTTGCATTACCACAAGTAATTACATCTTACCTTATTACAACTTAATGTCCTACTTCTGTTATATAAATGTTAGTGTTATTGTGTTAGTAAGTTTATTGGCTTATTATAATATATATGCAGTGTCCTCTGAAGTTTCTCTGTAGAGGTTAATGGGACCATTAGATCTCAGAAGAACTGAAGAAAACAACTCTTCAGTGGGTTACCTATTGCCTGGGTAAACATAACTGGGAGAGTAAAAAGGAAGAATTCTATTATCAAATCCTAGAACATTCCTTTGTAAAATATATAATCATGTTTCACAGTTTACAACTTTTTTATACTTTCCCTATTATGGGCTAATATAAAATTCTTTTCTATGTGTTTTTTGATGCAAGTGGTCCGGGGTTAGCAGTAATAGGAGCTGAATAAACTGCTGAGTATGGGAATAGCTCCCAGGCTCCCATGA
Organism: Margarornis squamiger; assembly: GCA_035222235.1. Lineage (NCBI taxonomy): Eukaryota > Metazoa > Chordata > Aves > Passeriformes > Furnariidae > Margarornis > Margarornis squamiger. The sequence continues at coordinate 67,513,470 of JAWWTY010000077.1, read as the reverse complement.
GCACTAATCAGTTTGCATTCACTGGGGTTTTGGACCATTATTTGTAGATTCTAATACTGTAAATCAAGATTTGTTTGCAGGTATAACTTCTGTAATTTACCGATCATACAGACAATGTGCAGGGTGTGTTCCTTGAAGAAGTGCACAAGAATGCACACTATGGTTTAGTTGCCTTTGACCTGGAGAAGCAAGAATTAACATGTTCATCCCTCATTTTAGCTGCATTCAGGGGTAAACAAAGGCCTTCATCCTACCCTGAAAACACACAAGAGGAAAAAATTCATCCTGTGAAGGCACGCCCATTTCCAGGGAAACATTCAGCAAACACTGATTCTAAGCTTTTATTTTCCTTTAATGTACATATATTCAGGCTGTGAAATTGCACTAAGCAAGCCTGGGAAAGTGTGTGCCTTCTCCCACGTTAATTACACAGACACTTGACTACTTGGATTACGGAAGAAAGTGACTCATCTAGAGACGACAATGGATGAAAACAAGAGGGGAAAAAAATCCCCTCATTCTTATACACCCTTCCTCTAGACATGATAAGGAGACACTTGAGGGAGTAATATAAACACAGAGCTGGAAGAGTCCAGGTCTGCTCTGGTGAGCAGTGAAGGTCATGTAATCCCTTCCAGAATCTGCTGAAGCTCTGAACTGAAACTAGTTTGGTGTTCAAAGGAGGGAGCTGCTTGGTCCCTTTATTCCTCTTGGGAAAGGTGCTTCTGCTAATTTATGGTATGTCAGTGTGATCTCCTCTCTCTTTAGAGTTTCCACATTGATCTAGTCACAGGAGCAATCCTATCCTCATACAGATTTTATTTTGCTATTTGAAGGCAGATAATTCTAAAATTGCTCCTATGCTCAGTTTGGAATTTACTGATGGATTATTATGCTGCCAATAATTCAATAGCTGGGGTCTTCCACAAATCTATAATCAAGCACAACAAATTTTGGAGACGTAGGGGAAGCATCCATACTAACAGCACTCCTGTGGTAAGGTGTTTTCAGTAAGGTGAATCAATTCATCTAAATAGTATTCAAGAGTGGCACTTCAAACATTTGAAAATATCGGTGAATGGAAAAACAATTACTGAGGAAACATGACAAATGTGAGTGTGTTTGCACTTTTTTAGGGCAGGTGATTTTGCACCATAGTTCCAGCCTGGCAAAGGAGGCTGATGCAGTAGCTCTGGGAATCAGTGACAAAGGAAAAAGACTATTGTCTGTGTGCCCATGAGATGGCATCCTGAACCAGCAGTGCACACAGGGACATGTTCAAAATTGGGTTTTTTTCATGGAAGGAGTGGATCACAGGTGCTTTAGTGAGAAGTAATCCAGAGCACTGTCTCTCTGCTTTTGCTTCACAGAAGTTGATCTTAGTCTTTCTACAGTGACAAACAGATAAAGTTTTAGAATAATGTTTTTTAGTCTGGTTTACATATATGAATTTCCCCTTGTATTTTGAATTCCTATTTATACTGTGAGGCTATTTTCACAGGTTCTTCCAAGTAGTCAGTCAAATCTATGTCTTTATTAAGCTGATTTATTTGTATTACACTAAGCATTATGCCTGATGCTAAGTGTTGGGAACAACACCTTTAGGGAAAATAGTCAGATCCTCAACAACCTGATTCCAGCATGTGGGATCATTCATTTCCCATTCACCAGATTAAAGGCTTTGTTCTCACTGAAATCTGTCAGCTGTTTGCTTACCTATTTCACTTTTTTTCCTCAATGAAACATATACTCAAGTCCAGAAGAACCTCACTAAAAAAACCCAATACCACAAAAGTGAGTACATGTAAGTATGAGAAATTAGTTTCCTGTCTGTTGTTAGAAGTAGTCACTGGTGAATAATACTTCTACGTCAGCAGATATATCTGAAGAAAAACTGTATTGCTACCATACATGTTGGATCAGTGTGTTGCTATGTGACACCACCCTTTACAAGTATTCATGCAGATGCCTTGGGAGATAAAAAGAAAAAGAGAGAAACTTGTTACTGTTCAGTTTGTGTCTCTCTCAATGGAACTATAGAATAATGCTTTGTTATTGTAAATCTTAATTTAAATGTGATCTTTGCTAGCATTTTTTGTGAAATGCAGAATATTTTGGCTATGGCTTATTTCTGTTCCTAAATAGTAATCTAGACCCTTATTCTGTGAAAAATGTGAAAAGCTCTGCTGTGTATACCTGTTTACAGACACTTTGGTCTTTTTTACCCTTTGAATATTTCTGATTGTGTTAAAGGTGTAGGTCACTAAATCAAAATAAAAGTCTACAAATGACCTGCTGTCTCTGGTTTCCCTGCAAGATTGAAAGGTTATTGTGAAAGCTGCAAGTCAGTTAGATGATCTTTCGTGACTGACAGCATAGCAAGAACGCACAAATTTTGTTCTATTAATTATTCAGTCCCACTTTTAGATGATTTCCCGTGTGGTCTCTTAAACATGCCAGCATTAGTTGCAATCAGGCATGCACTGAGAATTAGTGAGTTTGGGGGAAGGAAAAATAAAGACTGCAGTGGACACTGTGAGCCTCTGAAATAATTGAAATAGTTTTTCATGATGTGTTGAGGAGCAAGAATATTCTCCCACACCAAAATGATATTTTTCAAAGAGTGGAGAGAAGGCAGTTATTGTTTTTTTCCTTTCCAGCAGCATGTAGAAACAACATTCCTAGGAGGGACTGGCAGGGAGAGCCAGGGGATTGAGGACTGGGAGCAGGCTGAGTAACAGGAGAGTCACCTGGAGGATTACATCCCTCTGTGTTTGGCATGCCCATTCAGAGATGGAGACACACAAATGTAACTGCTGGATCCAGCATCCAGCAATGTCTATGAATTTTTCTTCAAGGTGTTGAAGGCCTGGAAGAGTGAGGACAGTAACTCATTTATTACTTTGCTAGTAGACTGTAACTTGTCTGTGTTAAGAGGCTTCATACTTTAAGATTCAAAGTGTTCCATGTCACACACCCATTGTTTCTATCTTATTTACCTTATTTTCTGAGATAATAACACAGTAGGAGGTGTCCAACTCACAGGGGAGTTGAAAATAGTATTGATTTTTTGATAAGGAAAAATTCTGTTATAGGTTCTAAATTTTTTTTTTTTTTTTAATGTGATGCTAGAAATACAGGTCATAATAGGTGTGTGTTGAAAATACTATAAGATTCAACTGAACAAGACTAATTTAATGAAAGGTAAGTGCAGGAGACAGGGAAGCTGATGCAAGTAGTTGTCATTCAGTTAGACTGAGAAAGAGTGTTTTGGTCAGGGGAAGAACTGCTTCACTTCTTGTCCTGTACAAACATCCACTACCTAAGATTAAGCATCTTCTACTTTTCAAGTTAACATTTTCTGCTTTTCCATATCTTCCTTGTTGGGCTGTAAGTAAGACCCATTTATATGCCAGCAATTCCCATAAATCCAAATAAACAGCTAGCAGGAAGTCACAGCTATTTTAACACCACCTCCAAGAGCAAATGAGCCCAAACTATCCCTTCTTAGAGGAAGGAAACTGCCCTCTGAGCCACTCAGTTACCAGTGTGGATGCCTTCACCTGAAGCATTGCAATTGCAGCAGTAATTACTAGTTTCATGGCACAATGATCAGAAATAAATAATTTCTCAGTATTAACCAGGTCAGACTGAAGGATTCTGTGCCGCTACACAGTGCCACACCTCAGCTAACACAGGGCAGTTATCTAGTGAAGCATAAGTGATGTTTACACACCTCCAGCTTGACAATGTAGAGCCCTTTCCCTTTTCCACTGTCCTGCCTTTTGAGGCACATACTTATAACTGTATTTCCCACTTACCACTAGCGAGGAATTGGATCTGGTGAGTTGTGCTCTCTCTGTTAAGGCTGTCTGGCTGTTGTTCACCTCCCGGCAGCTTATCCAGAAGCTCCTGAGCCACTTCACAGTGACAGTACTTGTTAGACCTGGGTCGGAAGGAAGATTTGCTCCTGCAGAGATGGCAATGTTTGGTTTTAGATTACCTGCAGACATCTGAGAAGAGTCTGGCAGCCAATATTATTGTGTATTTTCATAAACATTTCTCTTACAGAAGGCTTAATTAGATACATAACAGTGATGGCGCAGATGGCACAGTTTAGCCAGCTGGCCTGTATCTTATTTCAATTGCTTAAACATATCCACACCCTGTCTTTGTTATGAATTCACTTATGGCAAAGGACACAAATTTTAAATTTGCTGTCTGGCAACGATTGAAGGTGAACTCCACCTGCATCTCAGCTGAAAGAAAAACATAATTTCCTTTGGGTAATAAAAGCTTCGGAGCCTTTTGGAAGGAAACATGGGTAGGACCTGATCAGGATGCTGTGGTGTGGCATGATTTTTATGCTCAAAGCAACACAGAAATATGTCATTTCAGAAGGAGATAGCATCTCCCCAGTTCCCACTGTCACCAAGGAAGTACATCCTTCAGTGTCCTACCCCTTTCATTTGGGCAGCTGGCCACACCAGCACTGCAGACCTGAATGCAAATTCAATTATCTTGCTTATACCTTTTGTAGTCTAAAAGCATGCAGGGCTGCCTGGGGTTACTGAGGTGTGAACCTGAGCTGTGGCTCTATCGTGCTGCTTTGTTTCCTCATGGAGACTGAAGTGTAGCCATGGCTTTCCAGGGAGTACTTGCTGGTGTTGTCTGCAGTGGGTCAAGTGCATGCCCAGCCAGGGAATTGTGTGAGGCAGGAGTGGGAAAGCTCTTCCTTGGTAAGGAGTGCATACACCTTTCAAATTACAGAAAATAGACATGGTGGGCTGCACCATCACCTCTCCCTCTCACTTTTGTTTCCCACCCTGTCAGTGGTAATGTGGGCTGTATGACATGAACCTGGTGGTCCCCAATCTGGAGGTGAAGGGATGGGACTTTCTGTTCCACTCCCAGCTCTGGGGACAGCTAGCAGGAGGGAAGGCTGCTCCCCTGCAGAGGACCTGTCTGCTAATGAGAGAGAGCTCTTGCTTTACATCAAGAAGGACCAAGGTTTTTCCTGGGGTGTTAACTCCAATATGGCCTTGGGCTTTTAAGGCGGCCAAACACACACATATGCCTCTTAGACAGAGTTAAGATACTGTCTTAATGCATATACAGATGCAAAGTGCCCAGCCACATACTCCTACATGTTTTTGTTGTCTTTCCTGGTTTCTTTTTCACAATTACAATTTTTCTGCAAATAGTGGCCGTCCTAATGTTGTTTAGAGTACTGGTTTTGCTCAGAAGGTCCCCTAATTGCTCCTCTACTCCTGCGTTCTCTCCTTCATAGTCTTCGTTCATTCTTGCCTGGTGCCTTTTGTACTGCGCTTGCTGAAGGCAACACACAAGGCTGCTCTTTCCTGCCAGAGCTTGTTGTTGTCTTCACTGACTGGGCAGGCAAAGACAACTCTGGTGTGAATCATTTTGCTCCTTCAATGTAGGAGTTGCCATGAAGAATGATTAAGGGAGGGGAAAAAAAAAAAGCGAGAGTGAGAGGGAGTGTGTGTGTGTGCACAGACTGAGGTTGGGAAAGTGGGAGTGGTGTCAATGAGTAGGCAAGTAACAGAGTCTTCTGCTCAGCAAAGTTTCAGCACAGGCAGCTAGTTCTTCGTGCTGGACTCATTTCATTGATTCGTTTGCCAGGATTACAGCCTTGCAAAGTAAGTACAGCTTTTTTCTTCCTCAGATACTTTAATTTATGCCTAACTAATAGTTAACAAATCTTGGCTGTGAAACATAGTTGTGTAGAAGGAGTGGGATAAGGAAATTTGTACAGAAAGGTAGATATTGTGTGGAATTAAAGAAGCTTTTTCTTCCTTGCCAAACTACAGTGTTTTGATTTAATTCCAAAATTGCTGCACTTGTTATGCCATATTTCTTTCCCTTGGAAAAGATTCACTGGAAGCGGTGAATAGGATCTGGGAGGTGAGACAGCAAGGGCATTAGGAATTATTAAAATGTGGTGATTTATTGCAAATGGCTTTCCCCATATCAGAAAAAGCAGGTTGTGCATGATGCCATGAAAATGCTCCATGTGCCAAAGTAGGATTTGGGCTGTTTTGTAAGTCTCTGTTACAGAGGAATATTCCTCTCATTTTCTGCAGGGGTGTGTACGCTCTACTCTGTTTGCTCCGAGTTATTAACCAAGTGACTAATCCACACTTGTTTAAAGCAAAGGACAGGAACTTGGACCTACTAATTACAAATTTATTTTCAGTGTGACCATTTAGTTTGAAGGGTTCACCGGCTATTGGAGTACAACAAAGCATATTGTAGTGGCTTGTTTCCCTTTCCTTCCTGGAGTGACTTTCCCTGCTGTATCACTGATAGTGCTCTATCCTCAGCTGTACAAGGCACTGCGGTCCCACATCAGTCTGATGTCTTCCATCCCTCAGTGTCTGTTCAGAGGAAATTGTGTCCTTGTTTTTCAGTCGGGTGGTTTGCCAGATGGAGAGTTGTCATTTCTGTAGAAGAAAAGGCTCACAGGAATCTTTTATCTCCTTTATATTTTGTATTTGCTGAGTGATAGCTAAAGCGGGGTCATGTTAAACACTTGATCTAGTTTCAATATTAATGCCTCACTTGTGAAATGTGTGTTGGTTGTTTCATATAATTTATCCTCCTGGAGGAAGTTTGTTTGAACTGGAGAGACTACAGCTTTGGCACTCACAGCTCCTGAGATATAAACCCAATATAACCCCCAGAACTGGATGGTCAGCCATGTCTGTGCTTTATCTGCCACAGGTGTCTTCTCCTGGAATGACTGCTTAACCGAGACAAGAATAAAATAAATACTTGTTCAGCTTTATTGGATTATTCCTACCATGCAGCTAACCTGACTTGTCTGACATTTCCACACAGACGTTGCTATTCTTGTAATTATATTTTTAAATGATAAGCTATATTTAGCTTTTCCCTTAGTAAGCAGATAGTAAACAAAGCCTCTCTGTTGGATTTCTTTTTTTTTGGGGGGGGGTTGTTGTTGTTGCATGCAAGAGTGACTAAGCAAAAATGGTGTCTTATACTAATAAACAAGTTTAAATCGGGTTTTTCTAAATTAGTTCAATAACCCTTCAGCTCCCTTATGTATCTGAAGGTGTCTCTTTAACACTGTGACAGTCACAGTTTTAAGCAAATCTGGGTGGATCACAAGCTCCCTGTGCTTAGAAGATGCCCCAGTGCCGTGGGCCTCTCTGGAAATGCTGACATACAACTTTCCTGAGAAAGCAGGGACTCAGCAAGAATCCATGCAGCAGGCATTTTTAAAATTTAATTTTCAATTTTTTGACTCCTCCCTGTTTTGAGGGTTCCCTGTGATTACTGACTCAGGAGCTACGTCTGATTTCTGAGACAGCTGCTGGGCAGCTAATGGGCTTTCCTTGCATTGGGAGCCTCAACCCTTCTCAGTTGTTTGGAACTGGCTTTACTGGACTTGCAAGGCTTGGGATGCTCAAGGCTTGAAAGATATTTAAGATTTTGTGTTATTTAATACTGTAATTTTTTTTTCAGTAATATAAAAGTCATGAGCTCTTAAATATTGTACATCATTAATAAATGGAAAATAGAAAACTGAGTGACCAGTTGAAAAAGATGGTGGAATAGCCCATCACTCAAACTTAAGAGTGAAAGTGAGCTTTTTTCCCAACAAAATGCCATGAATGGTTCTTATTTCAATAGTAACACTAAAAGAAACAAACTAGAATGGAGAGCTTTGCCACTACCAGAAATAGTTTCACTCTGCACGAAAGAGGCTTTGAGAGTATCAGCAGTCACTGGATGAATAAATGTAAATAAAAGGTTCACCACGAAATATCTCCTGTTTTTCTCCCTGAAAAGCAACATTGAGACTTTATAAAAAATGATCCATGAATAGTATCAGAGTGACTGATGAAGTCAGAAGAGTTTTTAAGCCATGGTACAGCTTTTAACTGGCATAACGAAGAAGAGTTTAATTCAGTTATGTAAAACTTTCTATTTCATTTTCATACTGTAAATCTCTTGCAACTCAAGGAGGTGAAACACAGGTAGCACATCCACATCTTAAAGCCAATATTAAGCCAGAAATGAGCAAGGGGTATTTTTAAGTGGCTATGATTGCATATTGATTTTAGCCTGTAAGGAAGATCCAGATACCTAAGTAGAATAATATCATGCCAGCCACCACTAAACAATGATATTCTACCCCATTAACAGGTAAGTTTTTTCAGATGCACTGCATGCCTCATATAAGATTTGTGGTATTGTTTGTCTTCTTGAGGGTGGTAGATGATTACTGAATGACACATTATTATTCTTGGGTAATATTCCACCAACTCCTCAGTAAGAAATACCTGGAAAGTTGGTACTTGCCCCAGATCTTAAAATTTTAGTTTGGGGGTGGGGCAGAAAGATTGAGGAGACAAAGTATATGAGTGTATTGTCTGTTCATATCAGAATGGTTACTGATGAAGATAAGGCAGGTAGCCTATGCAAGGGAGTTTATTTAAGGCATGCACAGGCACAAAGGGGCACGTCTGTGATGAGCAATTGCAGGGAGGCATTTTAAAGAATGATTTTACATTTGCTTCTTTGCCCTTATTGTTTCAAGTTACTCCTTCATCAGCAATCTCAGTCCTTCAAACTTGCTTTAACTGTCTTTTGCCACTGTCCTGCCTAAAGCTCTCCTGCTTTAAGGTGTGTGCTGAGCCCATGGTTGCTGGCAAGCTTGACTTTTCTGGTAATTAGTTGCTTTCATGCCTGAGAAATTGTGTCTACGTAAACAAGGTAGATGGTTGCAGTGCTAGGCTGGCATTTAGTTTTCTCTTTACACCCATAAGATCCCTGAGACATGTTTCCTGAACCTCATTCTGACATCAGCTCGATGCCTGCTGATGCTGTAAAATGGAATCTCACGTGGATAATCTTTCTTTACCAAGCAGCTGCTGGGCACTGCCAGACTACTGGAAGATGGACAAGTCCAGCCAAACCCATTCTGAATTCAGGGTTCTGGCAAAACCTCTGCATGTTGCAAAGCATAGTCCTCTCTATTTTTTTGTGAGGATAAATTTCTTCAGTGAAATATGTTTAATGTTTGCCCTCTTCAAATCTTTTTTTTTTTTTCCCCCAGTGGGAGGGGATTTGTTAGCAAAACAGTTTGTTGCTAATACCAACAGTCAGAACATTTTGCAAGAGTGCAGGGCTGGTTAGGTGTGCTTTTAAACACTAACTTTAAAAGCCTTGGTTTTATGCCAGTATAATTTTTTTTACTTGATTAAATTGTGCAGTGCATTTCACTAACCTTTTATACTGCATGTTTTAACCCAAAACAAACTAGTTGTCAAGTAAAACAATTGCGTTACCAAACAGATCCAAGAGCATGTATAAGTTAATTAAAATAAAAATAAGGACATTTATTTTGTAAAAGACCTTCTGTAGTCAAACAGGTCTTACAAGTAAATCAAAGTGTTTTCTCTGCCATGTTGCAGGCAAATTATGCACCCATTCTGTTACTCCTATAAAAATGTATAACTACCACAGATTATTTGGAAGTCATTCACCACTGTCAACTCCACAGCTGCTCAACAGTGTCTCTGTACGATGGTGTCAGATGTTCAGGCACATTTGGGCAGCATGGCACATGCACTCACAGAGGAGATTGTTCTAAGTCAAAATGCCTTTCCAAACTGAGATGAGAGTGAAAGGTCAAGAAAGGCCCCTTGCTGGAGACAGTTCCTTGCGTCCTCTTCCTCTTTTTTGTATTCTGAAGTAGGTAAATAAATGTTTGAGGCTGCACTATTAAGTAGTCAATTATTAGAGACAAATCCCTGTCCTGAACGCGTTTCTTGAAAGATTAGCAAACCTCCTACTAACCTAAGAAATAACTGATTTTCCTTTGCATAATAGGATAGAATAGGATGCCTAGATCAGTGCTGGAGTCTGAAATGCAAGTGTAGATAGGTGTGAATAAGAACACACCCTTTTAAAATCACCCTCCTTTACCATTTCTATTCCACTATATTGCCATTTTTCCTGGAGTAAGTACTGGAGGAACCTTTTAGGTTCTGTGTGAAGTTTTATGTCTTTTGAAGTCTCTCCTGATATTTGTCTTTTCCATTTCTTTTCTGTCTCTGTCAATAGCTTTGATAGAGCTGTTTAACACCAGTTTTAACAGTTGCCCCCTTTTTTTAAGGGATACATGATATTGGGGGAAGGGTAGTGTCAAATTGACTATGCCAAAGGAGTCATCTGGTTTTTTTGTGTGCTTGCTGGTCGAAAGCCAGACTCGTGCTATTGACTGAAATTCTGTGGTTCACCCATGTTGGCTTGAATCTACACAAATGTGCTTATACAAAAGTGCAGCTTTGGGTATGTGAAAGCATCCTGGAAGATGGGGATAGTCTCTGACTTTCCCAGAGCATGAACTACAGCAGTTTTCCCTTGAGCCCCCTGTGTTATTCCTGACTGTATGGATTGTGGCAAGTGCAGTTATTAAGAACAGCTAGGAAAATATTTTCAGTTTAAACAGTGGAAGTGATAGGTGGGCACACAGCTGTATCTTTTTATAAGGCCACCTTTAAGTTTCTAGAACAATCTCAACCTACAGGACCAGACAGCTTTCTGGAGACTTCTAGCAAGGCCAGGGAGAATGGGGAAATCAACCTTTAGAAGAAGAACATGTACCAAAGCTAAAACTTTAATGAACAGTTAGACATGAAGCAAGAGATATAGTAGTTATGAGACCATTAAAGGCCTGTCTAAAAGCCAGGAGAGTCCAGAGCATAGGCAAAGAACCTTCTGAGCTGGCACATTTAGTTTAAGAGTATCAATTAAAAACAGATTAAATTCATATGTGATCCAATTTGACTCAGTATGCGTGGGCCACCCTGACCCACACAGATTTCCTCAAGTGCTTCTAGTAATACTGGCTCCACCTAACATGTGGCATTGCCAGCTGTCACTTGAAGATGATGGCTATTACTGAACCCCCCTCCCCT
>JAWWTY010000077.1:67474439-67502011 GCA_035222235.1 Margarornis squamiger | reverse complement strand
CCCCTCCTCTCCTCTCCCCTCCTCTCCTCTCCCTCTCCTCATACTTGTGTCCACCCTCTTTCAGTGCTCTGACACAGCCCCTTGCCCAGGAGCTAAAATCACAGCCCGAATTATCTCTCGTTTCCCCTTTCTCTCTCAGGATGACAATGGATGCTCTGCAACTCGCAAACACTGCCTTTGCAGTGGATATGTTCAAAAAACTATGCGAGAAGGACAAAACAGCCAATATAATTTTTTCCCCCCTGTGTACCTCAACATCTCTGGCTCTGGCATATAAAGCTACGAAAGGTGACACTGCAGACCAAATGAAACAGGTAAGCTGTCAGCAACCTGTTCTGTGGTTTCAAAATTATATGGCTGTTGTAGGTGCCTTTCTTATTTATTCTTGTTAATATTCTGCTGGATGTCTGGTTCCCTTGCAAACTAGACTTCAAGCCACCCATAGGAATTCCCTGAATGGTTCCACACTCCATGGTCCCACACAACAAAACAGATTGAAAACCTGCCATAAAGAAGAAGCTTTTCAAGGATGTACAAGGTGGAAGGAGACATGGCAGAGTCCTTAACAGTTGCATTAAAGTCTTGTCTCCTTTCAGTGCAGTGTTTGTGACTGCATGTCACAGTCAAGATCATTGTGTTTTCTGGATAACTGGGTTTTTTATTATTCAGGAATGCCTAGGCTTTATAGAATTGGAAATAATTTTGCCATTGTCTGTCAGCAGCAAGTATGCATAGCAGCCCTGTCACGGGCATTTCCCCTTTACCCCAAAATACTGCTCAGAGGAGGTGGATGCAGTAGAAAGGGCACAATTTCAGCATATTTCCCATTACAAGCAGCTCCTGGTGTTCAAGGGGTTTTCAGCACCATGATGCAGCATGGCAGACACGATTCAATCAGTTTATCAAGCTCACTCTGTGGTGCAGGGGGTCAGCCCTCCAGCCTCTTCTGCTGCCCCCATGTAAGCAGAGATGGATCTAGTTCCTTTTTATCCCGGTGAGGGTCCCCATGGTTTCTGCAGCTACCTAAAGGTGGATGAGATGGAAATTCAGTACACATTTGCATGCTGATTATCACCTGGCTCTGAAGGTTTCTACATATTTGAATGTATTTTCCCTGCTTTGGGTATTCCTCCCTGTACTGTCTCATTCACTGAAAGTACACCCGAGCACAGCCTTCTGTGCCCCCACTTAGGCCACAGATTACAGCAAGCCTTGTGCTGTTCAGAGAGAAGCACAGCAAAATGTCCATGAAAATCATAGAATCATAGAATGGTTTAGGTTGGAAGGGACCTTAGACCTCCCTGCCATGGGCAGGGACACCTTCCACTAGACCAGGTTGCTCAGGGCCCTGTCCAACCTGGCTTTGAACACTTTCAGGGATGGATCTTTTAGGCATTGCAAATTTTTTTTCAAACAACATTTTTCTTTTAAATTTAAAAATTAACTCGAGTGCCTTTTTTTTTTTTTTTTAATGGCACCCTGTGGCTCCCTTACCATTTCAAAATTCAAACGTTGTCTTTCTGATGGGAGAGTTCAACATATTAACCTGCCCTTATTTTGTTTTCAGTTGTGTTTGCAATTTGCTTTGAACCATTGCATAATAATAAGTTAACCCACACATCCACAAGCGGAGCTCTGTTACACAAGCACATTTATGTTTCATATTTCTCTAGTGGTATTTAAAATGTGCTGACTACAGATACTAAGGAGAGCTTGGTATGTTTTTAAATGTAGTATCTCCTATTTTCCATGTCTGTTCTAGCTTCTGCCTGCCCTGAGTTCATGCTTGCATTTTAAATACTAGATACAAAAGGAGCCAGATTGGCAGCTGCACGCTAGAACATTAACACACTTATGACAAAAGTTCCCAGGTAGAGAATTGCAGTAGCTTTCTCCTCCAACGTAGTTCCCAGGCACAGCAGCTTTCTGCACTTAACATGCAAAGAAATAAAACTGTTGCAGGAAAAGGAAGGAAGTTGAGAAAGTTGTTTCTGAGGAAATGGCTGTGGAGTTTGGCTACGAGAGCTGTGCTGGTGCTCTGCCTTTGGGAGTTTATTTCCTTCTTCTCTCACTGAGCAAGGAGAGGGGATGATGTAGAAGGGTGACTAAGACAGAGCAGCAGTTTGTTTTGTCTGTGAAGGTGTGATGTGCTCTGAGAGAAAGAGCAGGAGTGATGTAGAAAGGGAAAAGAAGGTCACTGGTGCCTGCTGTGCCTGCTGTGGGAACTTGAGGCAGGTGAGGAGGGTTGGGCAGGCTGCCTGTAATGAAACAGCCACCATCAAAGACCCTGTAATAAGTAGGCATTAAAAGTTCAGTTTGTATTTATAGGGTTATTTCTAAACAAAGGTACCAGTAACCTCCCACCTCAGTGAAGACAGAGTTATCTGATCAGTTTTTGCTGCAATGTCATGTGATGTCATGTATTAGTCACAGCAGTCATAAAACTTGATGATCTGTCAAGCATTTTTAAAGGTGTAGCCCAGTTCTGGAAAGGAGATTATCTGTGACCCTCATTTATCTGGCTTAAAAGCTCCAACTTTTGGATGGGAATGTAATTTTGGCGAAAACATTATGATGCCATCCACAGAGTTTTAGTTGACTAAGACACATCACCAGCATAAGCAACTCTACTGACTCCTCTGGACTGCTCACAGGGAGGAAATGCATTTGGTAAAGTTCTGGCAGGATCAAGTTTTCAGATTAATGTGAGGATGTCAAATCAATAAATGACTTTTGCCTAAAAACAGTCAGAATCTATGTCATCAGCTTCAATACAAAAAACCACAGCTCTGATCACAAACTAGCATTATTTTTTGCTAACCTGTTAGAAATGTTTAGATAATTATAACACAGAAGATGCTTAGTATTTTACTGTGTTCATTTAACAGGTACTCCATTTAAAAGACGTCAAAGATGTTTCTTTCGGATTTCAAACAATAACTTCAGATGTTTCCAAACTCAGCTCTTTCTTTGCACTGAAAATGGTCAAACGGCTCTTTGTAGACAAGTCTCTTAATCCTACCACAGTAAGTACTGCAGGGAAACCCTGGTGCTATGCATTGCTTGACCATCATGTTGATGGATTATGGTCAGACTGCAACGTTATTTAAAATAAATTCTTTTAATTTTGGCTGTTGCTTGACTAGACTCAAACGATGAACAGCGTAATATCCTCTGCTGCCATAAAAGTTTGTAGGAGGATGGATGAGTCTGCTGCTTGACCCCAAGCTGTGCAACTCTTACAACACTTCTAATTCTTTCATTAGTATGCTTTAGGTCAGTAACTAGGTTGGTTTTGAATGCAACGTAACTTCTATGCCACATCAAAGTCTTTCCATGGCAAGTATGAGCAAAAAGGAGTATAAAAACAGTTGGTGGTGCAAGTGTGTGTCCAGTTCACACGCCCAAGTAATTACTGCATAAACTGTTTTTTTTTTGATCTCTCTGCAAGGCAGAAGCCTGGCTATTGAAATGACACAAGTGAAGAAGGTGGTATTTGGCTTTATAAATGATGAACTTTGCAAAAAAGTGAGAAGAGTGCTGTGTGTGTTATTTTGTTTTTTTTTTTTAATCCCTGAAGTTGTCATTGAATATAGTCCCAAGCAAGGATAACATCAGCCTAAAAGTCGTGTTTAGAAAACTCACCACGCTTCAGTGATGCTGTAATCAGATCAACTGCTGTTCAGCCTCTGCCACAGCAAAGGCCAGTACCCATCCAGAGCAATAAATGTCTCACCTGGTGAGGACACACAGTGATGGGAGCAGCCTGTGTGGCTTCTATTTCAGTCTTACCCAGGCCTGGACTGAGGGTTGTTTTGTCCTTTCAACCTCTGGCAACATGGTCACTCCTGCAATATCAAAGTTACTTTAGCTGCTGATGCAACACTACTGGACTAAAGACAACCTTGGGAGAGATGTGCTGGATGCAGTTGTGCATCCTGGTTGTCACCTGCAGTTATTTAATATCTTTCCATTATAATAAACTTCTCAGGCACCCCATGGTGAAGGTTGGGAGGCTGATGTTATAGGCTCTTTAAAGAGCCATTGAGAGGATGGCATTTAACCAAGCATGACTTTAGTACCTGCTGTTTTTCAGGACTTTGTCAACTCCACAAAGAGGCCTTTTCCATCTGAACTGGAATTAGTGGAGTTCAAAGAAAAAACTGAGGAAACCAGGCAAAAGATCAACAAATCCCTTTCAGAGCTAACTGATGGTGAGTGCAGCTTAACCTGGGGGATGCTGTCTGCCTCTTTGGAGAAGGATCTTTGTCCTCATGGTCCCTCTTTACTAATGATTTTAGATGTAAATACATAGTGAAAGCAATGGGACTAGACCTACTATTTGAATTCATGAGGATTAGCAACATCAGCCTGTTTTGAAATCCCTGACTTCACTACTGCAACACTTCTGAAGGTGGAAATGTGAGACTGACCTTGCATTAGCCTTGCAGAGAGCTGCTCAAATTGGACTGTAACAGGATGGTTTAAGAGAATGACAGGTCCTGGCTATGGGGCATCATAAAGCTGACACCAATAAATCGAGCCCAGACCTGAACTCCTTTAAAAGCTTTATTGTAATGGGAAGTACTTTCTGGACTCTGAATTCCAGGCTGTGAACTAGCATCCCATCTCCTTTTGCCAGCAAGGGTGACACAAACAGGTGTGTGCATCTTGTTTGCCTTCCTGTGGAAGCCTGGGCAGAGGTGGCTCTGGGGTTGGTTGCCTCCTGTTGCCCTCGTGTGGTGCAAATAAGGAAACACCCTTCATGGGTCTGGCCCTTCCAGGCAGGCACAGGTGTCCATGGGGAAGCACCTTTCCCTGCCTGTGCAATTCAAAGACAGGACTTGCCTCCTCAGTGCTCTGAATTAAGGGTCATTTACAGCAGTGCTTGAACAGGTCTGAAACAGAGAGAGGAAACACGACATTTACATATTCTTTTTGAAGTCTGTAGCAGTATTTGGTTATTAACTATAATCAGAGCAGCATTTTTTTGTTATTCTGGTTGTTTTATTCTTATGTATCAGTCTAGAAATGAGTAGCTGCTCACCTGGAACTTCCTTTCAAGTCTTACTGCCCAAATGACAAATGTTTTTTCACTTACATCTGTTGAATTTCACTGAAAATTCAGCATCTTTTTTAAGGTATTGAATAAAAGCAGGAGACATATTTTTGATTTCACACAATATAAGCCAATGAAACATGTCATTTGAAAGATCTACCTTTATCCAAAATCCCATATCCAAAATGAAGCTGCAGTTTTAAGTACATGCTTCTTAATGAGATTTTCCATTAGAAATAAAATCTTTTATCTGTGAGGTGCAGGACACAAAAGTTTTTAGTTCAGTGAAATGTTACCACATTCACTTGAAGCAATTTATATACTGTTAATGTATTTTTGTATTAACAACCATTTTAAACTTGTTCACAGGCAAAATGGAGAACATATTGAATGAGGATAGTGTAAGTGACCAGACTCAGATCCTTCTAGTTAATGCAGCTTATTTCGTCACAAACTGGATGAAGAAGTTCCCAGAGGCAGAGATCAAAGAATGTCCTTTTAAAATCAACAAGGTATGTTCTGAAAAAGAAATAGGGGAAAAAAAAAAAAGGATACTGTTTCCTCTAATGAAAATGCAAACTTTGAGTTAAGGAATCACATCCAAGAGATTGGAAGCTTGGAGGTACCAGAGTCTGCTTCCAAAACCAAGCGGAGGTGAAGCATGAAACATTGCATTTCTTGTGGTACAGAGCTATGAGATGTCTACAGTAGTGTCACCTCTTTGAGTACATCCCTTGGGTGCCTGGCCCTGTGTTTTCCTCAGCAGAGATGGTTCCCCATCAATCTCCTCTCTCCAATCAGGCTCAGGACTGCAGCTCTCTGCATATTAGTCCTGGTAAGCCATGAGGTCCAAACGGGTGCATTCAGGAATCTGTGCCCAGTGATGAATATTGTAATTAGACCATCAGCTTGAAACCAGGATACAAAGCTGCACAACGTTTGTGAGATGAAGAGATTATACTCCAAATATATACATATATACACATATATAAGATGCCTATGAAAACTTGAAGTTTCAGGTTCACTGAAAATATTCATAAATTACCTCATCAACCAATAGTTTCAGCTAAAAAAGTTTTTAAAATTAGACAATCAACACTAAAATTTTTAAGTGAAATATCTCATGGGTTTTTTTTCCTAAAGTAATGTTTTCAACTCAGTTTGGATTTTGAACATTTCCATGTGAGCAGAACAGTTTTTTAAATCATCCCTATGAAGAAGGAAAGATTCCCTACAGAATTTTATTTTGTTTTATTTTGTTTTGCTTCTTTCACAAAAAACAAAGACATAAGGATTTAGGTAAGCCTGAAATCTCTTCTCATTCTTTTTCAGCTCCTGAACCAAAATATCAATTATTTGTATAAACAACTTGACCTTCACTGTTGAGATGTGCTCAGTGTTTGACATTTACTGGCATTATGATGCCCTGTACATAGTATAGTTTGTAGCACTCAGTGAAAAAGGCATGAAGAGCCATTGATACTAGGTAAATTGCTCTTTTAAGGCACATCCCAAATATGTTTCTTGCTATCACATTTAACAGAATTCTGTTGCACTTTTATTTGGAAAGCTGCCTACTGTAAAAAGACAGCATGGTCTTTTACTGCTGCTTTCATTACCTATGAAAGCCAACAAATTCTATGGTGGCAACTCAATGTAGCAATTCCAGGCAACCTTACAAACTTTCCTCTCTCACCATCTTATTTGTGAATTAAAATGAATGACGGGTTGTTTCCTCTGTGTTTTCCAGACTGAGACTAAACCAGTGCAGATGATGAACCTGGAAGCTACTTTTTGCCTGGGCTATGTAAAAGATTTAAATGTTGCCATCCTTGAGCTTCCATGCCTAAACAAACATATAAGCATGCTCATTCTGCTGCCCAAGGAAATTGAAGATGAGACCACTGGCTTGGAGCAGGTGAGAGAAAAAAGTAGAATTGCTATGATACTTCCCTTGGAAACAGCCCATTTATAATGTCATATGTTTATGGAAGTTTTTTGTTATTTAGAAGCAATGCATAAGGGAACAAAAAGTTAGTTTGTGAAAATTAATAAGGCATTTCCTAAAGAACAACAATTTCTTATGTAATTTCTCTATGAAACCTTTAGAACGTATTTTCACCCCTCTTCAAAGTTTATTAAGGACTAATTAATTAGTAATATTAATTAGTAATAAAATTATTTAAGGATTAAAAGACAGATAATCATGCAGTTCTCCTTTGTAGTTTGCTGCAACTGGCCACAAATTTTTAAGGCAGGAAGAATCTGTCTTTGCATCTGTAAGATACTTTTATATAGCAGAGTAAATTGCAGAACACACACATCCTAAAATGTCTTTCCTAATACCAATTTGTTGTGGCCCCACATTCTGCCTCCTTACTTTCCAGTTTTATAAAAATTGCTCAAATGGCTGCATTTTTGATTGAGATCAGGCTGTGGATTTGAAGTATTTTTCTGTCACAAATACCAGCAATTTCATTACTCCACAGGGTCAAGAATAAAGACTTTTGGATCTCTGACAGCTGGCCAGATGTAACCTGGGTAGGGACTGTCTTTCTCAGGTTCCTTCATATGGTTGTTGAGGTGATTGCTTATCAAAAGCTTGCCAGAGCATGCACATACAGTAGATTTATTCCAGAGGCTTGTCCTATGGATTAAATCATACTTGCATCAATATAACTGAGAGTATGTTAAGCCTAAATGTCACAGTTGTGAATTCAAAAGCAAAAGTTGCCTTTTGGACCTTACTTTTTGGAGACTTGATAGCAGTGAAAAGTTCAGGAATGGTCTTTTTTTTTTCTGTCTCTTTCCTTGGTTGCACATTAATTTCTTTTTTTCCTTTATGTTTTCAGCTGGAAAAGGCACTGACCCCTGACACATTATTACAGTGGACCAATCCCAGCATGATGGCCAACACCAAAGTGAACGTATTTCTTCCAAAGTTTACTGTGGAAGGTGACTATGACCTGAAGCCACTTCTGGAAAGCCTGGGAATGACAAATATCTTCAATGAAAGTGCATCAGATTTCTCTGAGATGTGTGAGACAAAAGGTGTGGTTTTGTCAAAGATCATCCATAAAGTCTCCTTGGAAGTAAATGAACAAGGTGGTGACTCCCGAGAGGTACCAGGATACCGGATTCTGCAACACAAAGATGAATTTAAAGCTGACCATCCATTTATCTTTTTGTTTAGGCATAACAAAACTCGCAATGTGATTCTCTCAGGCCGGTTCTGTTCTCCTTAAGCAGGGCATACTCATTATGAAAAAGCACAGTTACATTTATGGTGGTGCATACTCCTGTAAAGCTTGTCATCCTGACTATCACCTTTGAAAGGAAATCTAAGAGGTTCATATATTGTCTCGGTAATAGAATGTACTCTACATATGCAGCAGAACTAGTTTGTCTCCTTATGTTTCATCCCCTTAAGCTGAAGGATTTCCACTGTGAAGAACACTTCGTTGAGAAGTATCCCAGCCTCAGCAACAAGAATATTTTGTTCCTCTGTGACACCTTTTTCCCCCAGATGAAGTGAACTGAGAGCCTGATTTAAGATAGACCAGGGTTAAAAAGAGCTTTGGGAGGAAGAGCTGCATTTCTGCTCACTAGCCAAACCACTCTTGTGATCCACACTCTCTGGATTCCCACTGCCTATAAAGAGAATTGTGGACAGGTGGTGTGATAGCTCTTCCCTTGTGCCTGGCTACACACTGGTGGTCCAGGGTGCCCTACCAGACCCTGTCTATGCTAAGTGACACAGTGCCCAAGTTCTGCAGCATAGCTAGACAACTCGGGCTGGCATCAGAATTTGCATCTGTGAAACAGCAGCCACACTGAGGCCTGTGGATGCCAGAGGCAAAAATCATGGTGACAAAATGTATACCCAAAAAACTCTTCAGCATGAGCTACATCATTTCCCAGATTGGGGAGGTTGGACTCTGCTGTGTGGCATTTTTTGATTAATTCCCTTCAGACACAGAAGATGGGACAAGTTTACTGCAGTTGCGAGGAGCCCCGTTGTATATATCCTAAGAAAAAGAACATTGTGCAATTCAAGGATAGAACACAGTTGGATTAATACTGGAAGTGCCACACTTTACATGCACAGATTATCTGCTATTTCTAGTTCTGGATTCAGCATTAAGGAAACTCCTTACAGTTACTTAGTGTCTGAAGCATGAGAAAGAAGTAAGGACTTCAACTTGAGTGAAATTAACATTGTAATTACTAGTCTTCAAATTCCACATGGGATCATGGTAATCAGATTTCATTTCTGTCTAAAGACTGCCTGCTGCATATGTTCAGTACTGATTTACCTAATTACTGTTCAGAATAAAGCACTATAAAAACCTGTGTCAAATGTGCAATACCTCCAGTGTCAGTCTGTGTATTCACTGACAGCATCAGTGTTGGCTCTTGACTTCCAGTAAATAATAGGAATGGAAATGAACAGATTCACCTGGGCCACAAAGCCAGAATGAAAAAAAAACCACCTAAGTGAATGTCTGGATTGTCTTCCTGGGCCATATGATGATAGTTTCCAGTAAGGAATATGTTACTAGCTGGTCAGGATATACAGAGAATTCAATTATGTATCCTAAAGAGACGGGAGCATTTTAATTGAAAAATCCTCTTGGTGCCTCAGATCTGAAAGAAACTGGAAAGAGATTTCTGAATGGGAACACACAACCCCTAGTATGTATACTTTCAATATCAGAGAACAAGGCAGTGGTTATTGTGAATTTAGGGATAGGAGTTCTGTTTTGATTCCTGAACATATGAACCCATTAGAAGTCTTTAGTCACAATGATTCAGTAGTTTTACCTGTTTCCTTTCCTCTGTGGACCTTTAAGGGGCTCTGATGCACTTTAATGCCAGAGGGTTAACTGGGGTCTTTGGCTCATATCTTTGAGGGTACTGAGGAGAATAACTTCCACCAAAAACAATGGGAGGTGAGACCCTACAGACCTCTGTGAATCTTTGCTGATAAGCATCAGGTATCTTGACACATGGATAGTAGTCAGTAGAATGAATGATATAACAATTACTGTGCAGCCCATCCTATCTGAGAAGGAATTACCTGCAAAGATCTTTACTGGCTCAACTTCAGCGATACCTGAATACTGGGGATAATTGATACATCCCATCATGGTCTGGTCTGCTTTGGAGGCTGGGGTCAGAGGTACCCAGAGCTATTTCATCACTGGTTTCTACTGGTTCTCCTCAAGGAGGTGTGTCATTGCACACAGGGTTGATGACTAAGCAGCTGCACAGGCAGTCCATGCATAGGCAGGATGGACTCTAGTCTGTACAGTTTGTGTTTGGGCACTGACTCTTCATCACATAGTTCCAGTGGTTCATCAGGCCCTGTCATGCTTGCTGCTACCTCTGTGCTGGTCTGCTAGGCTGATGCAAACCACTGGCAGATTGCCCATCCCTCTTTTTCTGCATGGATGAGATTTCCTGAAGGAAAAAAGCTCAGACAACACTTTTACAGCTTTTACAGGTTCTGAAAACATTCTGGTTCAGGAGCCAGTCTTCATTTAGTGGAGGTCATAGTCTGTGTAAATGCTGCTCAGAGCGTTTGGCACATCCCCACAAATTTACGTAAGCACGTCTTCTCCTTGTGATAGCTTTGCCAGGAAGGGTTATTCCATGAAAGCAGAAAGAAACACTGCCTTAGGGTGTGGCCCATCTTTCTCCACCTCCTGACTAATGTCAAGGTTTACCCCAGCCTGTGCAAGGCAAGCAGATGTTAAAGATACAAAGCTGTCTTAGCCCACAAAAGGCAAACCCACCTATTGGTCACTGATAAACAGGGTGCCTTGCCCATGAAAATTTCAGGTTCACTTTTCACTTCTGCCTCTTCTCTCTACCCATCCCAGTGTGAAGCCTTTCCATCTTGCAGCATCTGAGAAGTATTTGCGAGGCTCCTGCTGGTGTGAGAAAACATATTACAGTCTATGGTTTGTTCCACCCATGTTGGTCTCTGAGCCTTGGGCAAGAAATTGCATGGGAGGACATGGGAAAACGCGTGTGGGAGTTTGTGTATGGGAACACTTACGTGCTGAAAGGTGTTGCTTACAATGGAGAGAGTGAACATAGCTGAGGATTTGCTCAGATTGAAAAGGTGCTCCACCTCAGCTTTCAACAGAGCATTGCTATCCAGTGATGGATGATGCCCCCGACAGAAAAAAGCAAGCCGTGGCTGGCTTGGACAGGCAGTTTCGAACTGCAGTATGATGTGTTTAGTCCTCTCATCACTTGCTC
Organism: Margarornis squamiger; assembly: GCA_035222235.1. Classification (NCBI taxonomy): domain Eukaryota; kingdom Metazoa; phylum Chordata; class Aves; order Passeriformes; family Furnariidae; genus Margarornis; species Margarornis squamiger. The sequence goes on along the minus strand of JAWWTY010000077.1, from coordinate 67,490,682 downwards.
ATCTGCACAGTCATTGCCCATTTCCTGCTCCTAGCATTTAGTGGAGGAGAAGGGATACATTTTAATGTCTTGTGGTAGCAAAAGTTGTTTGTGGGAAAGAGAAGTTTGGTTTTGAAACTCGGAAAATGCAACAAAGGGCCAATTGGCCTCACTGGAAAAGCAGAACACTTTTGTGAATATAGTAGCCTAAGGGGCTAGGAAAGACAGAATTTGCACATACATTGACATTTCCCGAGGCAAAGCAGTTAAGCTGATGTCAAAGAAGTTCTGAGGGGATATAAGGCAGAGCAAGTAAGTCAGTGAAAGTATGATGTCAATATAGGAGGGAGGGAGAAAGCATAGAGGTGGAAAGAAGTAAAGTCTTGCAAGATACTCAAAAATACTTAGACTGCCACTGAAAAGAGGCTAGAACTCATAAAAGCATCACAAGATACGTGGAAAGGCAATGTACATAAATAAACGAATTTTAAAAGAAAGACCTGATGAGGAAGACTAAGGAGAACTATGGAAACACAAGTAAAGGAAGAGCAGAAACAAAGAAGTGAATGGCAAATGGAAGGAAAAAAAGTGAGAAAAAGAATAGAGGCAAAAAGAATACTCATTTTATTCTTGTATCTTGTACTGCTTACAAATCCCTGTTTTCTAATGGGTGCTGGAGCACTGGAGCCTGGCCAGCTGGGCTGAGACCTTGGCAGAAGAGCAGGGAACAGCAAAGCTGGTGGAGCTGTGCCCAAGGAAGAGGGTGCTCCAGCTTCAGCACTAGAAGGAAAGTGTGGGAAGGGCAAGATGGTGCTGAGGGGCCTTCTTTCTCTTTCCTACTTATCATGTTTGATCCCTCAAAGATCCTATGAATCCAAAGCCAGTTTTATGCTTTGTAGGAAGAAAGAAGAGGTGAAAAAGGAAAGACAAAAAATTTTCAGCATTGCAAAGCCACATACGGCCCTAGATTAATTTTGGTCTCTGAGACCAGCTGCCATAACCCAGTGTTGCACCTGAGCTCAGTGGTGCTGATTAGGGGAAATCAAACACTGTGCTGATGCAGCTCCATGCTTCCCATCTCTTCACTTCCTTCTCGCTTTATCCTGGAGACTTAAACTGTGTGATCAGCCACTTCTGGCCTTCTTTTATTCTTAGCTCCAACAATTTAAAAGAATACCTCCTGGCTGGGGATTCCTGTTACACTTCAAGGAGATACTTCTTCCCCTCTGTAATTAAGCTCCTTGCATGCACATAAAACAGACTCCTTACCTGAGAGAGATGGCTGTAGGCAATGTAAAGCTCATGCATTTCCCATTCATTTGCTCTATGTCTGCAAGCAAGCTCAGCTCCAATCTTGGCATGAACCCTGCACACATCTGTGGCCAGACCCCATGAAATTTGAAAGGGACTGCTGTCTCCAGTGCAGCCGTGGATCTCCAGGGTTAATGATCAGTTTTCCAGCTGAGGGTGACTTGGCATTGCAAGCAGGAGATGTTGCCAGTAGATATTGCCTGCCAAACTTGTTGAGCAGCCTTAAGAGCAATGCTAATAGCGTATTGCTAGATATAGGTTTACCAGCCTTCTGTGGGGAAACTTCATGTTGATGGCATTTGCATTAAACTGCAACATGCTGCTATCAGCAGCAATTGGTTAGAGGCTGAACTTTCCCACAAGAGAGTGGGAGATTTTTGTAATACAGTAGTCACAGGAACGTGCTCCAGAGCTCAGCTGTTGTGCTCTTCATTTAACCTCTTCGGGCAAGAAGGTAAATATTCTATGTTGTGGTTTTTTTTGTTGTTGTTGTTTGGTTGTTGTTTTTTTTTTCCCCCAAAAAAATAACTTGTGATTTTTTTTTTGACAGATCCAAAGTAGTATACAGGCTGGTAAAGTAAACATCATGTTTACAGATAGGACAGAGAGGGTGATAACTTTACAGGCTGCAGGCAGGAAAACACACTGCTAAAATTCAGGTGGCTCACACAAAGGGAGCTGGTCTTCTATGGGACATGAATGAGGGATTTAGGAACACATGTCCAAAGCTATTAATCTAAAGATTCTTCCCTAAATTTCACAGGCATTTGAATCTGAAATTTCCCCAGAACCTCTCTGTCCATCCACTAAGGTCTAATTTCCACAGGACTGATGAGCTCAGTGGCTTATACGAGGGAATGGATGCTTTTCTGCCTGTATCTCCAGAAGGGCTGAAGGGCAGGCTCTTTCAGAGCACCTCTACCTATTCTGGTAGAAATGGGCTTCCTGTAAAGTGATAATGCTGGTGACCTGGGCAAACTCACCTACAGAGTAGGAGATACAGGTTAATTTTCCTTCTTTTCTCAGGTTTCCATGGTACAAGAAAAAGCCTGGAAATATCCACTAGATTAGAGAGAAGGCATGCAATTCTCTGAGTGGGTTCTCAGACATTTGCCCTGTACCCTGACCCCTACTGCCAGGGAAATTGTTTATGTTCTTAAACTCTATAGCATAGGGAGGGTGGAGTGGTATTCATATTTTGTTTTTGTTAGTGGGGATGGTAGTTTTGGCCATACACACATTACCTCCTGTGTTTGGCAACCGTGTTTAGAAGCTTTCTGAGAAGCCTGTGCAGCTGCACACAGGCACAGCAAATAACCTGCCACTGTACAGCCTGTAACAGGCCAGTGTACACCCATGTCTGTTTATGCAGGAAAAATTAGCCTAGAAGGAAGTATAGAAGATACTGGAGGGACTGATGCCAACTAATAAAAGCAGTCAGTAAAAAAAGCTTTCTGGCATAAAAGTAGCATCCTGAGAGGCTAGGCTGTTTGAAAAATGAACTTGGCACCATTTTCCTTGAAAAGCTGTTTTCTACTGAAATATATTGGGTTTTAATGTAAAGCACATTACTTTGGAAATGTTTTGTGTCATTAAATTCTGATTAGAATTTCTGTGTTGTAGGAAATTTTTCATATGTACTATTTGTCCCTTTCACAACAAATCAACACAGAAGCACTTAGAATTGCCTTTTTATAAGAAGGGTCATGGAAAATAAGAAAGTAACTTCTACCAATTTTCATGTGAGGAAACAGTATTATTTGGTCTTTTTCTAGGATAGACACATGTAATTTCTGCCAATTCTGTCTTCCTTTGTGTATGAGAGATGAATGTGTATTAAAGCACCTTAATGGAAAGCAGATTGAATAAGGAAAACATGCAATGGGAAGTGCCATGTGGCATCAGGGAAAACAAGTTTCTTCTTACTTTCCTGGTATGAAATACAGAATTGCCTTAAAACCAAGGCTCTTAACTTCTCTGCCTTATTTACTGCCTCCTCCTGTTGACTGAATAATGTAATTTAATACACCTAATAATTATGGTAGCTTTGAGAACAGTTTATTTTACTCTTTGATAGTTTTTATTTTGATTTCATTTACCCTTAGCCAAAAATAAACTAGAGAGAGAGAGAACAGATCATGAATAGTTATAGAGAAGTGTTTGTAATTTCTCACAGTTATGGAAGAAGTTTGTCATCTTCACAAGCTCTGAGGTATGCAGTGGTTTCTTCTGAAGAAAACTATTTTCCTGGGTGGCTTCTTGCTCAAAACAGCAGCACCAGTAATTTCCATTTGCTGAACTATGTTAAAAGCTGCTGAACCATCACTCAAAGCATCTTCCTTCATCAGTGGCTCTGCACTATTGATAATGCTCAGTGCAGATGCTTTGACTAGTGCAGAACAGCAGCCAGGATTTTCCTGGGATACTTCTTTTGATCTTATATTGCCCCTTCTTGTCACCCCAAGGTTATTTAAAAGTAACATTACCATTTGTTGTCCACCATGTAGGTGTTCTCCAAACACCACTGTCCTTGCAGTAGCTCCAAAACTCTGAGTTATTACACAGATTAGCACAGACTTTATGGCGTGGAATCATTCACGCACTTGTGCCCACCCCAATTTAGATTAAAAAAGTTCACTAAATCCTTTCAATCTGCAGTAGGAAAGTTCCTCCACCAGCCCATACCTCCTCTCCCTTCCTTTGGATTTCTAGGGCAGCTCTCTAGTTCCCACTCACAAAACTTAGTGAGTTGGCTTAGTGCTCGCACCTGGATATCTCCCTGAGGATATCCTGCTGCTTTTGCAAAAGGAGTGGCCACCTCAGGATGCCAGACACTTGCTTTTAAAACCTGTTCCCAGAGCCTGGGCTCTCCCTCCATTCTTGGCACAGCCTTTTCCCTGCAGGGTGAGGTGGAGGTGCCTCCTTCCCACTGAATAAGTTCATTAACTCTTTTTTCCTCCTTGACTCATTGTGAAGTTTGGGCACACCTACAATATGCCTAGTGACCTACATTCAATGTGACTGATTTTACAGCTCCATCTCAGATCTTTCAAGAGGTGTTGAAATAGAGCAGTACTAACTTCAGCACTAGAGATGGACTGAGTTTTGTTTTCAGAACATTCTGGGTAGTAGGATATGAAGGTGGAAGGAAAGAGAAATGATGATTTAGTGTGATGTCTTGTGGTAAGATGACTGCACTACTAAAAGGAAAATGAAAACAGTATTTCATACAAAGACACAAGTAACAGAGCCAGAACAACTGTTTTCAGAATTAATGAGATAAACCTGATCTTTAATTTGTCTGCACAGAGAACCTTTTGGGTATTTCTCCTCTGTTTTGTCCATTTGTATTAGATCTTTATGTGAAGTACTTCTGGACTTTAGGGTAAAGCAAATGTCTCAATATGAAACATATATGAAATTTTTCTTTCAGTGTCACAGTTCTTTCCACAGAGCATCATTCAGAAACAAGATGAAGCATTGATTTTTGCTGTGCTTTTCAAGCTCGTCACATGGCAAGACATCTCTACATTTGCCATGCCTTGCACCTTCATATATTCAGAAACTTGACTTTTCAGCTTTCCCAAGCCTCTGCAGCAATCTGTTTTAGTCTCAGTCTGCTTTTCTGTGGGCTGAGTTCATTCCCTTTCTCTGGCACTTGCTGCGGGCTAAGATGGTTTGCAGAGACAAATGCTGCACCTTGGCTGAGCTGTGTCAACTCCCAACGCCCTGGTAACTTCTTCTGGCACCTGAGTTCCAGCTTCTCATGCAAAGTTCATGCCTGGCTCAAGGCTGAGGGAGAGGTAGCCTGCACTCTGCATCTTGAGAACAGTGCAGGACCCCTTGGGTAGCTCTTTGAAAAAAGAAAACTGTAAAGGGCAGGGGAGCTGTGGCTGTGGTAGAAGAACTGGGTCCTCAGTGGGAGAGCAGGGTGGCAGGAGAGCATTAGCTGGAAGGGGTTGGAGGTCCCCATCACCAGGCAACACTTCCCAAGAAGGCTCTAGACCACTTTCAGAGGGGCAGTGACAGTCCAGGACAGGCTGTACAAGGTCCTGCTGATAAAAGATCCTGAAGTTCAGCTTTGCACAAGCCTTTCCCCACCCTTAACCTCAGGTGACACAGGCTGGAGCTCATCATGTAACTTCACCTTGCAGGCTGCAGCAGCCAGGGCTGAGAAGGAGTGCCTGCCATGTCATGGCCTTCTGTGGGCACTGGGCATGACCACCTGGCTGTGCACTCACTTGTTTCTTTAACAGAGGGGAGCTCTGGCTGCTTGCTGTGGACATGGCCCATGCTGGCCACAGTGCAGGCTGAAAGGCAGAGCCAACCAGATCCGTGCCGTGGAGGACATGAAGGACTTCTCTCCCTACTGTGGCCATATATTGCCCCTTAAATAAACCATCTTTCTGAAACAGAGACCACAGCTACCTATCTCTATCCCTGCAAGAAGACAGGAGTGTATGCTTTTCTTCTATACATTTTTTTCTGATGTGTTTTTTGTTTGATACTGAAAGTGACTTTTTTTTTTTTTAGTCATATAAAGTTTGTGTCTTCTCACCCATATCCACACAACATCTTTACAATTCTCCCAAGATTCAGGAAAGGAATTTATAACCCCCCTTTTTTTTTTTTTTTCAGACAGCCCCTACCTTGCAAGGACTGAGCTGAACTTGGTCCTAACTTGTTCTTAGCAGAGTTAATTGAATGTAAATGACGAATGGAAAAGGTATAAGACTGTAATGTTTCTAGTACAAAAGAAGAGTGACACAGGTCTTGTCATATCGTTGAGCAGGATCTTACAAATTTATTTTCATGGCTCTTGAGATATTACTTTGTTTGAATTTTTAAATTGTGTGTCCTGCCTGAATCTGTGGTTCTTGGAAAACTCTTGAGAACTGAAAAAGTGTATTTCAAACTGTTAATGTTTCCATGTGTAATTCGGTCTCCATAGCTGTTAATGACTCTTTTTCATGTATGAAAAAATATCAGTAATAGTGATTTTTATTTTTATAAACCTGTTGTTTGAAACCCTCATACTACAGCTCTGGTTACCACACATGTTTATATGCAGGCATAGTTCCCTTCACCAAGGCTCTGTCACTAATTATATATTGTTAAAACAGGAAAGAGTTGGTGCAATTGTATCTATCAAACTAATGTGGTGAAGGAACGTGTTAGTCCTTAGCTGACTGATGTCAATGCCATGAGCTGAAATAAGACACAGCATGGGATAAGACAGAAAAAGGGTCCTTTCTGAGGAATTTACGTATGTTGAGAGTGTGGCTCCCTTTTCCAGACCCTCTGTGTCCTTGTTCCTGCTGTGCATTACAGACACAGATGTGGGCAAGGCTGGCTGTTTCAAACTCTCAGAATTTAGAAAACTTTTATTATTTAGCAACCAGCCATGGGATAATCTCAGAGCAGACAGGTGTTTCACAGTGTGGCCCAGCTAGACAAGCTGCATTAAATTCCTTCACTCTTTTGTGCTCCCAGTTAGCAGCTGCTTCGTGATGGACTCCATTTATAGACCAGTTACTGAGTTTTGCCTTGATCTCTACAATAAGCTCAACAGAAATGCAGAGGACACAAATATCGTCTTCTCTCCAATGAGCATCTCTGTTGCCCTGGCCCTGATCCATCTAGGTGCAAGGAACAACACTGCTGCTCAGATAGAAAAAGTAAGTATTAACAAACCATGCCAAGACACTTTCACATTTCTTGCTGTTCCCTTAGTGGAAATGTTGGGCATCCTAGCACGACACATGTGCAAGGGACTGATGGGAAGCCTGCACAAATGCAGGCACAGATGCTGCCTTCACAGTCATGCTTGGTGCACTACGATCCTTGCCATATGCTGGTGTGTCTCATCAAACCCCCATGCAAGAGCACGGAGCAAGAACTGAACAGAAGGAGGTAGCACAGCACAGAGGGGCACTCTTCCTTTCCCCCAGCCTGCTGTCAGAATATCAGACTTTGTTTCAAAATTATAGGTCGGCCTTTCCTCTCGTGGTTGTTATGAGAACCCTCAAGGTGTGTCTGGGTGGGCAGTGGGGAGAGCTGCAGAAACCTGAAGTGGTTGCAGCTGCGTGGCTGGAAGCATTAGCTCTCTTGTCACTTGTGACATTCAAGAGTCAAAATGTCTCACCTCACAGAGAACCAGGTGGACAAGGAGGAGGTGAAGAAGGTCACACTTCCAATCACTGTGCCTTTACTCCCTGCAGTGCAAGTTCTGCTTTCATCAACCTTTCTTCTCTTTTCCTGTTTGAGCCCATGAGTTGTAAAACACCAATAATCCTAAAGCAGAGGCTCTTGTCAGTAGCTGGCTCTGTACTGGCACATTTTAAGGCATCATATTCTAACACTGCCATGTGCACAGTCTGACTGCTGGATCACCCACAGTCAAGGCAGGTGTGCTCTCCTTACAAGGTTTCCAGGGTATGGTGGGCTGACCTTGGCTGGTGGCTGCCAGGTGCCCACCCAGACACTCTCTTCTACAAGGACAGGGAGAGAAAATAAGATGAAAAAGCTTGTGGGTCAAGATAAGGACAGGGACATCACTTGGCAATTACTGTCATGGCAAAACAAACTTGACTGATTTGGGAGCTGGCTGGAACCATCTCGATTCCAGAGTCTGTTCTTTTCATACAGAAGCCATCCCTGCCGCTCCCTGGCTACTGTAACCATGCCACATCAACCCTATGCACAGGGACTGCTGCTTGTTTTAGGAAAGCAGTGGGGATTGCTCAATACCAGTATCCTCAATAAATGTATGATACAGTATTACTGTAATGGAGAAGCTGCTGGGAATTTTTCAGTGAGATATTTGTGCATTAGAGACAAGGACTGGTTTCCATTAAGAGCATTGTGAGTTTGATGTATTTTCTAAGCTGATGCCAAGATTAAGAATGATTGTGAGAATCCAGTTTTGATGTTTTCAAAGAAAACTGTTTTTATCTCTGTGCTTGGGGCAACTTTTTGTTTTGAAATTTAAGGTAACTCTAGTAATGAAACACAAATCAAATATAAACATTCTGAGGTAGTGAAGAGTAACATTTTGAGGGGTTGAGTGCAAGTTCCTCTTGGTTTGTGAATATAGAAATGTGAGTCTGAACATGAGCATACAAACAATTTAAAGCCTGTCATTTCAGCTGATGAATGAAGCTCAGAAAATATCTTTTATGAATCTACACCACTTACCCAGGGCAGGAGAGCAAAGCTTTCCAACAAGGAAAATGCTTTTATCCCAGTTACAATTGTCATAACTTGGAGTCTTCAACTTGCAGGTGCTCCATGTCAGGAAAGCTGCAGGAGGAATGAGCCTTGGATATGATGAAGAGAACGCAGTCCCAGAAATGGAGCCAAAAGAAAGCAGGGAGACACAGCCTTCCTTCTCACAGGTGCATCCTTGGGTGGGGAGCACTGGAACTCTGCCTTCACTGCACGGTAGATTAGCAGGGGGAAAGCACTAGAGTTTGCCACTGGAGGGAGTCAAGATCACAGGCTCAGAGTCCGCCTAACCCTCTAGGAAAAGCCTGATACAAGGTGTTAATGTGTTAAGGGCCAAGTCTTCCAATAAGCCAATACCAAAGCCTTCAGTGATCTCATCTGAAGGAGGATCAGGCTACAAAGCTTGGACTATCTGGATTTAAAAATCAGTACAGCAGGAGTTAGCTTTATAGTGTAATCTAACTAAGATGCAAATTAACAACCAAAGCTACACAGAGGAATCATTTTAATTGTTGTATTTGTAATAATCCCAGTGTAACAAGGATGGAGACCTCAACCATAAAGCCTTCCAGGCACTGCTTTTGCAACTACAAAACCTTGGCGAAAGTTATGTTTTAACCCTGGCCAACAACCTCTTTATACAACAAGGATTTGAACTCCAGCAGGTAAGTTACCTCTGTCTGCTAACTGCTGTGGCCCTGACCTCAAGTTTCCCTGCAACTGAGTCTCACTGTGGCCCCTCTCACATGCATTTTGGAGCACTCAGTGTGCTTCTTGGAGCTGTATCTCTTGGGTTGGGTGGGAAAGAGACTAGATTGTCAACTTTCAGTTCTTTTATTTAAAAAAAGAAAATACAAATGCCTTGTGGATATCAGTGACTATGGAGCAAAAATAAAGCAGCTGTCTGCTTGGCTTATGTTTACACTCAGCCAGAGGTGAATCTACAGCCAAAAAATGGCCTGTTCAAGCTGTCTGTAAACTACCTGCTTCTGGGCTTGCAAGTGGCACAGCTGGGGCAGCAGGAAATTCAGAAAAGGTTTTTCACCTGGGATGTGGAACAGTTTCATGCACAGAGCTGCTGTGCTGACCTTCTTGCTCTCTCCTTACTTAATAAAGAGTGGTCTTGAGATTACTTGGTATGGCTAACTTGCTTGTCACATCTTTACCTTTCTGTTCTGTTGAATTATTTGGATACTTGAGCATCAAACAACGTATCTTGCATTTTCTCTATTTTTTTTTTTTTTAACCTATGCAATAGAATCTCTTCTTCAAAGATTCTCTGAATGAACTTAAGATAGTTGATGTTCCCAAAATGAAATTTTGCCTAATGGATCCAATGGGTCTGTCACCATTTCTAAAATACTGCTGAGCCATTGATTTCTTTCCAAAGGCAACAAGTGCTTAATAGATTTGACCAAGTCATAATCTTTATTTTGCTTTACAGCAATTTCTATCATGTACCAAGGAACTGTATGGAGCAACGCTGCAAACAGTGGACTTTCATGGTGCTGTTGAAGCTGCCAGAAGAAAAATTAATGCTTGGGTTGAAAGTGAGACACAAGGTAAAACAAAGCAAGCCAGGCCATGCTATTACAGCCTTGTTACACTGCTTCAGCAAATGAAATTCCAGGATATGAAAAACAAAGACCTGTTTAGGTTTCTGGCTGTTCACTCTTATGCTGTTTAAATATAGTCTGTTGTCCCATCCACTCTTGAAATATTAGAGTAAGTTATCAGATAAATTATTTCTGAATTTCAAGATCTGTTTGTTGTCAAATACTTCTGTATTCCCACTCTTATGGCTGGCACGGTAATTGCAGTAATACGTATAAGGCTTGACCAGACACACTGCTTCTGCAAACAGCCACAAATGCAGATACACAACAGCAGGGGTTGGAAGCTGTGAGATTCATGGTGAGACAGACAGGAAGGGTGGTGGGAGGCAGAGAGCCCAGCTGAACATCTGGTTATATTTTAAGCAATGCCCTCAAAGATGAGAGATGTGATGACCAGAAAGACTCACCATCACAAGTGCAATGTAACCAACCCTTGCCCATAATAAGCCAGCAGGGGTCATTAGACTAAATATGATACCTGCCATTTTCCTTTACTTTTGCAGATCTGCAGTAGCAATGGGATGAAAAATTTCTAAATCTTTTGGCTGAACACAAACCGGGACTTACTGGGGAACAGGCAAATAGATTTGATGGCTTCTGCAGTTTGCCAGTTGCCCATATGCTGACCAAACCTGTCCTTGTACTGGCAGAGAGGCCTGTTCCTGGTGTGGGAAAGATCTGTTAATCCCAGTTGGCTCCCAGTAAGACAGTTGAAAGTTCAGAAGCCACCTCAGATAGCGTTAGGAACCATCCTTGCCCTGGGTGCTCATATGAAGCCTGTGGACCTGCTAACTCCTACCTTAGCCTCTGTGTAGAAAGTCAAAAGCTACACAGCTGTGCTTGGTAGGAAGGGGAAGATGCCTCATGCAAACCAAAATATGTGATTAATGGTGCTGTTTCCTTTACCATGGTAAATGTCATGTGGCACATATGTATGGTCGCTGACACTGACCACTGACACTGATGTCTGGCTAATTTGGTGACCCCCCAGTTTCTCCATCCTCCCTGTCTGGTAACAGTGCAGAGGAATTTACTATTTGTTTACTTATCTTGTTCCTGTCCTCTGAATAAGCCAAGAACTGTATTTCTAAGTTTTTCCAAAGCTAAGTTCCCAGACCAGTAATTAAGTCTCAGTCCAGAGGCTCAATGACAACTAACAAATACGTACTTCAAAATTCTCTTTAGGTAAAATCAAGGAACTCTTTGCTCCTGGTGTAATTGATGGACACGCATTGCTGGTGCTGGTGAATGTAATCTACTTCAAAGCATCCTGGGAACACAAGTTTGAGGAACAAAAAACAGTACAGAGAGATTTTAAACTGAATCAGGTACATCTGCATTCTGTAAATCTTAACATTATTTACTCTGGATACTGCAATCATTGCTGCAAGCATAACAGAAAAGCACCATATCTAGGGCTTAGCTGCCCTGTGAGTAAGGTATGGGTGTGTTGGGAACTTATCTTGCCTCTCCTGCTGGGCAGAGGTGTTGGTAAGAGCTGAATTGCTTCAGTGACTTTATAATTTTCTTTTCAGTAGAACAGAAAAAAACCTGTGCAGATGATGTATCAGAAAGGCACGTTTAAACTGGGCTACACTGAGGAGGTGGGTGCTCAGATCCTTGAACTCCCTTATGCTCAGGAGTCACTAAGCATGATCATCCTGCTGCCACATGATGTGGCTGATGGATCTGGCAGTGGGCTGGAGCAGGTAAGGCACTATATATCATGGACTAGGGATGAAAATTAGTTGTCTGAATTAACACTGAGTAAATACTTAAATTTTTCAAAGCTGCCCACCTATTTTAATCTCTTCCGCCCTCATCTTATAGATTGAAAGCACAATGACCTATGAAAATTTAATGCTGTGGACCTCTGCAGAGAACATGTTTGAGACAACAGTGGAGGTCTACCTCCCCCGATTCAAGCTTGAAGGCACCTTTAACCTCAATGAGGTGTTACAAGAGATGGGGATGACCGACATCTTCAATGAATCAAAAGTTGACCTTTCTGCAATGTCATTTGCAAAAGCTCTGGTGCTGTCAAAAGTTGTCCATAAGACGTATGTGGAAGTCAACGAGGAAGGCACGGTAGCAGCGGCTGGTACAGGAGCTGGCATTGTGAGGAGGTCTATGCCTCTCAAAGAGGTGTTTATGGCTAACCACCCTTTCTTATTCTTTATTAGACACAATCCTACCAACACTATTATTTTCTTTGGCAAACTCTGTTCACCTTAAAATCAGGGCCATTTTCTACCATTGTGAGGAACAGCTGGATGAAAATCAGAAATTGTGTTTTTTTTCCCCAATGCATTCTTAATCCTATGACAGCTGCTTTGTACCTCAAAGTAATCACTGAAACTGGTTTTGTTTAGAACCTATCAATCAGATGCTCTGCCACTAGGCTCCTTGAATTGTATCTGAATCCAGAATGTGAGTAAACTTTACCTTAACCTCACTGGATATGAATAAGTTGGTTTCCTCGATGTGCACGTATGCTCCTGTATTCCTGCATTCGTATGTATTCCTGCTTAATAATGATGGTGACAATAGGGTTGAAGTGGGAACTGACCTTTAGAGATCATCTGGTCCACCTCCCCTGCTCAGACAGGACCATTTACAGCCCAAGTTCACATCCTTATGGTTTTTGGATATCTTCAAAGTTGGGGACCACCATCTGTTTGGACAACCTCTCCTAAGTTCTCAAATAACTCCAAAGAGAGTTTTGTATGCATAATGTCTGCAGGAAGAGGATGCACAACTGCATATTTCTAAAGATGGTTAATTATTTACATAGTAAAGAAGGCTGTGTTTTGTATGGGGATAAATCAAATTATTTCGGTCTCAAAGAATAGGAAGAAAATGGTCTAAAACACCCCATTGAAATCACTGATGTGGAAAACTGTAACAATGAACTTCCAAGAAATGTGTTTTCTTTCTCCCATGCTGCTGTGTGGTGAATTTGAATGTTCTGAGATGCGAATCTGAAAGACAAGGCTGTCTCCATGCTTTGAAAAATGAGGAAAGATTTTGTAAAGTGGAGTGTAAATAATGAAAATCACAGTTAAACATTATCTGTGAATGTTTGTGGGAAAAAATATAAAACTTCTTCCTGTCTGAAGGAGATGTTACTGTTAATTTACTGGTTCAACATAAGTGGCATCTTCCTCAGGGGGATTCTGCATGAGATTTAGCAAATGAACACATGTAATGTGCTTTTTGACCCCTGAAAAGGAAAATGCACATTAGCTGTTCACCATAGACTCTCATGCTCTGTATTCATGACTACCACAGCTTATGCAACATAAGTTACCTGGAGTCATTTGGATAAGACAGTCTAGAAAATAAGAGTGAGTGACAACTGAGCAGGAACAGACAGGAGGAGGACAATAAAAGAGTCAAATAAGCAAACTACTTCTCTAGACTGTCTCATCTGAAGGTGCTGTACAGCAGCAGCAGGAATTCTGTGGGCTGTGTCTGTGTTTCCTTTCTGGAGACTGGCTGCCCAGTTTGCCTATTAGGCTTTGCTTTTGTTACCTAGAGCTGTCATCATCCAGCCTTTACATTCCCTAGGGAAGTTTTGAGCACTGCAAGCTCAAAAATCAGCAATGTTTTTGAAAACACAGGGACAGGGATTCCTGTGATGAAGAGACAAATGCCAAAAGGGAAAAACTGCCCTTTATTTTTCTCTTTTCTCAGAAATGAGCATACAGTCCCCAACACCCAGCATATGCTTTTTTGACACCCTGTAGTTAAAAAAGGAGTTTGCAACAGTGCTGTGGGTTGGCAGGGGGACAGCTCTGCACTTGTTACAGGTGAAGAATGAAGGAGCTTAGCCCTCAAAGTGAAAGAAATGGAGGGGGATGTTTGCAGTAAAAGCCTCCATTTAGTACCAGCTCATCTGGGCTGTTCCTGTGCCATCTGAGCATGGGAGCCATGAAGGTGAGTGGTGAACCCTTCATGGCATCAGGGATATGTCTGGGTCATTTCTGGTACATGGAGTAGCAGCAGTTTTGCTATTGCAGCAACCTCATGAACTGTGAAAAGAAGACTAATGTTATGAAGCAAAAACCCCAAACGTCTATGCAACATGGCTTTTTTACATCCTTTTTCCCCCAGTGCAAACTCTGCTGAAGGCTATACCTCTCTCTGCTAATCCCCACCCGTGCAAACAGGGTTCAATGCCTCTGCTCTCCCCATAGCTTGCAGCTCACCAGGGGAGGAGGCATCACCTTTGCAAATGGCAAGGTGTATTTGTGGCTCTGCCCTGAGACCCCAGGGCTGGACTAGGTGATCTCTGAAGGCCCTTTCCTTGGCAAAATATGTAGCTTTTAAGCTACAGGGTGAAGATAAACCAATTCTCTGTGCCCATGGGCTGAGACTGGATTTAGAGATGTGATCAATGTTGAAAGTTTCACTTTCACAGTATCACTATAAATGTTGGTGCTCAGTCTGAGGTAACATGGCATATGGTTTCCTCTCCATGCAAGGCAAGTGGTGGCAGTAGAAATTTACAGAGCAAGTCTTTGTCTCCTCTGTGGAAGTTTGGCATGGTGTGTTGAGGATGCACAGTGTTTCAGCTTTCTTCTCCAAGCCGTGGGCCCAGAGCCCTTCTGAGAGGATTCATCAGCAGCTCTGGGCTCTCCATCATGTGGTGCTCATCATCTCACTGAGTTAGGTACTCATGCCTACCCTGGTATCAGCTGAGGGAAGGACCACAATTTGGCCCTTAAATCACAAAATCAGTCAGTACCTTATGAGGAGTAAAGTGAAATACCTTGTAGACAACTGTTTGTATTATTCACTTCTCTTCAGAGAGAGTTAAACTTTATTTTAGAAACCAATTAAAGGTGTATTTCTAATTTAATAAAGATGGCATACTTAAATTTCCAGAGAAGTCAAGAACTGCAGAGGTATTGCAGTGGAAAGCTTAAGCACTGATTTTACTCTTGACCCCAAAGGCTGAAAAATAAATCAGAAAAGGTTCAACTGGTACACTTCAGGAGAGGCTACTTAGCCCTATTGATTTGACTTGTTATTTCCTAAGTTGTCCTGTGAAGGTCTCAGAATTTGCCTCTCAGTCATTTTTGGATTTGGCCCAGATTTTCTGGATTCCTAGAGGCAAACCTGCTGAGATAGAAACTCAGATGTAATTCCTTCTGATCTTAAGATTAAACACAGTAGTCTCATTAGTAAAAAATATTGGTTTTGGCCTTGGTGTTCTAGATTTCTAGAGGCAAACCTATTTTAGACAGAACTCAAATGTAATCCCTTCTGATCTTAAGCTTGAACACAGTAGTCTCATTAGTAAAAAGTATTAACAGTAATTAAATGATTTTTAAAAACAGTCCCATCACTGACTTCTTACAAATATTCTTATCTCTCCAACCACAAAAAAGAAAAAGTCTTATGCATTTAGATCTTTGTGTTTCCAGTTTTCCTTCCAGTATTTATCAATTTTCCATCCTCTTTTGCACAGACCATCCATCCCACACTTCCAGCACAGGTAGGGAAGTGCCAGATTCTTGGCTTTCTTGGATGGGTTTGGAAAATCATCCATAAGGAATGCTTTGATTTCACTTCTTTTTTTTAACTTCCATGTCATACCATATTTTATTCTATTAGCCTAGTACAGTCAGTCACACAGTAATGGCATCAAGATAATCTACACATTTATTTTCCATATTTATTTAAAAAATTGCCTTTTAGTAAACCCTTGATTTTATTTTCTTGGTAAAGTATGGTCATTTTCTATATGGATTTATAATCACTTCCAGCAGGTACTACATCATTGACTTTATGAAAAGCAGATTCTGAAGT
This sequence comes from Margarornis squamiger, assembly GCA_035222235.1. Taxonomy (NCBI): domain Eukaryota; kingdom Metazoa; phylum Chordata; class Aves; order Passeriformes; family Furnariidae; genus Margarornis; species Margarornis squamiger. The sequence continues at coordinate 67,474,732 of JAWWTY010000077.1, read as the reverse complement.
CACACTTCCTAACTTTGGTTTTTTTTTGCCTGTATGTGTAATGGAGAATCAGTGAATAACATGTTTAGCGCACAGAATTATAGGTGGCTCCCGAAAGGAGAAGGCACAATAAAATAATATGTCTCTCCTATAGAGAACAAAAGCTGACTTTAAACTTCTACATCCAAAAGCCATCTGAAAGAAAAATTCTCTTATCCAAAATTTTGTAGGCATTTTATTTTCACATTTTGTAAATTTTCTAGCAGCTAAAATTTTTCTTTACTTGCACTGAACTGCCTTGATGTGAGTGATGA
>JAWWTY010000077.1:67383919-67474339 GCA_035222235.1 Margarornis squamiger | reverse complement strand
ATTTTCACATTTTGTAAATTTTCTAGCAGCTAAAATTTTTCTTTACTTGCACTGAACTGCCTTGATGTGAGTGATGAGGTGCTTTGCCCATGTTGAAATTCAGGAGCAAGGTAGAATGAGGTCTAAATCCCTGAATAACATCTAGTGAGTTGATTCAAAGCAGACCTTGTGCAAGCCATTCAAATAGGGCTCCTGGAAAATGCCATTACAGTGGCATAATTTTTTTAAACATTGAAAATAGTACTTCTATAGTGGAGAAATTCATATGGCTCAGGAGGTGAAGGGCCTGTATCCCACACCCTCACTGGAATTCAAGCCTGTGCCTCCCAAGAGAATGCAACAAGTGCTACCAGGCACTAGGTTTTAGCATAGGCTGCATGGCAAAACTGTCCACCCTCCTTCTGAAGACCTTACATGAATGCGTGCAGCTTAGTGTCACAAGAAAAGAACTTCAGGGATGATAATTTTGCAGTTCAGTAACTGTATTATAGATGAGTTCTGGTTTCCAGTCTCTGGTCTGAGGGCTGTTCCTGTTTTAGTCCAGTAGAACAGAAAAAAAGTATCTATAAGTGGATGCCTATCCTAACAATAATGATATAGAAGTATTTTGTCTGTATCTTTCTGATAGCATGAATTTTTCCTCATTTTCTTCATATCTGCCTAGAAAAGAGAATAGTGACTAAAGTAGGTCATTAGTGAGCTTTCTTTCAGCTCTTCAGAGGGTGTTGCTGTGCAGCTTTTCAGTCTGTATCCTCAGGCATGAAATTAGATATTCTTAATTATGAGATGGTGTGTCACAGCTTTCATGTAAGAACACCACCACCTACACATGCCCAAGATTGTTTTGCATTACTCCCTCATTTGAGTGCTACAGTTTGGAAACAGGATCCAGCGTTTCCATAACTTACTGACAGTTTAAACATGGTGGGAAAACACTCCTAAAGGATCTCTGTTGCAAATCCTGATGAATGCCTTGTTTTCTTGCACAATGCCTCACGAAGAAGGTCGCTTTTGGCACAAGCCCTAGTTGCAACCTGCAACCTCACAGCAACAGCTGCAGCTCTGCCTCCACTCACACCCCTGGCAGCTCCTTTTCTGTCAGCACAAAGCAGTCCCAAACATTGGCCAGCAGTGACCACTTCTGCCTTTTCCAAAGCCCTCAGATTGCCAAGTGAGGAATCACTTTACTAAATTCTGGGGGGATGAACACTGAGGGGAAAGGCCCTCTCAAGCTAGAATTTCATAACAGGGAAAAATCCCCCAGGTCATATTTTCAGATTATATTAATGCAATCATTGTGTGATATCTAATGGGGGCTTATCTGCATTTTGCTCAAAGGGTTTGGTTGCTGATCTGTAAGAAATGTGATATTCTGCTCAGAGCAGTGGTGAGCACAGTGCCTGTTGGCCTGAAATACAGACAGCACTCAGCCCACAGACATCCTTGAGATACCAGGGGGAAACACTGAGAGAAAGCTGACTGCTGCCTGTGACACAGGAGAACCTCCAGGCTCAAAGGATGAGTGCTTTGGCAGCGTGGAGCCCATTGCCTCGCTCATGAATGGTGATGAATAGGAAGGATTCTGGAAGGCATACCCAGGGGCCTTTGGTGTATCTCTTGTACCCTGAGACAGGAGCAACTCCACCTTGCTGCCTTATTTGCTTGTTGTTTTGTGCAAACCTTCCAGAGGTGCAGACTGGCAATGACTGTGGAGCTCAACAAAAGCCTCAGGAGACCCACATGCATTTCAAGCCAAAACCATTGATGCCTCAAGCTCCCCACACAGTTCTGCTGAAACATTTGAGATAGAGCTAAGGGATAGGACACCAGATCCATGGCTAGAGTACAGCAGTAAATACTCAGAACTCAGAACCTCAGCTGTGCTCCCACTGCAGTGTCTAACTCTCTGTGGTGGTGTGGGAAAATCCACATCCAGCCCTGGAGGGGTGTGGAGCACCACTTTGAATGACAGAGCTGCTCCATCTCAGTGTTCCTCCCATCAGTGCTGGCCATACTGAGCTTTTCTAAGTGGGACTGGTGATGCCTTCACTTCACTCCCTCTTGCCCTTTTCCTGCATGAGGTCAATGAAAAGAGCTTGTTCCCTAAAATTCTCACCTTAGGGGAACAACCTGGTACCCGGTTCCCAAAGCTGTATAACTGGGACTTCTTCTGCCCTTTGGATCAGGTCCTGTAGCACTTGGTTAGGCTTGCCTCCTCTAGACCCAGAGTCTGAGAGACAACCAAATCTCAGCCTGGGATGTGCTGCTGGAGGTCCCCATGTGCTCCCTCTGCTGTGTGGATTTGCTGACACAGCAAGAGAAACCAGGCTGAGATTCTGAGACAGACACAGTGTCACACAGAACCACAGAATTTTTAGTGTTGGAAGGGACCTCTGGAGACAATCTAGTGTCCATGCTGAGGGAGACCCAGCTAAGTGTAGCTCAGAGACAGAGAAGCTGCTGTGGCACAGTCTGATCATTGCACTGCTCCTGGGTTAAAGAAGAAATAATATCTTGTGGTTACGGGCCCAGCTCTATCATCTGCTGCAGGACTGTCCGGGCTCCCCATGAGACAGAGGCTATCAGGTGCATGTAAATATGACAAGGAGGGGAAGAGGTGCCTCTCTTAATGTTGCATATTTTCTGGTTTGTTTCCATTTTTCTCTTGCTGTTACTGCATGTTTTCTGCAGGTGCTTATCATGCCTTTGGGAGAGATGATTCAACAAAGCAAGAGAACGAGATGCAGCAGCATCAACAGGGTGCCTCCTCTCTGGGAGTGGAAAGAAGTGTGTTTCCTTCTTTTGGTACTTGTTTTAGAGACTAAAAATGAGAAGACGTGGGATCGTATCTCTCACTTTCCTGCTGGATGTGAAAAGCCATTCTTCTGGTACTCTGTCAGACCTTGATGCCCCCAAGCACGCTCCTTCAGAAATAAACTGGGCAGGCTACACAGTTGTTGGTTTCAGTTCAAGATGGGGCAGGACATTGCCCTTCATCAGCAAAGGAATTGCCAGAGTCAGCTCTTCCCAGGAGCAGGTAGCTCTCTCAGCTTTAGCTTTTCCTGGGGTAGTGAGTGATAGTACTGGAAACATAAGTGATAGTATTAGAAACACAAACTGTTGTTTGTTTTCCTACAGTGTGCCTTAGGTTTTACACACTATACAAAAGAAGAAGTTTTTATGCTGTGTACTTCAGTGAACCATGGTGTCTGAAGGCTGGCCAATGCTTCTAAACCATGTCACAATTCCTGCAAGGAAAACAGGATGTTGAGTAGGTGACAGTATTTAAACAGAGTACAGCCTTCAAAAAAAGTGTCTGCTAAAAATCTGAACAAATCAGAAGGATCCCTCTGCAAAGTCTTGTTATGAATTTGCCTGATTTCCCATTTGGTAGCTGCAGGCCACAGATTCTGTTTTTGTCATGAAAACCAGGCTTATCCTATAAGGAAAATGTTGCTGTGAGCATTTCAGTCTGGTTTCTCATGAGCGTGATGCTCTGTGTCTTCTCCTTGCAGGTGGAGAGTGCTGTCACCTATGAGAAATTAGCAGAATGGACCAGCATGGAGAATGTGTATCCATGAGAAATTATAGTATACTTGCCTCACTTCAGAATGGAGGAGAGCTGTGACCTCCAGGCTCTGGGGATCAGGGATGCCTTCATCTTTGAAAAAGCTGAATTCTCTGGACTGTCAAGAGTGTCTGGGCTGTTCCTTTCCAGGGCCATTCACAAGTCCTTTGTGTAAGTCCATGAAGACGGCACTGAGGCAGCTGCTCCTACAGGAATGACCAAAACAATATTTTGCCTCCACATTCCTTATAATTTCAGAGCTGACCAATTGCTCCTCTTCTTGATCAAACACAATCCAAGCAGAAGCATTCTCTTCTTTGGCTGGTGTTGTTCCTCCCAAGGGCAGAGCAGGTTCTGCCCCTTTCTTCACAAAAAGAGTGCAATACTGTGGTAGGTGGTAGAAAGGAGTAAGGCATAAACAATGTGTTGCTCTATCCCCAGCAGCAAAGTCGGGAAGTAGGAAGGGGACACAGCCAGGAGGGCTGACCCCAACTGACCAAAGAAATATTCCATACCATATAACATCAAGTCAGAAATAAAAACTGGGTTAGGGGAAGAAGGAGTGGTGGAGTTTTTTGGCTTGCAAAGTAAATTTTGCTATATACTCAGAGATGTGAGCAATTGATTTTGCATTATTTGTCTTTTTCCTCTTTCTTTTGCCTACTAAACTACCTTTATCTCAACTCTCATTTTTCATCCCTGCTTTTGCTCCTCCTATCCTCTCCCCCATCCCTTTGGGGATGGAGGTGAGTAAACAAGCAGCTGTGTGGGTGCTTGGCTGCTGGCTGGGATCAATTCACACCACAGGGTGTAGCTGTAGTTTGTCAAATGCACTAGTGTAAAGGGAAGTATTTTAAAAATCAAGTATGTGGTAGTGTTTTTTGGTTTATTTTTTTTCGTGTAGTATTCATAGGTTTTAATATTTTAACATAATTTTTTTAATATAGCATGAAATAATGAACTGAGTGTTTTTCTATGCAAAACCCACTTCAGGTAAGGCTTGGAATCATTAAATTTGTCTTTTCTGATTTTTGATTATAAAAATTGTTATCTAAGTGTATTTGTGCAATTTATTCATTTTGTTTCTGCATAGCAAAGCTCATTTTCTATCTGTACAAGAGTGAGGGAATACACATAGGTTATAGTGAATGTTAGTGACTCCAGAGTTTGGAGACCTGCAGGCAATTATTGAGATTCACGACTGGGACAGAGAGAATGGAACTGTACAGCAAAATTAATTTGGTCTAATTCTGGTCTCATCTGCCTATACAATTTTCTGCAATTACACAGTGTGCATTTATAAACTATTAAACTGGTATTAGTGGAGTTATGATAGGTTTACACCCATGCCTGAGAACAGAATTCAGTCCCATTTCTCTAGCTGAGTTGCTCAGATGTCCATGCATCTTGAAGTCTCAATTTAGAAATTGTTGTTGTGTTTCTTCATGTAGCACAAAGGCAGACAAAAGGAGAATATATTTATGAGTACGTCATGTACTTTCCAAATGCAAGGGGAAGAAATTAACCATGTCTTAAATATACTGCAAACTGCAGAATGAAGACAGGTACTTGGAGGCTTCACCTACACTCAAATGAGAAGGCTTACTGGCAGGATCAGAGCTTTGAAGTCACCCCACAAGCATTTGATGGTGTTCCAGATCCGGCTTACCTCCCATGGCTTAGTGGTAATGTTTGCTTTGTGCAAGATGGAGGTTTAGGAAAAGGGTCAAATGGTACTTTTCACCAGCAATTGGACATCATGTTCTGTCAAGACATTCTTGTTCTCATCCAATGATCACTCAAGACCAAAACAGCAGGGACTACTTTATGTGTTCTGCATGAAATAGTGGTTCTTGGAAGCATAATGCTTTAAAGTCAGATTTCCTTAAATATCTTTTCTGTTTAGTATTCTGTATAGTAATCTCTGTAGTATTCTTATTTGGTAGTAGATATTTCTTAAGTGTCTTATTTTATGAAGGTTTCTATTTCTTAAATATCTTCTTTTATGAAGGTTGTTGCTAAGTGATGCTGGTCACAGGTTCCACATGAGATTATACATAAATGTTTGCAAGCAGCTGGGTACAAGTATATGGGATTCACAAGGTGATGTGTCTGTGTTACAGGCAGGCCAGAAATGAAGAAGCTGTTGAATTTTAGGCAGGATAATATAAGAGCAACAACTTTATGAATGGTAAAAATCAGTTGAACTGAGAGAAGAGCTGTAGAGCACTTATTTTCAGGAGAGTTCAGCAGTCCTTGGTTACCCCAGAGATGTAGGAATTTGACTTGCAGAATGATGAAATGACACATTCTACAAATTCCATTGCAGGATAGGAAAAACATACCATCTGCACATCTGCATTATTCTGTGGCCTGAAGAAGAGCAAATTCTCTTTTCACACTTCCTCTGAAGCTGAATCAGATTAAATTGGCTGAAAATTTGACCCTGTGCTTTGAAATTATCCACCTGCCAGCTCCTCACAGAGCCTGGCAATTTACGAAGGGTGTTTTCAAATCCTAGTTTGTTTTCAAAACTCAGTCACTAACAATATGTGCACAATATTGGGAAACTCTTACACTCCTTTTCTGGACCTGTAACACATCTCACTGCACAAGTCATCACACCTGGCAAGAATACCCCCACACCAACATTTATGCAAACAACATATTAGACTACTGAGCAACTGCATAATTTGACTAGCTATGGAAATCATACCACAAAGGTTGTTGTGGGAGTGAGGAAGAACAACTACTTTTAACATCGAGACTGATGGCCAAAAGCAATACCTTTCTCCTCAGAATGTTGAGAATTACGCAATGTACTAAATGGCTGAGCAGCCCTGAGGGGCATTTGAGGTTTCCAAGCCCATAATTTGTTGAAGCAGCTCAATAACTAACAATACCCACAGTGTTTTGTGTCGTGTGATTAGTGTAGTGTTTAGTTCCTGGTCAAGAGTACATCTGCAATAATTACATTTTATGATCAGGGAGACAGTCCCAACTACTACATCTTGTACAAAGGATAAATTGACTAATAAGTATTTGCATGACTTGGGCAGTGGCATATATCAATGCAACTATTTTAGTTTACAGTCAGGATGACTTCAGATGAAGTTGAGTTAAAACTCCAGGAATAAGAAAGCACTGAAATGTAACAGAAGTTTGGAAACTCTTTGTCTAGAAGCTTCAAAAACCAGGTTCAGTGAACATCTATCAGTTGTAATCTGGGTCTTTCATCCTGCCTTAGGGCAGCAGACACATTAGAAATCCCAAGGTTCCTTTCAAACACACAGTTATGTCATTTCCAACCAAAGTTCACAGCAAGAACAGATTCACTGCATAAGAATATCTATTATCTTTCCCAGTGGCTAAGCAATATAGAAAAACAGACCCTTTTTTAAAATGCAAAGGAAATTTTATACTGTTTACTGCATCTCACAATGCTGACTGACAAGAAAAGCTATGCACTGAGGTAAAGCCAGAAGAATACTTATGGACATTCTGTATTGCACAGCTTTGAAAATATCCTGCACTTATTATTTAGATGAAGAGACCTGGCTTATAAAACAATTTAAAGTGCCACAAAGGGATGATACCCAGAAATACTGTAAATGACATCACTCACAAAGCCTGGATCAGCATTATAAAACAGGGCCATCATGCAAAAAATATTTATCTGTTTAGTCATAACACCTTACACTGTGGAAGTCAGTTAAGAAGCCATGCTTGCTTATGAATGTAATTTCCTGTTAGTCAATGCTCATGGACAGCTGAGCAGGGGTGTGAGCAGAGAAGGCACGACAGGCAAAACTGGCTGCATTGCTGGAGCTATTTTTGGATGCTGGTACGATAAGTGAATCAAAGATGAAGAACTTTCTGATGCTATTTTGCGTCATGTCTAAACTTCCCTGGAGAGTAGAGGGGTTCATTGCAATCACAGAAAAACTTCTGCTGCAGAAAGAAGTTCAGGTGGCAAAAAAACAGTGCTGGGTTCACTTTTTTCCCAGCAGCTTGAATGACCAGCATGAGGTGGCCCAAGTCTCTGCAAAGCTGACACTTATCGATTTTTGCACTCTGTTGCCAATAAATTCAATATTGGAGAGTCAGCAGGCAGCAGTGCAGTTCAGAAGGTGATAGTTGCTTTTCAGTAGGTCCTTGACTCATTCAGCCTGACGATCACAGGACTTTGCTCACGTGCTTACCAAATGAGCTTAGAATGTCAGCGACATCTGAAATCTCTCCAGCTTCTTCCACAACTTCAAGAGTTATTTTTCTGTCATGCTAAAGTTTCCGTGGATCACCACAGGTACTTCAGCCCCCTAATTGCTCTAATATATTGTATAAGGCTTGTTATTTGTTGTAGCAGGTGTCTGACAAACAGGGAGGGCCTTCTTGGCCCGGTGAAAATCACAGGAGTCCTTGTTTTGTTCTTGCTATTGCTATTCAGCAACTCTACTTATCTAATGGTACCTTTGCTCACAGCAACCTCAGACATTTCAGGTACTCTGTAATTACCACCTGAGCAGGGTGGTAGCAGAACGTGCATTTTGTCAGATGAAAGGGACAAGAAGAGCCTTGGTTGTCAAACCTGAGATCAGCCTCTGGTTTCTCAACAGGAATCTGCTTCCCTGGTGCATCCTGCAGACACTGACAGCAAGGGAAGCATATGGGTGAAAACAGTGAGAAAAAAAGCCAAGGACATCTGTAGCCAGCTAAGTTTCATGCATTCTTTTTCAGCAAAGAATAATCACAAGGGATATGCTGGTGGTCTGTTCTGCTACAGAGTCACTGCTTCTTGCTGTGAGATTGTGCTCTGCTGACTGACATCACCAAGTGAATCTCTTGTTCCTTGTGTTTGCCCTCCTATGCTTATCTCATCCCTATCATCAGAACTCTTTATGATTTACAAATCACACAGAGAAATCTTCATTCCCTTGGTCCTGGCCCCAAGGCCATCAGAGACATTAAAAAAATGTCACTGGCAAGTGAAGGAAAAGTTTGAGACTTTCAGCCAAAATGACTGCTAACAGGTAAACAGCGCTGAAAAGGCTTGTCCCTAAGCATGTGGACAGCATTTACAGTCTTATCTAAATGTAGGGAGCTGTAGCTGTAGAAAGCATCTGAGTCTGTGATCCATTCCTCTGTGCCTGGAAACAACTTTAATATGAAAAGTGTCTGACCAGCAGCTAAAAGGGGCTGTCTTTGAAATCTGCTTTCTCAACAGAGTAGTTTAACTGTCTGAAACAATATCTGTCACTTCTATTTTACCTACAGTGCTTTAACATCTTCATCTTCCTTTCCACACAATGCATCTCAGCAACTGCTTCCCTGTAGCCTTTAAAAAAAATCCTTCTCTTATTTACCCTTTCCTGCTGGCAGGCTTATCAGAGGAAAGGAATAAAGAGAGTCTCCTGATTCTGAGACTACCATGACCATCTTCAATCCTCTTCATTTTTCTTTGGCCTGAAATGAAACTCTGTGTTATTCCAAGAGCAAGAAGGGAGTCAGAGATCTGACAAACGTGGTGGGAGTCCTAGTCCAGCTCCCTGTTCAACAGCAGGATGAGATATAGATTTGTTTTTCCCAGCAGGCACTTACATAGTGGGTTTCCTCAGAACCTACAGTGCAGGAGATCCTTCAATCTACTTGAACAAAAACTCCCAGGTTTCTCAGATATTCACATTAAAAAATTATGCCTGTCTAAGCCACTCTCTAACCTGCATTAAAATAACCTAGAAGAGAAAGAAATATCAATGGAGGAGACTAGAAAGAGAGCAGAAAATGTTCTTTTCTGTGAATCATTGCCATTCCAGCTTCATTAGCTATAATTTGGCCTTTGACAGAAAATGATCCATTAAATCAAACCTCCACCAAATGGGGCCACAGTCAATCTTCAGGTTAACTCGAAATGTGATAGGAACAGAAGTACCTGCAAAACCAGTGAAATAATGAGCAACAATAAAGAAACCTGTTCACTTCAGACAGTTAAGATGAGCTCAAAAGTATCAGAAGGCTAAGAAGGGCTAGGAGAGGAGTATTTCAGTCTGGTAGCATATTAGTTAACTTGAACTTTGCCTTAACAGATCCCTACACAGAAAAATTAATTCTAAGAGTACTTGTGGCTCTAGCCACACACTCCTTAGACTGTGAGGGTATAAAAGCCTTGGGGGTGCCTTTATTTGCGGTCCATTCTCAGAGGCATCCAGCTTGAGCTGATATTTTGTTATTGCACCAAGATTAAATTATTTTAAGCATTGAGAAATCTGAGACTCTGCCCTGGGACACCTGGGGCGAGCCGGTAGGGAAAGCTGGTCTGACTGTGAGTGTCAGACCAGCTGTGTGGGGTGTGCAGCTCCCAAGGGACCTCAGTCCCAGCCTGGGTGGTGCAGGTGTGACTGCTGGAGTGGCTTCTGGATGGCTGGACAGGGAGGTTTCCTTAACAGTGAGAAACAGGCTCAGCAGGTGGGCTTTTAAGTGACTGTGTAGACAGTGGCCAGAAACCAGGAAAGCAAGCCAGACACTTCTTTGTGAAATTTTCTTGCCCCAGTGTCAAGCAAGTTAAACCAGACTCCATGGCTTGCTTTCCTTCAGGCAAAATCTGTGCAGGTCTAACCCTCTTGTCCTCAGGGCTTGAGTGAGCAGCATGTTTTCAATTTCTATTTCCTTCAAGAAAAAGATATGAGAAAATTCAAACCAGAAGAGAATTAAACTCATGAGTACCTTTTGATTGGCATGAAACTGCATTCAGAGCTTCCTAAATACCAGAGAAGCCTCATATCTGGTTGGGTTGATATCTAAGTATATGTTAGCAGTGATAACTAAGTACTTCTTACAAAACAGCATTTTAGGTGTTTGTGCTTGCATACACTCATGCAATGTTTGCCCACCCACACACCAAATCAACATAAATGTGAAGGAACATTGTGTTTCAGGAAAATAACCCCAATAATACACTCCTTCTTTTAATTGGGTTGCTCTGTCCCTGCTGCCTATGCCTTGCTGAAGCAATAAAAGGCAAGGACCAGCCTTCCCCAGGGACACTTAGAAAAATGAGATGTCTTGGGCTAAACGTTGCTGATATATCAGTGTCTTGTGGAAAGCCTGCCTGGACAAAACTCAACAGTTTTCCTCTTAACACTTCTGCAGAATGCAAGGATTTGAAAGGGGACTGTATGGGCAGGGGTAGCTTCTCTATGTTTTGCCCCTTGTGCCACAAATGCCTTCCCCACACAGACCAGAAATATCCGGGGTCCCCAGGAGAAGATCAGGGCATTCATGTTTCCATCAGTAAAACCTAGGACAATGCAGACAATGTGTGGAGAGCCCCTAAGTGCAGTGTCTCTCCAGGAAGCACAGCACCCCAGGAGCACCAGAGTCACTCTGCATGTGCTGTGTGGTCACTGTGGTCACTGTGAGTGCACATGACCTGCACCCCATCACTGCAATGATGATGGATGCCCACCCACGGCACCCCTGAGGTACCAAGTTGGCACACCGGAGCTGTGCATGCAACGTGCCCTCTCTTCTAGGATGTCATGCAAAGGAAAGCAAGTTGTTGTTTGCCCAGGCTGATGGATATTTGACAGATTCTGGAACAAATGGGTAAATTTGTCTCCTCCATTAAGGACAGAATCTTCAGCTGAGGAAGCAAATAGGTAGGGAAAGCTCCCTGGAAGGGATTTTTAAGAGAGGTCTTCAGAGGCACAAATCTGGAAAAGGCAAAGGGAATTTCCCTACCTCCACCTTGGCACCACTGCCTTATGTCACAATTGACCAGACAGGCAGTCTATATTATAGTTCTATATTTTGGTTTCCCTTGATACTGTACCACCTGCAGAGGTTTTAATAACTAGTATCTATTACAGAAACATATGTGTTTGCATTCAGTGGTTCCACTTTTGGCAGCTAAAATGTCAAAATCTCTAGAATTTATTTTTTAAGGGTAGAAAATTGCCTGAGATCTTTGTTTCTAGAATTTGCTTTCTTTTTTATAACTAGGTAGAATTTTTTTACATGTCGGTATACATTTAAAATTGTGACTTCTTTCTGAACTTCTAGGGATAAGGAAAGATAGAAGATTCCACAAAAGATCCCCTAGTTATACTAACTGGTTGGAACAGACAGGAGTGTGACTCACCATGAGTGAAAATTATGCTGCCACTGGGAGTGGCAATGGTTTTATATCCCATTGCTCCAGAAGTCCCGTCAACAAGCTCAGCTGTCAAGTTGACACGGTCAGTTCCAAGGAGAAGGTAAATATCACCATGACCTTTATTTCTAAATGACAGAAATAGGAAATGTCTAAGGACTGATATGTACATTATTGATATACATACTGCCTAGCACATATATATGGTGTGTGACATATTTTGAGGAAGTGAGAATATTTTCAAGTTGCTGTGCAATGCTTTGGATTACATTAAAATGTATGGGCTGTGTAATGAGTCTGTGCTTAACTTGCACAATGGCTTTACTAAGTGTGTTTCTAAAGAAGAGCAAAATCAAACCATTTCCCACTTCTTTATGATCCAGAGTAGTAATTTGTGATAGCATATACTACACTGTTCCATCTTTTAAATATTTATATGGCTAATGGAATTCTTTTTATGTAATGGGGGGAAGATATTTTCCACACTTATGAAGAAAATTATTCAGACTCAGTATTAACCAAACCAAAAATGGCTTAGAATAATGAAACCTCTAAAATATTGAAATGACTTTCTAATGGATCAGATGTTTCTACGTCACTTTGCTGGATAAAGGCACTGGAAAAAGAGGTTCATAAGAAAGGAATTCTGTCCTAGGTGTAAGATATGAAGAGTTTTGCAGAACATTCAAGATTATCTGCTTGTAATAATTGCAATTGCAACTGAAGTGTATTTGGGAAGAGAGTTTAAGCTGCAGATAAAATGAAAAATATGACTGGAATTTTCTACTGCTGCATAATATGTCCTTGTTAAAAATCTTACTAAGTGAGTCTGTCTGTATTTCCATTTTTTTTTTGCCAAATATTTGTTAAGCAACCAGCCCCGGAAGGACACAATATGTGAGGCATGGGTGATTAATACAAAGTTTTTAGAGAGACAGAGAGTGAGATATGATCAAGGGTGTAATTAATAAGGGCTATACATGAGGACTCGAGGCAAGAAAGATCAGGATATAAGCTGAGCCGGCACTGTGGTTAGGACAAAGTTAGGGCTAAGTGACAAAGCCATAGCTATTGCCTGAGCTGGAGAAACAGCTCGACCTGGAATACTGCTTCTGCAAATGTGTTTCTCCTGCCTTTCAGGGTGCTGGTTTTCAGATTCACTATGAAATCCCAAATGTGGTGAACAGGGAATCTTCCATGAGGTGCTGAATAATTCAGCCAAGCTATTGCAGAAAACCTCACCATGCTCTACCAAGGCACCTAAAAGCAGCAGGTGTAAGGATGAGAAGCCTAAATTGCTTTTCCCCTTTGTTTCAGGTGATTGCAGTGTCACAATGTGCTCTCTCAGCGCAGCCAATGCCAAGTTCTGTCTTGACTTCTTCAGAGAACTGAGCAAAAGGAAAAGAAATGAAAACATCTTCTTCTCCCCACTAAGTTTGTCAGCTGCTTTTGGAATGGTTGTCCTTGGAGCCAGGGGCAACACGCTTGAACAGATTGAGAAGGTAGGTTTCCTTTGCTCTGAAAAGGGGGTGGTGGCAAGATATGAGCCAAGAGACTGATGTAGTTCCAAGACATCCAAGGGATTGATGGACACATAGAGCCCTTTAAAAATACATTATGCTGTTCCTAATAGCAAACTTCTTCAGACTAACCATTATTACAGTAATTGATCATTCAAGGAATACATAAGTGCTAAGAAAAGTGTTTTGGAGGTATTCCTGCACTCTCCAGGCCTCAGAAGTGTTCCTTCCCTTTAATGTGGCCTTCTGCCTTCTCTGGAAAACCAAAGCATTCTTTTTTATAAAGAAAGATTTCAAAGATTTCATCCACTTACCCCCCACTAAAACTGCTTGTTCACTTGCAAGGATCTTATGGTGAAGAACAAGGGGGGCTTTCCCCAGTGACCATGTCTGGCTGTGTTTTGGGATAGGCTTGCATCACTGCCTTAGCTTTGGAGTACCTTCACTGAGCTGCATTCACCCGTTTACATTGCAGGTATTTCATTTCAGTGAAGTTTTGAGCAGTACGAGACAGAGCAGCAGACACCCTTCTGACCAGGTAAGACACAATTGCAGCTCTGAGCTGAGGCAGCAGGAGCCAGTTTGTCAGCCCTTTTCCTTGCAGACAGTCACTTAATCAGAGGGCACAGCAGGGCTGATCAGCCTCTCCATCTGGATTTGCAGACCTGCTTATTACTGTTCATTTACTAATTACTTAAGGGGCCCTGTGAGATCACACATTTCAATGGCTAAACCTTCTCATTACAAGGTTTCTAACCAAAACATCAGTACCAATCTAAAAAGTTCTGAGTGCTTCAATTGCTACCTGCAAAGATTTGTCTACAGAGCATGCCAGAGGCACCTGGAGCTTGCTTCTCCCAGTCTCTAAGCCAGCAGTCTCTTGCTTAGTGTGCACAGAGACATAGCTGTAGGATAGAATATGAAGGTGAACTGGTGCTGGCCTGAAGGGGAATCATTTTGTCATTCTGGACATCCGGCACAGGGGGAGTAGAAGGTGGTGCCTTGATGCTTTTATTCCAGTGCTTGTATCCACTGGGTGAAGTAGAGTTCCTCATGTGGAGAGAGGCTGCAATTCACCCTTGGGTCTCGTCTTGCATAAGATAACTCAAGCCTGCCATCAAACTTCTGTTTTCTTGTTTGAAGTGTGAAGAAGCTGAAGGAGTCCATTCCCAGTTCCAGGCTCTGTTGGCTGAAGTCAGTGAACCCAGTCCAGGCTGTTGTCTCACCATTGCCAACAGGCTTTTTGGAGAAATCACTTATCCATTCTTCCAGGTAAGTGGCTGTGGTATTCCTTTTTACAGCTCTTAGGAGTGACAAGCTCAGCAGAATTTCTTCAATCATAAAGCATGAAGGGAAATGAAATACAATGGCACTGTCAGGGTGTGCTGATAAATGACTGCACTTCCCAGATTGCAGTCAGGGAGCCTTTCCATCTCAACTGCCCAGTGGTTAGACATGGGACAGAGTACAGGTAAGCCAGAGTTAAAGCTTTTAGATGAAGAAATAGATGTATGGTAATTGCTCTCCCCTGGCATTTCAGAAAATGTGGTAACAGTGATCCTTGGTGCTTGTTGTGTCATTTCTATCCAAACAAAAAAGATCTGTGTCCAGCAGAAGACTTCCCTTCCCTCCCCCATTGTGTTCTTTTTCTCATTAAATGATTTCACTCACTCTTCCACCTTTCCCTCAGTCTATGCAAATATAGAGCTCTATGATTCCTGATACCTTTTCGAGCAAGGCTTAGAAGAAGGAGCATCTTTGAGACCTGTGTCAATTAGTCTAATTTAAGTGTAACTGCTAGGAACAGTGCTGTTTAATCTCTGTAACCACGTTTTTCTTTTATAGTCAAGATTTCTTCTTGCTTCCAAGGTGCTTGCTTTGTGCTCTAGGTGAACAGAGATTTTCAGAGCCAGAAAAAGTTTTACAGTGTAAAAATTTGCAGTGTATATATCCACAGTGAATAACATATATACATATACATGTACACACAGAGATCTCATTGTGATATTATCAGTCCTGGTTATTTGTTCAAAATAAGACAACTTTTTCATTTAGTGGTTGGGGAAGACAGGCAGCATATCAATCATATATAAGCTTAAACAAAGGTACCAGGTTTTGATCTTAGATAATTTTTACTGCGTTGAGACATTTCTGCTGCTGATTACAGCTTGAAGTTACATAAAAATATATTTGTGAATTGTTTTTTATAAATAATGTCTCTCTGAAAACTGAATGCTTGAGTTATTTAAATGTATTTCTTATATATGCCTTTTTTTACTCATTCTTTTCTTGTTGATCTACTTCATGGAATTATCCTGAAGCCATGAAAATATCTTATAAAAATCATCACGTTGAAATAAAGTTCTGAAACTTGTACTTTCCAGCAATACTTGGATTCTACAAAGAAATTCTATCGAGCAGAACTGGAACCAGTCAATTTTAAATACACTGAAGAAGAAGTTAGAGAAAAAATTAACTTCTGGGTGGAAAATGAGACAAAAGGTAAAGACCAAGCAACCCAAATGTTTTCTTTTGAAATTGAACTAGTTAGGGTTATCATGCATGAATTCCACTTTCCACTCTTTTTTCTAAAGGGAAGAAGATTTTTATATATTAAACAGCTACTGGGTTTTCTTTTTGATTTTTTTTTCTTCTCAATAGGAAATAAATGTAGGAAGAGGAACAAAAATGCCTTCAGTTCCTAACTTCCAAAGCTATACATAAATTTTTTGTTATTTGTCTGACAGCACTATACCACTTTTCAGATTTACAGAAATAATTATTAATCATCAAAGTCAGCTGATTGCCCAAACAAAATAATTCTTTTTAATTCATTATTTTCAAAGGTAAAATCAAAGACCTATTTGCTGCTGGTTTTATTGATCCCTCTACTGTACTTGTCCTGGTCAATGCTATGTATTTTAAAGGAAAGTGGGCAGTAGAATTTAAGAAAGAAGACACTAAGGAAGCATATTTCCATCTGAGCAAGGTACAGTATGGGCACCAAGTGAAGCAGCTGGGGGTTGGAAATCAGATATCTGTCCCCTATAACAACAGATGGGAGCTTTCCTCCTCTCTTTATCCCAAGGAAAAACAGGGGTCTTCAGCCAGAACTGCAGAAGGATGCATCTTCTCTCCAGTCTGATAACCAAATATGTAACAGTTTGTACCAATTCACACCAGAAGTGGGTCTTGTGCAGCTGAGGTCCTCGTTGGGTCAAATCCACCGAGCAAACGTACTAACTTTGTTGAGGATTTGCAACTAAAGACGCTGTTTTAAAAACAGTCTTGTTTGGGGTTGAAACTGAGGATTCTGTTCCTCTGCTACTATTTATGAAAAGAACAGTGTGTGCTTTCAGGAAAAAAATGAGCTGAAGACAAATTATCTCAGGGGAATGTATACATGATTCATGAAGGATTTAGATTTATGGTTGCATCAGATGCATGTTTGCTCATCTGACATGCCAGAAAAAATAAGGATATAACAAGGAAGCTGTGAGTAAAGTAATCTTCCACCAGCAGAAAGGGAAAAGTAGTTTTTATGCTTTGAAAATGGATAACTTAATTGGAGATACAGTTGAGAGGAACAGATCAGTGCTACAAGTACATTAAACCCAAGGGTAAATAATGCTTTTGGACTGAACCTCAATGCTGAAACAAATTAAAACCAGGGTGATAATTTCTGTATTTTCCATTTCCAATTTCTGTTTCCATTTTCCGTGTTCCATGTGTTTCAGAATGAGAGGAGAACAGTGCAGATGATGTTTCAAGAAGGGTATTTTAACATGGCCATCGTAGAAGAAGTGAAAATTAAAGTCATAGAGCTCCAATACTTTAATAATGAACTGAGCATGTTCATTCTTCTTCCTGAAGTTGACTGTGAGGACTTTACTGGCCTAGAGCAGGTAATACTTCATTTTCTTTCTAGTAAAATACCAAGAGAGCAATACTTTAACATTGCTCCAGCATGGTCAGAAGACAAGTGGGAAAAACTGACCTTCTTTTTCTTCCCCTCATTATGGTGCCATTCATTATCATCAACACCACCTTACAGCTTGAATGTGCCCTCACCTATGAGAAACTAGCAGAATGGACCAGCTCAGCTAGGATGGAACCAGTGAAAGTGAAGCTGTACCTGCCTCAGTTCAAGATGGAGGAAAGTTATGTCCTCAACAAAACTCTCCAGGAGATGGGAGTAATGAATGTTTTCGACTGGGGAAAAGCTGACTTGTCAGGAATCTCTGGGAAAGATGGCTTGGTTGTGTCCAAGGCCATCCAGAAGACAATTGTGGAAGTCAATGAAGAGGGCACTGAAGCAGCTTGTGCCATGGGGCTTCTTGCAATGCCTTTGTGTCACCCAGTTACTTATGAGTTCAAAGCTGACCATCCATTCCTCTTCTTCATCAGACACAACCAAACCAACACCATTCTCTTCTTTGGAAGGTATTCCTCTCCTTAAGTGGAGTTCATATTGGAAATTAGATCTTTCTCCCCACTTACATCCAAACTGGCAAGGACTAAGGACAAAAGGCAAAACAAAAGACATTTCTCTAGCCTTTATCCTGAAGTGCCAATTCACTATTAAAAAAAGACTATCTGAGAAGAGCCAAATTAAAGACAAAAATATAAAAACATGAACTTTAGGCATGTTTTACTTTTAGGAGGCCTCACTGAAATGATATCTACTTGAAAATACAGTGTACTATGTGTACAGTGTACTGTAGGCCTCTAGAGAGGTCTGCATAGAAAATCTTATTTTAAGCCTTTCCTAAAGCAATATGGACCCAACAAACATCTAATTTTAGTGCCCTAAGGATAACTGTTGTACTCCCTCACATGGAGGAGACAGGAGGATAGGGATCTGTATTAAAAGGATAAGCTTAGATACTTGGTCTCTTTTGCCTTTACCTATCCAACCCTTGTAGGTCTGAAGGAAAATGCCAATTTTCAGGGACTAACAAAGTATTCCTATGGAACCGCCCTTTGAAATGTTGATTGGGGGCAGTGTTTCAAGCTGGAGCTCTCAGGATTTGTTCTCAGAGGCAAGACAAAACAGAAGATATTCTGGTGTAATTTTGTTTGTTCTCAAGCAGGGCAGAACCACTTTTATTTTTTTTTCTTTCTGTGAAAAACCCTGTATGTGTGAGAAAGTTTTCCAACTTCTTTATTAAATTCCATGTAACAAAGACAGGGGTTCAGAATAATGGGATGCTTTTTCTGACAAGGCCTGCTCTGTGATGGCTGGGAATGAGATACATAATTCCTACACAGAATTTTAAGTATTGAACAGCCTTCTCACTTCTAAAAACTAGCTCTGTTTGTGTCTCAGATACCATGAGTCTCTTGTTGCAGCATTTTTATTAATCTTTAACTAAAAACCTCTAAAGATCCATAGTGATGGTATTTAGATGAGTAGCCTGTGTTTGTTACATTAATTATAATAAAACCACTGCAAGATAAATATTAAATGTAATAGTCTGCAGAATGAAGTGAACAGAAGAATAATTTAATATGGCAAGTAAAACCAATGGTAATCCTTTAAAAAACGTAAATGACACTGAAGTCTATCTCCCACTTTTAAATACTCATCATGCTGAGTTTAGGCACTGAAAAATTTGACATTAGGATACGTAAATCCTGAACCTCACGTGCTGCTTCTCTCTCACATCTGATTTTAGCAGGGAATTAAAAGGCTGAGCCAGTCCAATGCCACTGAGGAGGAGAATGCTTCCTTTGTCTCCTCCCTGCCATGTGCTTCTGCTCCCTCTTTTATGCCACCACTGTTACTTGCCTGAGTTGAGGATGAGCAGTTCTCTGGGATGTAAATGAAGGGAAAAGTGTTTAGCAAAGATAATTTACTTGCTGATAACCTAGTTCCCTAAATCACCCCCTAGATGTTGTGGAGTCAGTGGTGGAAAGGCATAGCAAGGAGTTACAGAGAAGAGAGCAGCCTGCCTAGCTTGGCAGGAAATAATGTCCTAAATCCACAGATCCATGAAAAATACTTTTAAAGGAAAAATATTCCATCCCTTTGATGACTCACTTCTTCTTTTCCTGCTACTCACTGACGGGAAGAAGGTCAACACTGTGAGCATAATAGTGCCATTCCAGAACTGCATATTCTAAGGGCTCTTCCAAATGCTGAGATATGCAGGAAAAATTACAGTAGATCACAGTACTCCACACTAATTCAGTTGCTAAATAAAACAGATCCATTATAGTCTTATAGGGCCTCAACTGCAGTATGAAATACAGCCTGAAATAGTAAGATTGTCTAGAGAGACACAGTTGTCTTATCAGTTAAGTGAAGAAAACATAAATCACAGGCTTGTGGCTCTTCTGATGAATAAAGTATGCAAAAAATAGTTATGCGTGTTTTTCAATGACTGTCATTGGTGTTTTGTGTATATCTGGTTTATTTAAAATATAAAACACTTAGGTTAAAGAAAAAAATAGTCAAATGAACAGTGTTCGAATATGCTAGCTTGCATATTCAGTCCTATAAATTTTCAGATAAAATGTAAAAGAAAAACAATTATTGGCATGTCTGATAAAGGCAAGTGTTTTAACATTTTATCCTGAAGAGCACGAATCTCACAACAGCAAAAGGAATTTTATACATAAGCAAAGGAGAAGATGTTGCTGTAACAAGGATTTTCACTTAATTTATTACAACAGAAATTGTATTATTTTTTTTTTTCAAACTTGCTCAAGGGATATCTAGATAGTTTGGAACCAGCAATAAAATACCGTATAAATAAAAAGTATATATTTGTTCTTCATATAATCTGTCCAGCTGCCATTTTAATTTACAACTTTAAAAAGTGTGCTGAAAACAACCAGGACCTGGAAAATAACTGCCTGCTGCTAATGCAGTGGTAGCAGGGGGCAGTTCTCCCACAAAATCAGAGATGTTTAGTTAAAAATAGCAGGTAAGCCCTCTTCCCTGGCAGCAAGTGCTTCTCCTGTGGGAGACTGTGGCTTGTAACAGTGCAATGCCAAACACAGAGCTTGCAGAACAGAGAGCCCAAATGGTGCCTGGAGCAGACACGTTCCTGAAGGGCATGGTGCTGCCTCTTCCCAGGGGACAGGCTTGATGCCAAGTGTTGCTTGGCATAAACCAGCATAAACGATGGCCTACAAATGTGTATATTGACAAAAAGCAAAGCCAAAGACGTCAAATAGTATTTGCATGTGTCTTTCCACAGTCTGATTACTAACTCTCAATTTACATGTTCACATTTCCACTGAGCTCAAATTTCTCTGATGGTTGGAGTGGTATTCAGTTTTCTCTGTTATTGTGTTTTCCTTTAAATTGTCTCTTAGTACATATGTAAAACATAATTGTTATTATATTCAGAAGATTTGCAATGGATAGACAAGAAGGGCAAAGTTAAAAAGCCAAAGAGCAACTCTGAGTCATACTTTTCCCCCCATATGAAGACCAGTGCTTACTTCCTTCAAAATCTAAGTAGTAGAAAGTTTTTTAGTAGGAAGTCCTGGTTTCTTACAATGCCAGTAAGAAAGGCACTCAGGCACTGTAAAGTTTCGATTCAAATACCATTTATTGGAGCTAATAATATAAAGAAAAAGAAGAAAGCATTGCCAAACCTATGTCATTCCAGAGGCTGCACAGCTGAGCTCCTCAGCAGCTGTGTGCACCAGGACAAGAGCAGCACCCCTTGCCAAAGACACCACCAGCATGACACTTGCAGAGTGACAACTGGGCAAGCCTCTTCCTTTCTTTTGGCAAGCGTGTGAAGCAAAAAACATCAATGTTTTACTGCTGCTTCTGCTTTATTATAACAAAATGAGTTATTTGTGGAGCCAACCAGCAGCCAAAGGGTGTAGAGGACTGGTGGATACGCTTGGCTTCCCCTTGCCTTGGCTTGCTGTGCAAATATAACATGCAGTGACATACCTGCTATCAGCTACTACAAGCTCTGTAGGTGAAAGAACACATTAGGCATTAACTTTACCCTGGGACTGACACACTGACTCTCTGAGAGGTGCAATATAAGGTGCCAGTTGTCTTAAAAATGTCAATGACCCTCTGCCCTAGACTGTCTGCACCACAGAGAGCTGATCATCTCCAGCACAGCAAATGCCATGACTAAATAAAAAGTATCTGAAAACCTGCAAGTGGAACTTCTTTGACCATATCTCAGTTTATCGAGGTCACTGAGAGATGCCAGTACAGCCTCTGCTAAGCATGATGCATATGGACAGGCCATCCAAAGCATAAGCAAACATTACCCTCAAACAGTGCCCAATAGCAGCTGAGCACCCAGAAGAAATTAAATGTAAAATTAGTAGCAGAGAGATGCTGGAAAGAGCTGCTTTTTCTGCTGCTTAACATCTCCTTGATTATGCCAACATGAGGGAAACACCATGTACTGGTTGAGGCACAAAGAGCAGCAGAGTCCTTGCTCACCTCTTTCTTGGGACAAACATGGATATGGAGCAGATTTTAACCTGCTTGTCTTGCTTTGCAGTACTACACTCCTAGCTTTTGAATTTCAGGAGAAGAATTTGTTCTCCCCAGTTCTGATGCCTGAACTTGGCAAAGTTAGAAAAGAGCACTTGTCTGCACATGGATAGCCCATTCTGATCAAAATGTTCAGCTGCTTATGGGCTGATTCTGCAAACACATCTGTACTAATATTCAGTGTAGAAAAAAACACCAAATTAATCCAAGGGTTTATAGTTGCAAACTACTCTCTGGAGAAGTTGTACTGCCCCATTCATGACTACTGCTAGAATCAAGCTTCCTTTCTTCCATGAGCTTATTTACTTGGATGTTTTAAACCATCTTGCCTGTCTTGACAAAGTAGTTTTTCACCTTAGGGCAGCTGGCCTTACTTGGAAACTGAGCAGTTACCAGATGTTCAACCCCTGTACCTGGGTGTGGAACAGCTGTGCTGATCATGTTATTGTAGAGTCTGAGGTGTAGAGTGTACAGAAAAGGCAAATATAATGTATGGGAGAACATGCTAGAAACACCTACAAGCCCTCTCTTCCAGAGGAGCTAGTGCAACAAAATGTTTGTTGAGGAAATCTTGGGCATTATGTGAAAGCTGGCCATCTTAGCAGGGCTGGTTGTGTCCTTCCTGCACGAGCTCCACAGAGATCCACACTGGACAAATACATTGAGCCAGAGTATACAAAGAAGCATGGGTGTCCAGGAAAAGTCTTCATGGAATCCCCAAAGACATGCTTGAGCAGCTGCTGGCCAATAGCTGGAACTGTAATGTGAATATGAGAAAATGGGAGAATAAGAGAAGACACACTGCAGCTCTTTGCACACAGAACCTGTACCCTTAGGCAGCAATGGTTTGGTAAGTATGGACAAAGTACAAACTACAGCAGCCCAGCTCACAGAATTAGGAACAGTGAACAAGGTGAGAGGAAAGGTCCCTACCACCTTTAGATTTTCCTATCCTCATTGCTGCTATAACATCCTCATTCTGACCTGGGAAACTGAAAGCCATCCCAGTTATCAGGCTCTGCATGTACATGCCTGCATTTCAGCACAACAAACAACACTGCTAAGGGTAAAGTAGCTCCCTTTCCCTTTCCCAGAGTGTGCACCTACTGCTGCCTGCTCTGTGACTTAATATGTACAAATCTGGATTTCTATTACACACCCCTATGGGCTTTATAGATGCCAGATTTGTTTCTTTACTGCTCATCAAGTCTATTATACAATAAAGACTAATAGCTTTTTAGAATTGAATTATATTTTATATTGTGCATTATGATTGTCTAACAGACCATGAACGTTCCTGCAGTTTGTTCACCTGCCATAGTAAAAAGGTAGGCATGGAAGATCTATGAGAATGGCCTGTGCATGTACCACTGGCCTTGTTGCCATGACCTGTGGAGAATGAAAATTAAAAGCCGACTCTCAATCATCCTTTAAATCCTACTGGCTGATTTAAATAAATTTCTGACTACCTGGATACTCTGGAATCTGACTTATAGCCCAGGAAACATGCAATTCCCAACTGTTCCTCTAATGTCTTCCTCTGCCATGCCCATCCTCAGACCTCTAATTAATCTCAGTGCTGTTGCTTTAAATGTTTTCATCAAAATGAGGTTTTTAGCAAAATGTGCTTTCTCCTCAGAGCCTTTCTCCCCTCCTCCACATGTATGCTGTAGACCCTACAGTTTGACCTCAGGTAAAAAAAAATTGAGTCTCACCTAGGCAGAGGAATAGATGTGGCTGTGCTTTTAAAATAAACTATTAACCACATCAGTCTTTGGACTCCAGGAACATGCTTCTGCATTTTGGCATCAGATGGTCATCATTCATGAGGAACTTCCCTCTGTTGCACTGCACAGACACTGTAGTGAGCTGTTGCATGTCTATCAGACCTTCAGCAGACAGCCCAGCATCCACTGTTCCCTTCATGCTTGATGGGAGTGCTGCATTAGGGTGCTCTCTGCACTGACAGCGCCCTACGGGTGAGAAGAGGAGAAATGTCTGGGTTTTCTGGGACTGGTGCAGTTTTTGCACTCCCTGGTAATACAAGATTTTTCCTCCACTTTGTCCATGGATATTTGCTAACAGTGGACTGTAGTGGGAATGTTTGCTCGCTCCCAGATCACAGCACTATGACCAGGTCATGTTTTCCTGTGATATTTTGGGATCTTTTCGTTCACTTGACAGTGAGGATCACCTGATAGGATGTTACAGCCAGGTTTATTAAAAATGTATTATGTTCTCCTGAATTTATTTGTAACATTGAGGTTTTTTCATGTTTTTGTATTTGTTTATTATTTGGCTCTAGTTACCTAATAGAATTACATCACATTAATGTGTAAATTCAAAAGAACTGCATGAGACACAGCTTTAGACTTGAACTCAAATTGCTGTGATATGGCCTTATAAGTTAATGCAAAAGCTTAAATAATTCAATTTTTAGTCAGGTTTTACTTCAATAAATGAAGGTTGGCTTGCTGCAGATAGAGAACAAGTTTAACATTGGTCTACTCAATGTTTCAAAGTGCAATGAATCAAAGGGTCATGACAAAAGGCAGTGACTGAAAAGATGACTCCTTGAAGGCAACAGTGGGAGTGTCTCAGGTCATGCAATATATACCACCAACAGCGCTGAGAAGCTGTGTAGGTTCAGCTGGCAGGCTGGATTATTACATGCCTCTTTGAAGTTTGTGGGGTAAGTATTTCTCCAAGTAAAATATAATTTCTAATTTGTATTCTTTAATATGGGCAAAAAAGTGATATTTTGTTTAAGAACTTTCAGGTAAATATAAGACAGGTATATAAAAAGACAACATATATGGTAATTTTACCTTGTCTTATCTGCATATCTTACACTGTTTGACTATCAAGTACTTTTAGGTGTGCAAAACATGAGTGTTTGTGCACCATAGCTTTGAGTAGAAATAGTTCTTTTACCTTGAAAATCTGTTGTCACATTAAAACTGGTTTTTTATAATTTTAATAACTGGCAATAAAGTTATTTCTCTTTTCTCAGCCTCACTCTCTGAAGGACCCAGGTGAGGTACAGTGTGATGATTCAGGGAGCCTGTGGTTCCACAGTCATTATCACCAGAGGCCTCTCAGGTCCCAGAATCAACCACAATTTCTCCAAACTATGGATACACTTTATTCCTCCAACTTTAAATGCTTTAGAGATACAAGAAAAATATTGAACTTTCTTAAATTCAAAACTGTATGTTTCAGTGAGCATTCTTAACATGTCACATACATTTACATCTACAGGACTTGCACCTCACTGAAGAAATGCAGCTCTATGCTGTTTCAAGCTGTACTGCCCAAACCCATGTTTAATACACACATATGTATCTATATATACATTCCTGTGCTTCTTCTGAACAATAATCATCAGCAGAGATTAAATGTCTCAAACAGAACTACAGAAAAGAACCTCCCTGAATTTATCTTTCAGCGTCCAAGCAACTGGCTGGGTTTACAGAACAATTTATTCCTGTTATTCCTATAAATTACAGGAAGGCAACCTCCAAATTTGTGGCTGGTTGTACTAAGCAATAGTAAGAAGTACACTAGGAGTTTAGTGAGTTGACTGCATTTGATTTAAAGATGCAGACCATGGTCCAGAGCAGCCACAGAAGAAATGAAACATGAAGTTCGCATTGTCTCAAATGTCATTCAGAACCCTCTGTGTGGCCATAGAGAAACTCATCCATTCAATCTCATATTTATTGTATTGAAGCATGGATGGAACATCTCTTTCCTAAAAGGCAGGTACGAGACACTATCTTGCTGATGAAGTGTAATCTTGCCAGAGGAAAACAAACGTGTTCAGATGTAAAAGTATTTCTAACAATCACAGAATCTGTAGGTTTCACATCATTCACCAGTTCAGCATCACAAACCCAGCACTGAACTGACAGTTTCTGGGCTGCTGGCAGTACTTTTTAAAACAAGCACTATGTATTACCACAGTCATGTTTCTGTTTGCTTTAGATAACGCTGACTTCACAATGGGCTCCATCAGTGCAGCAAATGCAGAGTTTTGTTTTGACATATTCAAAGAGCTGAAAGTTCACCATGCCAATGACAACATCTTCTATTGCCCCCTGAGCATCATGGCAGCCTTGGCCATGGTCTACCTGGGAGCAAGAGGTAACACTGAGTATCAGATGGAGAAGGTAAGTTACACAAATGGGTACAAACTCTTTTTGATCCCGTTCAAAAAGGCAGCAGATTATCCATTTACATCTGTGTGACTCCAGTTGAGGGGAGCAAGTCACATAGTCAGTCACATTTGGCACTAGATTCAAACCTGCCTAGAAAAAGGATGTCATTCCAAACTGTGAGCTTTGTATCTGGAGCTGAGTTTTCGCTTACAACTGTATTTCCTCATGAAGGGCAAGAACAGCCTTTGGTTTTTGTTAAGAAAGAACAGTCTGGAAAACGGTTAAGGCAGGTCTCTTGCTTCAGGTTATATTATCTCACAGGCCTGACTCCTTCCAGGTGGAAAGGACAACCTGCAACATACAAAAGATTAAACATTCAGAAAATTATAGTCACAGTTATAAGTACAATGCAGTAAGGTTGTAGGTGATTTATAGACTGAATGCCATTACCTGGGAAAGAAGAGAACTAAGCTGAGCATCACAGTCAAATTTTCAGTGTGGCACCTGGTTTAAAGCTCACATGAAATTTCTCAGTTCATTGATGTGTTGATCAGACAAGGTTAGTAAAAACCTACAGTTTTGACACAAACATCAGTGACTCTCAGTGGACCTCACACACCCAGTTTCTTTCAATTGCAGGTTCTTCACTTTGACAAAATTGCAGGACTTGGAAGTATCCAGACCAAGGTACAGAAAACTAAGGTACATTAATTTCTCTTTCACATTTTTCTCCTTAGAATAGACTGTTCTGATTTTGCTTTTAGTAGTTTCAACACCTTCCTTTATAATTTGCTTAATTTAAGAGATGTAAGTTTAAAAAAATAATACAACAAACCACGAAAATCCAAAGAACAACATATTGCACCAGAACAAGTGGCAGGAACAGACAGGATGCTTTGGGCACCAGGCTGCCTTCTTGTGTAAACCTGCAAGTGCTGCTGAGGGACAGCACCTGGAGCCAGGGTACAGCAGGCAGAGTTGCAGCTGAGACAAAAAAGTGGCACAGGAAGATACTTCAGCCAAAAAGATCCTAGAATCCTCAAGGGATGGAAAGTAAGCACACTCTTACAGAAGCTGCAGGGACTTTTCCAATCTCCCATCACAACTGCCATCCCAAGGGCACCATGAGGGGTCCCAGTGCCTTGATGCCAGCTCTATGCCTTTGGCCATTTTAATCTGCTACCTTTGTAAAGATAACACAGGCCATGGAGCCTGGTGTGTCCCCATCCACTTGGGATCCAAAGCACAAGGCGGGACTTGAAAGAACAAGACTTTATATTATTATTTTTTTTAAATAAAGGTAATATTAGCTAGAATGCTTAGGGATTGGTTAAGCATTTAAAAAGGAGCAGGTCAACACAGTTATTCTCATGAAATGAAGTCCCAGCTGCTGTTTATCACTGTGCTGTTTTCTTACAGGCTTTTAGGCTGTGTCACCAGGAATACTATTCTTGGGACATTAGACAGCTGATCCATTTTTTCACTATATTATGAGATGCTTCCTGACTTCCTTGCCATCTAGCTCTCTTCTTCCACCTGCAGCTTCTGCAGAAAGCTGCCATGATAATGCGAGCAGCAGCTGTGAACTAGAGGCTCAATATGACAAGTCAATAATTGCAGTAATTGACACCTGCGTTTTCCTTTTTGCCACCTCATTCCTGAGCTATAGGATTTCAGATTCATCAGTGAGGTTTTCTGCTTGTTATCACCTAAGATGAATACCATCATATGCCAAGAATGAATTGTAAATCATTAGTTGCTAATGTATTGAACATCCCTTTCATGGAACTCTTAGGCTGTATTACTTGTTCATCTGCAAATGTTCAAACACTGTGTGTTTTCCCATGTTTATATCTTATAAACAATCCTCTTTCCAGTAAAATCACCTAACAGCTCTACTCTTTTATCTTCTTATCAACCACTCAGTGTGGCAAGTCTGTGAACATCCACTTTCTGTTTAAAGAAATTCTCTCTGATATCACTGCACCGAAAGCCAACTATTCACTCCACATTGCCAACAGACTCTATGCTGAAAAGACAAGTGCAATCCTACCGGTAAGTGATTTCTTGCTAAACGCTGTGTAAACCTGTAGCCCAGGAGGAGTAGCCAGACTTAATCCAATGATCCCCAGTGGTGTGGATTTACACGACTTTTTCCTTTGCCACTGCCCTGGCAATAGCCTGAATGAAAAGCAACTCCAGGTAAAGATATGGCCTCATTTAAAAACGAATGGATTAATAAACAAAATTATTTGGTAATGAAATTCACCACTTCTCACTGGTAGGGCTGTTTGTTTTTGTTTTTTTTTCCAAGAAATATTTTGGCTTTGGCATATTTTTTTCACTTGAAAACTTTACCTCAAAAACTACTCTCGGAAGTGTCAAAATCTTTCTTTCACATTTTCAAAAGAAAAGATAGAAATATTCTAAATGAAAGAAACGTTTTATCTTTAAAAATAAGGGAAAAGTTTTCTTTTTTAGAAAAGGAAGTGGGTATAAAGATAATAAAACAGTCTGAAAGGAACCTGAAAATGAGGGGTTTGGATCAGGCTTTCTTCCAGAAAATATTTAAACATATATGTGTGATATATACTCTTAACTGGTCAAGTAATAAAAATGTTGGATCTGGAAATGTCCTGGACTAGATTGATTTTTCTGGCCCAGTTTCAGCAGGTTTTTCCAGGATGTAAGCAATGAGAACAGCTTAACCATGACCACTATACTAGCCATGTTTTATTTCACCGTCATACTGTTTTTAAAAAAATTACTTTTTTGATGGCTACAATTGATGTCTTTACAGATCTACATAAAATGTGTGAAGAAACTTTACAGAGCTGGTCTGGAAACGGTCAACTTCAAAACAGCATCAAATCAAGCCAGACAGCGCATTAATTCCTGGGTGAAAAATCAGACAAATGGTAAAGTAAGACAAGATTATGAAATATACTTCCCTCTGACAACTGTATTTTAACAACTTCTGGGAAAACTAAACATTAGAGGAGAAATGTCCTCCTCCTGTCCCCATTTGTGGATATTTCCTGTGGAAAGTGATGACTCCATTGCACCTGTGTGGCAGCGACAGCGTGTTTTGAACATATCTGGCAAAGGTAGAATTCCCAGGATACACACACTTTATATGCACATTTTTTGTGTCTGGGGAGCTTAACTCACCCAAGGTTAGTCCCAGCTTCTCTAGAATATAGGCATAATTTTAGAGGGATGTGCTGGATGGGTAGGAAGTGGGCTTCCAGGGCAGATTGTAATGCACACTAAGCTGATGGTAGCAAATGAATGATTCAGAAGCTCATGTATGTTTATTGTGTTAAGGTAGGAGGAAAAACCAACAGTGAATTGTGAGAAAGAAACACAGTGAGAAAGAGAAAATCTATATTGGTGCTTCCAGCTCATTTTTCTTCTTTTCTATAGAAATCTTCCTCTTTTTTTGAAGCACTGGTTACAAATATTCCTGTGGATCTATAACAATCTTGAACCCACCTCTCTTCTTACAGAAATGCTTGATCAGGTGCCAGTCTTTCCATGTATTAAATCATCCTCATGAACCTGAGTTCCATGTGCAGACCTTTGAAGAACAGAAAGTCAGGTCAAACAGCAGCATGCTGATTGACCTCTAAAATGCGAGACTACTGCTATGAAACTTACCCTGCTTCTTTCTTAAAGGGCGTATCCAAGATTTGCTTGAACCAGGCTCTGTCGATCTCCATACTGTGCTGGTCCTTGTGAATGCCATTTACTTCAAAGGGATATGGAAGACTGCATTTAAAGAAGAGGACACTCAGGAAGTGCCCTTCAATGTGACAGAGGTGGGGGATGCAGACACAGCTTCTGGCCAGGGAGACAGGCTATTGGCTTGCACAGCCAGTGGGATGGGGGTTAAAATTACAGCATTCTCTGTTTATCAGCCAAGTGCTTTAGCTGGGCCCTCACTGTCAGATTTGCAAGAGCTGTGTCTGACCAGGATTCCTGAGCACAAAAGCAGGCAAGAGAGGAAAATGGAGACACAGCTCTTCTTCAATGCCAACAGGCTTGAACAGCAAATTCTGTCCCTTTCAAAGGCCTTGTACATTTGCCTGAACAAGGAAAAAAATTGCTTCCCTGACATACCATCTCCCATTTCTGTTTTTGCAGCAAGACAGCAGACTTGTGCAAATGATGTGTCAGAACAGCACCTTCAAAGTGGCAAGAGTGGCTGCAGACAAAATTAAGGTCCTGGAGCTCCCCTATGCCAGCGGAGAGCTGAGCCTGTTGGTGCTGTTGCCTGATGACATCTCTGGCCTGGAGCAGGTATGACCCTGGCAGGGGAAGCAAAGAGAGAGTTATCACTCCAGTGGGGCTTGGCTGCTGCCAGACTTTGCTGCCCCTTCACATCCCAGCTGGCCACACCAGGGCTGTGCTGGGCAGGCAGGGGAGCACAAATCCACCCAGGTGCCAGCAGGTTCTCAGGCAGAGACTGGCCTCTTAGGCAAGCCCTGAGCTCAGTTTTCTAAAATGAAGGTAAGGCAATGCAGTGCTGCTGTAGCCCTGCAGAAAAAGATGTATATATGGGCAGACTTTAATTTTTTTTTAAAATGAAGAGGTAATTTCAACACTTGCCCCCCTTTCCCCCGGTAAACTGTTGAGGAAACATTGCTAAAAGTGTTGAGAATTAGATATTCTTTGCATGAATCACTAATTTTTTTTTTTAAATAAAATCCTCATGAAACATCATAAATGGGCTACTTTCAAAAATTACTGTGATTATGTCATCATGGATTGAACAATTAAGTTGGAGAAAGCGTGTTGTTAATAAAATATTCTTGATTTCAAAATTGTGAAACCCATCAAGCTAGACAAACTGATAAAAACACTTCTTCATTTAAGACCTGAGAAAGTCTTAAATATAGAGATGGAAATGAAATGTGTGGAAAATATTTGGAAATTATTCATCAAACAGAAAGGAGACTTGAATCTATTTGGATGAATATCAATAATCCATGAACATACACGGACAAAACATGAGAGTGGTATAGAAAGTAAAAGAAAACATCACAACTGCTTTTAGTCAGGTTGAATCAGTTTTTTCCATATGCATGAAAACTAGTGAAAGAAATGGTATGTACTTTAAAGAAAACAAAAGTGGGACCAGTAGGCAGTGAGGCAAGAATGCAAATAAGATCTACTGACTGTGCAACATGGAATGAAACTTTTGTCTTTGTCTTGGAAGAAAATGAAACCAAACACCTGAGTGAATGCAGAATGCTAACAGCAAAGAGAAAACAAAAAAGGACAGATGGAGGGAGAAAGAAAACTCGATAGATTAATTTGATTCAATCACTT
This sequence comes from Margarornis squamiger, assembly GCA_035222235.1. Classification (NCBI taxonomy): domain Eukaryota; kingdom Metazoa; phylum Chordata; class Aves; order Passeriformes; family Furnariidae; genus Margarornis; species Margarornis squamiger. Next base: position 67,443,120 of record JAWWTY010000077.1, on the reverse strand, counting down.
AAGGTTATCAAGGTGTTATAAAATTACCTCTCTGTGCTGCAGAAAGGGAAAAAGCAATGCAGGCTGCATTATGTGGACAATTACTCTTACTTCAACAATATTTTTGAATTACAAAATAGAGTTAAAAAAGATGTAGAATAGTTTGCATTTGTTAGGCACTATCCACTGTAGGTAAATTTTCATGGCCTTTTTTTGGAATCTCTCACAAGCTGACTAATTTACTGGGCTGTGAAACTGTTTGGCTGTACTTCGTGAGGCACAAGATTAGTTGGGCAAAAGGAGATGTGTCACAGTGGTAAAGAACTGAATACAAAGACACTGACACAGGCACTACTGGAAAAGCAAATAATAAACTAGAACAATTATGTCAATAGAATGACTTTAGGAACCACTGTAGTTGTTTGTTTGTTTGGTTTTTTTTAATGACAGCCTTGACTGAAATGAAAAAGTTGTGTTTGTATCCCAGGCACTTCATTCCCTGCCTCTCTTTGCAGATCGAGAACAAAATCACCTTTGAGAAACTTACAGAGTGGACCAGTGTGACGGAGAAGAAGAGAGTGAAAGTGTACCTCCCACGCATGAAGATTGAGGAAAAATACAACCTCACATCTGTCCTAACGACCTTGGGTATGACCGACCTGTTCAGCCCCTTGGCCAATCTCTCTGGCATCTCCTCAGCAGAGAGTCTGAAGGTATCAGAGGCCATCCATGAGGCGTACCTGGAAGTCACTGAGGAGGGCACTGAGGCAACTGGCTCGACTGTTGTGACAGAAAATATCGACCATTCCTCTGAGTTTGAAGAGTTCAGGGCTGACCACCCATTCCTTTTCCTGATCAGACACAATCCAAGCAACATGATCCTCTTCTTTGGCAGATATTGTTCTCCCTAAAGAGAAAAAGAGATGGAAATAGTGCCTGCCTTCCCCTCAGAAACAGACCCCTTTATTATTGTAGTATAATCTCATCTCCTCATTATTTTCCCCAAGTGGAAAGGCTAATCCAAGACATGCCCATTCAGGAAGCTTCCATAGCAAAGACATAACTGCAGGTGGGGGAACAGCAGCAAGCATGTTTGCTTCTTTCCCTTCTCAGACTGGTGTCAGCAATGCTTGAGCTAAGGAAAGGCTGAGCCCACAGAGAACAGAGGCACTCACAAGCCAGGAAGGGGTCAAGTGATTTTCACTCAAGTTGCAGACGTGACCACAAGTCTTTGGGAATCCATTAAATAGAAAGGTGGGCTGTGCTTGTCCCATTGCCTGGTAGCATCCTGCTGACAAACCCATGTTTTTGCTCCTGAAACACAGGCTTTGAGATCTCCAGTCTGGAGGAGATGCTAGTGGATAAGACTCTGCTGTGCAGGTTATTAATTGGTGCCTATGGAAATTTTACTTTTCTTACTTAGCTGTTGGGAAATGGTGTGCAAGTGCACTGTCACCAGCATTGTCCTCTCACCATGAGTACCTCACATAATTCTGAATTTCTTTCAGAGATTCTCCAAAGTCATGGAGAGTCTTCCTTCCACTTCAGAGAGTGCAAGGAAATCTTTGTCTAGGTGCAGTTATGTCTTCTTATAGAGTGCAGATTTGAAGCCTGAAACATGGGTATCTGGATGATCCAGGACTCAGAACTGCCAGGCAAAAGAGCTGAATCCTTGCTTAAAACCCTGTAAGAACTGCAAATTTGAGAGCATTTTGATTTTTGTGAAAAATCCTGCAAGTTAAAGAAACTGTTTTCTCCATGTGAATTTTGTGAAAAACCACGGCTTTTAAAATAATCCCTGTCTCTGTTGATCTTGTTTAGCAAGTGAACTTCAATTAGTCCCTGGAAAGCTTTCAGGTGTTCAAAGTACATTATTATTCCATGAATGCAGCTGTGCTTGTTCACCCCTATGATAGTTCAAGGCTACATCTCTTGTTCTTAAAAAATACATGAGAATCCTAATATTCTCTGTCTTTTGTTCCTATGTGTCAAATGTCATCTCCAAATATATATTGGCTCAATACTATGTCCTGTTTTCATTCTAATCATACATTATTGATTTTGATGCATAAATTGATTTTTTCCTTGTTGACATAATAAAAGAAAGTCACAAATGTTTGTCATGAAATTATGTTTATTCTCTTAATTTTCTGGACCACAAACCCTTAAAAAATATTATTACACTGGTAACTGCTGTGAGCAAAATGAGATTAAGTACAAAATCCTCCTGTTTTAAGTATGAATAAAGCAGGCAGATATGAAGTTTCCTAGGTATTTATGAAATGAATGAATGCACACATTTAGAGTTTGATTCCCCTGTGTAGCACAGATTGCCAAGAAATAGCTAATGGAATACTACCGTGTTCTTATTTATTTTTCAAAACAATTCCAAAAGGTATTAAAGATGCATTGACAATGACTCTGATATATATTTCAAGAAACAACTATTCCAGCAACTCTGCTATTTTAGGTGATGAAATAATCTGAAAAATCATATAACTCAAAAGGCATAATAAAGAATAAGTAGATTGACAACTATCAGGCAAAGCATTTCCTCACTGAGAGTTTGAGAGGAGGTACTCTGTCATTAATATTGCCTATCAGCTGTTCCAATATTGAGGGACAGGTCAGCCCTGGATATACCTATGGACTGTGGAACAAGATGCTGGATAGCAGCCCCCAGGAAGGGACCTGGGGGTCCTGGTTGATGGCAAATTGAATATGAGTCAGCAATGTGTCCTGGCAGCCAAAGGGGCCAGCTGTGTCCCAAGGTGCAACACAGCATCGCCAGCTGGTCCAGGGAGGGGATTGTCCCACTCTGCTCTGCACTGGGGTGGCCTCACTGGAATATTGTGTGCAGTTTTGGGCACTGCAATGTAAGGATGATGTAAAGCTATTTGAGAGTTTCCAAAGGAGGGCTGGTTAAGGGTCTGGGGGGGAGCCTTATGAGGAGTGGCTGAGGTCACTTGGTTTGGCGTGAAGGAGACTCAGAGGAGACCTCATTGTGGTCTTCCACATCCTCATGAGGGAAGCTGAGGGGCAGACACTGTTCTCTTCATCCTGGTGACCAGTGACAGAACCCAAGGGAATGTCAGGGAGTTGTCTCAGGGGAGGTTTAGGTTGGACATTAAGAAAAAGTTTTTCACCCAGAGGGTGGTTGGGCACTGGAACAGGGTTCTCAGGGAACTGGTCATGAAACCAGCCCTGACAGAATTCAAGGAGTGTTTGGGGAATGCTGTCAGGCACATGGTGTGATTTTTGGGGCTGTCCTGGCAGGCCCAGGAGTTGGACTTCAATGGTCCTTGTGGGTCCCTTCCAAACTCAGGATATTCTATGATTCTATGATTTTACTTCCACATTAACACAGAGTGTGGTATGATAAAAGCATATGTGGTATGACACAAGAGGAAAGAAGCTGATGTTTCATGTCTGACACCCATGTTATTTGAATATATTTAATATATTCAATAATAATAATATAGGATATTTGTAATACAGAGTCAATTGCTTCTCAGTAATAAACCCAGCTATTTTACCAAGTATACTTTTTGTACTTTAGAAATTGAAGCAGTGGTATGAACACTTCCAAGAGATGCAAAATTTCACTGACTTAAGCCTTATCATAAGCAGTTTATTCACTTCTGCAGTTCCTGTAATCAGAAGCATCTGCCTTCTTGTAGCCAGCAGCACTTGATCCAGTTTGTTAAATTTAAAAGCCTGTACACTTAAACAATATGAAGACTTGAAAGGGGTTACATTTGCAAACCTTCCTTTCTATGATTATTAAAACTGGAAAGTACTTAAAGTAGAAAGATATGCCTCAATGATCAACATTGTTTCCTGAATGACAACAAAGGCTAAAATGAAGGAATGGGAAAAGGCAAAGGGGCCATGAGGCTTACAGGCAAACACAAAGATTCTCCTTTCCCCAAAGGGAAAACAGGCAGCAGCAGAAAGGGTAAATTCAGCAATACTGGACCAAACCTGTAAAAAAGTGCCAATGATTAGGACATGGTCTTGTCCACCACAGGCTAGGTAGAAGGCAAAATATTTAGGGACCAGTGGGAAAGTATTTGCCATGAAGGGGATGGCAGAGGGATGAGGAATGCCTGCTGTGGCCAGTGGAGAGTTTCAGGAGAAGCATTCCTTCCTGCATCCCAGAGAGACATGGACTGTGGTTCAGCCTCTCTGTGCTCTCACCCACCAAGCAAGCATGCAGTGGAAAGGTGCAGGTGCTCCAGAGGCACGGAGGGACCCCGTGCTCTGTCTGAGCAACTGTGTTCTTTTGCTGTCAGGTTTCATTTCCCAGTCATGGATCTGTTTCTCCTGAGAGTAGGCAGCTGAGCATATTTGCTTTCAAGAAAACCAAAAGGGCAACAATATTGAAATGCTCCAAAAGTTTTTACTTGATAAAAAGGCAGAAATAAATAAACCTTGAAAACCTCCTTGTTGCTACTGGCATTTTTATCATAGCCTTCCAAGGGCTTCTGGCTTTTTTGCTTTCTGGAGTATTGAGTTCCTGTTTCTCTGCAGACTGCTGTGCAGCACGAGACACCAGGAAGGACATTGGGGGCAAGACAAAATGACAGAACACCTGAGATTGGAAATTACTTCTATTTTTCTATTTCCTTCTTCTAATTCTCTGTCCAAGCTCATCCCTTCAATCAGGGCCAGCTACAGCAGGTTGCTTGGGACCATGTCCTGCTGGGTTTTGAATATTTCAAAGGATGGAGACTCTGTGTGCAACTTGGATTTACCTCTCCCCCCATATAAAAATGTATTTTCTTAGGTTTAAATGTAATTTATGCTATTTCAGCTTGTGTCCATTTTCTCTTGCCTGTTTGCAGGAGAAAGTCTGGCTCCATCTTCTTTTTACCCTCCCATTAAGTAGTTTATGCACCTGGATAAGATCTCCCCATGAGCTTTCTGCTCCTCAGGGTAAAAAGTTCCCTTTCTCTGAGCCTCTTCTCTCATGACAGACACTTTAGTCACTTCATCTTTGTGGCTCATCTCTGGTCCTGCTGCAGTACATCTGCATCTCTTTGGTACTGGAAAGCCCAGAGCTGGACAAGCATTCCAACAGTGGTCCCCCCAGTGCTGAGCAGAGGGTCAGGATAATCTCCTTTTACCTGCTGGCAATGGTTTTCCTAATGCTGTTGTATTTCTTTGCCTCAAGGACAAATTGCTGACTCACAGCCAACTTCTTGTCAGCCAGGACTCACAGTTCTTTTCTGCAAAGCTGACCTGATGGCTTGGACCTTTGTGCAGTGACATTTCTCCTTTTTTTGCAGCACCTTTCCCTTGCAGAAGAGGCAGGAAACATGTTAGGAATATTGTTAAGAATCTCAGTGGGCTACTAATCAGAGTAGAGGAAGGCTTTGTGGAAGGATGCCTGTGGTGAAACAAACACAGAGAGAAGCTTGTCCTATTTTGTGCAGAAGGAAAGTATTATTTTTCCTGGGAGTATGTGCCAAGATAAAGGACATGCTGGGCAACGAGTGATGGAAGGTAAAGTGACAGGCATGGTGGCGTGGGCAGTGTTAGTCACAGGCTGCCATGAACAATCTTCTCTGTGGGCAGGGACACTGGTAACTAAGTTCCCATATGGCACAGCCCATAAACTAGTCGTACCAATGCCAGTGCCCACCTGTCCTGTGCCATTGTATGCCAGGTGAGGACCTGGTTACCCTGCAGCCTCCTCAGGACCCAGCGAGGAAGGCTATTCTCAGCCTCACCCTGAAAGTTGGCTGGTTGCATGGAATGAGGGATCAGTCAGGGACTTTATCTATGCTGTGGTGACTGATAAAGGGACTCCTGTGTGTGCTGGTTCAGGATGTTGGATGCTGTCTGTGCTGCTAAGCAAATGTAGCGAGCAAGGGTGAGACACTTGTGACCAAGTCCATCACAGGATCCTCTTGAAGACACCTTGACTAAAGAAATTCATTCTGCCACCACTGAGAGATGCACACTCCTGTCACAGCCTGTCAGCAATCAAGGCAGCACTGCAAGCACCAGGGTATGACCTTTCAGAATGGCACAGGCTGCTGCAGAAAGGTGCCAGGTGGGCTATGAGCTCCTGTCTGAAGGAGCTCGGTCAGACACCTCACTTTGTTCAGACTGGGGGTAAGAACACAGTTCTAGAGGGCAACTGAGAGGGAAACCAGCATTGATAGCTAAGGCAGCAAGCTCTGCAGTGACAGCTAAATGAACAATCACTGGCACTCACTCTGAGCAAGACAAACACTAAACAATCAACACGCTCCTTCCTACTGACAAAAGAACAGCAGCGTGGATGTGAACAAAATCTTGAGTTCTGCGTGGGATGTTGTGATTGGATGAGAGGCTTTGGTCTGTGAGCTGACCTGGACTTCATAGCCTTTTGTAAAGGTTCAAATGCCCAAGAATCTGTTGGTTTAGGGACAGTTCCACAATGAAATGCCCAGAAGAGGAAAGGGCATCAGGGCCTTAGCTGACCTCCTTCTTGGGACAAGCATTGTCAAACAAGGACATGTGGATAAACACATCCTTTTGTGTTTGTGCTGCATTACTCAGCTGTGCTGGACAGGACAATCCATTATCTTTTATCCCAAGAAGTTTTTCAACTGCAGGAAGGTTTGCTTAGACTCACTAGACTCTATGAAAGATATAAAGTTGCTGAGTTGATTAGAAAGTACCTCTTATATTCTTACAGTTCTGTGCTGGTGGCTGGTCATTATCAAGATTTTTGCTTACTCGTGTAATTGTTTTTTATTCTACAACTTTCTCTACATTAATCATTAATAAAAAAAAAAATAGAAGTGCTAACAAAAACAATAATCTGGGTTGTGTATTAATGTGTATCCCATGGAGTGAACTGCCCCTCTTCTACTGCAAACCAAAAAATTCCTTTCATTAATGAATATATTCAACTCAGAAATACTGAACACCATGACATTGCTAAGCACATTAGTACTGTGAGCTGGCTGCTACAGAACTGCACCAACTCACTGGACATCACTGTAGCTACCAAGTTACAGGCTGTCTGTGATGACACAAATGTGATTCAGGTAGATGGTGCACAAATGCCAAGGTGGATCACCTATGATGAGCTGAAGCATAGCACTAGACAATTTTATTGTCAAGGAAAAAGGTTCAAGGCATATTTAAAAGTTAGAAGTTACAGGGTAGAAGATACTGGCTGATCCTTTGACTTCTGAGCTGTCAGGTGTACTACAATGGGCCATGGCTGTGAGTGTTAAAGCCCCTTTGAGCAGAAACAAGGCAGTCTCAAGAGGAAAAGACAGAATGGGGCAGCAGCTGGAGGAACAGCTTGCAGACTAGGAAGGACTCGCAGCTGTGTGACTGAAGATTCACCACCATACACAGGCACATTCACCCATCTGACCTGCCTTCCACCAGCATGGTGGCACCATTTTCAGATAAATGGGACTCACAACAGTGGTGACCAATTTACACACTGCTCCTGTGAGAGGAAAGCTCATTCTCTTTCCAAGAGATCTGCAATGATGAACTCCCTAAGCAAGTCAAGGTCAAAAGATCTTTCCTCCAACGCAATGTTGCTGTACAGCAAGGGTTGTAGCAGACTGGTCTGGACTACACAGTGTGCAGTGTAAAGTACCAGTGGTACAGAAATGCACCATGCCAGACTGAGCCCTTCATGTTTCCTATTGCATTAGCAGCTTCAGCTGAACAGAGCTATTAAGGACTTTATTAGGGAGAAAGGTATGGATGATTCAGGAGCTTTCCTCTTGCACAGAAAACTGAAGGGGTTAAAAAGTCCACCTCTACTCTCCTGAGGCATAATTTGTTCTAGACAATTTCAGAGGCATTTTCTGTATTGACTTTGGATTTCTATTTTAAAATCACATGGCATTTAGAGAGGTCAAAGTAGTTTCTTTTATTGTCTGTCCATTCTTTTACTTCAAAGGAATTATGTGACTGCTTTCTGCTTTCTATTGTATATTATGACTGTCTTGCAGACCATGAATGTTTCTTCACCTGGTTTGCTCAGCTGATGTGCCATGAAGTTGCTTGTGGAAGACCTGTAAGAATGGTCTCTGTATGTACAAAAGGCACATTTTGAACCTGCATCTGGTGCTGTGACCTGTGGAAAAGAACAACCTTAAATTACCCTTCAAAATTCTAGCACGGAGTTCAAATCCTTCTCTGGTAGCATCTGACTGGGATCTAAATATCCTGATGACTGAATTTAAAAAACAACAGAAGTCTTTCTTATCTTCTCAACCACTCTTTCCCCAACACACATTTCTTTATCTCTTTAATTCTTTTCTATACAGATGCTTTGAGTATTGCTTTTGAAGTTAATTTGTATTCCCACAATAGGCTCACTGAGGGTTTTGTTCCACAGAGATGTGGCACAGCATGTGACTGTGTCTAAGTTCCTTGAGCTAGATTGCTCTAGAATGAAAACCTGTGCTTTGTCTTCTTTTACAATGCAGCAAGTGACACCAGGCAGTTGCATACAACTTTTTCCAGAAAAATCTACTTCAATATTATTAAATTCAACAACTAAAATTTGAACAATGTGCTCTTTCTCATGTTCCCTGGTGGCAGAATTTTCTCCATTCCTCAGCAAGAGCTATGGATTCTGGTAGGAAGAAAGACTAGTTGTATTGGTAGACCAGCCAATAACAGGAAAAAAAGTTGCAATAAATACAGTGTGGGCATTCTGTAGCAAGCAGCCCTGCATATGCTGACAGTACCAAAATTTGTGAATTCACAGAATGGTGACACTGAGAGCCATCTGACCTGTCAGCACTCAAAGCAGAGGAATAATACGGAAAATAACACAAAATTCCTTACAGACATTCTGCAAGACTGAATCCCTCACCTTCTGTTTTTGTTTTATTTTCACAAATTGTGCTACACTGTTTGCTGCCATAACCAAATAATACTAACTATTTAAGTTCTAATGAACAGCTTTTATCATTGTTTTTTGCTTCAGTCATTTCAACATGCTCCTTCCTTTTCTGCAAGGTTTCACATGCTATGAAGAACAAATCTTCTTTTTTTAGAGATTTTAGGGTAAAATCTTTTCATTCAGGCTCGCTTTTTGTTTGTTTCAAAGAATGGACTTACTCCAAGTAAAAGTGCATGCCTGACATTGAGCTCCATCCATCATTTTATTTGGTAAACACAGAACAGGCAGCACGGGGCGTGTCACGAAATAACACAAGATATATTTCAAGGAGTTCGTCAAATCTGCCCCAAGTACAGCTGAGAAGCTGTGCTGTTGCCTTCGCAGGTGAACCTGATAAGGTAAGCATTTCTTTCAGTTATCATTTAAGTTCTAATAGGCAAGTTAAAAAACAATTATATTTTACAAATCTTATAATCAGATTGATGTAACCTCATCCTTGTGGCCTTCAATATCAGTTGAGGAAACAAATTATTAAAGGATGCCTTCTGCAGAAACTTTGCTTACCTTCACATATGTGTTATGTATTATTTTACTGTTTCACACTCTGCCATTCATAAAATAAAAGTATTTGTCTGCAGGACCTATAGTTATGTCTACTAACTTTCCCATATTGAAAAACTGGTGATATGTTACAACAGATTTTCTTCCTTCTTCCTCTATTTCTTTAATTTTTCATTTAGAATCAAAAGAAAAAGTTGAATTCCAGGGGTTATGGAAGATATTGCCTGAATGAAATTAAGGATTGCAGCATGCTCAGGTGACCCCAGCATTACTGCAGCGCTGTGTTATCTTTCATAGTTATATTTTCAACGATTAATAAAAACAACAGCAACAACAGAAAAAGAATTTGCTCGATGAATCTGTTTCTTCACCAAGAACATTCACGGGGATTAAAACCTGAAATATAATAGTAGGCAGAATAGGTGAATAATAAAAATCTACCTTATATCACCTCTATTAGCAGTTCCATTTGGAGAGAGAATGATCATCCAGTCGAGCAGGGGAGCAGTTAAATGCATTGTTTTTCATATTATCCCACATTATGAGGTGACTGTCATGTGAATGTGTTGATTCCATAGGGACTGTGGTAGACATGGCAGAGTATCCTGGATTTTGTTCTCTAGCAGCCAGAGAGGGAAATAAATTCCTTAAGGATCCTCAGGAGCTCATAAGTGGTATAAACACTATACTGCTGCATTATACTTCAAAGTACTCTGTTTTTTACTCTGTGTTGTTTTCTTTACTAAAAAATCCTTCCTTTTAGCACTAGATGAAATACTAGGTGCTGAAACTACAGGGAAAATTTTAGAAGAATATTAGAGAAAGGGTAGAAAAAAAATTTAAATATTGGATATGTGAAGATCTCTGCAAATTAAACATGAGGCTAAACAAGCACTGGCTTATTAAAATGTGGATTTTATTAAAAAGGTGACAATAAAGACTAAAGAACATTTTTTTTTTTAACAGAGTGAGACATAACTGAGTCAATGATGAATGGAACATACTAGTCATAGATGTTTGTCATAAAATGGATTAATTTATTAAATAATTTGTAGTCTTCATTACTGTGCCTTTGTTATCCTACTTAAAAAAAAATAAATAAAAAGAAGGTAATGTTGTTGACATTTGAGATCTCTGATAAAGTAGGTGGTGTAAGAACCCAACTTCCATTTACACAGGGCTGAAACTACAGTGAATCTATTAAAGCTTAAGCTGTTGCTTCAGCACCTTGTATACTGGAAGTACCTGTAGTTTGGACAATAAAGACTGCTCCTCTTTTATGATCTGTAGCCTTAAAAGTGTTGTTAAAAACTATAGTAAAGAACATGGTTTGGAGTCTCAAAAAATGAAGATTTTGAGAACAAACTTATCTGTGTTTTTTTTCCTTAAGGGGTGAGAAATGACTATTAGGAACCTTCCTTCAAGGTAGCTAATGCTCTTTGCAAGATTTTCAACACATATAGAGAAAGAGAACTTACATTTCAAATACAGGAGTCACCAGCCTATGCATAGCTGGAAGATGTCCAGCATTTTGATTGCTCATGAATGCAAAAAGTATGTCTGCCTTTTAAATCCACAGCATTGGATTCTGTTTGCTGAACAAACCCCTGCTCACTATGTTCAGGGGTTCATGTACACTGACTTTATTGCATTACAATTAACATATTTCATCAAAAGTCAGACTCTTTCTGTTTGCTTCAGACAATCCAGGTTTCACAATGGGCTCCATCAGTGCAGCAAATGCAGAATTTTGTTTTGATATATTCAAAGAGCTGACAGTTCACCATGCCAAGGACAACATCATCTTTTCCTCTCTGAGCTTGATTTCAACCCTGTCCATGGTGTATCTGGGAGCAAGAGGTACCACTAAGTCTCAGATGGAGAAGGTGAGTTACCTAAATGTGTGCAAAGTGACTTCTGCTTGTGCTAGATGTTCCTTCTAAATAACATCACTGAAAATGTTATCCAATGACAAAGTTCTCCTATGTCTAAATGCACTTTTAGTTTAAGAAGTAAGCCAAAGTCACAAAATGGAGAAATAAATCAAGAGTTATGTAGAGAAAATAATAATAATAAAGTATATTTTAACTATAACAGGCAGCTGGTTTTAACATAGGAAGAAAAGTACCTCAAGGACAATAGCAAAATAGATTACCAGTCAGTAAATTTTACTATTTGATTTTCTTTCTAAATTCTTACAACTTCCAGATAACATAATCAGATCTGTTTTTAATACATAAATCCCAAGAAGAGAGGAAGACAGAATATTATTAACAGTACAAAATATGCAACTCAATTTATATTTAAACATTTAGTATAAAAAATACCATCTGAGCAAAAAGTGGTATTTACAGTTTCCAAGAAGGCCACAGAGGGCATAGACCAGTTGTAAGCTCACCTGTAAATTTTTAGTTAACCTATGTTCTCAGCACCTTTTTTTCCTGAGCCAACAGTTTTACCCCAAGCATCATATGAAAATCTCAGGTTCACATTATTTTTGGTCATGTTTGTCATTTCTGCCACTGGTATTTTCTCTTGCAGGTTCTTCACTTTGATAACGTTACAGGAGATAGAGACATTACTGACCCCCAGGTAGACAAATAATTTAATCTTCCTTTCTGGCTTATTTTCTCCTCAGAACCAAACTAGAACTATTCTGCCTCTCTTTCTGGGGGTTTCAGACCCTGACAAAAATTACTGTAATGGCCTCAAACCAAGGGGACCTGTGAAGGGAGGGAAGAAGGGTGTGATTCACCTGTGTTTTTTAAAAGAGAAAGACAGCAGGTTGCTCATCTTTCATTAGACCAAGTCATGGCGTGAATGCTTTGGACGCTAGACTGCCTTCCTGGGGAAGATGTGCTGGAGGATGGCATGTGAAAGGGACCCAACACCTGGAGCCAGGGTACAGCAATTAGGTTTGCAGCTGAGAGATTCCAGAGCAGGGCAGGAAGGTGCTGGGCAGAGAAGAGCCCAGAAATCTCAGTGACAGGAACACAACTGCATCTCATAAAAAGCACATTTCAGGGGGCTTGTCTTGACAAGGATGAGCTTGGGAGTTCAATGCACCACCACCACAGCACCAGCTGTCTCAAAGGTGACAGCCCTGTGTCTGTGGGGGAGGATTCCCCTGTAGCATGACTCTTAACTGATAGGGACAACAACTGTAGGATTTTATTTCCTTATGAAATCTGTCTTCTTATTTTCATGTCATCACCTCAGTGTGGCCCTTCTGAACACATCCACAATTCAGTCAAGGATCTTCTCTCAGAGATCACCAGGCAGAATGCTACATACTCACTCAGGATTGCTGATAGGATCTATATTGACAAAACATACCCTGTTCTTCAGGTGAGTTACGCTGCAAACTAATTTCCATGAGACTTCCTGTGAAAGCTCCTGTGACTCTACCCTAGGGATGCACCACCAACAATAACCCACTGTCTCTTGATGAGCAGGTGGTTGTGAACCATGGGGGGAACTGGCACAGAATGAGTTTGGACCTTTCTGTGACTGTCAGGTGGAGGCCAGGCAAAGGTATAATAGCATAAAATACGCTCATGTTACAAGTAACAGGGAATAGTTAAGGTTGCTATTCATTTGCTAGAAAAATGGTTTTTAATGAAAAACATAACTTTTAAGGGCAATTAAATATATTTTATGACTTGAGATAATGAAGACTGAAGTTGTCAAATTTGAATTTGAGTTTTGAAGCCAAATATTACATCTTCCCAGTGATAGGAAGCTTTGTTTCTGGAACCTAAAAATGTAAGAACATAGTGTTCAAAATAAAAAGTGGACACCAAGAGGAGACAAACATTGTCTGTCCTTAAAAATGTTTGTCAAACTGAATCTGGTTTGGTGAAACAAAGAAAATATTTCAAAATTGTAAAATCTCTTCAAAAAGTGCCAAACCCATATATGTTGTACAGCTTTAAGGTTCAGTTACAGGAAGACAGCTGTGATTGACATGTTCAATGACTAACATGTTCAGTGACTGACACGTTCAAGCACAGGAGAAAACATTCACTGTTCTTTTAACCATTCTGCTTTATGTCACAGTCTTGCATTACACATCCATGTGATTCCAAGTTCTCATCAGTCTGATAACTGCGATCTTTCTGCTTATAGGAATACTTAACGTGTGTGAAGAAATTCTACAAAGCAGAGCTGGAAGAAGTTAACTTCAAAACAGCTGCACAGGAAGCAAGACAGCTCATCAATTCCTGGGTGGAGAAAGAGACAAGTGGTAAGGAATGGAAAATGGGTAGCAAGTGTTTTCTTCCACCTACCATAAACTATATCCCTGTCTTCCTCTCCTCATAATGTCTAGAAAAAGAGGGTAAAGCAAGAGTAGATTGCTTATTGCTATGATACCCAAACTCCACCAAACAGGACCCCTCACCCTCATCCCTACATTGCAGAGATTTGTGCATACCACAGGAGGTGAATCTTACCACTCTTTTTTTCCCTTTCCTAAAGGACGGATTCAAGATTTGATTGCGCCAGACTCTGTTGATATCGATACCGCCCTGGTTTTTGTGAATGCCATTTACTTCAAAGGGATATGGAAGACTGAATTCAAAGAAGAGGACACTCAGGAAGTGCCCTTCAATGTGACAGAGGTAGGAGGGCACAGACACGACTTCTGACCAGGACAGCTGTTGGCTCACACAGCCAGCAGTCTGGGTGTTACAAATACAACCTGTTGCTGTCACAGGTTGGGTGATTTAGTTAGGTCCCTCATTGTCATTGCGTGGACCTAAAGCCAAGTAGTGTTTGCAAGAGCTGTGTCTGACCAGGATTCCTGAGCACAAAGGCAGGCAAGAGAGGAAAATGGAGACACAGCTCTTCTTCAATGGCAACAGGCTTGAGCAGCAAACTCTGTCCCTTTCAAAGGCCTTGTACATTTGCCTGAACAAAGAAAAAAATTGTCTCCCATTTCTGTTTTTGCAGCAAGACAGCAGACTTGTGCAAATGATGTGTCAGAACAGCACCTTCAAAGTGGCAAGAGTGGCTGCAGACAAAATTAAGGTCCTGGAGCTCCCCTATGCCAGCGGAGAGCTGAGCCTGTTGGTGCTGTTGCCTGATGACATCTCTGGCCTGGAGCAGGTATGACCCTGGCAGGGGAAGCAAAGAGAGAGTTATCACTCCAGTGGGGCTTGGCTGCTGCCAGACTTTGCTGCCCCTTCACATCCCAGCTGGCCACACCAGGGCTGTGCTGGGCAGGCAGGGGAGCACAAATCCACTCAGGTGCCAGCAGGTTCTCAGGCAGAGACTGGCCTCTTAGGCAAGCCCTGAGCTGAGTTTTTTAAAATGAAGGTAAGGCAGTGCTTTTTCTGCTGTATCCCTGCAGAAGAGGATGTTGCCATATGCTCCAATCACCATCCTGCATCAGAAACAGGCACACCAACAGGGTTTTTATCCCTTTGTGCAATTTCAAATGTTTGCTATAGAAGAAAAGTTTATCCTAGGGGAAATTAAAAAATAGAAGTGATGAGGAAAGCATTCCAAGAGCTGACTAAAAGGAAAATGAGAAAAATAGCATTGGATAGGAGTGACATTGAGAAAAAGGATCAATAAATAGGCTCCAAGAGGATCAGTTTTAGGGCCAATTTGATTTGATGTTTTGAAAAACTGTATTTTTACAAGAAAAGACTTGATCTGATGAAGAAATGTTCAGGTGAGGAGCTTCCTTAAGGCAGAGGAAGGTCCATAGTCAGGAGTAAGCACACAGGACAAACAAATGCATTTAAATATCAGTTCTACTCTGTACACAAATAAGTGGGAAAAACCAGTAACAAGGGCTATAAACACACCTGTTAAGGCCATTGTATTTTTGTTCCAGACATTTCATTCCCTGCTTCTTTTGCAGATCGAGAAAAAAATCACCTTTGAGAAACTTACAGAGTGGACCAGTCCCAGCGTGATGGAGAAGAAGAGAGTGAAAGTGTACCTCCCACGCATGAAGATCGAGAAAAAATACAACCTCACATCTGTCCTAACAACCTTGGGTATGACCGACCTGTTCAGCCCCTTGGCCAATCTCTCTGGCATCTCCTCAGCAGAGAGCCTGAAGGTATCAGAGGCCATCCATGAGGCGTACCTGGAAGTCACTGAGGAGGGCACTGAGGTGGCTGGTTCGGCTGTTGTGACAGGAGACATCCAGCATTCCTCTGAGTTTGAAGAGTTTAAGGCTGACCACCCATTCCTTTTCCTGATCAGACACAATCCAAGTGACATGATTCTCTTCTTTGGCAGATATTGTTCTCCCTAAAGAGAAAAAGAGATGGAAATAGTGCCTGCCTTCTCCTCAGAAACAGCAGACCCCCTTTAGTACTGTAGTATAATCTCATGTCTTCACTAATTTCTCTGAGTGGAAAGTCTTCAATATCTAGTGAGATATTCTTGAAGAAGTGTGTGACTTTTCAGATCTTTAGGTGCAGGTGTTTCTGCTTACACAAGTTTTACTCAGGAGTTATACCCAGGATTAAACGAGAATTTCAGGAGGTAGCTTAGAAGTATTTCCCATTGTCATTGAACAACTTGAAAGACAGGGCCAGTGTTTTTATTTTTGAGAAAAAATCTGACACCGATATTGAGGATCTGGTTTTCCTATAGGAGTTCTCTGAAATACACATAGCTTTCAGAATAGTCTTGTTCCTTTCTGTTGAACTTGTTGTGCAGCCATCCTTGAACTGATGCCTGGACACCTTGCAGATGAAATTCTTAACTTCAGCAAAGCATTCTTCTTCCAGCAATGCATTTGTGCTTCTTTGTGCTGCATGTACTGTAAAGCTAGGTGTCTTGTTCTGAGGGAGTACACAGAAAGTTTACCATTTCCTCATAAATCATTATCTCCAAATACATCTCACTGACTGATATAATTTCCCATCTTTATTCCCATGACATGTCATTGATTTTGTGAATGTTAATTGATGGTCCTTCTATTTATTCTAATAAAAGCATTGCAAACTAAACATGTCTCCATCTATTCTGGGTTACTGCACCATACAACCAAAATGTATGATACAGTGGGTCATGATTATTGACTGAAGTGGTTTAGATGAGGATTTAGTCCTGTTTTCAAAACCAGAATATACCCATATATGAAGTCATTAAAGAGCTTAACATATTTTTTCTAAAATTTGGAGCTTAAGCAAGGTAAACCCTACAGATTCTACTCTTACCTTGAGTTATCTCCAAGTGACATATTAAATAACTCAGTTGCTTGAATCTGTTATTGTATTTCCAGAGAGTTTTAAAAGATTTCCCTTCATTTCCATCAGTAAATATATTGGGGTGATGATATACTTTAGAGATATAACTTTAGAAACATGAAAAGACTCTTTTTGTGAAAGGGTGAACTGCTTCAGCTGTTTAATACCCACAAGAACCATCCAAGGAAATCTTTGTTACTGCCTTTTGATGAAACAATCACCTAAATATATTATTTCCTGTTTCACAGGCTTTAGAAGAAGGTTCCTTAGGTGGCAGTTTATCCAATTGAAAGAATTATTAGTGTTAATTGCTGACTTAAGCAATCTCCAGATCACAGTATTAATACTTAAAAAGTGCTTGAAGAAAGGAGACACATGGAGGTGCCTCAAACATTGTCAAAGTCAGTATTAAATATAACTTGATGATGCTGACTGCAGGGAAGAAAATTTTCTTAGCTGCTATGAAGTCTATGGGAGAATTGCAAATACTGATCTTCCCAAGACAGTCATAAGATATTAGATACAGTTAACACAAGTATTTAACCAAAAAAGTATTTTAATATATATGAAATTTCAAGGTTTACTGTGCATATTATGTTCTGCTTCCCTTATAGCCTAAAGCAGATGACAGAGTTTTGATACAATTAAAAAAAAAAAGAAAAGAAAAAGGCAGAATTTATAAAATACTGTTCTAAGGAGCAATTATAAATCTTATTAAACTGAAACAAGTATGTCTGTTGCTCTGCACTTTCTAGCTACAATGACAATAAAATTAACATTTATTACAGAAGTATTTATTATATTACATGAATATAAAAAGAACTATTTTCCTGTTTAATTGTTTCTCTGCTTGATGATTATTTTAAAGATAAGAAACAGAGAAAATCAGGCTGAAATGGTAAATGATTTCCTAAGACTACAGATGAGAGAGGTTTTCCAGCCACAGCCTCCACCCAAAGTCCTTGCTGTTAAAGAGAGCTATTTGACTCATTTTAAATCAGGCCATTAGGTGTCACTAGGGGTACAAAATGGTGTCTCAGTCTTCCAAACTAGGTTTGGTAGCTTAATGTAGGTTCCAATTTTGCTCTTAATTTTTGTGCAAGTACATGATTACATACTGAAAATGTAGACGTGTGGCACTGTGCTTGGAACTCAGTAATTTTTGAAATAAACCCCAGAAATTCTATTTGGTGAAAGATCAGAGGCATTTTTAGACATCTGTGTCCTGGATAAAAAAATATCACAGTCAGATACTGTAGAAAGGGTAACACTGCTTGGTTTATGAAAGAGAAACACCCTTTGTAGAGACTAAAATGAGACTAAAAGTGCAGTTTCAGCAAAGCTGAATAAAATCCATACCCCTGCATCCAGGTCTGGGCCCAGTACTGCTCCTGTGCATTGCCTGGGCCAGAAGGACCTGCTGGAAAGGCACTGCCATGGGAAGCAATTCAGAAAAGAGCAGCATGGAGGGTGGTACAAAGGGATGGGGGAAGAGCAGCCACGAGGAGAGCAAACACTGCCTGCTGCTTTCTGAGCTCTGCTCTGAAGTCCAGCAAGAGTTTAAGAACATGGATCCCAGCTCCTGCAAAGTCCAGGTGTTGTCCTGTAGTCCTTTGTGTTCCCTGGCAGCACCACTGAAGATGGTGTGTCTTCGTAACTTCCATCTGTCCATTCACTATGCTCCGTGCCCACAGCGTGCTGTGTTGTTCTGCATACACAGTGCTGCCAGCCGTGTGTGCAACAAAAACAGACACACACACAAGGATAGCATTCAAAATGCTCTGTGAGCCAAGCATGCCTTTTCTTCTCATGTCATTTAGGGAAGGGTTAGAGACGACACATCGTGTTAGAGACCAGAGTCGTGTTTAGGGCCCTGTCATATTTGGTCCGTGGTTGTGTTTGTCGATGTAGTATGAGGAAATACTGCATGGTTTCACTGTGAAAAACTCAGCCTTGGAGAAAGACACATTAGTGTAACATCAAACTGCTGAGAACTTAGCTTTTGACAGAGGAACAATAAAGAATAGAGCTGCTGTCAGCCCGCAGTCAGCATCTTGAGCTGTTGCAGCCTCAGCTGGTGCGCTGGCCATGCACAGGCTGATGCTGCAGCTGGCAAAATTCCACTCCAGAAAGAGGAGATATGAGGTGTGGTTCTGGGCTGACGGGGTGAGGAGGACCTGATGCGCATCATTTTGATCCAGGGGACGCCCTGAAGGTGCACTGCCTCCCTGCCCCTCCCACCACGTACCATGCTCCATCTCCTTCTCCTGCTCAGCAGCTTGGTAAGATTCCAGGGGTTGATATGTATTGTTTCCTATCACAAGTAACAGAATACATTTGCTTTGCTTACTAATAAAATTTGCTTTGCTACCTCAGTTGCGTTTTAGCCTCTTTCATTTTGTGCATGGGAATTCTCCTGAACCTGTAACACTCATCTTCCCTGCCCTTTGGGGAATATAATTATCTGGGACCATTCCACATCCCTCTGCATATTTGACTTGACACCAAATCCATGTCTGAAGGCACAAGATTCGGCAGGCAGTATGCTGTAAGAGAGTCATCAGAAGAGGTGCACTCAGAGAACCTCCTGGACTCTGAGGCAAAGCTGTCCTGGAACCCCAAATGGTATCTGAGAAAGCACAGCATGCTGAACCAAACTGGAAGCCACATATCTGTTGGAAAGGCTTTGAAGCAGAGCAGTGGTTCAGTTTTCCTGTTTCTTGTAGCTAGTGAGATAAGATTTTTCCATCTGCAAAAGAGACAGGAGAGAGGGGATTGTCAAGGAGCAGCAAAGGTGATGGTGCTCAGCAAAGGAAGCAGACCCAGGGCAGCAGGTGACAGCAAGGCCAGCAGGGCAGGGGCATCCCCCATATTTTATTCAGTGCTACAGTTCCCTATACTCCTGCTACAGTCCAGTGGTTCTCAAACAAGTCTGTAGTGATGAGGTAGGGCAAATATCAAGCCTGGAGGTTAAGTCCACACATCAGGGTCTGTAATGGCCCTAAAAAGAACACTGTTGTACATCAAGGAATTAGTGACCCACACAAAAATGGACCTGATCAGCCTGATCAGTGTGTGCTGTTCTGTGCTACGTTATGCTGCACGTACTGCTTGGCCTCCAGGACTCTGTTGTGCTGAACATATCATGTGGCTATGGCTAAACTTTCACTGCTAATCATAATGGGGGACATTGTAGATAGTCCCAAACTATCACCTGGTGATGATGCTGCCAGCACATCCTTGGCCTCATTGCAATCTACAGCTTTCTCATGAGGGGCAGAGAAGGAACAGGCACTGATCTCTTCTCTGTGGTGATCAGTGACAGGACTGGAGGGAATGGCCTGAAGTTGTGTCAGGGAAGGTTTAGGTTGGATATTAGAAAAAGATTCTTCCCCCAGACAGTGGTTGGGCACTGAACAGGCTCCCCAGGGCAGTGGTCACAGCACCAAAGCTGACAGAGCTCAAGTAGGATGATACTCTCAGGCACATGGTGTGACTCTTGGGGATGGTCCTGTGCTGGGCCAGGGGCTGGACTCAATGATCCTTGTGGGTCCCTTCCAAACTGACATATTTTCTGATTCTGTGATTCTGTGATATTTTTATTCATCAGTAGAAAGGATCAGCAGAGTTGTTTACTTCTGAGAACATACTTATAAATGTGTAAAGATCATACCACCAGACAATCTCTGCACGCATGGGATATGCATGGTGTGCTGTGCCCTGAATAAAGACCTGTCCAATGCTGCCCTGCTTGGGGTTCCTAGCATTGGAAGGGAAATTATCTATGCTATCTCTTTTTTCCCTCTCATGTTATTTTCAATAAAATGCACTTTAATAATTTTCTTACTAGTGTCCAAAATAAACACGTGCAGTATTACATCTCGGTGAGGTTCGTGGCCAGGCACAGACATGCAAGCTAGCAAGGACCACAATCAAGAGACTCAGTTTAAATCCTTCTCTGAAGTGAGGGGGAATGTAAAACCTCATGCAGGATCTGTCACAAACAGTGCTCTGATCCCAGGCTTGCCAGTTGCTCCAGATGTGCCTGAGCCCAGGCGGTCAAACTCCTATGAGAAGGATGATGTTCTCATCAGCAGAGGTGTCTGAAGTTCTGAATGATATGAAGACAATGACAGAGACTGGCTATTCCATGTATCTTCTGACACAGGAATTTAATACTTAGTAGAAAGCAGTTAAAAAAATCCCCTACACACAGAGGTAGATGACAACAAACAGGTAGCTGAATGATGGAAATCATGGTCAAAGAATGATGGAGATGATAAAATTTCACATGATTCTAAAGGGAGACTGGACAAAACCATGGAAGAGAAATCCATTGAGAGGTAATAAATATATAGAAAATACTACCAGCTATTTAAGTTCCAGGACTAAGTGGCCAGTGTTAGGACCCTGATGGCATGACTAGCCTCAGCAGGACATCTCCCCAAAGCTCTCTGCTCATGGATATGGAGCCTGTATTGGGCACTGGCACCATTTTGGTACTGGGCATGGTCTTTGTGAGAGGAGGACTTGAACTGTCCTTGGCCAGTTGCAGCAGGCCATGTAATGAATGAAGACAACTCATGGTACGCTGAACCTTTGGTAGAGGAGCATATGGCACCTCTGCTTGGGTGTATTTAAGACAGGGTGGCAAGAGAAATGTGGGAAATGTGTTTAGAGAAACAAAATAGAAGACATGTGAAAGGAGAAGTTATTAAAAGTGCAAATAAAGGCAGAGTCTTGGGGGGCACCTCTGAGGGACTGCAGCCACAGGCAACCCATGTCAGGGTAGTGACACCCAACAGGGGCTGAAGCAAGGACATTCCTGTGGAACTGCAGCCTGTGGAGCAGAGTAGAGCACAGGATAGAAGGGAACAGCAACAACTGGCAGACAGAAACAGTTATACACCAACCCCAACCTCTTCCATTGCCTGCTGCTGCACCAAAGGGACTGGGAAGCACTGAGCATAACAAGGAAGCTGAAACTAGTAAAAGGAGGAGACTTTTTGGGGAGGCAGGATGAAAGGTTTGTCTGTTTCACAGGTTGTTACAATGGTTTTGGTCAATACCCACACAAACAACAAAAATTTCATGTTCATCAGCAAGAAATTAGATGAAACTCCCCAGGTCAAGGCTGTTGCCCACAAGAGAAGCATATTTCAGCCCAGCCTTAGCACTTCAGTCCCTGCCTGAAGTACACTGCAAGTGACCTGCCTTCTCACAGACCTCAGACCCAAGACTATGGCCTTTTCTCCAGGCCCATCTCTTTTGTTTTGAGGTGGTGACAGAGCTCTGAGTGCACTAATGAGCTTTGATAGTCCTGATGAGCCACACCTGGGGCCTCTCCCCACACCTATGGGCCCAAGAGCCCTAAGCTGTGCTCTGGGCTTTCAGTTCCTCTCTGTGTTACATCAGCAGTCTATCAGTCTCCAGTTCAAACACAGCTGTGCCCATTCCTGGCCAAAGACTCCCAGTGTGACCTTGGCCCCGTCTTGTGATCACTGGACCTGGACCTAGCCCTGACGTGTGAATTGACTTTGTGGCGTGTCTTAGGACCTGCCTCATAGCCAGGACATTGCCTTATGATCTGGGCTGCCTGTGATCTCTGGGGCTGCTGTGCTCAGTTGCTGAGCCCTGGATGGTGAGGCTGTGGGATCCCCCTTGCCTCCTCATCTCCCTGGGGAGAAGCTGCTGCTCCACTACAGGGAGCCTCAGGCTTCTCTGAGCCCTCTGCCAAGCACCGAGGACACGGGATCTCTGGTCACACAGAACCATGTCCTTACAAATCTTCCTCATTTCCCCACAGTATTCACCTCTTACTCAGACTCAGGCTTCCAAGTGAACCCCATTCCACCCAGCCAGACCCTCCTTCCCCTGGCTTGTTCCTGACCAGCCTCTGGGGCCATACCTCACTCAATTCCTGACCTCTCATGCTGTGTCCCTTTCCTATCCATTGTCCCTGCCTTGCCTCTATGTCCCCTGAAACACCCCACTAACACCACACAGCCACGGGGTCACTCTAAAGTGAGTCACTCTATAGTGACTCACAGAATCACAGAATCATTTAGGTTGGAAAAGACCTCCAAGATGATGGAGCTCAACATTTGACCAATCATCACCTTATCAACTAGACCACTCAGTGCTGTGTCCAGTCTTTTCTTGAAGACCTTCAGGGACAGAGACTCTGCCACCTTTTGGCTGTTATAAACCAATAAATACCTTTCAGAACCTTGAGCACAGGTCTATGATTTATGTGTGTGAAGGGCAGGGACACATGAAGTCACTCTAGAGTGTGTCCCTCCTTGTGGCAGCGGCGAGCACACATACACACACACACACAGACACACTCCTACAGCATGAACCATCAACAAAGACCATTTTATTAACAGAAGGCTTCTCTTTTATACTTTTTCTTATCGGTCCATGCATACACATGTCACACTCTACTAGCCAAGCAGTTCTGTCCACGAGTCTTAGACCATCTTCTGATAGGTAGTTCACATCTCTCCTCATGCTGGCAAGACTCAAAACACAACTTGTTTTTCTTAGTTGTTTTCCTTCTTTCTTCTACTTTCCCATGCCACTGCAAGGCCATAGACTTGTTTTTCTCCATTTTCCCATGCTCACAGCTGCATCCTTCCCAGGCTAAAGGTGTCTTCAGCCCAAAAGTCTCCAACACCTCCTTAGCCCAGGTCTCTCTAAGGAGTGAGGACACGCTGTGCTCAGAGGGGTGGCTGCTGGTCTGAGCCCTGAGGGCATTACAGTCCTCACTGGCCCTGACCTCCCATGGGACCTCCCCTACCCACCCACAGCTCAGGACCCCATGTTACCCCCTTGGAGCCATCAGCCCCTGCCCCAGCAACACCACATCAGGGCTGTTCTCTTGTTCCCTACAGCCCTGCCCTGCCTAGCCATGGGCTTTCTTGATCCCAACTTGTGGACTGATTTCCTGGCTTGACCTTGAGCCTGCTCTGTCACTGTGGACCTTCCTGGTAGTCACTGGATCTGATCCCAGCCCTCACTTGTGGAAATGACTTCCCAGGATGGTTTTGGACCTGTCCTGTTGCTATAGTGCCTTATGATCTGAAGGCTCAGTTGGATCTGTCACCATTTCAGGGTCTGTTCTGTTTCCCTTGCTCAGATGCTCTGGGGCTGGACCCTGGTCAGTGAGTCTCCCACTCACAGGCAGCAGCCAGCTTTCATTGTTCCCTACCCCATTCTCTGTAGATGGACCCTGGTCTTTGTTCTTCTCTTGCTCTGCCCACGGCTGTTGATGGACCCTGTTACTGGCATTTGGTTCTGCTTCCCTGTGGTCAGATGTTGTGGAGTGGCACTGGCTTGTGAGGGATCTGCCCACCCTTGGAGGATCCCTCGCCCAGCTCTCTATTCTCATGGAGCAGCCCTGCTCCTGCTGCTCCTGGCAATCCAGCTAATCCACCCAAAATACTGCCTGCTTACTCAGCCTAGCTCTCCAGGATGACTACAAGGATATTCTGGGAGATCATTTTGAAGGCCTTACTAAAGTCAGGGCATAGAACATGCTCTTCTTTTCTCTTGTTGATAGAACAAGCCAACCCATCCTAGAAGCCAAAGAAGCTGGTCAGGAGAGATTTGCCCTTGGAAAATATGTGCTGTTATTTCCCATAATTTTTTATTTCTTTACACCCTCAAAATGCTCCCAGGAGGCTTTGTTTTGAAGCCTTTGTAGGGATTTGAACTCAAATACCATTGTACATTGAGGTGCTAGTGAGCCACAGAACAGCTGGCAGGGGAAGGCACAGGTCTCTGCTTGCTGAGTGAATAGGTTGGCTCCCCATCCTGTGCTGTGCTGCACATTGCCCTGAGCTGCAGGATGCCCTTCTCATGCAAGTCAGAAGGAAGGAACCTGCAGGTTCCTCCCATTGCCAGGAGTGACTGCACCTTCTATGTCTTTGTATTTATCATAAAGTGAAGTGGCAAGTTTTCACGTGAACATCCTTTTGGTTCTCAGTAGAAAAGAATTATTTTTTTCTTTAAAAATTTCTGCAAGAGCTCTAAAGACCAAAGTGTCAGTGAACAACTATCTCCATGGACGGGTCCTGCACTGCATGCCAGTCCTTGATTGGTGGTCTGTCCAATGCTGAACAACTTGGGGTTGAGGGAATGTAAGATTACTTGTATTATCCTTTTTCCTTTTAACACTAGCTGCAATAAATGGTATTTTAAGCAATATATCAGACTTTGTGTGTCTTTCTGGATACAGATCATAATGAATACTAATCCTTAGTGCCTTGCAGCAGTGCACTACCCCTTTTCAGGGACTGCAGAGACCTGTAGTCTCCTCAGTTCTCCTTTCCCTTTCTGAAAATTAGTCACTTTTTCAAATCATCTGACTCCAATCATTCTGACTTCTCCTTAGTCTTTTTGCTGTTCTGTCTAAAGAAGCTTTTCTTACTGCCCTTCACATCCCCTGTCAGTTTTCCCTGCAGCATAATTTTTACTTTTCAAATTCCATCCCTGCATGGGGACAGCTTCTACCCCCTTCCCTGGTGGATTCTCCTTGCTTTCAAGTCTTGTACACTTTCTTACTGCATTTGAGCTTAGAGAGAATGAAGCCACCTTCATAATCAGAGGCACTGTATATTGCTTCCACAGCAAGATATGTGGCCAGTGAAAGGCTTTGCATGTATGTGAAGCTAAAACTCATTCAATCATAGCAAGGATGACTTTCAGGATCTGAGACAAATACTGCCATCCAAACCATTGCTGGCCTGTGGGATGTGATCATTGAAAGTTATGCCATGAAGGTCAAACCAACCTATGTCAGATCAAATATCCATGTGGGAACATTAAGAAATCATCAGCTATACAATGAAGTCTGAGCCCATGTCATGTTAAAAGGAATGTCATATGGGATATTGCAATGACATTAAGAGCAGTGATAAATGCCCTGTCACAGTCTGTGAGGGATCAAGGCAGCACTGCAGGCAAAAATGTGCATCTCCAGAGTGGCAGAGAGCTGCTGCAGAACGGTGCCATGTGGGCTATGAGCACCTCTCTGAAGGAGCTTGACCACACACCTCACTTGCTTTGTACTGGGGAAAAACCAGTCCCACAGAATAAGTCATCACTGATAGCTACAGCACCAAGGTCTGCAGCAATAACCAGTTAGACAAGCAGTTGCAATCAGTAAATGATTTATCTCTCTGTGAATAGTTGCCTCTGCCCCTGATTGGAACACAGCTTCCAGAGGCACAATGTGAAATGAAGACAAACACAAAATGTTCAACATGCTCCTTCCTACTGGCAAAAGACCAGGAACAAGGAAGAGAACAAAATCTTGAGTGCTGCATAGGTTTTTGTGATTGGATGAGAGGCTTTGGTCTGTGAGCTGACCTGGACTTCATATCCTTTTGGATATGAAGTACCTTTTATACTCTCAGTTGTCCAAGGCTCAGATAAACCAACTCAAAAGTCTGTTGGTTTAGGGACAGCTCCACAATGAAATGCCTGGCAGAGGAAAGGGCAACAGGGCCTTAGCTGACCTCTTTTTTGGGACAACCATTGTCAAACAAGGATGTGTGACTGAGCTGTTTGTACTGCTTTGCACAGCTGTGTTGGCCAGGGAAGTCCATTGCCAGTTGTCCCAGGTAGCCTTCCAACTGCAGGAAGGTTTGCTTACTCTTTCTAGACCCCACATCAAGCAGACTGTACAAGACCTTCATGTGTTGATGCTATGCTGACGGTCTGCTCTGATCCAGTTCTCATTTTTCTCATGGGTATATTCAGTAGATTAAAACCGTCTCTGCATTAATTCTCAGTTTGAGCACAGAAAACCACAAGAGACCTCTCAGAAAGAGCACAGCATGCCTTTATCAAACATTATCAAAGCAAAGCTTATTATCTTCCATGTTTTTGCTTATTGTGGATGTGTTCTGAACCTGAAACTCTAATTCTTAGAGAGAAAACATGACTTTTGTGTAACTCATGAAACAAAGTTCTGCATTAAACACATACAAAGCAGTTCCACAAATCCAGAACCAAGAAACTATACAGAAGTTAAATTCACCACATGAAAAAAACCCCCACCACTGGGATAATTTTTATTCTATACTTGCAGTGTGATGGTGTGAAAAGAATGATCACTGACAAAACTGCAGCTGCTTCCTGAACATGTTTCTAGGTCCCAAAATACAGGTGATATATGATGAGCTGGGCCTGTGTCACAGGGCTGGACACTTCTGTAGTTCATGTATGAGAGGCCAGACTAAGGGAAAGGGAATCATGGTTATTTAGCAGAGAGGCTTGAAGGAGACTTGAAAGGCAGATTTCACTGAGTTAAATATACTGGCCAAGTCTTACCTGCAGCAATGGAAGACCAGGGTGGTAGAAGTAGAACCAAACCCCTGTGAACATATAGTGGCCCTGAATAAAAAAGGGATAAAGACTGAAAATAGTGGCACCAATCTGAGGCTCACTCTAAATACTGTGAGAAAAGAGCTTATTAGGTGTAAACATACAGATTCAAAGAATCATAGATTATCTCAAGCTGAAAGTGATCATCAAGTGCCCCGCTGCAGGACTACCTGTATGTAAACCATATGACTAAGAGCATCATCCAGACACTGTGAAGTATCTGGAGGCATCCCTTTGAGGGGAGGTGTCTTCTCCAGCACCTGACTGGCTGGTAAACAGTTCCTTGCCTTGGTGGGGCTCAAAGCTGTCTTTCTTTTCCTTGTTATGTCACCAGGATGTTTCAGTGTGTCAAAACCACCTGGGCTACATCGATCTGTATAATAACGAACAGATATGAAGAGCTGAGCAGAATAAATGTACACAACTCATTACTGGTGTTTGATGGAACAGATGGTGAAGATTTTTGATTAACAATACACCTGAAAGGCTCATTCTTCATTCCTTTTATTCATCCACATACTAATTCATATTTTATAGGCAGGGGCAATGTTTTCTGAGAAGCAGACAAGCTTTTTAGGCCCTCTTAAAGGCTGAAACAGGAGGAGTAGACCTGACTTAGAAAAAAAAAAGAGAATTATATTGTGGTTAAGTATAGATATGTATCTCTCAGATCATCTGTGGGAAAAGAAACAAATAAACAAACAAAAAAACCCAAAAACCAAACTAAACCAAAACATTTGGATGATACTTGTAGAGTAGAGATCTAATGAAAATACTTTAGATCCACTACAATTTTGTCTTGCTTAAGCCCTCAGACAGCCTTGCTCACAATAACTCATGAAGGAGAATGTAGATTTCTACAGCATCTTTATTTTTACAAAATCAAGCAGACTCAGGCAAAGAACAGTGCACTGCCTAGACTTTTAACAGCAGTACAGGAACTTACCTCTTCTTAACAGAGATCACAGTCATGTCATGTATGCTGAAAAGAATTTGTCATCCAGACTTTGGGATTTCTCCCCCTTTTTTTTAAATCACATAGTACTTTACAGAGGTCAGAACGATTCCTTTACTGTTTGCCTATTCCATTATTTCAATGCAGAACAATAGCTTTTATAACTGAAATGCTTTTATAATTGAAATATATTTGCTATTGTATATTATGATTGTCCCACAGACCATGAACACTCCTCTAGCTGGATTTCACAGTTCCTTCATTCTCTGTCAGGCCACTTAGTTACTCATGGAAGATCCGGGAGACACACTGTAATGTATACTACAAACACATTTGGAATTAACTCCTTTTTACTTTGTCTAGAGTTTTATTCTGCTATTAAACCCCTGGGAATAAAATAGTTT
The DNA here is from genome assembly GCA_035222235.1 of Margarornis squamiger. Classification (NCBI taxonomy): domain Eukaryota; kingdom Metazoa; phylum Chordata; class Aves; order Passeriformes; family Furnariidae; genus Margarornis; species Margarornis squamiger. The sequence continues at coordinate 67,414,728 of JAWWTY010000077.1, read as the reverse complement.
GCTATACAAAAGATCTTTTTCTGACATCCCAACTTTTCAAAGAAAATGGGCCTGTTTTTAACTTTCATCTCAGCTGGTTTTCTCACATGCACTTTTCTTTCTTTCCCCAGTTTAAGTTAGTAGAATAAAGGGCCAGTAACTGTCCTTCCTTTTCTTCTGTTTAGTATGACTCAGCTGCATTTTGTGAATTCAGAAAGGATCAACAGAAAGAGTTCAGGTTTGTTACTACAAGCAAAATAACGACTTGACTAATTATTGGCAGGCTAATACCTGCTAATTATGTGCTCCATCACTAAGTTGTTCACATTTTTTGTTTTTATTGCCATCCCAGTACATAGTTGTAACTGAGGCTTAAAGGAACATGAGCATTATTTCCCAGTCTTTTTTTCAGCCCAATGGTCCTGGTGTACTGATGGAAAGCACTGTTATACAGAATAAAAAACTAATATTTGCTCTCCCTTCAATCAAAAACAAACCTATTGAAACAAAACCTGATCTAATACCACTAAATTATTTTTTTTTGGTGTCAAAGATCAAACTTCTGAAAGGCAGCAGTGGGTGGGTCACAATTCAGACTGTATAAATTCCCAAGGGCTCAGCCAGTATGTCTACATACAGCTGGAAAGCTGTATTGCCTTTGGTGCTGAAGCTCAAAAGGTAAGCATTTCTCTAGGAAAATTTACTTTCTCATTATATTATTCCTGGTTTCTCACTAAAGTTAAAAGGAGAGCAGTTATTGTTCAGTGTTTGGTATCTTTGCTATAGAAAGCATTTTTTAGGACTGAATATTTACAAATCTCACCTGTGTGCATGCATTCTACACTATTTTATTTTGTGCAAAATCTGAGTATTTGGGTTTTTTGGGAGATTTTAAAAAAGTTATTATTTGTACTTCAAATATTATTTTGTGCTTAAAATGTGATTTTCTTTCAGAGCATCTTAACCTTCCATTCAGTATCTTCTAAGTCTGATTTAGGCAGTCAAAAAATAAGTTGCTTCATTGACCTCTGGTTTCAATAGAGTGCACTGAGAGCAAAACTGTGCCATTCAGTGAATTTGATAGGTTTATTTCAGTGTGAAATTTCTCTAACAGCTGCATCCCTGGAAAATGCAGCTGATGAACGCTACATAAGATAATAAGGTGTGTGGGTGTACAGATGTGCAATTTTAAAATAACCTTTAAATGGGAACCTGTATACAGAAAGAAATGTGAGAGACATATGTGGGTGTGAGTGTATTGTATATCCAAGAGAACAGTCATGAACAACCTTGGTAGAGTTAAAGACTACAAAGAAAAACTTGAGATTAGTAGACATTGCTATTTTATCATGTCTGCCTTTCTCTTCTATCTGAATGTCACTAACAATGTTTAATTCCTCAGAAAGCTTATAGTGTAGTATATTTAAGCAAAGCAAGATGTATCTGAAAGCACAATAGGATGAAACATGAATTTTGAGCATCAGTCTTGCTCCTAGACTCTGCACCTTAGACAAGTTATATTGCCTGTCCATGCTTCCATTACTAAAAGCAGGGTCAAGCTACAAGCCTTTGAAGATCTACTGACAATAAGTAGCGTGCAACAAATAGATATTTCACTTATTTTTAGAAAACAAAAATAGCCAGCCAACCTCTGCTTTTTCTTATATTTATCCAAATTTAGAGCAGGTCTAACATAACTTGCACTTAAATTACAAGCTTTGCAAGTATGTCAAAGAGATCATATTTTCTTGTTTTCATCAAAGCTACTAAAAAGTACTAAGGAATTCTAGCCTTCAGTGAATGAAATGAGTACAGGCATCTGCTGCTTGACTGCTTTGAAAAGGTGAACAGAAATCACATATATACTTAAGACCTCTGAGGAACTGTTACAGAAAGGCAGAAAGAAACAGATTTTTGAATACAGTTTGGAACACGCATGAGAGGTGAGCACAGCAGTAGGCACATTGCCACAAAATGACTTCAAAACTACTTGTTTATATTTCATTGCCTGAAAACTACTATTAAAAGTGCATGTGCTGTGTTTGCATGCTATCCCATTACATTGTTTTTGTACTCTCTACTACTGCTCTAGGCAATACTGGTTTCACAATGGGCTCCATCGGTCCCATAAGCACCGAATTTTCTTGTGACATATTCAAGGAGCTGAGAATCCAGCATGCCAGGGAGAACATCATCTACTCCCCTGTGACCATCATTTCAGCTCTGTCCATGGTCTACCTAGGTGCAAGAGATAGCACCAAGGCTCAGATAGAAAAGGTGAGGATTTAAACCCTCCTGCTGCTCAACAGACCCACAGTACATAATGTATGACATCCCTTGCATAGACCAGAGGCTAAAAAACGTGCATCCAGAGTTATCAAAAGCTACAGCCACCTCAAACTCCCATACTGTTAAACAAATGCATTAGTCAGGAACCTTGAGACTGGATTAAAATTTTACCATTGTTAACAGTAGGATTCTCAAAGAGAACAGCACATTATAGTGGTCTTTTGTTTGAAGAGAGGAAAGGAAACAAAATCTCTTGGGAAAGAGCCAAAATATGTCTCCAGACTGCAAAGTGTTTCATGTGTTTCCTACAGCTCTCACTAATTCCACAGAGAGTGGCTGGCTTGTTACATAGAGGAAAGTTGGTATTATTAATAGCACACACTGGAGCTGATTCCTAGATGTTCAACAGAAGAAAAGATCATCCCATCAGGCAACAGTGGGCATGGCTGTTCACAGGTGGTACAGATGGATTGCACTTTTTGAGTCATCCAGCTTCTCAGTTAGCCAACAGGTTTACTTCAAACCTTATGTGTTAATCTCAGTTGCATAACCTTTTTCTTGTCACACCTGTTATTTCAACTTCTGTTATTCTTAATTACAGGCTGTTCACTTCGATAAAATCCTGGGATTTGGAGAGAGCACTGAATCTGAGGTAGAGTGATAATTTCATCTCCTTTTCTATATCATGTTCACCTGGGAGCAAAAACTATCAGATTAAGCTGTCTCTTATCATTTCCAAACTTCTCCAGTGAGCAGATAGTGCTCTGCATCCAGAATCTGGGGGAACACTTTATTTGTAAGACTAGAAGGAGAAGTCAGGTAACAGATGACTCAGAGCAAGCATAAAATGAAATCCATTACCATAATATTGGGCAAATAAGGGAAAATTATAGATATTTGTATGATTAGGCAAGGTAGCTGGTTGTTACTGGTTAAATGGGACTGGTTGGGAGTGGAGGAAAGCCTGTCTGATCTGATGGAGCTAGACTACTGTAGCAGGCAATTAAGAGTACCCCTGGGAAAACTATGAGAAAATCACAGTAGAAAACCAGCACAGAATTGTATATATTACAAAATCACTACGTCAGCATAGTTATAGCAACCAGACACACAGGACTAACAATTTTATAAGCAGAAGTGTCTGAAATACTCTCCTCCTTTTATATAGTATGTAAAACCTACTAATCATTAAAAGTAGGATAACACCATCTGTCTTTTCATTTGCATTCCTGTCAACCACCCAGTGTGGCACATCTCTGACCATCCACACTTCACTTAAAGATGTGTTCACCCAAATCACCAAACCAAGTGACAACTATTCAGTCAGCATTGCCAGCAGACTTTATGCTGAAGAGAAGTACCCAATCGTGCCGGTGAGTTGCTCTAAGATCTTATCTGGATGTATTTCTGTGTCAAAGCTGCACCTTTCTGTAATGCAAAGGCACTTTCAGAAGTCTGAGTTCTGCTAAAGAAATTTTGTTTTATATAGAAGAAAGGATTCAAGGCTTCTCTCTATCACAGCCCTGACCCTTGACAGTCTTGAGGAAGAATGTGACTAGGCAAAAAGATGTTTGTGCAAAGTACAGTAATGATCCCATTAAGTCAAGGTCTAAGTAATACAGGTGATTTTTGCTGGTAAGAGTTAACTCCAACTGTTTTCTTGACTTGCAAAACAAACCTGAAAAATAACTTCAGGTTCCTAAAATTATTCGAAGTTTTTCTATTGAAAAGAACACTTAATTTAAAATTAGAGGGAAATGCCATTGCAAAATAAAAATTTTAAAAATGGGGAAAAAAAAAGCACCCCATACTTAAATGAAATGAATGCCACTTCTGAATCAAACTCAGTTCTGGAAAATATTTTCAAAAAATGTGGGCAGATACTCTTGCTTGAAACAATGAATGTTAAATGTTAAGGTGCTTATGAACTAGAATAATGGCTTACTAATTAGCCTTAACAAGCAGATTATTAATATCTGTTAATTTCATTCTTGCATTTTACATTTGCAAAATGCTTTGACATTCTGATCTGAAAATGGCATGTTCTTCCTTTGCAGGAATACTCACAATGTATTAAGGAGCTGTATAAGGGAGGCTTGGAATCTATCAGCTTTCAAACAGCTGCAGAACAAGCCAGAGAGCTCATAAATTCCTGGGTTGAAAGTCAGACAAATGGTAAGAGGAAGACAACTGTCAGCATAGGTAGTTGCCACTGTTCAAACAGTGTATGAGAAGGAGGAAAAACCCCAAACCTCTCCCTCTGCTCTTCTCCTGGATAGTAGATCAGCTCCCAGACACAGAACTGTCATTTAATGAATATTTTTTCCTCAGACACACTGGTTTTAGAAGACTCTTTATATCTGTAGGGGCTTTGTGGATTTGTAAAACTACCAAGACCTGATAAAAGGGATGGCACTAAAATATGCTTGTACACATTGGCAAGTGGTCTGACACTAATGTTTCTCCTTTGGTTTGAAGCAAGAAGTATTAAATTCTGGAGGCATACTGGGATAAAAGGTTCCAATGGTTCTTCCCATTGTCACCAAATATACTTGTTCTGTAACAAGTAGATTTCTGTGTCTTCTATCTCTCACTATAACTCTTTATAGAGAGGGAAACAACAGCCAACAGCATGAGAAAATCAGCCTTGGAAGTACAAGATAACAGCTACAAACCCCAAACAATGTCCCTACCCTACACTCTCCTTCCCACAAAATCTTTACCCTTCATTTAATATTGTCATTGCCAAGTGAGATGTGTTATTCACAGATGTGTTATACATGTTCTCTTTTCCTATGTCTTCTTAAAGGAATGATCAAAAGTATCCTCCAACCAAGCTCTGTGAATCCACAGACTGAAATGGTCCTTGTCAATGCCATTTACTTCAAAGGACTGTGGGAGAAGGCATTTAAGGATGAAGGCACCCAGACAGTGCCTTTCAAAATCACTGAGGTATGTGGGCATACATCACTTTAAAGCTGGCATCTTCTAGAATTTATGAAGGGAGTAAACAAGTTGTTACAGTTCTTCCTGAGCAAGAGCAATTAGCAGTGTAAACCGTAAGTAGACATTTCTACACTTTGGGAACAATCTTTGTGAAAATGACATTATCTTATTTGGTTTTGCAGCAAGAAAGCAAACTTGTGCAGATGATGTTTCAGACCGGTTCATTCAAAGTGGCAGAGATTCCTTCTGAGAAAATCAGGATCCTGGAGCTTCCATATGCCAGTGGGCAGCTGAGCCTCTGGGTGCTGTTGCCTGATGAGATCTCTGGCCTGGAGCAGGTATGGCCCTGACAGCTGAGTTTCAGAAGACCATAAACACGGTCAAATTTAGGTGCTGAAAAAGCTCTTCACAATAGAGTTGTCTTAAAGCACGTCACCAGCACAGATCTGGCGACATGAGATTGTTGCACAGAAGCATGCAGCTGTTTCAGTGGTCCTACAATAGTTTGTGCTGAGCATGGCTTGCTTAGGGAACTGCTTTGGTGGGTTAAATATTTGTCACTGCAGAGCAGATTCTTCTCAGACAACCTGCTGTCACTCCAGCAGCTTGAGCTCCAAAGGTTTCATATCTCCATTCCTGCACACTGAGGAGCTTCCTAGGAAGTTCATGCTAGCTGGACTATTTGTAATTATTGCTTGGTTTGGCAGCATTCAACAAGCTTCCTTCTTACCCTCAAAAATTAAAATACCTAAAAACTGAATATGAAGGGTACTGGAATGGCTGAAGCAAACTCAGAAGGCAAAAAGTACATGACATACTATTGTTGATATGGACAGAATGATGTCATTGGATATTGCCATTAGCAAGACTGCGGTTTGAATAGCACAAGTTATGTAATACATCAGAGTTCATTGAAATGATTGTACACTAACTCAAAGAATCTAAATTATAAAAATAAAAAGGCATTTGAATACAGCTAATTTTCTTCAGTAGTAACTGATAGTTCAGGTATTAGTAATTGGCTACCATTAACATCTGGTTGCTTGGCAGTCTTAAATGCAGATAGAGTTTAAAACTCATCAGCACAGAATGATTTTTGGAATATATGTCTAAATAAAACAAGACAAAGTGGCAAGGCCTTTGGTGAGATAGCCATCTCATTAAGAAAATTAATTGGCAGTGAGCTTATTAAAGAAATAGAAAGCAGGACAGAGAAGCAAGGTTTGCTTTCTTCTTCTAGACACATTAATCTGTATACACCCAGAAAACATACCAAGAGCGGTCAGTTTCAGAGAAAAAAACCACAAGTGGTTCTGCATTGCTGTAAGAGAAGTTGTGCTCCCATATCAGAGATGTAATTGCTTGTTTCCTTGCAGCTTGAGACTGCAATCACCTTTGAAAATCTCAAGGAGTGGACCATTTCTACTAAGATGGAAGAGAAGAAAATTAAAGTTTATCTCCCCCGCATGAAGATTGATGAAAAATATAACCTCACATCTGTCTTAACATCCTTGGGTATCACCGACCTGTTCAGCTCATCAGCCAACCTCTCTGGTATCTCTTCAGGAGACAGATTGAAGGTGTCTTCAGCCTTCCACGAGGCATTTGTGGAAATCTATGAATCAGGCAGTAAGGAGGCAGGCTCAACGGGAGCTGGAGTGGATGATACAAGTGTCTCTGAAGAGTTCAAGGCTGACCACCCTTTCATCTTCTTGATCAAGCACAACCCAAGCAACAGCATCTTCTTCTTTGGCAGATGCTTTTCACCTTAAAGAGAGGAAAGTTTCTGTCCCTCATAGCAAGACTCAAAGTGCTGCAGTATCAAGGGTAAAAAGAAACACATAATCTCCCTTTCATCCATATTTTCTAAACCCAGAAGGCTTTATTTCAAAAACAAAAACAAACAAACAAAAAAGTGAAGGCAGAGAAATTATGCCATGAAAACAGAGGCCCTTTGCCTTCCCTTTCTGCTGAGCATTATTAGTTGCTCACGCATGAAGACATAGGGGAATGAAAATTGGACCCAAAGAAGGCATGAGCATGAACAGAGATGCTCCTGGTGAAAGCTAACAACAGTAGTGACAAATCTTCACACTGAAAAAACACAGTCACCTTACCAGCAGAAGTTTTATGGAAAAAAAATTGCAGCCTTCTAATAAAGCCAGGTTCTTCTATGGACAAAATCTCTGGTGACTTCACTGGAATTAGTCACTCAAATGTTCCCAGATTAAACTCTAGACTATCATACTAATAGGTATGGTTGGTACCATAACTACTCTGACAAAACAATTGATTTTTTCTTTCTGCTCCTGATACTGCAAAGCTCTTCCCCACTTTCTGAAGATGCATTGCAGGAATCTTATAATTCATATTTCTCCTTAAATCTTTTTGCCTTAATCATCATGACCAAATACAGCAGGGTGCTATTCATATTTTCTCCATGTATCCATGTATAATGGGTCTTGCAGATGTACTCTCTTGCTCCTTTTGTCATAATAAAAACATGTTTAAGCAAGTGCATTTCCTTTGGAGTATTTCAAGTGTACCTGGGGTGGGGTACTCCTAGTTATACCTGTAAACTGGGGGACAAGAGGCTGGAGAGCAGCCCTGTAGAAAGAGATCTGGGGGTTTGGTTTGATGGCAAGTAGAATATGAGTCAACAGTTCCCTGGAAGCCAAAAGGGTCAGCCATGTCCTGGGGTGCATCAGGTAAAGCATCACAGGCCACTCGAGGGAGATGATTGTTCCACTCTGCTCTGGTGTGGCCTCGCCTCAAGTCCTGTGTGCAGTTTTGGGTGCATCAGTGTAAGAACATCATGCTACTAGACTGTGTACAGGGGAGGGTGGCCAAGGTGCTGGAATCTCTCTAGGGCAAGAGTTACAAGGAGTGTCTGAGGTCACTTGGCTTGTTCAGCTGGGAGAAGATAAGGCTGAGGGGTGACCTCATCACAGACTATGACTGCCTCAGTGGGTGGCTGGTCACTGTAATAGTCTTTCCTGGTGACGTGGTCATGGTGCCATGTCTCTGAGTTCCAGAAGTGTCTGGACAATACTCTTAGTCATGTGGTTTATTTATAGGTAGTCCTGCAAGGAACAGGGAGTTGGACTCTATGATCCCTACAGGTCTCTTTCAACTTCAGATATTCTATGATTCTTTTATCAGAATTGGTTCACTGATTTCAGAGAGGTGATGAATGAGAGTCTGTCCTAACTCTGGGCTAGACATACAATACTGAGACCAGTTTTCTGCCAGGAAGGGACCAGCATGACCCATAATTCCTCATGCATACTACTTGAACTAGTAAGATGTAAGATTTCCAGCACAAAACATGATTCATCCAGTTTCTCTGAAACAAGAGCAGATAAGCAGTGTGGAAGGCATCTGGATATGTGCAGAATGGACATGCCACTGAGACCACAGCACTGCCTCAGAGAACCCAGGGGAATGGGAAATGGGAAGGGGTTTTTTAGTTATCTTTGTGGTTGGTTTGTAAAATTTTATAGGTTCTTATTTAGTAACTAAAGAGAATAATCATGTTAAGAGATGTGATGTCCACAGCAAGTTACAGTTTTTCTCCAGAATTAATTATTCTTCTCTTTGTCACTGAAACAAGAAAGGAAACAGAACTGTGAGGGACTGTCACAGAGAAGTACCAGAATAGTGAAAAAAAAAGGGTTTGGAGGGTGCAGTTACTGTGAAAGGCAATGCTTTTTCCTGATCCCAGTATGTACAGCATGGCATCAGTGCTGGGGGAAGCTGTGATGGAATGTTTTTTCAGTTCCACCACGCAGTATTTTGCTTGTTCTACCTGTTTTGGCTTTCCCCTCCATCCTCCAAGGTAACACATACTTTGGCAGGACCCAGGGGACATGACTTGCTGGGAGCAAACATGATCTTGCAAAAGAAGGAAGATAACATGATACCACCTTCACTAGTATGTAAACAGTTCAAATATTTTCCTTCACTTTCCTTTATCTTAGTTGATTGCTGGTCAAGAGATAACAAACAGGGAAATTTATTGCTAGAGAGCTAACAGTGTGTTTACTATTGCCCTGGAGTTTCTGTTGATCTGGCCATGGAAATAGGGCACCTAAATTCCTTAAGACACTTAACTTTCAGCAGATTTGCTCTAAAACTGCATTGTTTTCAGGCTGTTGTAGTTCTTATGAAATAAAACATACTTCCTCACAAACAGAAGGCACAAAGAAGTACATTTGCTCCTATGTGTAGACAGGCAGTTTCAGTGCTGCCTCCTGATTTCTGATGACTTCTCCCGCCAGCACAGCAACAAATAGTTGTATTCTTCTCCTCAATAGTCACTTCCTTAACCAGCTGTGCAGTCTGTCCATTCCTAATACACAAAAATAAAGTAAATTAAAAACAAACAAAAAAGAAACATGCATTCTAAGGTCTTATATTTTCAGAGACTGAAAACTTTGAAACCATTTTGGGACTTGGCAAATCACACCCCCATTAAGAAATGGATGCTGGAGTCCTCAGATTCTCAGACACAGAAATATTTGTCTGACCACTAAAATTTTCAACAGCCTTCCACACCTGAGGCACTGTAGCTTCTGTAATAAGAGGTACTTAAAGTACAGACCTATAAAGGAAAAAGCCTGGATGTAGCCCCTGGTTATGTGCCAGATATCAGACCTCCATCTCCCACCATGGAACAAGTCCTCTCCTTTGTGCCAACAGATGAGGCTGCAGCTTCTTCTCTCCATGTTCAAAGAAGCAAAAGAGTAGCACCATGTCACAGAAACTTCAACTTTTTGATGTGTCATGAAGTACAGGTGGATTGCCCTCCCATTTACCCCCAGTATTTCTTTTAGCACAACTATGGAAGAAGGCTTGTGCTCACAGCTTTAGGATCCCTCATTAGAGGCTTTTACTACTCTGCCACCACACCCCATATATATTTGTAATTTCACATAGGCAAAGAGATAAAATTAATTCAAAGGATTAGTGAGTTGTGCAGATACAAGACCACACTTGCTTGCTTTCCTCTGGTCTTACAAAGGGAATATAATTCCACAGAGATGACAAAACTTCACCTCAGGGCCTTACTGTTTATTTCAGTACTAATTCTTTTAATACATAAGAATGCAAGTAGTATTGCGCAGTTGAACAGTCAGTAACTTGCAAAAATTGGTCTCCTGAAGTTCAGACTTAGCAACTTGGGTTGGAATAGGCAGCTGACAGTCATCTGGTGTTAACTTCAAAGATACTCCAGGTTGCTCAGGGCCCTTCCTATACAAATTTTGTATATCTTTAAGTTTGGAGAATCCTCAATGTCCTGACTAATTGCATTTTAAACACAAATCCAAACCTCACTATTGTAGAAGTAGTGTAAACTATCTAGCCAGCTTAGCTTTCTCTCACCAAATGAGTGTTGGCCACTTGTGAGAATGAGCCCCTCCAGTTCCCTCATTTTTATTCTCCCATGGTCAGCCCAAAAAGCTCTCCCTGTTTTTCCCCCACTTTTAACCCCCTTGGACCTAACACAGAATATCTCTGAAAATCCCAAAGAGTGTTTAGTCACCTTGTGAACAGCAAATTCCTAGCGTGGTTAACAATGCTTAGGAGCAGAAGTGAGATAACAGATAGTTTCATGCTACACATTTTCAGTCCCAGTAGCGTCATTTGTACTTTATCTTCATTTTCTTCATGTGGATTATCAGTGGAATATCATTTGCACTGGGCCTCTCTTTCCTCACTGTTACAGTGTTAAACATCACAAGATAAACAGTTTAATGCCATCTAGTCCAATTGTCTTGAGACAGAAACAAATGCTTTCAATTGCATTCTATTCTAATGGAATAGAATTCTATTTTAATTTCCTCAATTTTCTTACAGGAAAAAAATTATTCCAAATTAATTTTGTGCTGTTATTTCTTCAATTCATTCACCACTTTCCTACTTTTTCTAAATGCTAGCAATAGAATCCCTCAGTCTAAAATCATTGCAGGCAAACAATCAACTTCTCTTAGTGTCACCTTCAGAGAACAGGAACAGGTTCCCAGAGGTGAGAAAATCCTTACAGTGGAAGGCTGACTTCTTAGCCACACAGGTAAAATTCCAGTGTTGTGGCTCTGACAAGAGGCCAATATGGAGTGGGAGAACATTGAAAGAGGCAGAGAACAAACTACTAAACTTCACAGAGCTATGTGTAGGAGTAGTTTCTCTTTCCTCTTCCCTTTTTTCTCTTTCATTCTGCCTCATTTCCCTTGGATGTGCTTCATTAACTACCTTTCCCCAAAGCATTGACTATTCCCTCCCTCACCATGCCCTCCTTTTTCCCTTCTTTGCCCTTCAGCTATCTCTACTTCTTTGGGCAGCAAGCAAAGACAGCAGGGCTGGGGTCAAGACTTGTTTCTAAGAGGAGAAATGTCAGGGAAAGGAAGAAAGTGGGAGCACAGTGTTACCACTCCAAGTGCCTAGAGGGATCATCTGCCAAACAATTATGCTATGTCAGCTACACAGTCCAAGCTGCATCTCACCTGCATCCGCAGGGGTTGGGGTGAGGGCTCATTCCTCAAGCCACAAGCAGAGAGCAATTGCTCTGCCCCTCTTTATGCATCCTCTGCTCACTTTCCATAGCCTGATGTTGTCTCTGTACCACTGAATTCAAATCAGTCTTCACCTATGTCTTGGTCTATGTTCCCAGACAAGAAATTAGCAACCATAGAAGCAAGGGATACTGAGAAGGATAAAGGACATTAAGGAAGATAAAGGCAAAGGTCTAGAAAAGGTAGGGAGATAGACCAAGTAGAAAACAAAGTCTAAAGCAGCCGAAAAGGACAATTGCACTAGTTTTAAACTACACTGAGAAAGTTCTGCTTTGGGCTTTGAAAGAGATAAAAAGGCCTCAAATACCACTCGAAAAGATAATGGACCCATGAAGATCTGCAGGCAGCTGAATCACAAGCGGAAAGGGCAGCTACAGAGAGTTTGGAAATGCGGTGGTAAAGAAGAGCAGATGATCTTCAGGACAGTTTAAAAGAAGGTCCTCAGTGAATATCCTGCAAGTTCACACTTTTGCAACTCTCACAAAAGTTTGAGGAACAAAATGAAAACTTGCCGTGCTATTTTACTTGAGAGCAGAAGCAAACATTAGGTCATCTTCTCCTACTTGTTGTGTGTCATGTAATTAATTTCTCCTTGGTCACTGCTATTAGAAGCTTGCTAACTTGAACCACATAAAAGGATGTCAGGTCTCAAGAGGCTGAGATCCTTTGTGCAACAGGCAGGGAATGTGAGAAATGGAAAGATGGAAGAATATTGCAATGGCAAAGGCATTGATAAGACTTGTTCAAGTGATGTTAATGACACTCCAGCTCATCCAAAGTCCTTGTCAGTCTGAGGGGGAAATTCCATTTCAAGATCCCCCTTTTAGGGGTTACTCTCTTCCACAACAAGGCATTTCTGCCTTAGTATGTGCACTTAACCAGGTAGTTCAGATAAGTTCCAAGGTCAGCCTAAAAAGCATGGAACTATGAAGGACCAGCAAGTGCCAAACAGGTCAGTGAATAGATAAGGTTTCCTTCCTTAAGTGAGTATTGGGAAAATTCTCCTGATTAAATTTCTGAAAATACCAATTGTCTTGGGAAACACCTGGTCATTCCACTAAGCAAGAATATTTGCAGTCAAGCTGCATGAAAAACAACAAACATTTAAATGGGATTCTTAAAAGAGAGTCCTTCCTCTATACCCCGTTCTTGCACATCAGCACAAGGCTCCTGTTTAGAAATGTGTTTTGAAGATACATTGACTTGATATTCCCATTCTTCATCCCATAGCACGGCACATCTTGCACTATAGCACTGGAACAGGAATGAGGGATCAGCTTTCTGATTCAGTAGTTGTGCAGCTGACAGACAGCTACACCCTTTGAGGGATTTCTTCAGAAAAATGACAAGTTTCGGCTAAAGTGCATACGTCATTACTCATAATGCAGCACTGTGCATCACGATTGAGAAACTCAGGCCACTCTTCCCACTTTTGATGTCAAATGCCACCTGGGATACTTTTAAAATGCTCATCACCTGAGTCATTCAAAGGAAAACTGCGCCCTTGCACATGTGAAAACACCTTGCATACTCATCAACAGATAAACTATCTCTCTTCAGATACAGAGATCAATCCTTTCTCAGAAGTGTTGAGCTTCTTAACGGAGCAGAGTTTCTCAGGACAGACACTACCTTTATTAATTACAGTGTCTAAGCTAAAGAATGTAGAAGTAATACCAAAGTATGATGAATTGTGCCAAATTTCACCACACCTTTGCTTTCTGCAGACACGGAGCAAAAAGCCTCAATAATATTTATACAGGAACCTCACCACACCCTTTGGAGACTCATAAGGTTTTAAATAATGTTAGAGTATGTCAGCTAGGATTGCTTGGCAAGGGAAGGCTTGCTTGTAGGAGGTGCACAACAGATCGCTATCTACTCTGTTTCAAAACAAAGACGCGTGTCTTATCAACCAAAGCTTTAAAGGGAGAAAAGATACTCAGATAATGAGTATCTACTAAACTTAAAAACTATTTGAAATTTCAGGTTTATACAAACTTGTTATCCAACATAAAATTCCATTACAGCACAACCCAAAATCTTTTACAATCACTCTAGGTGATGCATACAGGTGTTTTTTTCAGCTGACAATGTTAGGAAAAGCTCATGCCATGTGCTCAATTACACTAGGACAGAGGCATCACCCAAAAAAGAGTCCTCCTTAGCACAGAGAAGTTTGTGTTTCTAGTCATGCAATCATAGAATATGCAGAGTTGGAAGGGACCCATCAGGATCATTGAGTCCAACTCCTGGCCCTGCACAGGACACCCCAGGAATCACACCATGTGCCTGGAAGAGTTGTCCAAACACTTCTGGAACTCAGACAGGCTTGGTGCTGTGAACACTTCCCTGGGGAGTGTGTTCCAGTGCTCAACCACCCTCTGGGTGAAAAATCTTTTCCTGATATTCAACCTAAACCTCCCCTGACTCAGCTTCATGCCATTTCCTTGAGTTCTGTCACTGGTCTAACAGTGAAGAGATGCTCTGCAATAGCTTAATATCTCTTTTATAGTGTGGTGCCGAAAACTGCACACAATACTCAAGGTGAGGCTGCACCAGTGCAGAGTAGAGTGCTTAGCACTCCTACTATTTTCTCATGCTCTGTGCCCCTGTCTTCCTTACAGTTTTTAACCTTAAATAACCCAGAGATTTTTTCAAAAAATTTTACATCAGACCTCTAAACAGATATTCTCAGATTTCAAACCCTTTTCCTCCCCATGCTTCTTGTATCTCCTAAAGTATTTTTTAAAGGTTTTGGGACATTTAAAATCATTTCATGTTTAAAATCTACTGGCCTGCCCTGACTGAGTCAAAAACTTGAATAGAGTGCTCTGCTGGCTGAATTAGAAATTCTTCCCTCCCGAGTAAATAAACAGTGGTACAAAGTACTTGAGGATATCAGGGAACCTGGACAGCTTTCCTTTGAACACACTTGTTCTTTTGATCTTCCTGAAATTTAGAACACGTTAGTGTTGAATTAAAACAGATTTCCAAGAGCTATACAGAGTTGATAGCTGAAATAAACTACAAACGAGCATGGAAACCAGCCATGGAAAGCTGTATCCTAAAAATACTGTGTGAGAGCAGAAGCTACCATTTTTCTGCAACAGCAAGTCTTTCTTTCAAGACACTCAAGAGCCTTCACAGAATCACAGAATAGTGTTCTATTCAGGCATCAAGCATATCACCTCCCCCTGAAGCCAGGTGCTAATGAACAGAGCAACACACTGTGCAGGAAAGTCAAAATGACGTATGCAAAGTCACACTGAAACTGGAGGAAAGCAAAACGCCTTTTTACAGCTGAGATCTGGCCAGGGCACTGATACCCTGCCAATATTTGTTCTAACCACATGGAAACATGAATGACTCCACTGAAAGGGCCCACATGTTTACTTCCCACAGGAAGGACACTATTAACACAAATATAAGTCTTCCAGTGTGCTGCTGTGTTGACTTAGTGAAGAGTGGGAGTGAGAGTACCGCTGCTACTGAGTCAGCAGCAGCACCATTCAAGGAGTCGTGTCCTCTGGTGATACTGACTTAAAAGGATATTAGAAAACATCATCAACCCCTCACATGGACTGAGCATATTTTGTCCTCTGAGATGAGTATAACTTAGTTACTTAGTATGCTATTTTTATTTTTATTTCCAAACCGCCAACACAAGAAGTGTTCTAAGAAGGGAGCTTTAAAACTTTGTGCAAAGGCACAAGCCTCTCATTCAGCCTAACCCAGCATTTCTGTGTAAACAGAACACCTCAGCCACTTCTTGTAGGCAGCAAGCAGTATCACAAGTTAGCAAATGAAGTTACCCCTGCTTTAAAACCAGAAAATCCACAGTGATTGCTCTAAGGGATGAAGTCTTTTCAAGCTATCTATCACTCGTTAACAACATGGCTAAATTTACAAATATTACTCTAATCATTTAAGCTTGCAAATCACTTATGGCCAATGTAAACAGATTACAACTTTCCCAGGTGTAATGGAAGCAATTAATTGTGCAGTGAATATCTCTCCTACACTATGCTGGTCTCTGCTGTTATGCATCTAATTACAACTCACACTGAAACAGGCTCCTTTCCCATAGCTACAATTTTAAAAGACCTGAGGGGCATGAAAACCCAATTAAAGGAATCCAATTAAAGTGATGTGGTGCCCCACAGGTAGGAAAACAACTTTAACAAGGCTTCCCTTTCTCAATTGTATTGATGCAGAAGGCTCACCATTGGCAAGGGGTCCTTTGCAGCTGTACACCCCTATGTCCTACACCAAATTTTGCAGGTATCATTCCTCATTACAGGATCCCCCATGCCAGCTGCTGACCTACAACATAAGTCCATGTTGAATGTATGCTTATAGACAGCAGGTCAGAAGAAAGCTCTCCAAAGGCAGTTTATGCCAAGGAGGGAGACCTTGTGAGTGAGCCCTGCTCAGTGCTGAGGGGAGGCAGCCCTGGAGAGCAGGGTTTTCAAGGTGGAGTTAACAGAGCACAGAGGTAAAAAATTAAATAAAGGGCAAGGGTAGGATTACACAGGATGTTTCAATTAGGGGTCAGAGTGGGGTTGGACAGCTACAGGAAGGACAACAGATTGCATGATTGCAAGGAAAGTCAGGGAAGGAGGTATTTTTGAAGCCAAGGAAAGAAGAAAACAAGGATCTGTCAGAATATTCATTTCTGGAATGGAAAAAAAAGAATAGATCTCTGACGTGCTACATTGGTCAAACAGCTTTCAGAGTGGGTTGGGAAACAGAAATTAAGTCTAATTTAAACCCCACATTAGATTCTAGTGATGTTGCCACTGATAGTACAAGCAAGGGTCTGGTGCCTGTCTCTTAACCTTCCCTATCTCACAGTGGCAGCATTTCCCTGGCTGTAGAGTCTTAAAATCCTTCAAGATTAACAAAACCCATTTTTCCAAAAGAAAAACCCACTAGGAAAGACCAATTCTTTTTGAGAAGGAAATGGAAAATAGAAAAACTCACACATAAGAAGTCACTCTCTTTTTTTCTGTCTGTGTCTCAGAGATAAATTCTGTTACAGGAATCATAAAAAAAAAGTAGGTCAGCAACTGCCTTTTTTTTTAAACTCTCCAAACCACAAATGAGAGGTTCATCAAAGTACTGTTACTAGCCTGTTGCCACAAAAGTGTTTATAGAAATACTTATGGAGTCACTTTTGTAAAGTTCTTGTATGGTATCATTCTTACCATCACTTCACATCCTACTCTGGGGTGATTCAGCTCTTCCACAGGGATGTGGGCTACAGGGCAGAAAGCATTTCACAGTCATGAGTCATAAGAACCTTTGCAGAACCGGCCAGGCACACTATAAATTCACCCTACCCTTCATGTGAACTGCAGAAACCTTGGAGACACCTGGAGCAGCAGTGTTTCTTTCTGCACAAAACAAGGTACTGTAATGATTTCAAGATAATATTTATTTCAAATATTCTTGGATGATGTTGCTCTGTTGACAAATGCATAGGAAAAAAAGAAGCAGGGATCTGGACTGGGAGACATCTAATGCTTGGAAAAATACTTAAGATTGCACTGGCATAATCTAGAAGGTGGAAGTAAATACACAGGAAGAGCAATATATTGTTTAGAGTTCTGTAATTTCTAGAGCTCTCTGACTAGCATATATATCATAGCAGAGTAAGAACCACTGTGCTTGCTTAAGTCAGCTAATTTGTTCTTGTGCTCTTTAGTTCTTACAATTATCAGGTTAGCCCCTGGTTTGCCAGTTACTCAAAACACAGACTGTCTTTATTCCAAGGCCATCCTTTACTAACCAGAATACCCCCTAGTCCCTGCTTAGAGCTCTCAGCTGAACCTGGAAGGCAAATGACAAATATCAGCATTTGTGGTTTAGTGAATGCAGAAACCTTATCCTGCAGAAGAAGTAGGAAGCTAGGATCTGGGCTACTGCTGCAAGACAGAGTTTCAGGACATTTTTGAAAGGCAAAAAGGTAGTTCAGGATGCTTAGCCTGCAATAGTTGGGGTGGTGCTTGCTCAAGCACAGAAAGGAATGTTTTGTCCTGACCTAAAGGAATAATTTGACTGCTATTGTTACCAAGTATTCATTCACTACAGCAATAAACATCAAAAGGCTCTTGCACAAATTGAAGCATAAAATCTGCCATAAGAGACTGTTTCTCAGTATTCTCTAGCCTGGCACTGCTGAGTAATATCATCAGCTGTGACTCCGAGTTGTAGTAAAGGACAGTGCAATAAATGCCCTGGTGAACAAATATGAAACAAGGTTGGAGGCTGGTTTATTCCTAAAAATGATAGCTAGTGTCCTTAGTAAAACAGGACTTGCTAAAGTTTATATGACTTTGTAATAGTTATTCCTTCTTGTTCTTCATATAAGTAACTTTAGAAAGCCTTTAAATCACACAAGACGGTTCAAAAAGTGAAGAGAAGCTTGCAGACACATAGCAGTCATAATTAGTTGTTTGTTAATAGCATCTTTTCTCCCTTTCTGTGCAGCTTCAGAACAATGGATGCTTTGCATAAAGCGAACACAAGCTTTGCTCTCGACTTTTTCAAGCAGCAGTGTCAGGAAGATGGTGACAAGAATATTTTGTTCTCCCCTTTGAGTATTTCATCTGCTCTGGCTGCTATTTATTTGGGAGCCAAAGGTAACACTGCAGATCAGATGGCAAAGGTGAGTCTGGGTTTCAAAAAGTAGCTGCCTGAAAGGTTTATCTCTTGGAATAATATCCTCCATGCAAAAGTTTACTGTGATGGAATAGAGGAAAACCATATATGTGTAGAGTTTTGATTAGAGTGATGTTTGTGCTTATGCCAGCTCCCATTTCACCCTGATGGGCACTGCAATGAATAAACCAGTTCTCTGTTTCTGTAGATGAACTCTACTTTAGCCTCTGCAAACAGGACCTTAAGAAATGACAGAAGAGGCACTGGTAACATTATCACCTTTTAAATTTCACCAGGAAAAACAAGGGATCATTATCCCACAGCTCAGTAACTTGAGCATTCAACAGGGAGCAGGAGACCTGGATTCTCCTCATACTCTGCCACAGAAAATTGCCGTCTCGTATCTCATCTCTTTGGAAATGACTCCACAGGAAAGGACACTCCCCTATAGTTTTGCACTTTGCTATACATAAATACACATCTAGAAGATTAGAGAAGAAACATTTTGAGATCCAACCTTTTCTTTGGGATGTATATATTGGGCAAAATCATTGAGTGAGATTGTTAATCACAGTTGTTCAAAGCTCATGCTTTTGGCAGGACAGTGGGGACAGCCCCAGTGCACAGCTACCTAACCCCTAATGCAGTTACCTACCTCCTATCCTAGGAGGTGAGGCTTGTAGATTTGCATCTGCTAATTCAGAAGTTGTCCCACCTGCTAAGGCAGTGATCAAACTCGTGATTTACAGGACTAAAGAGAGCCAGCAGGGCTAAAAAGAAAGGAGTGACCTTCTGTTAGGATGAAGGGAAAACAAAACAAAAGGCACAGCTCTTCTGAAAAATGTTCCAAGGTTGGTTGTGCTCCTTTGTAGCCTGGGTAAGGTGAACATGACCAGGGAAAGGCATTTAAGACATGAAACTGCCTGCACAATTTTCAGACTTTCTGGCAGATATGCACGCTCCATTTAGAGTTCTGCTTTGATAGACTCCATCTGGAGAGAATTGGCTCAAAGCAGGCAGATTCCTCTGTAAAGACCAGGCATGTAAGAGTTTTGCCCTGCAGCCCTCAGCTCAGTGTGCACAAACCATTTTGTACTCAGGAGCCTCAAGACCTAACCAAAGATCTCATATTCAGAAAGGCCTGGACACAAGAATAAAATCTGAGCTTGCTTCTCTTCATCACTAGTTCCCATGACATCACCGAAACTTTTAACAGAAACAGCAAATTTTCTATTGATCTATTTATTATTGCTTTTTCCATTACAGGTACTTCACTTTAACAAAGTTGAAGGAGCCAGAAACGTCACCACAACCATAAGAATGCAAGTCTATTCCAGAACAGAAGACAGTCTATCAAATCGATGTGCATGTTTCCAGAAGGTATCTCACCCAAGCTAGTGATCAAGCTGTGGACATGGTCACATCTTCTCTTGCTTGTGTTCTCCTTCCACATTTGCATTTGCTTGTGTTTGCTTTCCTCAGATTTAGTGTGCACAATTAATTGGTACAGCATCCTGTGATACCTTCACCTAATGCAACACTTATTACATGCTTCCCCTTTTTAGACAGAATTGCAAAAACTAACCTCTAATTTGCAAAATGAACATTTGATGTTACCATTCTCTATCAATAGATCTCTTGTTCTTTTTCCTTTAGCTTTGAGGGCAGATATCTTTCCCAAATTATTACTGCTCAGAGCTAATCTCAGGGACAGAGCTTCCACACATTTGATTGCATCATCAAGACAACAAAACCAGAGTTTTAATTTTTCCAGGCTACCTATGCTTGATATGTTTCAGAAATAAGTCTCCATTTCAACTGAGCAGTTAACAAAATAAATTTAAGTGTTGGAATTTCCCAAAGTAGACCAGTTGCCTGAAATAAATTGTAGAGAAATGGGAATAATTATGTTCCTGAG
The DNA here is from genome assembly GCA_035222235.1 of Margarornis squamiger. Lineage (NCBI taxonomy): Eukaryota > Metazoa > Chordata > Aves > Passeriformes > Furnariidae > Margarornis > Margarornis squamiger. The sequence continues at coordinate 67,394,358 of JAWWTY010000077.1, read as the reverse complement.
ATATTTCTTTGTCATAGTGGCAGGCATCTTGTCCTGAAGTATATGTAATTGAACATAGCAGAAAAATACAAAAAGGTGAATGTAATCCCTCTGAGTCAGTAAAAGTTCTTTTTCCTCACTGACAATTGAACCATGGAGGTGTCAAGCTCTTCTCCCTGCTCTTTCCTGTCACACTTATTCATTGTGAGAGTGAGCCATTTCCCTGAAGTCTGCCCACAAAACCCCAACTGCTGCGAGTTTTGATGAATGGCCACCTGGATGTCTATCCACAGCCAAATCCCAGGGTGGGAAGATTTATTTTAGGGGTTATGTCAACATTTCATTTGCACTGCATGAACAGCAGAGGGATTGTTCCTCGTGAGTAATGCTTGTCCTAATTTGTAAGAATTACAGAGTGCTATGGGTTTGAATAGTTTAGAGATTTAAGTGTCTGTTCATGCCTCTGATTCTGATATAATGACAAGGTGAATACAGCAGATTTTAGTTTGTTAATTCACAGTTTATCTTCCTTGAGCTCATTTGAGAGTCTAAGCCAACATTCATTTAATCCTGTTATTACTTCAGTATAAATAACTTACGGCATTTACTGAAACATACAAGATAAAAACCAAAAGAAAAATCTTCACACAAATCAGAAAATTTTAAGAGAGTTGAAGAAATTAGGGGCAAACCTTCCATGTAATGCTTTTGACTTTCATAAATTAAAGGAGTGACAGAGACAAATCTTTATGCAATGTTTAACAATTACTCTCATTCTCTGAAAATCCTAAGTTTCATAATCTCCACTTACAAACCCTTAAATATTTTACGTAGTTCAGGCTCTTAAAACTGAGATTGTGTATACTGTGTCTGCAACTTTTAATACTTTAAAATGATTCTTTTAATAGCTGACAAGTTTAGAGCACCTCTTCTATCATAATACAGGTAACAGATCACCTGAGGAGAAATATTTTACTTGGAGGTGTGTGAAGGAAAAAATTGGGAATTTTAAACTATTTTGCACAACAGATGAATAACAACTTTTTTGTTTGTTTGTTTGTTTTCTTTCTCAAAGAAAGAAATTGGCAAGATGGATAATATCCATACTGGATTTAAAGAACTCAACTTTGAAATCAACCAACCCACGAAAAATTATCTGCTTAAAAGTGTCAACCAGTTATATGGAGAAAAATCATTGCCTTTCAGTAAGGTGAGCCTTTTTTTCAGATTATGCAGTGCCAATTAATCTTCATGATTTTTCTATGACAATATAGTCATATAATTTCAAATATTTTCACATTTGCAAATCATGTAATTATCCTTAACACAAATGTTTTCTACGAGATTTTTCCCAAGACCTTGAGCACTAAAATTTTAGTTTTATGGAATGTGTATCTAATCTCAGAGTGATTTTCAGATGTAGTTACACAAGAACATTTAAATTGAGCATTTCCACTAAAAAAACATTTTGTTCCTTTGACAAAACACTGTGCTTGTGCCCATGTAATTTTTATCTCTGGCTGTAGTAGCACTCATATTGGCAGAGAACAAGCCTAATACAGGTGTCTCTCTTGCACTGCAGGAATACTTACAGTTATCCAAGAAATACTACAATGCAGAGCCACAGTCAGTTGATTTTGTAGGAGCAGCAGATGAAATCAGAAGAGAGATCAATTCCAGTGTTGAACAACAGACTGAAGGTAAGTTCCAGCCTCTCCTCTCCAAACTGAAATTAAGCCATTTTGGCTTCTCTGTACCCAAGGGGCCCATGGCAGGTAAACAATTCACCTCCGGAAGGTAAATCAGATCAGTTTTTATAAAATACTCATCTAGTGACAAGCCCTTATTAAAACTAGTGTCCTCCATGTGAATGTGGGAGGAATATGGCTTGTTCTTTGTAAATCAAGATTGCCCCAGTATATTTGTGAATAATCTCAAGATGGATGGGTGCTATGGCAGCACCTACAATTTCCCTGGTTTATATCCACAGAAACCATGCCAACACTTGTACCTGTACAGTAAAACTGCACAGATGTGTGAATGGCCTTCTATTTTCTCTAGGTAAAATCCAAAATCTTCTGCCTCCTGGATCCGTGGATTCACTGACCAGACTAGTCCTGATAAATGCACTCTACTTCAAAGGAAACTGGGCAACAAAATTTGAAGCTGAAGCTACCAGGCAAAGGCCTTTCAGAATAAACACGGTATGGGAATATACTGCCCTATATCCTACAATTCAGGTGGAAAAAAATGAAAAAGATGGGGGAGAGAAATTCCTGTCACTCTTTAAATCCATGTGGCATGATAGCTATTTTGTTTAAAGCATACAGTATAGTTTCTTCACCACACCTTCAGTGCTAAGACTGCACGCACATACTGGGCTCTGAGCCACAAGCAAAATTGTCAGAAGCTGACCCGAAACAAACTTCCATCCCCTGAAGGCAGGAAAAACAAAGAGGTGAACAAAACTGCATGGCTTAGTTCTTTACACTTTCATACTACAAATCAGAGCGGAATACAGCTGCCTATCATGGGAGCAATCTGAGACAGCTCAGATAGCCTGCCATGCCTCCAAGTGCCTTTCCAGAAGACCAGGGGTCCTCTAAAGATCCTGACCTCTGAAGATCGATGGTTCTAACCAAAAGGATATCTCAGACACTTTGGGCAGCTTGCAGAGTAAATACAATAAACATCCCCGGTGCTATTTAAACTCAGTTCTTTACTGTTCAGAGTACAAATGTAAAACATTTAATTTGCTTTGTTGCAGCATACAACTAAACCTGTGCCCATGATGCACCTGAGCGATAAATTTAACTTAAGCTACGTAGAATCAGTCCAGGCTGATGTTCTTGAGCTTCCATATGTTGATAATGACCTCAGCATGTTCATCCTGCTACCAAGTGACATCGCCGGCTTACAAAAGGTAAAACAACTGAGAACATAAATCATCTGAGAAAACAAGAGTGTCATTAATATACTTACTTGATGCACATGTGAGGTAAAACACCAGGCTACAGTCATGTTTCTAGGGAGGTGGGTACTGGTCAGGTTCAAGGTAAAGGAAATCCCAAATTTAGTCTAGTGCTGTAAACTTGAATCTCTTGGAGCTCAGACTAGATTTCTTACCCTTGAAAGTGAGCACATCTGTGGTTTCCAGTGTTGGTCAGTCCTGGAAACAAGTAAATCAAGCCTGTAAGATTGTTCCTCTTCCAGTCAAACGAAAATGAGGACAGACTACCAGCCCTGCCAAGATCCACTGTCTGTACTGGTTCAGACAGATATGATTTAATTTAAAACAAAACTCAAACCAACAAAAAAACCCAGCAAAAATTGGGCAGTCTCTGTTACTTTTCAGGGTGCCCAGAGCTAATACATATTGACACTGCCACCTTCTGTAAAAAGGCTGATTCTGCCTTTGGATAACAAACCCTTAAACAATTCTCATTTATAGGATGTTTGGGGGGGGAGGGGGGAGATGAGGCGGGGAGGCTGTTTTTAATAAATTCTGAAATGCAGGGAAGACAGAACTGGGAACAGAAAATTAACCAGATTATTGTAGTCCTGCTATATTCCCTGACAATTATTTAGAACAGTTCAAATACTGCATTGATTTACCACAGAGCAACACTGCCCCTTAGTCAAAAAGGTCTACAAAAAGTGGTGTTTCACTACTGCTTTTCTTGTACTCTTACAACAGCTTGAAAAGTTCTCCATTTAAGAAAAGAAATAACCCTTAGGGGACAGGCTTTTGAATATTCTGTAATATTCTAATTCTCTTTTTACTGACTGCAGCTGGAAAGAGAATTGACTTTTGAAAACTTGTCTTCATGGACCAACCCAGAACTAATGGAGAAAATGAAAATGGAGGTTTATCTGCCAAGGTTCACATTAGAAGAGAAATACGACCTCAAATCTACTTTGAGCAGGATGGGCATACAAGATGCTTTCACAGAAGGTATTGCTGATTTCACAGGAATGTCGAAGAATGGTGATCTGTTTCTGTCACAAGTTTTTCATAAGTGTTACCTGGAAGTCAATGAAGAAGGCACAGAGGCAGCAGCTGCCAGTTCAGCAGCACTGGCGTCACGAAGTCTTGGTGCTACTGTTATTTTTGTGGCAGATCACCCTTTCCTCTTCTTTATCAGGCACAACAAGACCAAGAGTATCCTCTTCTTGGGAAGGTTCTCTTCCCCTTAGAAACTCGACAACTACCAAACAGGTTATGGCAACAACAATAATGGACAAAATACACACCACAAAGAGCATCTCACCAGTCTGTGCACTTCTTAATTTTCCTGTACTGTTGACAAATCTCTCAATGTTAGAAGAGAGCACATATTAAAAATAACCTGGAATTCAAGCCTCTGGCTCAGTGTCCTGGCCAAAGAACCCAAAAATGCCAGCAATGCCCCTTAAGTACCAAACTGTGCATGGAACATCATTGCCATGTCTTTTCAGCACTTCCTTAAACAGAACTGCCACAATTCAGAACAGGCTGAGTTGATCTAAACAAGTAATTTTCAATATATTTGTTTTGGCACCTAAGAAGAAAAGAAACAGGAAAATCTCCTTTCTGCAGAGTCCTGCTTCATCTCCATTGGTTTCAGCTCACTATGCTGATCCCCCCACAAGGACTACCTCACCCACACTCTTGTCAGTTTTTTACCAAGTTTGCAGCCTGTCAGACCTTGTAATGAAATAAACCTGCAAAATCCTCTGTGTTTCTGTACTGGTGCTTCTTTTTTGCCTGAAAAGAGGCTAACACATGTGCTTTCTAATCTCTGTCCCACAGCAATTGGAAAATATTGAAGAACCCTATAGAACTGGAGGAAAATAAAATACGTGCCTTGAAACTTTCTCCTTTGTAACCTTGTATTCATACAATGCTGTTGCCAGCCTAGCACTTCACTGCTTTGCTCTTACTTTGCTTTACCACTTGTTTCACTGGTTTAAGGCAAGATCAAATGGGAGAATCAAGTCTAACATTAATAAAAGTAATACTAACTCCTTAAGTGCTTCCTGGAAGAAAAGATGCAAATTTCCCAGGTCATATTTACTCCTGTCACAACTCTTTCTCCTGAAAGAGTGTCCTAATCAGTTATGCACATTTGCAGGGAATGCTTCTGACTATCTGAATTCACAATCGAGAACAAAGTACTGGTTTCTTAATGGACTTGCACACACCAACAGCATCTTACTGAAACACATCTTAGGACAGCAAGAGTCCCTTTTCCTGGCAGAGAAGAGGCTGCTGACTGTCACTGAGTCCTTTTTCTTTTTAAGTGCTCAACTGCTTCCAGGGTCCCCTCTGGCTCTGCTTCCCAAATGGGAAGTAGCATAGGAAAAATGTCATGAAGCAAGTCCTTTACATTATCCCTATACAACCCCAATAGCACCACCTTCTGTCTGTCTGTCTCAGTTGTGAAACATGACACAGGATCCCCATGCATTCAGGTCTAATTCTGCCATGCCCTGTTTCATCTATTACAAGAGATTTGTGCCCCCATGGGCAGGCATCTTAAGTCCTTCCTGATGTGTCTTGGGAATAAAGACAGGAAAGCCACACCTGCGAGGTCAAGGAGGAATAAAGCCATGACAACATGCACACAAACTCACTCACAGGCCGCTAAAGTCAATGGAAATGTGAGTCACCTTTTCTCTCTCCTTCAACTATTTCAAGCATGATTGCAAAGATGACAGAGTTCGTGTCCTCTTGACAGTGCCAGATCATTACTGAGTGACAGTGGCCACAACACTTGAAGGGTGAGTTGCGCATCAGGGAACAACCTTTCCCCAGGGTGAGTAGCCGTGCACTGAAGAAGGTTGCCCAGAAACATTATGTAATCTCCATCCTTGGAAAGGCTATGGCTAACCTTACCTATTGGTGGCCCTGCTCCAAGCAGGACATTGAGCTCTGGATGCCTCTTTGAATTAATATGTGTGATTTTTTTCTCTCTTGTCAAAAGTCACTCTGCCTTGCCATCTTCCTTTCTCATCCTGCCTGGCATCCTTGCATCTTGGCTAGCAAAGGCAGCTACCTTGTTCACTCATACTTCATCCTCACACAGCATACTTCTTTGGGACTTGGGACTCTCCTGGCTTGAGCTTTCCCACCACCTAACCCTTCGGGTGACCCTTCTGCTATAAGATTTCTTTAGGACATACTCATCATACTAAAACCATCACTTGTTCAATTTCTGGCATTTCTTCACTGCCTTGCACAGCATTGATTTCTGCCCTGTTTTTAGAATTCTTGACCCACTCTGTTCCTGTAATCTGGCTTGTAGTAAAATGCTCAGCACACAGTAGCACAGTTTCTTTCTCTTCCTCCACCCTCCCCTGTCCTCTGGGGTATTACAGTTGTTGCCACCATCTTCTTCTACCACCATGTCCCTTATGGGACTGTAGAGTGACAACTACTCTGCCATGTTTGCCTCCAATGCATCTTTTTGCTCTGTCCTTGCTTGAGCCTTCCCAGTGGGGTTGTTTCAATCTTTGTCCTCCTTTACTACATGTGAGCACTGAGCAGTAACTCAGTGTTTTGCAGTGTTTCTCTCAAATGATTTCCAGCCAGGACTGCAGTGACATTTCTTCACCAACACACCCAGTGTCCAAGTGTCCACCCCTTATCCCGCATGGTCCTTCATGGCTTTGCCTCTGTCTATGGTACTACTGATCTCTCATCTGAAGTTGGACTCCCAGTGACTAATTCAATCACTAAGCTTGCTGTTTTATGTTGATGTACTGCATTTGAAACCCAGGAGCCACAGCTGCACAAAGCCAGAGAGGAGAATCAGGCCTTAAATAGCTGCTTAAATCCTGAAACCAAAAACAAGTATTGTGTAACCTTTTTACTACTCACTTATTTTAAACAACAAGTGGTTATCTCCACAACACCAGGAAACTTTTGGAATGGTTGACCTGCTGTGCTATCCTGTCAGTAGATTATATTGGGGTAACAACAGAGCCGAGATTTTAATTCCTTTGTCCTTTTGAAATGTCTAAAAGTGAAAAGTGGCAAGGTCAACAAAGAGGACAAAATTACATACAATCTTTTGGGGATGTGATGTTTCCCATATTCTAAGAAATCCTTAAATTATGTTGTCAGATGAAAAATCCAGAACGTATTTTGTTGGCATGGAACACTGGTCACAATAGTTTTGCAACACCTCATTGAAGAATCCAATATGTCAGAAAATTGTCCCAAGCTTTGGTTTTTATTGAGCTTTAATAGGTGCCCTTGTCCCTTTTATTAGACCTGTGATGCAAGACTTGGTTTTGCTCTGTTGCCAAGACATTTCATTTGATCTCCTTCACCCTCACTTCTAGTGTCTATTAAATGGGAGTAGCACTTTGAGACATTTGGTGGGTGAAAAATGCTGCATGAGGAGGTAGGCATTATTGATTAGAACAATCATTTTATCTTTTAGCTTTCATCAGAAGAAAAATGCCTGGATTGAAATGACAACAACAAACAAGAGGTAAAGGATGTTCCCCTGTGGCTTCATAGATCTGCTGTGTAACAGAAAACATTCAGCCCTGGCTGCCCAAGAGTTCTGTTTCCTGTCTCCCTCTGAAGAAGCCTCATCTTGAAGGATGATGTAGCATACCAGCCTAATGCAGATCCTGTGCTGCAGGCATTTCAGGCTGTGAATTTCAGGCTGTGCCCTTGGCTAGGCTGCGGAAGACAAGTTGCAATAGCTGTCCTTCTTGCAGAGATCCCAGTCCATTTTCAGCCACGTCTCTCACTGCTCTCAAGCTCCCTGTTTTGCTGCGCATCAAAGATTCATTTAATTACTTTCCCTCTCTTTTCTTTAGGTGTTGGTGATTTGCACTTTCTCCATCTAAATCAGCTATCTGGCACATCTGTACTTAGAAGACTTATAAGAAAAAGAAAACATTAGCATTTCGCTGAACACACAAAGTTGCTAAACTCCCAACAACTCCCAGTCTCCATTTTAATGTCAGCTGTGGTTAGTTTGTTTTGTTTTGTTTTTTTTCTCTAAGATGAATGATTTCTCTTCGAATCCTCCCTGTGCGAATAGGTTGTTCTTCTCCTCAGCAAGTGTTAACAAGGAACTGTGAGGATTTTGTTCAGGCTCACTAGTCAGGCAGTCCTGAGGTGGCTGACTTCTAGGAAAAGCCACAGCAGGAACAAGCAAGAGCCAGCCTGTGCACCAGACACAGCCTTTGCCAGTCTTTAGCTTATGTTCCAACTCATGCTCATGTTAAATGAATCACCATTAGCAACTGTAATTCAGACAAATGCAAGGAAGAACGAGCTGGGCTCTCTGTCACAGAGCTGTGCTTAGAAATGACGGCCCCTTATAACATACCCTCACCTACCCAGCATGGTGGAGCTGTGCCAGCTCACAGCACTTTAGGACTTGCTCTCACTTTAGTCCCTGCTCTGAAGTTCCCAGTTGTTCCAGGGAAGGTCCAGAGGGCTGTGGAAACTGAAACTAAGACACTGTTGTAAGCTTAACCCAAACAGTAGTTTTATTACCAAAAGTGGCCAAGTAAAGAGGAAAAACCTGAGAGAGAGAGAGAAAAGGGAAAATAAGCCCCCAGGTATAAACACACAAATTGCCCAGGTGTTTCCCACAGGGTTGTCTTACCGACCCCAGAATGCCCAGACTTCCCAGAGCAGTGGCTGCATCCTCAAGGGTCAGCAGGCTCACAGGCAAGCATTCCTGCCAAGGCAACGTTGTCCTGTCACGTGAAGTGAGCGAGCCCCAAAACATGAACCACCTGCTCTAATTTGTTGAAGTCACATCTGCCCAGGCAGGTGTGGCCAGTATTGCCCAGTCAGAGATCCTCCAGTCCCTCCCCCCATTATGTAAGTGGGACCCTCTTGCACCTGTGTGGGGGCATTGGCACCTGCGTGGTGTATTCCAGGGAGTCTTTATTAAATGGGTCTGGGGGCTTACTTCATCCTCCTTCTCCTCTCTTTCTCCTTCAAGTGCCCTTGAAGGGCCATCAGCCAATAGTGAGAGCCCAATTAATTTTAGTTTACACAGAAATGCCTCCTTCAAGGACAAAGTCCATATTTATCAGTCTGTGTTCTTGGCAGGAAGAGAACAACTCCTCACAGGTGGCTGGGCCAAACACAGACCAAAAATATTATCACCTAATTCAGCCCGGCTACACCAATCTCATCCTTTGTGTGAACTAGATCATACAAATGCAAGCACTGGAGTCACGGGGAAGTTGAGTGGAGTTCTGCATGCGCACTGGTGTGAGAAGGAGCAGCAATTAGCTCCAAACTCGCTCTGCTGGCCTGTGGTTTCTGAGCTCTCCCCCTGCTGCTCTGTAACTGAAAGACTGGCACCCTAGAAGAAGGGGAGAAAAACATTTTGTTTATGCTCATATTAATCAAGTCATCTTATGAGCTACTGAATCTGTGAAATTCTACGTCCTGTGGAGTTCAGTGGTAATGACTGTCTCCGGTGTGGACTTTTAGGTGTCTAATAATACAGTTATGTTTCTGCAGTGGGTGCACTGCCAGCATTTTTTCTCCTGTGCCTGCCTACTTCCACAGCACTTGTAGGCAGCTCAAACCTTTGAGACTTCTATCTCCTGTCAAGTTTGAACAAACTCAGCTTACAGGCTCAAAAAATTATTTAAGAGGGACCAACTGGCACTTGCACAAGACAGTGTGCTCTCATACGCTTCCTTTCCTTGGGAAGCTAGATTACCAACCCAATAATGGGGAAAAAATGCCATCCTGCTAGCAAAAAGAACGTAAACACTGGTAGGAAACAAGGGAGCTGGGAGAAGAAAGTGAAGCTGTTTTGAAGGGAAAAAAAATAACTGCCTTGTGGCTGCAGAGCTCTCATACACTTAAAGGGACAACCTTGGAGAGACATGCTGGAGAAAATATTATCCAGGAGGTAGTAAGTTCTCTTGTGAAAATTGGTAAGGGAAAGAAATCACCTGGACTCATCTCACCACCAGGCATGCTAAATGGATATCTGTATGGTAAGCATTGTCCACGGTGGCACCTGGTTCTCTCTCTGGGTTGAGGAACCCACAGGCACAACTAGGATGCAACCCTGTGTGCCTGCAGTATCTAAAACAAAGAGGGTCCTATCCCAAAGGGAATGGTCTTCTTGCCACTCTGTCCTTCAGACCAAAGTTTTCCATGGTGCTGCTGCAGGGTTTGTTACCTCATGTACCAGGTTTGGAGTTTAGAAAAGCTGCTGTGTATCTTAATAGCTGCAGATGTATGCATGGTTTTACTGGGCATTTATGGGCACTTATCCTCTTTGCACTAAAATCTTTCCTGTCCTTGTACCTTATGGAATAAAATTCTTTAAGTGAACGTTAATGATTCTACGATTCTACTTCCTTACAAATTAGGGAGCTGTCATCCTGTTTTATTTGCTATCACACAATATTTGAGGCTGTCAAAAGTATGGTGCATACTCATATAAATTGGTGTTTAATTTCAGTGATTA
>JAWWTY010000077.1:67360734-67383358 GCA_035222235.1 Margarornis squamiger | reverse complement strand
GCCCAGGAACACTCCCAGTGTCTCCAGCTCTGACAAGGTCTCCCCCTCTGCCTTGGCCTGCCTGCCCAGCCACTCTCACTCGCCACTCGAGGGCTCACCATCCAAGGGCAGGCTGGCAACACAGCAAAGACCTTGTTGGCCATGCCAAGGTCAGGCACAGCCTTGGCTCCAGACACCATGGCACTGTGGAGTTCAGCATGGGGCCAGGAGGAAGCGGGCAGCTGCTGAGATGAGAACCATGGAGCCCTCAGGAGAGCTGACTTGAGCCTCTTCAGGGACCTCCTTCTTGAGGACATCAAAGACAATGCTTCGAGTCTCGTACAGGTGATAAAAAACATGATACATATATTTTGTATTAGCACACTATGATTAAAATTTTAAAAAAAGACAACAACAAAAAACCAAACAACAACAAAAAACAAAACCAACAAACAAAAGAAAACCCACTGAAGAAATAAAATGGGGCAGGCTGGGAACCATATCTCTCTTTCTGAGGACATGCTGCCATGCTGTTTGATCTCCTCCACTAGCTGAGTTAAATTCCTTTAATACTTTTCCCAGTGATGTTCCCCCACACTGAGCACCCTTAGTTTGGTAATATAAGACACTATTCTGTGTCTTACTCTCAAATATGTTTTTACATTGACCAGGGCAGTAATTAGTCACTCTCACAAAAGTGCGATGGGCATTAATGGGGCAATTGAAGCACCTAAGGCAGAGTTACTTTGAAGCCCTTTACTCCAAACAAGAAGCAATCAGCCATTCTAGTGTAAGTTCTCCAGACTTCCAGGAGTGCCCCCAGAACCCAGCGACCAACCAAAACAGCGGACATGGGCCTGGGCTCTCTGGAGGGCCGTCTCTAATCGGCCCAGGAGATATTTCATGTGCTGGTGGAGGACATCTTGGGCGTGATTGAGAGCAAAAACATGGGAAAATGCCTGGATACCGCCTGCCTGGCTGATCAACACCCCGGAGGGCTTTGCCCAGAGCCAAGCCAACCAATGGTCACACAGCAGAGGGTATATAAGACCATGCCCGGGGGTGCCTGAGGGATGGCCATTCACCTTGGGTTCACCCAGCGTTTGAGCCTGACTGCTGGTCCCATTCCTTGTCCTGACTGCTGGTCCCATTCCTCATCCTGCGTGGCTCTACTCATCATCACCTCTTCCTCCTGCCCATCCCTCCTCGTCCTCACCTCTTCACCCTGCCCATCCCTCCTTGTCCTCACCTCTTCACCCTGCCTGCCCCTCCTCATCATCACCTCTTCACCCTGCCCATCTATGCTCATCCTCTCCTACCTGTTTTCTCCCCGAAGTTCTTCCCACTGGTGGTGGTAATTTCTTTTCCTCCTCTAGCCTTCCCCTTTCCTTATCTCTCCCTCTCCTCCTGTGTTTTATCCTTTTAATTGTTACCTCAATAAAGAGAGTAATCTGTCTGAGACCCAACAAAAGGAGTTGCATGACTGAATCTCACCTGTTGGGTGATCAATTAAAAGAACCCAGCTACAACTTCAAACCATATTGCAACAGGTAAGAACTGAAGAGAATAAACACTGTGCTTAGCTCTTCAACAGCCCCATGACTGACATCAAATCTTACATGGTCTGTAAGGGTTAAATCTCCCTTCATTGCCCATTCAAGGGGGACTGTAGGGCACAAGTAGTAACAGCCTCTTCCTGAAATACACACCTCTTCTCCATGGCCTGGAAGTTTATTTACCATCTTGTTCTCATTCTGCTTGCCTCTCCCCCCTCACCATTTTTTTGCTAAAACTGAAAAACTAAAATTTTGGTGAGACTACATTTGCTACAACAATGAGATCTGCCACTGCAGTTACTAAAATTCCAAGATTGTTAAATTCTTGAAGTCTATGCTATTCATTGCATTCCTCCATTTGATCTGAGCTGAACCCTTGTGGTGTAATGCCCAGGAAAGACCTTGCTGGAAGCAGTTTGTTTCAAAGCTGTCATGCAAATATGTGCAATAATATTAACACCTGTTTTTATAGAACTGGACCAAACCATGTGCCACACAGCTGTCAATCTCACTGCAATTTTCTTCACATCAAGACTGAATCAAAAGAGAGGAAAGAACTACCTCAGGGGATGGCAGGTGTTGAGTGCCCTCCCTGTCTTCCCTTTGCAATGAATTTGGCAGGGGTGGTGCTCAAAACTTTGCAGCATTAAGACTCAAATATTTGTTGCACACCCCGTCTCTGATAATCAGTAAAACTAATTTCTATTCCATGCTTTCAGCTAAATGTTAAATTTGCTATTTAAAAAAATGTTTAATTCATTACATTGTCATAAAATTGAGTAATTCATAGTTAATTAATTGTTTTTCCTTTGGAAACATCACATTGCTTCTCTTTCTGTTAAATGATAGCTGGAAAGAGAACTGACATAAGAGAAGTTGTCTGAATGGACCGATTCCAAGAAGATGACTGAAATTCTTGTGGATCTGTGCCTCCCTAAGTTCAAAATGGAAGAGAGGTACGACCTCAGTGATAATCTGGTCAGGATGGGAATGTGCAGTGCCTTTAGCAGCCATGCTGATTTTAGTGGAATGACCGAGAAGAGTGATCTGCAGATCTCCAAAGTTTTTCACAAGTCTTCTGTTGCAGTCCATGAGAAGGGCACTGAGGCAGCTGCTGCAGCTGCTGCTGTCATTATAGAGATAACAAATGCACCTACTGGCCATGTTCTGAACTTTAAGGTTGACCACCATTTCTTCTTCATCAGACACAACAAATCCAAGAGCATCCTCTTCATTCCTAGAATGAATTATTTCTTGCTCTCAGACAGCAACCAAGGTTCACTGTTCAATGGAAAAATGTGAACTGCAGTGCTAAAATGTCAGCCTTAAGCCATATAGCCACCTCTACTGAAAGTGCATGTTCTTTTCCTCCCATCTCCAGCCCCCTTCAAAGAAGGGAGCACCCAGAAACCATCCTGTGCCACCAAAGAACACTTGTCTACTGTTGCTTTCCATTGTCCTAATGAGACAGCCCTCCAAAGAAAACAGAGTGTGGAATTTTGCTTCCTTATATCAAACCTGTTCTTCTGGCTTTGTTGTTTGAGAGTAAGGTGGAGTCATAAAAGCTCTCTGCACATCGGGCATCATCTAGCCCTTAGTCAAGTGCTGACTTCAAGGGAAATGCAGTTCATTCAGTTGACTTTCCCAGAGAAAAGATACTCTGAAAAGAAAAAAAAGAAAGAGCTTGTAGAAATATGTATGCGTTCTTTTCCTCACTGGGAAGCCTGCATTTGCATTACAATGCTATTTTCTTATGTTAATTTCCAATTTAAGACTGTTTGGAATTAACAAAATTTAATATAAATCCAGAATAATTTTAATATGCCCCTTACCTCCCTGTCCCACCACATGTATATAGACACATCACATTCCTTCTCTTCTGCTCTTTCAGCTTCCTGAAAAAATTAGAATTTGAGGGGAAATTGTCCAGCCTTTAAGATTCAATTGCTGACTTCTAATCACCTGGCATTTTTTCCTCATTTTTCTAAACTTTGTAGTTTAAGGTTGCTGAAAGTTCCAACCAGAAAAAATGCTAAGAAAATTATGAGCAACATGCCTTCCTTCTACCTTTTATTGATATGTAATCTAAATCCTTTAGGATTTATATCTGCTTCCTCTTTTTAATTTTACCTAATCGTACATGTTTCCTGGCTAATATCTGCAGAGATTCCTTGCTACCTGTATTATTGACCAGTGTTTGATTTGTACCTTATGAGTGCATCTCAGCAAAGATGCTCATGGAATATCTTTCACCAGTGGAATTTTGATTGATGCTTTAATTCATGACGTTACCGAGACCTGCATTTAATAAAATAAATTAACTTGGAGTTGTGTTGTTATTATTCCAGACAATGAGATACTTGCTTCTCTTAGAACACCCTGTACTGTGCATGGCTGGAGCATGTTTCCACTCTTGCCATTCCACATCAGCCACCACACCATCCCAATTGACAAAGCTGACAAATTTGAATACATCAGTGTCTTATTTTCACTAGGCTTCAAATAGGCCCCAAAATACTGTTATTCCATATGCTATCCTAGGCAATTACTAAACATACCTGTCACAACACGCTAGAAATAAGAAGTCTGACTAGAGGTTATGGCCCAGAAGAGCACTTTTCGATCAGCCCATTTGCCCATGTTCAATAGCAAATAAGCAATGTGAAAAAAGTGAACCTTCCACACATCTCTTTTGCCCATGTACAACAGTGAGCAATCAATGCTGCTTTGGCAGCATCAGTTCCCTCCCTTGGCTTGGGAAGGCAGAAGTTGTGCTATCCTGGGGCCATAAAGAATAGCATAAAATTTCGTAGCCATTGTGGTACTCTGACTCCATGTCAGAGAACATTACCTAAGACAACAAGATTTGAATGCAGGAGGGAGGTACTGTAAAAGCATTTGCTTTCAGTAAAATTCCACCTATAATTACCACTCACTCCACCTCCCTGAAAGGTACTCTATGTGGAATTACATCTCCACCCAACAAAGTATACCTGCATCTTCTTCCCTGTACAAAGTGTTTTGTCTAAAATCAGTGCCCTGCCTTGCCTGTAACCCTCAGCTCAGGGTTCATCTGTCTGTCACCCAAGACCTACCCTGGTGCAACCCAGTTGTGTGTTATTGACTCACCTTTACTGAGGAGTTTGTTGTTTAGGTGTGGAAAAGCACTTAAGTGAAGGTTGTGAAAAGTAAGAAAAGTAAAAGCAGAAACAGAGAAGTTATCGTCAGGATGGAATAGTCAACATAGTAAGGCTTCAGGAGGAGAAACACTTGCATAAGGAGGTAAAAAATATCTTTTTATTTAAAAAAAAAAAGAATTGGAAGGCAACAATTATCAACACGAAGGCTGAGCCTCTTCTAAGGAGCAGCAAAGACCATTCTTCCTCCACTTAAGTGATGTCTGGCCAGCAAAGACTCATGAGGGTGGGTAAGCATGCTAATTCTTAGCCTTGTAGCATGTTAATCCTATCTCTCTGCTGTGCATATTCTACAGTAAGAAATATCTGGAAACTCCTAAATAGTGCACACCCAGCCTGAAGAGTTAGTACATGCAAGAGCAAAAGCTGCCCCCAAAGGTGGGAAGATTTCCATGCCAAACCAAAAGAAAGCTCCTCCCATTTCAGTTTTTGTGCATCTCATCACTCATAGCATACTGCAGGGCTCTGCAGAGCAATACATCTGAGGCTCTCTAGGGAAACACAGCACAGTGGGTGCCAGCTAGAGAGGTGCAAAGGGTCAAACAGGCTGGCTGTGGTACCAAGCTACTCCCAGTCTTTGCTTTTCTTGAAGAATATACCTTTCAGAATAGGCACTTGGAATACAGGTGAAAAGTGTGAAAGACAAGGAAAGGAATTCAGTCATGGGGGTAACACTCTTCAGAGCTCATCTTTTGAAAGCAACACTTGGAGCTGTTTCATTTGTGCCTCCCTGCACTATCTTCATGGTAACCAGCATTTGGTTCTCAAATCAGGTGAACCTTTACAGAATCAGAGAATCAATTATTCAGGCTAGAAGTGACCACTTGAGATCATCTGGTCCCATCCCCTGTGCAAACAGAGTAAGCTAGTGCAGGCAGCACAGGACCATGGCCAGTTGGATTTTGAGTATCTGTCTCCACCAGTGGAGACTACAGAAACTCCCCAGGCAACCTGTGCCAGTGTTTGATCATTCTCACAGTAAAAAAAGTGTTTCCTTATGCTCAAATTGAATGTCATGCTTTTAGACTGTGTCCATTGCCCCTTGTCTTCTCTGAGAAAAGTCTGGTTCCTTCTTCTTTGTTACATCCCATAAGGTATTAGCCAAGTAATGGATGCCACACGACTGCATTTCCAAACAACTGTTTTCAAGAAGCCTTGGGTTTGTTCTGTATCATCAAAATTTGTAACTTCAGGTCCGTGAAGTCCTCCTTGAAAAGTCACAGTACTTTGAAAATTAAAGAAAGAGATGAAACAAACCTCATTACAAACATGTTGTGAGAATGGACTGCTTGCCACTTAGTGATTCCATGCCATCAAAACATAGTATATTAATTTGCTTTCAGTTTATCCTTCAATGAAAGATGAGGCTTTCATATCCCAGTGCAAATCTCAGCTTCATAAAATAATCCCTGGCACCTCTGTGTAGACAGACTTCATGACAAGCAGAAATGGTAGACACAGCATACAATAATAAAAACAAGAACATTTACAATGTTGGTGTACTGATAGTATTCAAGACAAGGACATAAAAACCCCTACTGCTTTCAAATTCAAAGGAAATATACCCATATTTTTAACGTTTTTATTCTACTATCAGTTACAGGAACAAGAAAACCCCTTTTTGCATGTTATTTATAGGCCAATCCTTTTGAACTCCATTGCAACAGATGTGATGCTTCGTTTTGTTTTCTTCCCAGGGACATAACTGAACAGGATTTTCTGCAGAGTTAAAATCCATAACTGGACATAGTCTAACACTGATTTTAAATTCTGCTGCTTTTCACTAGGTGTAACTGCAAGAAAACTGACCTTCAACAAACCCCCATTTAGAGTACAAGTATGGGAACATGGCAATCAAACAGGCAGAGAGATACAACCTCACTGCTGAGCAAGACGGGGATGAAAGAGAGGTCCAAAAAAGTCCAAAATTACTTCACAGTAATTCAGAGGAAAATGACTGGTTTTATCAAAAGACTTTTTTATGACCATTTGTCAGAGGTCAATCCACTTGAGGTCAATATGTCAAGTGTTGTGATGCTGTGCAACCTTGTTTCTACCATTCTGGCTGCACCAATTCACTAATTTCTCTCATTGTTTTCATCTGGCACAGCAAAACCAAGAGCAGTCCTTCTTTGGCTAATGTGCTCCCCTTTGTAACTGCAATGTCTCTTACTAAACAGGATCTTGCAGTAGCTGGTATATACCACAAAGAGTGTCTACATAATTTGGGTACCCTTTCTTCATTTTCCTGTATTTTTCACCAATCTTTGTAGCTCGTAGTACCACTAACTGCTTGGGGTTTTTTTCTTCTCCTATTAATTTATCTAAAAAATAAACAACAGCAGTTTAAGATACATAGCAGAAAATTTCTTAAGCTCATAACTCAGCATAACAGTGTCTAATACATGTCTGAAGCAAGAAAATTAGATGGATATTCCTGGCTTCACACTTAAAAGATATGAAGAAAGAGGCACATATATCATTTTGAAACCTTGTATGGCATACATACCAATCAGATTTTAAGTGAACAGAAGCACTAATATGTAATTCTTGTTCAAAATACCAACTTGTACAATTTATACAGATGCTTTTCCATATAAGTTGACAGCATGATCATTTTTTTACTCTGCATTTGTCATACTAATAGGCAGAGGCCATTCCTTAGTAACCCTAAATGTAGCATAAAACACATATGTCAGAAATGAAACTTATCAACACAACTGCATCTAAGTCACACAGATTAGGATCAGAATTACACTATTTAAAGTAAGACATTTATGTACATGTAACATTTTATATTATATCTTTGCTGATAGGCAGTTCTACACATCCTGCAGTTTTTGCTCTCTACTTCTATGCAACAATTTCAGTAAAAGAAGCCATTACAAGCAGAGCTTTCAAGAAGTTTTCCAGTGTCTGGTGAATGATTCAAACTCCTTCAGTCCATCAGAGAGGAATAATAAGCTGGATACAGTGTAGAGCCTGTAGGTATCTAAAGCACCTTCACCTCCTTGGCGAGGAGCAGAAGTCTCTTAAAACAACATCCACCAGTGCAAATGAGCCCAGTGTTCACTCTTATTTCATCACTTATTTTAGGTGACTCTGTAAATATTTTCTGAGCTTCCTTTGTCATCCACTTTCTGAAACAGAAGAGCAAAAATGCAATAAATCCTTGTACAAAGTAAGGGCATCATGTGACCCAAGAGCCACAAGGTATTCAAATGCTTCTCCTCTCAAATTTAACCACAGGATGAATGAGACTAAAAGTTTATTTCAATATTACCTTTTAGCCATAGCTTTGAGATCACTTTCTATTCATTTCCCCAGCTTGTGGAGTAAAACATAAAGGAAGCTGTGAAATTATTTCAACATATCCCTTGCCAACACGGGGTGGTTGAAATATTTTCTGCAATTCCTACATGTTTTGCAGGTTGAGCAGCAAGGTTGTGGAGGATATCTGTGGGGAAAAGGCATACTGGCCAGGACATACAACCACAGTGACCTTGAATTCAGGAGGTCTCTCCCTCTCTCCAAGTTCTGAAAGCAGGTGATAGAGCAAAGAACTAGGACTAAATGAGGGAACATGCACATTACTACAAGAAGAGGATGTAGGTAAGAGAGGGGAGGTGCTAACATTTCTTCACTTCCAAAAGTACTTGTTGCCCCACAAACTGCCACAGATCCTGACTGAAGGCAGATCTTAACTCGTCTCTCTCTCTCAGGATTTCAGGTAGTGTGAATATTTATATCAAAATAACTAGCTCTTATTTGGAAGTCTTAAAAATTCATGTTAAATTCTTTGGAACAGGTTAAAAGATGGCATAAAAGTCATGCAGGTGAAAGGAGTACTTATTATTCGGTACAAAGTGTTGCCCTCAGGGAAACCCTGTGCCAAGACACAGTGGACAGAATGCAAACCGAGGTTGGGCAAAACCTGCAAAGCTTGAAAGGGCAGAAAGTTTCCTCACCTGTAGGAAGGGTGCTTCAATCATGAGGCTACTGGTCAGTTTAGATCAGAGGACTGAGAACAAACTGCAGGAGAGGACACCCTCCTATTGGTCATGGAATTGAACACAAAAGACAGCATGATTCTCTAGCACAGTGGTTTGGATGCTCAGAACTGGGTGTATTAGTTCATGCCTCTAATTTATTACTTTCAAATAACTATTAGATCAGGCACCCAGGCTTTTTCTTTGTCAGATGACCAAAGTGGTTAGTAGACCAGTGAACCTCATGGAAACACACACGTATTCTCTCTCTCTCGAGCCTGAGAAATACTTGATTGCTCCCCAGATACTTTCTGGGAACAGAAGGAGATGTCAGTTTGAAATCCTTCAGGTATAAATGTTGAGCTCAGCCTTGATCCCTAGATCTGCTCTGGGCGTATCAGCATCTCTAGGAACAGCAATAAGATATCTGATTTGAAAGTCCTAAAAATGCTTAGGCATGAGCCAGGCTGCATGGCATTCAGCTTTGAAGCACTCCTGAGAATGCTTCAAGGCTCTTGCAGAGCCCTAGGAAGGTTTGAAAACAAGACTTGAGGACCCCAGGGGTTCCAGCCATCTCTGACACGTCATGGCAGTTTGCTCTGAGGACTCCAGTTTTTGAGTTAATCACACAAATTGTGGGTGAAGACAGATTTATATGTCCAGTTGCTGTTGTTGATCTAATGCTTAACCTTTCACCTGATGCCATCTTACAATGACTTTACCAAATGTTTTATTAGTCATTATGCTGGTGAAGACAGGGGAAATTTCTGAATTTATCCTAATATTTATCAAAACATTATATTGATCTGAAATATGCTAGAAAGAAGAACAGGTTTGTTCTGGATCAGTGTATGGAAAATCAGTTTAATCCTGGGGTTGTGGTTATTTGTTTGCTTTGGTTTTGTCCTGTAAAAACATACTTAGAAAAAGAAGCAGAACAAGGATGGAAAATCTGCAGGTTCTGATAAACTAGCAGAAAACCAGAGAAAATTTGTTGTTAGTTAAAACAGGAACTATTTGGGGTTGTATGTAAGATAGAAGAGTTTACTTGAAAAACAACAATTAACAAAACCAGCTACATATTCCAAACGTAGGTTTACCTACATCAAGAATACATAAAAATCTACGTACCTCTAGTAGACTGCAGGATACATGTAGTGAATCACATGAACTCATCATGTTTTTTTCCAGCAGAAAATAATAGCACAGGAGGTTAAAAAAACAGAATAAAAGCCCAAAGCAGTAGAGTGAGAAATTATTCTGTTTCACTCTCTCAGAATCGAAGAATAACTCTATGAAAATTAAGCAAAGAGCGAATGGGGTTTTGAAACAAATCTGTACTGTGAAAACATTTCTAATTAAAATTGCACTCAAATGATGAAGAATAAATAAACTAACTGAGGACACTGAAAGTGATGTGGAAGGAAGAAATAATGCAGGTCTTAGAAAGAGACCTACTAGCCCACTGTGCTTGGTATCTGCGCAGTATTTTACCCATCACAGGGACACCCTCAG
This sequence comes from Margarornis squamiger, assembly GCA_035222235.1. NCBI lineage: Eukaryota > Metazoa > Chordata > Aves > Passeriformes > Furnariidae > Margarornis > Margarornis squamiger. The sequence goes on along the minus strand of JAWWTY010000077.1, from coordinate 67,373,122 downwards.
ACTGTATTTGAGAGGGAGCAGGCAATCCCCCACTAGAAGCTTTGTATTTCTTGAAAGAAGTGAAAAAGCAGTCATCACCTCTCTATGACACTCCTTTTGTCTCAGGTGTGTCAATGGAGTCTCTCTCAGTGTCAACCAACAGCTTCACTCTGGACCTTTACAAAAAGCTGAATGAAACTTCCAAAGGCCAAAACATTTTCTTTTCTCCTTGGAGTATTGCAACTGCTCTTGCCATGGTCCACTTGGGTGCAAAAGGTGACACTGCAACCCAGATGGCTGAGGTAAGCTCTGAAATTAGAAGGGTTGTTCCTGCATAAATTGCATTGCTATTCTGCCTGTGGGGAACAGAAAGGAACAACGTGGGAGAACAGTGACCTGACATAATATTGGTACAGGAAATAGCTCCAGCCATGCAGCCAGCACTGCAGATCAATACTCTTCCCTTTTATTTCCAAGATCTCCCAAATCTGCACTACCCCTATAGTTAGCTTGTATTTACAGTTCCCAGAGCATAGCAAGGGATCCGCCAAAGAGAAGTTACTGATATTAGAGACCACTGCTGGTCTTGCTTGGAACCTTACACTTCATTTTAATTGCCCTCTGAACAGAATAATTCACTTAATACAGCGCTCAAATAGCAATGAAGAGACAATTTTATTAAAAGAAAATAATATGGAGCTAAGATACACCAGAGAAAGGAAATCTGGAGATAATATCACTGCTTCTGGACATCAGCTGGTTCTGGCAGCAGTCTATCTACTCTCTCACACTGCACACAGAAGTTAGAAAGCTCTCCTGAACATGTTTTTGGCTGCAGAGGAGTGGTATAAATACGTTTGTTTGTGACACACAGTAAGTCCATAAAAATGGTAATCCTCCCATGAATATGAAAAATATTATAGAATCATAGAATATGCTGAGTTGGAAGGGACACATTAGGATTATGGAGTTCAACTCTTGGCTCTGTACAGGACACCCCACAAATCACACCATGTGCCTGAGAGTGTTGTCCAAACACCTCTTGAGCTCTGTCAGACTTGGTGCTGTAATGACTTCTCTGCAGAGCCTGTTCCAGTGCCCAACCACCGTCTGGGTGAAAAACTTCCTTCTGATATCCAACCTAAACCTCCCCTGACTCAGTTTCATGCTGTTTCCTCGAGTCCTATCACTGGCCACCAGAATGAGGAGATTGGCACCTGACCCTCTGATTCCCCTTGTGAGGATGTTGAAGACCACATTGAAGTCTCCCCTCAGTCTCCTCTTCTCCAGGCTGAACAAACCAAGTGACCTCAGCCATTCCTCATAAGGCTTCCTCTTCAGACCCTTCACCATCCTCGTGGCCCTCCTTTGGATGCTCTCCAATAGCTTAATGTCTTTTTATATTGTGGCACCCAAAACTGCACACACAGTGTTCAGGGTGAGGCCGCCCCAGTGCAGAGCAGAGCAGGACAATCCCCTCCCTCTCCCGGCTGGCGATGCTGTGCCTGATGCCCCCCAGCACAGGGTTGTCCCTCCTGGCTGCCAGGGCACTGCTGACTCAGGTTCAACTGGCCACTGACCAGGACCCCCAGGGCCCTTCCCCAGCACTGCTCTCCAGCCTTTTGATCCCCAGTCTATACACACAACCAAGGTTGTCCCATCCCAGGTGCAGAATCTGGTACTAGCCCTTGTTGAACTCCATAGGGTTGGTGATTACCCACCTCTCTAATTGCCAAGGTCTCTCTGCAAAGCCTCTCTGCCCTCAAGGGAGTTGATGGCACCTCCCAATTTTGTGTCATTGGCCAACTTACCTAGTATTCCTTCAAGTTCTGCATTCAAGTCATTAATGAAGATGTTGAAGAGAACTTGGCTGAGGATTGAGCCCTGCAGAACCCCACTAGATACTGGATGCCAGCCTGGTGTTATCCCATTCACTATAACTCTGTGTGCCCAACCTGTGAGCCGGTGGCTCACCTTTTGTGTATCAGTTACCCAGCCGTATGCAGGACATTTCATCCAGAAGGATACTGTGAGGGACAGTATGCCCTCTTCCACAAAACTTTTCAATATTTGCACTCTTTTAGGTTATACACATTTACTCAAAAACATTAAATGCAGAGTTTTACATTTGTGTGATGGTAGTAAGACTCTGAAATGTGCTAAGCTTTTTGTTGTGTTTTGTCATGACCTGAAAATAGATTCCATGCAGCTAAGCACAAACTAACCACCTATCTAAATAAAATCATGTTTGATTGATCGTAATATTGATCTACTATTAAGCTGTCATTGTGGCTAAAACCTATATAGTAATGACACAGTTACAGAAGTTTAATGAAGAGTACAGTCTTGCCCTCAATAACTTTAATAGACTATCATTAGGCACGGCTGGTGAATTACCATAGACAACTAACATACTTACAGCCCTTGGGCATATTTGTGTCCAACAAACAAGCTGTCTTTAAAAACATTTATCATCATCACAGGTTCTTCATTTTAACCAGACTGCAGGAGAAGAAGGTTCATCTGAGACAAGGCCTTCTTCACGGAGACCAAAGAAAAGAAAAATGGTATCTATTACAACAAAAGACTCAGAGATAAAACTATCTGAGAATGGAATAGTCCAATGCAAGTATTGCTTTTGCCTTCTAACATCTGCTCGTTTTCAGTCTCTTATCTGCTGTCTCAATTCATTAAGAACTATATATAGAAAAAGTGAACAAGCAGGTAATATCACTGTAAAACTCATTAACTCTCTCCTTCAAAATCAGAACTGAAACATTAACAGCATTTTGACTGGCCTTAATACTGTCTTACTTGGTTTTAGCTGGGCTATGGAAATACCAAGACATCAATTGACCTCATATGCTTTGGACAATTCTATCTCTTATCAGCTTCAGGTTGTTGGGTTTTTTCGGGGTTTTTTTCTGTAGTGTTAATGAAAAACAACTACTGCATTCGCACCTGACTCCAGCCCCACCCAGTAAAGGCCCTTCCACCTTTCTTACGCAGAGATACATCAGGCAGACAAAATTTCCCTTTAAGGTAGTATTTGTTGACTCACCCTTGCTCATCAGTTCACCAGAGACTTGCCACCAGGACAAACTGCCCAGATCCTTTCCATCAAATGAACTCCCTAAACACTGAAAAGCTTGTAAACTCAAACAAACCATGCTTTTTACAGCATAGAAACTAAAAGATAGCTCAAAGAAATCAAAATGGACAAACCGGGGAAAAGGGGGGGAGGAGTTTATATCCTTCTCTCCCTTGATGGTGTGTGATGATTCTTCAAGATGAATCATTACATTCATATTCATTTTAGAAACTCACTGACTTCATAAGTTGTAGCAAAGTCTGTCTAATCTTGCCCTTCAGATATTTCTCTCTTATTACCTCTTCATTCTGTTCCCATCCTGCTGCAAAACTGAGCCTCTGCTATCCTGTGTCCTCTGGATACCAAATTCTTTCCTAGGTGTCCTTCCTAGCAGCCCATGTCTCAGCATGAGTGAGAAAAGATCAGTGAGGAATGCCACCTCACCAACCTTATGACAGGTCACCATGAGTCAGTGACAGAGACTCTCAGTGTCTCATGTCCAGGGCATGGTACATGACACAGAGAAGGAGATTGCACCCAGGCAGCAGCAGGTAGCAACTTATTCCTCCATTAGCAAAGCAACAGCTGGCAACAGCTGCCAAGCAAGCTCATGCTCCCTAAAACCATCAACACTGACATCCAGGACAAGCTCTCTCTGAAATCCAAACAGCAACAGCAAAAATAATGTGAAACAGGGAAAATTTGAATAGTTGGTAAGTCCATGACCTGACATCAGTGTCTGTCAGAATAGAACACCTCCTGAAAAGCTGCCAGGCAGCATTGATGGGTCCTTGTGAAACTGAAAGATCTTGAGAAGCTGAAAATGAGGCATGACCATGAGTAAAATTGGGAGATTCAGCTTCCTGGGAGCACCATCAACTGATGTCCCAAAAAGCCTACACAGCACTGCAAAAACAGATCATTGCCCTCCAGAAAAAAACACAATTTTTCCACTTAGACACAGTGCTGCTAACATGAAACACACTGAAAAAAGTATCATTCACTGAAACCTATTTTTAATTAAAACAACCCAAACAATTTAGATAAACACAGCAGGTGCAACAGGAAAAAAAATTCCGTACTAATTAGAGTCTCTTTCCAAGGATTCTGAGCATGAACAAATTGAAAACATCCACTCTGGCTTCAAAAAGCTCCTGTCTGTCATCAACAAAAGCAGAAGCACCTACTTGCTGAAGAGTGCTAACCGGCTGTATGAGGAAAAGACCTACCCATTACTGCCCGTGAGTTGAACATCTTGACTTGAGAGCATGTTGTCATCAAGAGGGATTATCAATAGACATGATAGCACTGGGGTTTCAGTGAGAACACCAGGAAAGCCATATGGGGCTATCCTCGGAGAGACAAGAGGTCCATCACTTTACAGCAATGGGGAACAGTTTGGGAAGTGCATGGGGGAAAGGCACATTGTGTAGTGATGCTTCTCCAGAATCTGCTGTGGTCACCAAGTGATCTGCAGCTCTGGGACTTCCTGAACCAGAGGCCACGTCAGCTTAATAGACCTTGATGAGCTGTTGTTTCAGGACTTTGCAGACCTGTCTTTTGAATCTGCTTCAGCCCTCAGCACCAGGATTTCCACAGGTGAACTACACATTGTAGGGAGTGCCTCTGCCCCTTGAGCTTGCTGCCTGTTGGCATCGCTGCTGGTTTGCTTCTCTTCTAAAGGACATGACCACATCTCCGGTCCCTCCCATCCCCTGTCTCTGTATCTTTTATACTCTAGCATTTCTGAGGCTGGGGAAGGCACAGCAGCATTGAGAACTCAAGGTTGTGGCCACACCAGGACATTATACAGTGCCTCTCTAGAAGTCTTTTGTTGCCTACTCATTTTTTTTATAACTCTTAATTTTTTTTTGCCTTTTTGGCCACTCTTAGACAGATTTTATTTTTTTTTTCATGTAGCTCTCCATCATAGCTTCAATACCTCATTCCTAATGAGTAATAATCCCTTTCTATACCTTACACTTCACTGGATCATTTATAAATATGTTAATATATACATATTAATGTAATCATTTAGGCTCTGGTTTTATAGAAAAAATATGCACAGACCCCAGCACATATATCCTTGTGGCACTCCAGTACTAATAACACTTGACTGTGGACATCATTTCCTCCTATGCTTGGTTTCCAGTCTTTCAAACCAACATGATCTATCTCTGTAGTCCCATGGATGCTCACGCTTTGGTGAGAAGTCTTACAAAATGCCTTTTGGTAATCCAAAAAGACTGTCATGGCTCAACCTTGTTACCCATCTGTTTCCTGACACCTTCAGAAAACTCCAACAGATTTGTGATTTAGGATTTCCTATTACAAAATGTGTTGGACACTCCTCCAATAAGTCACGTTAATCCATACACCCACTGCAACTATTCTCATTCATTTGCCCCATACAGACTCATGAGTTTGTAATTACCTGTATCTTTGAAATTTTTTTAAAACTGACATTGTATTAATCATGTTCCAGTTCCTTGAAAGGTGGTTTTAAATAAGGTTACTGTTCTTTGATCTTGGAGTTTGTTTGGTTTCCTGAGTAATTAGCAATTTGTCCTTCTGAAATTGTATTGCTCATTTTCTCCATAATCTCATGTACATATGCTTTACAGAGGATCTACGGAATTTCCTGCTGGGAATATCCATCAACTGTTTCACAGCAGACAGCAATGCAAACATTAATCCTGCTTTTCCGTCTGGGTTTTATTCAACCAGAACTTCCCCTTTATACCTGATCCCCTATTGTCCTCACAAACTTTTGGCAGGTTTCCCCACCTCTGAAGCAAACTAAATGCCTTTTTTAAACTCTATAGGAGACTATTCTTTCATCTTACACAGAATATTCTACCATAAAGCAGGAAAAAAGTATTTAAATTACATAAAAATATAATTTTGAGAAATTAAAAAAAAAGTGAAGAATGTTTGTTTCATGGTATTTCAAAATTACAAATTTGCACCTTTGATTTCAAACACAAAAATTTGAAGTATCAGTTTCCTTGAGACTGAAATTTGATCAGTCCTTACTTAATATTTAGTATAGAATGTATCAGACCTTATTACAAGGGTTATCTCTTTTAAAATAAATTTTATTTTCTTAAATTATGTATTAGCAGGTTGTATAATCTGCTGAAGTGATTATTTCTAACATTTGCATAACTCAATTTTAACTAAATATGCATATATTTTTCAATCCTATCTTTCAGAAGTTCTTGCAGCTCATTACAAGCTATTACAATGCAAAGCCACAAGCTGTAAACTTTAAGACAGCTGCAGAAAAAGTCAGAGCACAGATCAATTCGTGGGTTGAAAATAAAACTGAGAGTAAGTATCACTCTGATGCCTTTTTTTCTTGGCTCGTTTTCAAATAATTTCCAGATTTATTGCTCTTGCAACCAAAGATCCATAAATGATGGAAATTTAGGGGAGGTGATGAGCAAAGTATGGTTAAATAGCTTGAAGAATGCCTCTCTCCAAACCTGTGCTGCTCTTTACAAGGTCCTTCCCTTGATTCTTTTTATGCTGTAGCCTCTTCTGAATTACTGCCATTCAAAGGCATGCACAGGTAGATACTGTGTGGCCCCACAATTAGTGAGGGTTTTACTTCTGCATTGTTCCACTGCTTGCAACAGAACATCCAAGCTATACCCACTTTCCAGTGCCATTTACTACCAAAACTCCAATAAATATATTTTTAAAAAATCATAGAATGGTTTAGTTTGGAAGAGACCTTAAAGATCATCTAGTTCCAATCCCTCTTCCACGGGCAAGGACACCTCCCACTAGACCAGGTTGCTCAAAGCCCCAACCAACCTGGTCTTGGACACTTCCAGGGATGGGGAATCCACAACTTCTCCTGGCAAACGATACTTTAAACCCCATTTTTACCATATGTACACCATAAAAATGTACAATAAAAAACCCCTCCCCAATGCAAACATTTTTGCAACAGAATTAGGCACAGAGAATCCACAACTAAAATTGGGAAGTTACACAGTCACACTGGAATAACAGTCCTGTTTGTCTGATTTTGAAGGGAAAATACAGAGTCTGCTGCCTGCAGGATCTCTCCATTCTCGCACAGTGTTGGTCTTAGTAAATGCCATTTATTTCAAAGGAAAGTGGGAAAAGAAATTTCAGGAGAAAAATACTTCTGAGATGCCCTTCAGACTAAACAAGGTAAATTCCTTGTCTATATGCCTGTTGTCTTATGTCAATACGTCTGTTACTGAGGAGTAAACACTTCACCTGTATTTGATATGCCACTGCAACACTTCTAATAGCTGGGATAAATGGTGTAAACTGAGTGAGAACAGCAACTGTGAAAATAAGTCACCATTATCTTACTTACACATATCCATGAGAATAGGATTTTCAATTAATAGCTCCTCAGTATCAAAACATTTGAGAATATTTAAGTAAATTAAGTAGCTTAAGGACAGGAAGAAATGTCTCTAAGTACCATGTTCCCATTTTCAAATGGGACCAAGTTGCTTTTCAGAGCATTGCTTACACCCCTATGGCTCTCTTCTGCTCTTGGGACCTTGAGCTCAGGGATCTGATCCAGCTGCCTTTCCATACACCCTGGGTGTTCCATCAAACCTCACAGGGAATTTTCACAGGGATTTGTCATTTTAGCTGAGTGCATGAGGGTGATCTGTTCAGTATTCATTGAGGGCACATTACTGAGCTAATAGTATTTAAATGATCATGCGCTGACAAATCCCAGCAGCTGACTTCATGCATATTTTTGGACTGTGTCAAAAGCAAGCAAAATTATTTGTCAGGGGAAGCAAGCATTATCTTTGACATGGATTAAGAGTGCAAATACCTTTTGTATGCCAGGCAATATGAAGCAATTGTGTTGATGATGTGACTGTGTACCCGAAACCTACAATGTTTCATGTGCAGTTTTAGGATGCACCACGGCAGATGGTTGTGGGGGGATCACCTTGGCTGGCCACCAGGTGCCCACCAAGACTCTGTCACTCCCCCTACTCAATAAGACACAGGGCAAAAAAAGGATGAAAAAGTCATGGGTCAGGATAAGGAAGGGAGATCACTTACCAGTTACTGTCATGGCCAAAATAGGTTCAACTTAGAAAAATTAATTTATTGCCGATTAATCAGAGGAGGTTAATGAGAAATAAAACCTTCCCCCCACCTCTCCCTTCCTCTCAGGCTCAACAGCACTCCTGATTCCTCCTGCTGTGCAGAGGGGCTGGGAATGAAGGTTACGGTCAGCTCATCACACTGTTGTCTCTGCTCCTCCCTCCTCCTCCTCCTCCTCACACTTTTCCCCTGCTCAAGTGTGGGGTCCCACCCATGGGATACAGTCCTTCACATCCAATGTAGGTCCTTCCCCTGCAGCTTTTCAAGAATTGTTCCAGTGTGGGTACTTTCCCTGGGGCCCAGTCTTTAGGAATGGGCTGCTCCAGCATGGGAGATCCACTGTGGGATCACAGGTGATGCCAGAAAACCTGCTCCTGAATGGGCTCCTCTCCAGAGCCCCACAGATTCTGTCAGAAGCCTGCTCCAGCATGGGTTCTCCATGGATTGCAGCTTTCTTTAGGGCACATCCACCTTTTCCAGCATGACGTCCTCCACGGGCTGCAGTGTGGATATTTGCACCAACATGGTCTCAGCTCCAGCAGCTGGAAAGCCTTCTCTCTTTCCTTCCTCACTGACCTTGGTGTCTGCAGAATTGTTGCTCTCACATTTTCTCATTCGGCTTTCCCAGCTGCTTTTGTGCAGCAGTTTTTTGCCCTTTCTTAAATATGTTACCACAGAGGTGATGCCTAAAGGTTTGGTGTGTATTTTGTAGATTTTTAGAGTTTTAGCAGTATGGGTTTTCTTGTTCACATATTAAGTGGTGTTAGAAGTTACTAAAGTGATTCTCTCACACATTCTCAGGCTCTCTGAAGGTCATGATGTTTTTCAGAGCCACCTGCAAGATAACTTGAAGTCAAAACAACAGAAGAGCCCATTAACCCTTGGAGGTGGTCCAGGGGGCACAGCCTAGGACCCCGATGGGTGGACCACCTAATTAGAAAAGATGATTGCTTATAGATATCTAATATGTTAATTGTTAGGAAGAGTATAAAAACTGTAACATTTCAGGGGGTGGGGTTTTTCGGGGATTTCCGGACGCAGAGATCCTTGTTGAAATAACAGCTAGCCCAGTGGAGACCCAAAGCCTCCGAACTCCCAATAAAGGTACTGTCCATCTTTCCCCATTAATGTTTTCTCAGAGTTCCCATCTTCCAGGACTTTAGGCATCAGAGGCACTACCACCATCACTGGCTGGCTCAGATTTGGACAGTAACAGGTCCAGCTTGGAGCCAGCTGGAACTGTCTCTGCCTGGCACAAAGGCAGCTTCTGATGTCTCCTCACAGAAGTCACCCTGCAGGTTCCCCACTACCAAAACCTTACCACGCAAACCCAATACATCAGTGCCCAGAGAAGGTTTAATTCACAGGGTGAACAGCCAGGCCTGCAAACAGATAAGACTTTTGCACTTAGTAAAAGCTCTGTGAACGTAACACAGCATACAGGTTCAGAAGTTTTTTGGGCAATCCAGTTCCATTTGGTAATCCTGTCCTATACAGCTTGGGGAAGACAAAAAAACAGCACAAAAAATAGATTTCAGAGGCAAAGTGTGACAATCAGTATTGCTTGGAAGGATAAAACATGCAGGGGAAGAAAGTCAATACTTTTTCCCCCAGACAAGGTTCTCATTTCAAATAATGGAGAAAAGATGAAACACTTAGCAGTAGTTACTTGCTTATCAAAGCTAATTTCTTTATTTAAAATTAATAGATATATTACATGGGATTCAGTTAGCAGTTAGTTAGCATATGTGCCTATGCTGTCTTTTTATAAAGATGCCAAAGACTTTGAGAAGGAGGTGGATGCAATACTGTCCCAAGGAAAGGTATCCAAATGCTGCCTGAGTTGTGTAATTGTTTTAAATTTTTAATTTCAGTTTAATGAAGCAAGTAAATTTTATCATCCTTTAATGCATACAGGAATATTTAATGCTTGAATTTTTTCACAGACCAAGACGAAACCAGTACAGATGATGTTTCTGAAAGATAATTTTTTAATACTGCATGAAGCAACCATGAAATTCACAATCATTGAGCTGCCATATGTGGAAAATGAACTCAGCATGTTCATCCTCCTACCAGAAGACATCAATGATAACACCACTGGTCTGGAGATGGTAAAGCTGACCTACTGTTGCACCACATACACCATGAAAGAGTACCAGAAACAGATTAAAAGAGTGAAGAAGAACAAGCTTCAGCACAATAGAATAGCTCTGATGTGTGCATATTTTGTTCCAGAAACTGTAACACCACGATTTCTGAGCTTAGGATTCAGGGCATCTGATAACACTGCAAACATAGCACATCTAAAACCTGTGCCCACACAACTGTCCTAGCCTATTTTGTATCCTCTTTACTATTGCCAGAATAGCAAAAGGAAAGCAAGGATCACATGTGAATTACCATGCCCTAGAGTTTTCTTCTCCTGAGGGCTGTATAATTTCATTTTTATGTCCTTTGCAGTCTGCATTTGCACCTGATTGTCATGAGGTTTTTCAAACTAAGTGCTGACTACCCTGATCCAGAAGGTGTGAACAGCAACTCATGACCACCACAGGATCAGGTTCAGACTATAAACAGATCAGGGAAAACATATTTTTATTTGTATCTCAGTTCCCACACATTCTGTTTATTTATCACAACTAAGAGAAAAGTTATCCCTATACACACACAGCAAGCACCTATTATTATGAGTCACACATTGCAAAAAAATCAATACTCTTCACGCCAGAGAAAAAATAATAAACTACTCTGAGGGTTTGGACCTACATCTCACCACCTGTAAGAAAATAAATACAAGTCACTTGGCACTTTGCAGGATCATGCCCTGTGAATATGGTGCATGTTCCATCTGTACTCGCTGCTGGTAGCTGGGTTTTGTTTTACATGTTCTTGATGAGCATTAAGACACTGGTCAGTGCATGTCTTGTCTCTGTCTTCCACATTTCAGCTGTTTTCTTCCCCAACTCATTGCAGGTGGAAAGAGAGCTGACCTACGAGAAACTGGCTGAATGGACAAAATCAGACAACATGATGAAAGCTGAAGTGGATCTGTACCTGCCCAAGTTGCAGCTGGAAGAGAATTATGACCTTAAATCCCCTTTGAGCAGCATGGGGATACGAAATGCTTTTGACCCGGTTCAGGCTGATTTCACAGGGATGTCAGCGAAGAAGAATCTTTCCATCTCAAAAGTCATTCACAAAGCTTTTGTGGAGGTCAATGAAGAAGGTACCGAGGCAGCAGCTGCCACAGGCGTCTTGGTGATGAGGTCAAGAGCACCAACAATGACTTTTAAAGCTGACCACCCTTTTCTGTTCTTCATCAGACACAACAAATCCCAGACCATCCTCTTTTTTGGCAGACTCTGCTCACCCTAGTCAGGGGCTCTGGCCCTCAGGGCAGGGGATGCTTGCTTGCCCAAGGCAAACACCAAACCTTGAACTGAGAAGGGGCAGGATTTGAGCCCCTTCTCCACCAGGGCACACCCTCCCTCCTGCCCCAAAAGGGTGAACTCCAGTGCTTTGTGTCCACAGAGCAATCCTGACCGTCCTTCGGATCACACCTAGCTCTGCCCTAACCACTGTTAGCTGTGGTGCTTCTACCCCTCCCCTCACAGCAGTGTGTATAAAGGTATTTTAGCAAAGTCTCCCCCCCACCCTCATGAGGGCCCCTGCTCCTTGTACTTACTCCCAGCCTGCAGCAATTGGGCCCAACTCGCTTTTTAGCCCTTAATCCTCGCAGTCCTTCAGGTCCTCGTGTGGCAGCAGGAGGCAAACACTCCCATCCCTCCCTTCCCCTTGCTTTCCTTACTCATCCCAGCTCTAAATCTTCATCACCTCCCAATCAGCCTCATGTCGCTCCACGCATTCCTGTTCATAAAATAAAACAACAACAAAATTACACTTCTAAACGGGCTATTTGCCTCACTCAGACCCTCAGGGCCTCAGAACCTCCTCGAGGGAGGGTTAAGCCTGTACTCTGTGGCTACAGCAACAGCTGCCTTTCGCTCAAAACAACAAATAAATAACAACAACGAACCCCTCACGGACTGGGGGTGTTTTCTGCCAGCTCTGCCGCGAGAGGGAGGCAGAGATGGGGAATCCTCGGCGGGCGGACCCGACCTGACCTGACCGGGCCTGGGCTCGACTATGAGGGAGGGGGCGGTGGCCGCCCTGTTGGGGGGGGGAGAGGGGGGG
>JAWWTY010000077.1:67305427-67344557 GCA_035222235.1 Margarornis squamiger | reverse complement strand
GCCTGTTGCAGGTGTTGCTGAGCATCCTGCCTAAATGGGGTTTTGGTTAATATGTGGACAAGGACTTCATCAGGAATGGGAATGAAAGGATGTTTTTGTAGGAGATGTCCTTATGGGGTGTTTGTGGGGTGAGAACCCTTGCTCATCACCACAGGACACCTGGGTCTATTCCCTGTCACCTGGTTCTAGTCCTTTAACGAGGAATGTATCTTAATTTTATGATGCCAATGGTAGAGCTGTAACAGTTTTCCTAGCATAGGAAAGTATTTTGTTCTTTCTGTTTCTAAAATAATAAAAGAACTGTATGCACCAATGGACTCTTTTTCTTTTTTCCAACCAGAAATTCTGCATTTTTAAAAATTAATTGTATGAAACAAAAAAATACCCAGTTGTTTCTCGATAGAATACTCCTTGCTTCTAGGCAGTTTGTTTGGTGTTCATTGTTAAACACGAGATTTTCCGGATTGTGAAACCTGGCGTGCTTTGTTGGGTTGCCGAGAAGTGAGGGCTGGCCTTGCCAGGATTGCCATCAGAGGGATCCCCAGGCAATCGTTTGTTCCTTGGCCAGACTGCAAAGCTGCCTCTTGTTGTTGCGCACAGCTTCAAATCGCGGCTGGGTGATCGTCATCCAAAGGAGCAAAGATCGCGTTAAGCCACGGGAAACCCACCGAGCAAAGATAACTGACCTAAAATGTGAGTTTAAATAGGGGCGCAGGGTGGAAGGATGGGCTGCCCAGGGTGTTTGTCCCAGGAGGCTAAAACCCCTCCATCCTGCCCGGCTCGCCCAGGAGAGGCTTGTTTGGGTAATGCCTGTCCCGGGAAACCCGTGCTTTCCCCGTCACACCTGCCCCGCCTCTCGCTCCGCCCCGGGGGGGTCCCCACGGGTGTCACCGCCGTGTCACCGCCGTGTCACCGCCGTGTCACCGCCGTGCAGCTCGGCTCCTTCCCATCCTTCGCATCCCCATCCCGCTCCGCTCCTTCCCATCCATCGCATCCCCATCCCGCTCCGCTGTCCCGCAAGGTAAGGCGGCTCCGCGGGGCTCCCTCCATCCCTGCCCCCGGAGCATCCTACGGGAAAGGGACCGTAACGGGGCAAAAAGGGGGAATTTTGCCTCCTCCCCTTCCCACCCAGGCTGCGAGGGGCTGGAAAACAGCTGGTTTGGGTGGAAAACTTGGCGGTGCGGAGGTCCAAGTAAGCGAAAGTGAAACTCGGGTTTGGGTTTGTGTGTTTTTAGGGGTGTTAGTGGGCGCTCTTCAGCGCAGGGCGCGGTAAGAACATTGCAAAGCTGCCGGCTGTTCACCCGTCTGTCGGAGAAAGCCGACAGTGATATTCTGCAATTGCTGTGGAAATACGCCAGTTTTGGTGTAAACTCCTCCACGCAGCTGGGTCTGGACAGAAGCAGCCCAAGCAAGCACAGAGCAGGCGGAGTCGGAGCTGGGCGAGCAGGGAGGTTGTACAGCATCCATCAGTGCTGCCAGTGGCCTTTGGGTGTCTTATTTTATTGTGCACGACACAGCCCGTGCACCTTTCACCCCGCTCCGAGGGCATCCCCCCGGGCATCTCCCCAAAATGAAGCGCTGCTCTGGCGGCGCAGCCCTGAGGCTCTGCGTGTTCTGCACTTCGCTGAGCGGTGCGTCCCCTGTGCCTCTCACAGCCCTCATCCCCCTGCCTTTGGGACTCGGGGGAAGTGTTTGCCCCTGGATGGGACGGGCAGGTAGATCTCTAGGTCTGGGCATTGCAGGCTGGGGATGGACGGCGGTGCTTTACACCTGCACCGGATCTAAGGCTGGGTTAACACCTTTCAGGGGCACGGGGGTTTTTGAGCCGTGAAAACGGGCGGGTTGCTGAAGCGTCTTCTGTAGCAGGATGTGGGTAGAAGAGGGGTGGGAAAGCTGTGGGAGTGAGAATCCCTGGGGTGTACTGGGTCGGTGGGGCTGAGGGACTTCAAACTGCAGTCCTACCAGCACCTGTGCTTCCAATTTCAGATCAGAAGGCAAGGATTTTTTATTTAAATAATGTCTTTAAAGTTAGTGTGATACAGAAGGTTGGAATATACAATTGACATGGAAACTACACCCCCCTCCCCCCGCATTTTCAATGTGACTGATTTTTTAATTTTTACTTTTTTTTAAAGAAAAATGTGTGCTGACAGTGATATTCTTGCTGTTTCTGTATGCAATCAGTTTAATCCAGCCTTTACTCAGTGAGTCACACAAGGTTAGGCAAAGTGTTTGAAGAGTGTTTCCCAAGGTCCTTATCAGCTGTTTTATTTTTCAGCTATAACCATGGAGAGCCTGCCTAATGCCAACAGCAGATTTGCACTCGATCTGTTCAGAAGGTTTAATGAGGCCAACCCAACAGGAAATGTTTTCTTCTCCCCTGTCAGTGTCTCTGCTGCTCTGGCCATGGTCCTTTTGGGGGCCAAAGGTAATACAGAGGCCCAGGTGCTGAAGGTTAGTAGAAAAAAATAAAAATTCGCTTGTATAGTATTTTATTTACATTAAAAATGGTTGTGTTTCAGAGGAGAGAAGGTGAAAAGAGGGTGTTATTTTTATGTGCTCAGGACAAGATTTCTGTCATGTACACTGAGCCTTCCTCAGACTCTTTTCTGCAGTTAGTTATCTTCTGCCTGTATTTTCTGTGGCCCTTGTTTGTCATTTAATTTCACTTGTTACTTCTTGAAGTAGGACACTAATTACATAAATCAGTCTCCTTTTAAATTGACCAGAAGTTCCAGCAGCAAGGCCTTATGAGAAATTTCATGAGAAATTTTGACAAGCTATTACTTTATAACAAAAGGTCAGCAATAGTATGCTCAGTATTTTGTAAAATACACAATAAAAGTGTAACAATTATGATGGTACATGGTGATGCTACCTAAGTATCAACATCTTAGTAACAGCTGGGCAATCAGATACCTCATAGGTGCTAAGCTAAGCCTGCATGGTTATCCTTACCATAGCATTGGGTTAGGTAGGATAGTTTTAAAAAAATCCCTATATAGTGAAAAATACTGTAAATAGGAGTGTGCCAATTTCCCCTGAAACCTCCATTACGGAAGGGACTCCCTCACTGTTGTTTTTTGCCCCTTTATTAGACTAGCGCTGGTAAAAGGGCGTGTGAGACTTCTCATTGCATTCATCATCATGCAGTTGCCTATGAATAATTTCACCTTTGTATTCTGGACTTCAGGAGGAACTGTTTTATGCTGTTGAGTGTTGCTGTGCTTACTCAACAAGACAATAAAATTACTTTCAAACAGAGTTTGAACGTATTTCATGTAATCAGACTGACAGCCCCACCTAGGATCAACCTACTGACTGCAAAAATCATGCAAAAGGAACTTGGGGGAAAATAAATGTGTTTCAACACAGTCA
Organism: Margarornis squamiger; assembly: GCA_035222235.1. NCBI lineage: Eukaryota > Metazoa > Chordata > Aves > Passeriformes > Furnariidae > Margarornis > Margarornis squamiger. Next base: position 67,341,179 of record JAWWTY010000077.1, on the reverse strand, counting down.
GCCCTCAATAGGGTGTGTTCCTGTACCATAGTACTTCACTTATGAACACAGTGGTAATTAAGGAGGCAATAATTAGTAACTGTCAAGGGCTATTTGCAAGTATAGAGCAATTTGTTTCCGTGATCATAATTCTATTGTAAGTTGCCTCTGTGATGTTTTCGCTCAGCCATTCATCTGTGCAGCACATCTTGCACTAAGGTGGGCAGCAAAGCCTGGCCAAAAACCCAGTGAGAGAAAGTAAAGGCTTTCCTTTGAATCCAATGACTGCTTCATAGCAGCCTTCCTTACTGGGAAATGTGTGGTTTAAGTTGGAATGGCAATGTCCCTGCTTTGGTCTAGCCTTCCCTGTCCATGAGATCTGGCAGCTTCTGCTGTTGTATCTGTAAGCCTTGGCCAGACAGCTTGACTCTGGTAAAGGAGGCACTGGCAAAGAGAAATTTGAGTAATGCATTTTATTTTTAATTTATTTTATTTTATTCTATTTATTTTATTATTCAATTATATTTTCATAATATTATAAAAGATTATTGCTCTAAGTTTTCTTAAGACCTCACCTGTGCTAGCGGGGATTGTATGTTCTGAAAAGCAAAGCCCTGGGTTCCCTTGGGCCAAAGGGGCAACCAGTAAAGCAAAAGTGTCTCCACGGCATCATTTCTTTTGTCAATTCCCCACCTGGGAATGAGTTCTTGGGCCCAGTGGTCCACAGATCAGACATCATGAGGACATCAGGCATGGGCAGCGTAGCACCAAGGAACAGTTTGATTCATTCTTTGAGGTTTACAGAGGTCTCTAAGCATCTTCCAGCCTCTTCTTTTCTCTTTCTTCAACCTGCCTACCTGCTGGATCAGGCCTACCCTACAGATACACCATGTGTTCTTTTAAGACAGTATTAATGACAGGTAGTTCATTTCTTTTGTTTCAGACGCTTCATTTTGACAAAGTTGAAGACATTCATTCCAGATTTCAGACTCTCACAATGGATATAAACAGAAGCAATGCTCCCTATCTCTTACGGCTTGCCAGTCGGCTTTTTGGGGAGAAGTCCTACAGCTTTCTGCCGGTATGCTGGTGCATTTCATGATGGTGTGTAGTGGAACCTGGTGGAAAAATGCAACTCTTTGAGTATTTGTGAAGTACAACCATTTCCAGGCGTGTTTCTAAATGTCACTGGGCAGCTGACAAAAGTATTGCATACTTGCATGTGCATTTTCATTGCTGTAGGCAGCTGTGCATCTCACCTAAAGGATGTTACACAGCAAACCCTTTTCATTGCATGTTCACTTCTGCTGCTCTTGGGCTCAAGAGAAAAATCACTTGTGTGGGTTTTTAGTTTACAGTAGCTATTGTAACATCCCACTCTGTTGCAAGCAGCTTTTTAGGACACAGCCAGTTATGTTTCTGTTGCAATCAGCTTTTTAGGATTTTCATTGGTCTAGTACCACATTACTTAAATATTTAAGTAATACACTATTTTTATGGGAGGGGATGCCAAGTATGTCTCAACAACATGTGTCTTTCACTAGGGAGTTATAACTTTGTGTGCAGCTGGGTCTTTATCCTTGTTCAGCTTTTCCAGAGAGTTTTGTTTTATCCTAGCTGTGCTTGAGGCTGTTTCAGGAGAATGACAGGCAACTATTGCAACACCTGCAGTAAGAACCCCATCAGCTGTAGATGTGGCTGGTGTCCAGTGGGCCTTACTCTGAGAGTGGAAAAACACCTGCCAACCTCAGAAACCCCCCAGGCAATGCACTGTTAGAGCCCCACCTCAGAGCAGGTGGCAATTTGTTTGAGTACACCTTATCTACCTGATAATTAGATGTTTTCTTATCTGCGTGCAGTGAAATATATTCTTATCAATCCAAAATCTAGGATTTCCTGACTAATACACGGAAATTATATGGAGCTGATTTGGCTACAGTTGACTTCCTTCAGGCTTGTGATGAAGCCAGGAAAGAAATTAACCAGTGGGTTGAGGAGAAAACTGAAGGTAAACTACTTTGGTTAATAAAGTAACTTGCCAATGCTTCCTCCTTTGGGAGCAGGAATAGGCTTTTTTTCTCTGCTGTCTTTAGAACAGTTCAATTCTGCTCTGAGATGTTGGTTTGATGTATTGACAAAACCAGAAATGACACGATCAAGACATTTAAGCAGTTCCATAAGTCCTGAGAGTTTTCAATTTTTTTTGTATTCAGGCTGTAAGTGCAGGAGAGATGCCTAAACAGAGAGTTCTACTCATGAGTTGGAGAATTTTTTTAGATAGTCTTGGTTCATATTGTGTAAATAGTTCTAAATTCAGTAATCCTTAATGTGGGTGTTTTCTAGTTCTTGTATGATGAATCAAATATGAGTTTAAGTAAAAAATACTACATTTTCATCAAATTATTTGTCAAAAATCTTTTTCAAGAGTTAAAAAGCATGGTGGAGAGACAGGTACTGAAATACATGTTATTACAGAATGGGCTAGAGTTTTATATTTGTAGTATTCCTATGGCATCAGTTTCTTCATATGTTTTATATGCCATCGGCTTAATACAAGATTTTGTTGTGACATTTTTTTCCTGCTGCCTCTGAAGGTAAAATCCCTGATCTGCTGTCTGAAAGCTCAGTTGATAGCTCGACCAGGCTTGTACTGGTGAATGCTATTTATTTCAAAGGGAGCTGGGCAGAGAAGTTTCAAGAAGCTACCACCACTGACATGCCATTTCGGTCAAGTAAGGTAATACAGATAGATCTTGGTAGTGTCTATCTAATGGAAATGTCAAATCATATAGGTGCTAAAGTGAAGCTTTGCTCACAGATAAGATAATTAAGAGATACAAAGTCTTTAAAGGATGTTTTCAGTTCACCCAAATGAACTTTTTATGGATTTTAGTGTTTTTCTGTATTCAGCAAGCTATTTCTTGTCTCACTTGCTGGAATAGTGTAAGAGACAATTCCCACCTATAGATTAGGACCCAACAGAGGTTTTGTCATCTAGCAGTTCAGCAGCTGTGAACTGTGCCTGTTTGTGATGCTAGGTAAGCAGTACTAAAATGATAGCAATTTTGATTAAGCCCCATTTTCTTATTCTGTATTCTGCTTATGTTAACAGCTTTATAAGATACTGTATACAGTCACATATGCTGAACAGAGTTGATCAGTGTTGACTTAACATGGTCATTTTTGTGTCTACTGTGATATAAAGGTACAGCAGCTCACAAAAACTGATTCAGGTCCTGCAAGGACTGTGCTGTAGAAGCCAAAGGAGAAGCAAATATAATACAAACTCATTCTACTTTCAGAGGAAACTTATTAAACAGGCAGGCAGGAGTCTGACAAAAGCAGTTTTATAATCACCTGATAGAATGGAGGAAAAGTTTATGCAAAAATGCAGTTTCAACTTACTTGTTTCCTATCAGTTCTTTAAATGAGTATTTCCTTAACTGTTATTTTTGTTACCTTTTTCCTATCCAGAATGAAAGAAAGACAGTGAAAATGATGTATCAGAAGAACAAATTTAATTTTGGGTACATCCCTGAAGAGAAGATCCGTGTTTTAGAGCTGCCTTACAAAGGAAGAGAACTTAGCATGATCATCCTGTTACCTGATGACATTGAAGATGACTCCACTGGACTGCAGAAGGTGACCCATCTAAGCTAATGCAGTTGTTCAATGTTCTTAAGTTCAATCATTCAAAATTAAAGCCTTGATGAACCCATGTTCTCAGAGCCTCGTATCTATCAAGTGTAGTTTTAGACAACTCTATTAGCACAGGAGTGAAAAATATGTGCATGTGCTGGATCAGGAAGAGGAGCAGTGCTCTGATTTTGTAGCTTGTGTTCATGTGTCCTCTGGCTTGCTGAACTGAACCATGATGGAGACTGAAAACAGAGCTAGCTGTGAGAATTAACTTGCCTACAACATTTGTTTTTAGCGACACAACTTGTCTTTCATTACCTTTGAAAGTCCTTGTTTTCTCAGCCATGAAGGAGCGAGACTGTTTTCCATTAAATGACCAGGAACACACCAGCTTCTGCGAGCTCTCTGATTATGATTTTTGTCGCTTATTTTTAATTGGGTAATTCCATTTAGTTAGATTAAACAGTAACAATGACTGGGTTGCTGTTGGGTTATGTTTTTCCCTTCTCTGCATTGCAGCAGGAAGCAAATGCCTGCATTACTTTGGAAAGTTAAAAGCTGCACTGAGTCTATTTAATTTTAATAGTATTTGTATGATCTCTGTGTAGCTATCAAATATACAGGTGTGGTCATTTTTGTATAGTTGCTTTGCCATTGTATAGTGTTCTATAATAAAGCCTTGTAAATGCTACTGAAAATGAAATAATACACTGGTGATATGTAATGATCTCTGTCTTTTTATTTCTAGCTGGAAAAGCAGCTTACCTTAGAGAAGCTCCAGGAATGGACAGGTCCGGATCGTCTGTATTCCACCGACGTTAACGTGCGTTTGCCAAAGTTTAAGCTGGAAGAAAGCTATGACCTTAAGTCAGATTTAGCTGCCATGGGCTTGTTGGATGTATTTGACAGTGGCAAGGCTGACTTGTCGGGAATGTCAGGGGCACGTGACCTCTTTCTCTCTCAAGTTGTCCACAAGGCTTTTGTGGAAGTGAATGAGGAAGGCACAGAGGCGGCAGCTGCCACTGCTGGCATTGCGATGCTCTGCATGGTTATTGAAGAGGATTTCAATGCTGACCATCCTTTCCTTTTCTTTATTCGCCACAACCCAACCCAAACCATACTTTTCTTTGGCAGATATGCTTCTCCATAAAAGAGAACTTAGCATTTGCAGAGCAGTTCCTGCTGTTGTTAATGAAAACTCTGCTCCTGAATGAGTTGGATTTTGATGTAGGAAGTTACTGCTCCTGTCTTGAGTTCCTCATAACTTTGACCGAGATTCTGCCTTTCCCATTAAAATAATCCCAGAGAAATGGAAGACTGTAATTTATATTTCTTTCTTGAGATTGATATAATCTTTAATGAAATGAGGAAAATCTTGACTGCAGGCAGAAGAAGCCTTTTGAAATTGGAGTAGAAATACTCTTGGGAGAATGAGTATCTCTTAAAGTGCAGGAAAACCCTTTGTGCATCCTCACATGGGTTTTCCTGTGTCAGCAGCTCACTGTTGTATTAACCAGTCACTCCTTAATAATCCAGTCACTCCTTATGCACATATACTAGGATGTTCTTGCAAAGTTGTTCCTCCCCTGAAGTCTTGCTTTATGAAAATACTGTAATAAAATACTTTTAGGCACCAAAAGGCATGTCCTGAACAGCTGCGTTTACCCAGTTCTGTCATGAAATAGAAGGTCAGGTAACATTTGTTTATAGTCATCTATTAATAGAAAAAGGATTAAGCTATTTAAACAAAAGTAACCCCTTCCAGTCGTTAGTCAGAAAGCTTTTGAATGAGAAGAAATGAGTAACAACTCCAGGTGACATGTTTAAAGGGGATTATTAAAATTTACAGTATGGTGCCATTTTAGTTATTGAAAATGTGTCAGGGATTAGAGGCTTTAGGTGCCTTTTAGCAAATTCAGAAGCTGTCAATATGACATTGGATTCTGACCAGAACTTGTGTCCTCCTCAGAAGAGACTTCACTTCCCTGAGAATGGCTGGGTAGAATCTGCAAGAAATATCTGATATGTATCTGTATATACAAGGATTCTGCATTTACTGAGTTGACTTCCACTACCTCTTTATGCACAAGCCTCTTGTACTGTACCACAGCCTTATGCCTGTGAGCCAATATAATTACATACTGTGTTTATGTCTGGAGTTTATTTGCTTGTATCGTGTTTATCTTGGGTACTGTAACATTTACCTATACAACCTCAGCTCTGAGCGGGCCACAATAATTTCTGTACTTCAAATGGTATATTAATTTTTTCTTCAAGCAACAAATAAAAGTCTTTTTCTTGAACTTGTGTTCGAAGTGGTAACTTCTGCCTGCAATTTAGTATTTCAGAGTACAAAACTGTCTACCTGAAGGCTAGCTCCAGAGAAACCACTAGTGCAGCAGGTATAATTAGCTGTGTGAAGTCCTTATCCTATTCAGACTACGTGAAAACACTGAAAAACAAGTTACTCAATAGAAGAGGGGATTGCATGAGCCATCTCTTCCTCTCTAAGTGTAACTTTACCTGCTTGCCCCCATGGGGACCAGGTTGAGAGTCACCATGTGTATGAGATGGCACAAGCCCTTGGTCTGCATGGGAGTGAACGTGTGTGTGCAATACCCGGATTGCAAAGGCCTTGGTAGGTTTGTAAAGGAAAGAGTGCATTGCAGGGTGCAGTTGTGAATGTAACCCTTCCTGAGCTGAACGCTTTGAAAACCCAGTGCTTTGAAAATAAAACTTCTGCTGCCCAAGGAAGGCTCAAAAACTTAATTGTAATTTCATCTTTATCTTTATTTGCTTAAGTTCAATCAATGCATGCAAGATATATGATGCCTGCAGGCTTTCAGGGCAGCAATGACCAGATCTGAAGATAAAATCATGCATAATTGTACAAAGCAGCATAGTTTTATGAGGAGACAGATGTCTGTGTTGGTTTGGTCTCATTATTCAGTAACTGAACTATTACATTGAGATAAATTTGCCTTTCTACAGAGTGAATGCACAAAATAAAAGCTCAGCAATAAAAATCTCAATAGAATCAGCTTCACATTCAAATGTTTAAAAAAACCCCAGGCAATATTCCCCTCCCATAGTTCATGTCCCACAATAAGATGGTTGTGCTTTTCCTTAACACTCCTCCTTTTTTATTCCTATGCTCCTGTCAGAACAGGTGACTGACAAGGGCTGACTCCTACAGAGAAAACTGGCATGCCAATTTTATTCACATTTCTAAAAAATAACATGCTGCTTCAACTAGCTCTGGAGAAGGATTATGTTTCTATAACTACTGAACGAACGCAGGTCTCACTGAATTAAAAGCATGCTAATTTTTGGTATGAGACGATTTAACTGAGGAAAAAGGTGGAAAATGTAACTGTAAGGAGTTAAAGAGACAACCTACAAGATGAGTGACTGCCACATCAGAAATCTCAATATCAAACCAGGAACTTAGCCTTAGTCTTAGCTAAGGAGCAGTCATAAACCCACACCCACAGCATAAAAAGAATACTTTACACATATGAAATACTTGGTTTATATTAACCCAGGAAACTGCAACATTTAAAACTCAGGCTGACTGTGATTAAATTTCCTAGGAGGGACCAATAAATACTTGAACATGAACTCCCCTGTCCAAAACCAATTTACAACAGGCTGCTGTTTTGAGAAGACAACATGGGAGTTTCTTCGAGTGGAACAGATTACAGCAGATGGAGTTCATTTCTCCATTTTGGCCTTTCCTAAGCAGATCAGGCTTTATAGCAATCCAAAACTCTGAGCAATATTTGCTCACTAGGCTGTGATGAGTAAGCCAGGCTTTGTACTACTGCTCACACAGACTTCTCAGGAAAGCCCTTTGATTTTGGTAATTTACAAAGAAAAGCCACCACCCACCTCCACCATTCGGCTGCCTTTTGTGATTCATACAGTTTAGGTTGCTCACCCTAGAAAGTAAATACCATAGTGTGGATAAGGAGGAGAGTTATCTCTGCGTTTTACATCATCTTATACTTGAGATAAATCTACACAGATGAATTAAGACTTTCACTGTTAAATGAGCAAAATCCTGGTAAAGTACATAGACCTGATTAAGTCTTGGAGATGGATGTTTTTCTTCATTTTTTTTTTCCTTATGGTTCATTAGACCAGTGCACTTCACTTGAACCTATTGAGATAAAAAAGGTGCAATTAAAATCAGAGCCTGGCTTTGGTTCATTTTTTTAAATTGCAATGAACCTCTAGTTCTGTCACGTCATCTTCTGGTACCATTTGAATGCATATTCTTATCCATATTCATTATGTGGCTTATGCAATCCCTGACTACTTAATAAAAGACAAAAACCACAGACAAAATCCTGGAGAGTGAATGGAGCCTGTCTGGAAACATGCAGTGGCTGCTGGAAACTCAGCTGAATTCATGTCAGCCAGAAAATGTCATATCTTTAGGATAAACAGAACTTCAAACAACCGGCTTGTATAAACACTTTAAAGTAATTTCGTGGAAAATGATAAGACAGTCATTTTGTCCAAGAACATTTCTCTCAACACAAGAGAAAACACTCAGAGAAAACAGAAAAAAATGCAGTCCAGAGATTGACTGAGGGTTTAAACTCTTTGTGCATGGAAAACAGGACAAGGAGACTAAAATACAAGTAATGTTTTTGCATAAATATTTAGTATAAAAGTCTGGACAACACCTTACCAGCTGTATCATCTAACTTTTTATCTGCGAGAGTCAGACAGGCTGAACAATGGAAACAATATTCATTAGACAGTTTTCTAAAAATGGGACTCATTGGGGGAATTATTTAATTGATATTTCTGGACTGTTGTATCCTTGACATCGGCTTATTACTGCTGGGAGAAACAACTTACATCAGTACAAGTTGTTTCTCATGGGTACTGAATTTCCCAACCCAGGCTACCTTTCTCATGGCCTGTATTATTTTTTAGTGGGACAACTTAGATGAGAGAAAAAACCATCGTGGTATGGTGGATTTTGATGGTGCTCCTTACAGTGGAAGCAAGTTACCTGATGGGATGCAAATCTCATCCCAGATTTTCTAGTGACACTGCAATATTTGGTATTTCTTTAAGGCTCTACAGTCTGAAGATAAATAAATACACCACTGGACCACCATTCTTAACCACGCCTGCCCTTCAGTGAGCTTCAAAAGGTAAGCCCTAAGTACTCAAAAGCCAGAAGACAATGAAATGTGCTTTGTGATTTCTTAATTTCATTCTTCCATGTTGTGCTTGTGAAGCAGTTTCACAAGAAGATTGGCTTCTGCTTGTTGAAAAGCAGCATTGCCAATCCTATGTGGACACTGCACACCTCATCCTGAGAGGAAACACATGGTTTCACCTTGGGTCTGTTTTGAAGGAATGGGAAATGGCACGGGGTCAAATGTCCATTTGTGAGCGTATCTGATCCTGATGGACTTTTTTAAAGGAGCATGAAGTTCTCCAAACAGTGGAGATGCCCCTTTTTAGAGGGAACATAAAGGAGATGCACATCAGCAGCAGGGAGAGAGCAGGAAGCAGCCACTCCGTTTCCAGTATAGCATATTGTTAATCACCACAGGGAGGAAGGGAAAAGGTACATAATATTTTTATTGGAAAGTGGCCGTGAGGGACCATGGCTTTGAAACTTTAATTTGTTGCCAACATTCTGTAGCCCATTAGATGGCACTGTCTGGCAGATGTGACCTGAGGGGCGCGACCTTTTTGCCTTCACTGGAGGCTGAGGAATGCAGAACCCTCTGAGCCTTTTGGCACCCTGTGCTGCCCTCTGAAGGCAAGCACACGATGCTTAGATTTACTCCAGCACTGGAAGAGAACGCACCTTGCCTTATTCCTCTATATGCATTTCAGAGGACCAGCAGGATAAAAATACCTCTCTAATTAATTACCTCATTAATTTAAGCAACAAGAAAGTTCTAACCAAACAACAACAACAACAAAGTGAATTGTGTTAAAATGAAAAACATGCAAATTCACATAAATGAAGTTTGTCAAAAGACTTGTCTTTTGAAAGAAATTTTGCTCAAAGCATTCAAAAACTGTACTTATTTAAGAAAGGAGAACATAGAAATGTTTAAAGAATCTGATTCAAACCCTCTAACACTACACAGTCCTGCAGTAGATTTAATTTCTGAATCATTTCAGTTACATCATGACCTTTGGCTTAAATCCTACATTTTTGTCACGCAGAACTTTGTATGAAGGGAGTCTCACAAAAAAAAATAAATAATCTCCAATACAAATCACAAAGTTTTGCAGGTTGTATGTTGAATAAATAAATAAATAATCTCCAATACAAATCACAAAGTTTTGCAGGTTGTATGTTGAAAACTTTTGATCAAGACCAAGGGCCAGCAATCTGTTTTGAAACATAAGAGCACTAAGCTGAATAAAGTTGGCTTCTGGACTTGGCACTGCATCCTCAGCCCACAGACCTCCTGGTTTGTTGAAGCTGCTCTGAATGAACTCCAGATGTGTGGCTGTGGCAACCCCTCTGATCTGAGCCCCACACAGCACCAAATACCTCTGCTGTCAAGAAACACCCACCTGCAGTTTGTGTCTTCCAGGCTTGTCCTGACCTGAAGGTGGCTGGGTCGTATCACAGCTGGAGAGAGGTGCAAAGAGCTCAGTATGGGTCCAAGGCAAACCAGCTTTCCTTTGTCAAAGAATGAAACACTTATTTACAAACTGAACTGGGTAGATAAATACAAGTTTTTAAAAACTGTTAAACGCAAAACTGCAAATGTGAAATGAAGCACCAGCCATTGTTCAGCAAATGTACCACAGCATAAAAAGCCAAATGATTCAGTAATATTTAAAAAAAATAAAAATCTGTGGTGTATAGTCTTTCTGGAGAAGAGTTAGTAACCTCCTGAGAACTCTCAAGGGAGTCACCTTTTAGCAGGTACTTGGTATTCATAGTTGAACAGCAAAAGATGAGAAGCTATACCTAAAACAATGTAAATTTTGACCTCACCACATTTCCTGAACGAAGCAGGATCAGGACAAGAATCCTAGAAGTCCACCAGTAATCAGCACAAAGGTATGTGGGGCATGTAGCAAGCAAGCCCTGAGTAGTTACCAAGCAAATCCAGCTGCAGCTACACAGCTCTAAAATGCTGGTAATTTTTAGCCAAGACATTCATCCTCATCACTGGGGACCAGTTAACTCCACAGCACTTTGACAAGTGTGGACAGTTGACCCAGTGGCTTCTTGGCATTTCAGTAATCAAAATCATCTTTGCCAATTATCTGCTGCAATTCTAACCACCCACCCAGCTGCAAGTTGGAACAGTCATAGGTGGTTTTAGCCATTGCCGGCTTTTCAGCACACTGGGCCACTGCACACCAAAGGAGGACTGAGGAAAAGGAGAACAACCAGCACTTAAATGACAAAATGTGGTTGACACCAGAGACACTGCCACTTACTGAAATGTTCAGTCAGCAGCAATCCTGGATGCTGTTATGTTTTCAGTAGGAGGGCAGACTCTGTATTGTAACAGCACTAAGTCATGTCTGTCAGCTTTCCAGTTCAAAGCTAATGCAATTCTTGATGCAAAATGGGAAATAGACAAGTGTGTATCACTACCAGGAATCTCCTTTCAAAAATCACTTCCCAAAATGTCACCACACAATTAAAATTATAAGATATAAAACTTCAAAAACTGGCATAATTTGGCTTTTTTATGACTATTCTACTTACAAAATGAATTAAACTTGCCCTGGAAAGTAGGGATAATAAAATAAAAGGGCTATCAAACTTTCAAAACCACACTGCTGTCACAAGAGTATTTAAACAAACACATAAATGCTATTTTTAACAGCTTTATTGGTTTAATAACTGTTATACAAAATTTGTCTCTTGAATATTCTAAGAACAAGAATTACTCTGTGATTACATTTTGTTTACAGTATTTTAGCAGACGGGGTACAATTTACTTTTTTTCTGGAAAATAAACATTCTCAAAATCTGCAATAGATACTGATTTTAAAAAAATCCCAGAGTGACAGCCCCATAAGGTTAAAGCTTATGTTTGCATTTCTACATCGCCTAACTGCAAGTCTTTACAAAATATCTTCAGAATACCAGCAGTAAAATCAGAAGGATAAAAAAGTATCTGAAAGGCTCAGTGGCTTAACCCTTTCAGCCACAGTAACAGACAGCTCACACACTGAGGGGAATTTCCCTCCCAGTAGAAATGCATGACTCATAAAATCAAAACCCATTCCGAGCACGACCATCATGTTTTTCGTTCCTTGAAGAAGTCTGTTCCTTTCAACTCTTCTGGTAGATAGTCCTGCTCCACAGGTTCCTTGTACATGGGGTTGTATTTATAGCCTTTGCCATAGCCCAGGTTCTTCATGAGCCTCGTTGGGGCATTTCTCAGGTGCAGTGGGACGGGTGGCAAAGGTCCCCTGTGCATCCTCAGGCATTCTTTGACATTGCCATACGCCTTGTATACCTCTATAGACTTTGGTGCTCTGGCAAAGTACACTACACACTGTGCTAGAATCACCTGGAAACAGGGCAAGGAAAATGTTAAATGACTTTTTTTTGGGAAAAGGTCTGCTATTCAGGGTGTTTGTATAGCATGGAAGGCATTATGTTTTTAAACTGACCTCTGCCTGCTACTATAATATGCATGCTCTTATTTAATAACACCACAGCTTCCTGGTTCTCACCACTAGAAAATAATAGCTACTTTGGAATACATTATTTAATTTACAAGAGAGAGAAAAAAAGTGGACAGTGAAAAATTATGTAAGTTCACATATTTTGACAATAAATGCACAGTGAAATAAACTGTATTCTATTTTAAACTACCACATCTATTTTAACAGCTACAATGTTCTCTTGTCAAAGAAGGGGCATGCTGAATTAACAAGTAACTAAGTTTGCCTTGTCATTGCAATCTGTTTCTTTTCATAGTTACAGACAGGTTTTGCAGTTTGCAGTACTTTCAAATCAGTGAATTAATGAAGCATTTACCTCACATTCTGGCATTCCAATAAAGTGACAGCCTTGATAAGCAGCAACTGCTTGTGTTAAAGCCAGAGGATCTGCCAGTCCTACGAAAAGGGACCAGATAAAAGCAGGCTAAAGTACATTTACTTTAGTTAATATCTCTTTTTTAATTTTCCCTCTCCCATAAGATACTCATGCACATTTCAAAGTTACTTTCTCAGATGATGGAATTTGTGGTACAAAATCATATCAGACACAAGATATACTTCCTCCATCCACAAGCCTTCCTTCTTCTGTCCCCCCTCCCTCCTCCCCAAAAAAAAGGTCTAAGTCATGGGTAAGATTTACAGATTGAATCTGCTGCCACTTAGTGGCAGCCTGAGCAGTAGCTGACCAGGTATGATTCTCTTGCCATTTGGAATTGATAAAGAAATGGGAAAATATTGCTTGCTATATGGACATAGCTTCCCCAGATCTCTTAACTCTTCACCCATCACATATGTGCTAAAAGCATTGCTGCATCTGCTACTTTGGGTAAGTCAAGGAAGGTGCCTTACAGCTAGGGAGCCAGCTATCAGATCTGAGGTTTGCAAGTCAGGGTAGGCATTCACCTGCCAGACTCATTAAAAAAATCAGACATCCCTCAAATACACTCTCTATGGCAAGGTGATCTACAACCACTGGAGTTTAAAAGAATCTGTATTAATACACTGCCAAACCTGACCTCAAAAACATTTGTTTCTCCTGCAGCAGGAAATCATCACAATGACACCACATGCAGATATCTGCCAGCACATACAAAGTTTTTGCTGCATGTGGGGCATTTCAGTATTTTGTACCTATTTTCTACATAGCAGTTTTGGGGTTGTTTTTTTCCCCTCAAAAGCCAATTTTTAGAAACCAGAAGCCTGGCAGGTCTTCATTCAACATAATATTCCAACATGAAATATTGCAAATACTGACCTATATCTTCACTTGCAAACCTCACCAGCCTCCTTGCCACATAAAGTGGATCCTCACCACCTTCAAGCATTCGAGCAAGCCAGTAAAGGGAAGCGTTTTCATCTGAGCCTCTCATAGACTTGTGCAGGGCAGAGATGCAATTGTAATGCTCTTCTCCTGTTCAGAATGGGGGAGAAGCAATAAACAAAGCTGTTAGGAGGAAATGACCTGAAATGCATTTAAGGGAACAGAATGTATTTTCCTAGATCAGTAAACATAATGTGCTTTTTTGAGTTCTTTTTAAGTATATTCAGTTCGTCTTTATTAATGTTTTCAATGCCTTCATGGTTTGCCACATGAATCATTCCACTAACTATATAAGCAAAACAGAGCAACTGCACATGAAAAGAAGGGGTTTGGTTTTTTTAAACATTGCAAGGCAAACAATTTGGGTTTTGTACCCTAATGATCTTTCCTTCAAAAGAAAAAATAGCAAAACCAGATATTTTAATCAGTTAGGAAGAAGACTCTATATAAATAGCTCCTAATTGCCAAAGAGTAAATTATGAGCACATATAAATGACAAAACTTGAAAATAAAGTGTTCAGTAAATGAGACATGAGTTTGATATATTATATAGGGGGGAGGTAAAAAGGAAATGTTGTTGTGGGTATACAATGATGGAACATTACACGATTTGAAGAAAAAGGAATTGCAGTGCACAACCCTGGCAAACCCCTAAGAAATCTTGAGTTCAGTTGTGGGCACCTGCACGGCTGGAAGGATCCTGAAAACTGAAAGCAGATGAAGGAAAAAAACCTCACTAAACAATACCTGAAATGCCAGTCTATTAAATAAAAACTGGGAAGAGTGAATGAATTACAGGGAATTTTTTTTTTAAGATTAAAGTTTAATATATGATTAGATATGGACTCCAAGGGGAAACAAAGCTATTCCACAGATCTTCTGGGCTACACTTTAAAAATAGAGGTTCAATATTACAAACCTGTAATAAGAGCCTTCCTGCTTACAATTTTTCTCACATTTCTTTTAATCAAACTTGCAAGAGTATTTTGCTACCACATTGTTGTTAAACTTTCCATGTAATCTGCCCTTCTTATTTTTTTAAGTGCCTGCCATTCCTTGGCTCACAGTTAAGTATGTATTATAAAGGCAACTGGCTGCATGCACAGCCATCTGTTAATATTTCTCTTCTTCCTAAGGCTAAAAGGATTTACAGCCTGAGTGCCACATCAGAACATGCCACTGTCACTTGTAGGCCCTGCAAAATAAAAGGCTGTGTATGCATGAGCGTGAAACCCAAAATGCCCACAGTGCTGCAGCTGCTTCTTTCCTGGCCAGCAAGACCTCAACCTCCCAGGTCAGAAACTGTGTCCATCTCCCTCCATCTCTGTTCGTGCTGGAGTGTGGTTCTGGGGGGAATTCAGCACACTGCTGGTGAATACAGACCATCAGACAGCTATTTCTGCTGGGGCTCCACACAAAGAGCACTGTGGTATGCAGCCTTTACTCCTGCCAACACAAACTGCATGGCCGTGCTCCATCCATCATAACACTTGAGTTAGGAGCAACAAACCCAAGCAGCTGAACTTGCACCGTCCTCTTGCAAGAGACGCCTCTTGGTCTCTTAAAAGTAAGGAAGATGGTCTTTAAGTATCTCCAGAGGTTGCACTCACCCAGATTTTTCTGCTGGAGGGCTTTTATATGCCGTTTGGGCTACCAGACAGGCAGAAGGAATCCAGAGGATAGGCTGGGACTAGATATATATACCTCCAGGGGGCTGCAGATTCCACAGGCTGAGAAAGGCAACAGTTTTCTCCCTTTATCTCCATCCTCACAAAGTTATTGTTGGTGACTGAGCCACCAACACAATGACAATATTTATTCACAAAGACCTGGACTTCTTCAAGAAAACTGCATTAAATGCAGTTTCAATTAAACACAAAATACAGTGACATGCTTTGGACAGAAGCCTTACATTTCTGTTTAAAAAATACAGTTTAGAGATACCCTATTTCAGACACCAAAAGCAGTTTGAAAAAAAGAAAATAGAACTTATAGTAGACCTTTATTTATTAGCTCTCTCTCAGGCTGGTTAGCCAACATATAGATTTTGTCCTTATCAATTCACTTGAGAGACAGACACATAGCAGCTTATCTATCACTGCTGTTCTGCATCCCAGATGGCTCTCAAAATCGGAACTATAAAGAGTTTTTGGAATTGAAGTGCATTTGCTCTGTACAGTTCCCACAAAGGCAAATACCATTCTGAAACAAGATATTACATGAGAGATTTTGTGGAGGAGAGGCTTTTCTAGTGTCTAATGTAAACAGATGCATAAATTTTGTTGATATATGGCCATAAATTGCTTTACGTGCTCATGAGGAGTTTTCAGGTTAATGTAAGATGCTGATTTATCTATTGGTAGAAGACAGGGAAAAAGTCTCATTCACTGAATATAATTAATATTTGGAGTTCTTAAGCCACCCCTTTTTATTAAAGTAGTGGGCAAAAGTAAAATCACAGTCCCCATCTCACAGTATTTTCTATCTTAGCCAAAGCTAAACATCAACTGCTCATTGAAAAAGGACAGAAGAAAGCCTTGAAAGTAAGACTAGAGCAACAGCACGGATAAACAGACTTCTCATTCTGGTCCAGCAGAACAAAATTAAGCTGGAAAAAAACCATTATGGTAAGACACCTTTTTTTTTCTCCTCCATAGGAAACAAATGTAAAACTGTGTTTCACAATAAATTAACTTCAGCTTAACACATTCGCAATCTTTACCATAACTAAGTTATGTTACCACAAAGACAGTGGAATTACTGACATTTATTTTTGGTACTTGCTGTTAAATCAGTGTTAGCAGTGAGATACAATATATAAGAGGAAGAAGAGACAATACAACTCTATCTTAAAAATCAAGACACTGTGCATCTGCAGGTAAACTTTAATTTGGTTGCTGCATCATTTTCTCCAAGAATCAAAATCTTAAAAGCTACAATTAAAAGCTAAAATATGAATAAATAGTTTGTGTCCTTTCACGCTGCAAGGGCTGCAGGTGGCTGCTGACAGTGAAATGTGATTAAACTTGTTTCTTTCTCCTTCCAGCTAAAATGCATAAAGACCTGGTCTTTACATGTCTACACACAGATAAGTACAACAGTCTAGCAACTGGAATATGAATTATGAATAACTTCTTTCCTAGTTACTTGATGAGAGTACAGAAGAGAATGCCCAACTACATGTATTTGGCAAATTTTGCAGAAGGTAACAAAAAAAATATGTAAAATTAAAATTCCCTATTTACACAACTCTGAACACTAATCAATTATATGGTGCTTTCTAGATGAACATACTACACTCATATATATGTTGTTCCTATCATAATTAGACAGCATCAAGTCCTTCACTTTATAAGGCTAAAGCACTTTATTTTAGAGGATTGTAGATTCCACCATCAAAACTGTGACTCAAAATTTACTAGCTAAATCATGCTACAATAAAATAAAAAAATCTTTATTTAGATAGTAGTCTCTCTTCAGAAACCCTTTGTACACAAAAGGACAAATAATTTATTCTACTATGGACAGAAGTATTCAACCAAGACACACTCTACTCCACAGAAGAGAGAAATTCTGCAAAGGCAGGTACTTGGGCAACCTGCTACTGGGACAGTACCTGTGGCAGGCTCTTTGACATGTGCACAGTCAAGAAAAACAGCCTTTTGGCTGCTTTCACCACTCTGAAAATCTCTCACCAAAAAACCCCCACAATAACCCACAACAAGGATTTCTGTAGGAGCAAAGGGCCTGACACATACTACCTAGACTTGATGCAAGCTCTAAGAGAGCCAGAAGGTGTAGGAGGGCTGGCAGCAGACACAGCCCAGAGTTCTGCGTGACAGTGGCCACCAGGCGACAGCAAACACACAAGGGACCTCCATGGCACAAGACACTCCCATCAGCAAACTGGTCAGATTTTCCACTTCCTTAATCTACCCATGACCTCTTCCTGCCACAGACCACGTAAAATGTTTCTTTTCCCTCCCCCTGCCTACTCTGGACTTCTCAGCTGCCATTCTATCAGTATCTGCCCAGCTGCCTTGCTCCTGACAGTGAGTCATCACTACTTTGTCCCAAGAAGGCTGCAAGCAGGCACATGTCACAACCAATCTCAAGAAACCTCTCATCACAGGTTTTGAACAGTGCCAGTTAATTGAACATATCAGATACAGAGGTAGGGAAAAAAAAAAAAAACAAAAAAAATACATCAATCAGTTCTCCACATACTACTTGGCATAATCTTTTGATACTACCTTGCATGGTCATTCAAGTATTGCTGAAGAACCACGTATGCATTCAAGGGGATTCTCCTAATCTCTAATACTCACTGATTTTTAATCCTCTCACATAAAATGATACAGTGGCTAACTACTGTGATGCCTAAGATAGTCAAGTCATAAATTTAGCAAGAGTGGTTATCACACTTGGAAGCCCTAAATGTAATTAGATTTATGTGACCTGCCCTAAGCAAGGTACAAAATTCATTACCTTAAAAAGCAACTCTAAAAATAAAGCTAACTGCTCAGGTTTTGACGTAACATATCACTGTGAATGTGAGCACTTCCAAGACTTTCAAAGAAGTAGAAGTGCAATGGAAGATATCTAACCCTCCGAGAAAAATGTCCTCATCAAATTCTTCTCCTCTACACTGCAATTCTCACAGAAGACAACAGTCTAATAACCTTAAATAACAAATAATTTCACCATGCAACTGTTTTCAGGGCAGCAAATACGTCTTTCAGCTAACCTACACTTCCTAAGTGCTAGAGGAAACCCTATTTAGAAGGAATTTCTGGCTGAACTATATTGTAAAGGAAAAGTAGTTTTTGGGACAAACCCCTGTTTCACTAGAGCAGCTGGTACTAAAAAGGGAGAAGAAACAGAAATTGCAGAGACTATCTGCTCTTGAGAACACAATCTCAGAAACTGTATCAGGTACTCACCTGCTCGGTCATAGAGGATGTGAGATCTCTGCAGCCCTTCCTTTATATGCTCTTCTGTTATCAGAATGCCATCTGCAGAACCACCTTTGGTAATATTCAAAGGGGTGGTAGTCCCTGCTGCTAATCTGGCCTGAACTGCTAACTGGAGTCCGTTCAGTCCAGTCCTTGCATCACCATCACAAAGGTAGGCGAGGGTGTTTAGAGCTTTCTCCTCTATGAACACCGGGAATCTGCAAGAGAATAACCACACACCATTAGCCCCCATCACACTTCTCTCCGTGCTCATTACACTAGAGATGATGTGTCTTTACGAAGTTTGTTGAGATGCAGCTGGGCTTAAGATTTGTTCTTAAGTGATCCTGTCATGATTAAGCACTGCAGAGCCACGGAGAACACCATGGGACCAAAACCTCTTCCTCCTGATCCAATGTCTGTTAAATAAAATTGCACACGAAAAATGTAGGGAGGAACTCTGGTCTATTTAACCCCCTTATTTTAACTCACCTCATTTAATTCAGTGGAAACTAGGGTTAGGTTTTTGCCAGAGCACAATTCTGCCATAGCCAGTTGAACTTCACAAGGTTTTACTCCACCACCATTTCATAGCTAGCACTTCAAATTCTTTGTTGGAAGAACAATGAAAAGGTAGGAAGCTATCCAAATGCAAGTGAGAGAATAGAGTGAGTTTAAAGCAAGTAGCATAACGCTTTGAACCAGCCATCAACAGCAAGAAATGCTATCAGTTGTTCTTCAAAAAGCAACAACTGGAGGGATTTTTTTACACTGTAAGGTATATGCATCCTACTTTTAATATAGTATTACAACTTAAATCAGTGGGGTACAAAAACATTTCACTAGAAATAAATGGCATCCCAATACATGCACATCACTCTTTTTGCCATCTATTACTCTAAGTGTGCCAGGACTATAGAAATAGATGAAAAAGGCCAAATTCTAGTGAACTCATAATCTAAATGAACAAGATGGAAAGGGCTGAAAAATGGAGCAACAGGTGAAGGATCTCCTGAGAAAGTGGGTCTACGAAAAGTCTGGGAGAACAACGAAGTCCTCAGGCTTTGTCTCCAGGTTTTCATCTGCTGGGCTGCAGTCCCCGTGGTTGGGGACATGCAAAGCAGCTCACCTCTGCACATTTCATAGGCATACTGATGGATTTAACCCTCAAACTTTAGTTATGTAGGCAATGTAACATTTAAGATGTTTTCCAGTCAGAGGATACAACTGGTTTGATTTGGAAACAGTAGGTAATGGAGTTAAAACATGGCATTAAGTAATGAGCCATTTCTAGTAACTGGACTGTAAATCAAGAGTGACATATATCAGCAGGGATTAGCACGCAGAGCTTGGTGTGAGAAGCAATTTCGTATAAGTTCTTGCGTGTCAAATAATTAAGGATTCACAACAGCCCTGCATTTCACTCACCAGAAAGATATATTACTGCTATTACCAGTGGTGTACAAAATGGCATCCCCAAGAAGCATTCACCCACTGATCTTCATTACTTGCCTCCTCTTCCTCCTTGCAAACCCACTTTGCACTTGCCACACAAAAGAAAAGGACTCTAGGTTGGAAAACTGTCAACAGTTAATGTTTGAGTCCTCTCATGGCAACACATAAGAAGGAAAAGCTAGTAGAGCTGCAATCTTAATCCACACCACTTCAAAGGAAGGCTGACAAATGTCTTCTAGAGGCAAAACCCATGCTGCAGAGAGCAGGCAGCAGGAATCACCTCCTGTGGGAAAACTAAATCTATATATACATATACATCACACCATAACTTTTCTCCATCTCCCTATTTCTCCTGTATTTGATAAAGCTAGGGAAAAAAATTAACACTCACATACAGTGGCACTTTTGCCAGGGTGTTTCAAACACCATCTCCATGTTTGAATAAGGAAGCAGAAGAACACAACAGCAGAGGGACTTATTCAGTCAATTATCTCAGCCATCAAATCCCTTGAAAAATCAGGGAGCAACGTTCATGCCTCAGCACTAAAAAGAGGCACCAGATTTTTCATATGCATTGGAAAAAGTCAGCAAGGAAAGCAAAACTTATCTTTAAAAAAACAGCAGGCACTACACACAGACATCCTACTGCTATTACCTCCATCAACAGGGAACAAACCCAAATATACTGCACACTGAGCAAACACTTTGGATACAGCAGCAGGGCATACTGAAGAGAATGTTTTACTTGCCAGGACCAAGTTCTTTGCCTGCTCTTTGCAGAGAACACCATGCCTTGAGGCCTCCTGACACCCACTGTTGCACACAGTGACTGCAGGTGGAAAGGAAGCATTGAAAGTGCTAAAAGGCAGGTACTACTACACTTGGAGGAAGCTAAGTACAGTATGTCTCAAACAAAGTTGAGGCTTCAGGGCACTTTTGCCATTTATCTGCTAATTAGAAGCTGGGCAACCAAGCTGAATTATACTCCTGTGACTTCTGTTTCACTGGAGGACTCAAGTGCCCTGTTGACTCAACACAAGCAAATTATATCACAGAAGTTGAAACACATGTTCACAAGAAAGTATAGAAAATCTGGCTACAACCAAGGGTGTTGTGTGAAATTCAAGTCGCAACAAATTGGTGATGGAAATTCCAAACCAATGTATCATGTATTAGGTTGATCCAGTCCATGCCTACAACAACAGCACGACATGGAGGACATGATAAAGAACAAGAACAAATGGAGAAAACTCCCACAGACAAGCTATTTGCACAGCATATTGATGAGAATCACTGATTGGAAATAACACAATGCTTCCTGTTATATAATCTCAGCTCCATTCACACTCAGTATTACAAAATAATAAAATTTTGTACTCAGAATAACTGAATTCATTTTTTTTCCTGAGCAATTAAAATCTTAAATTCCATTTTTTTTTCTGATTTAACTTCACTAGGCAGGAGGCTAATTTCAAAATTAGGACTACAACTATTTCAATCCCCTGGCTTTCAAAAAGCACTTCCTGTATTTTACCTTTCTAAGCCTTTCCTGTTTCCAAAAAACTCTAATGCTCTATGCCCTTCTGCCTTACCCAACTTCTGCACACATCAAAACTGCAAATCGAAATAATTCCCATGTTTGCTGACTCCTTTCCAAGTTCCTAATCCTCTTGCAGATGGGCAATCCCATATTTTATTCAACCTCCAAAACACTCACTGGATGGCCAATGGTCAATGTTGGTACCTTGTAATGGATGATACTTGGAGACAAAAATATAAACAAGCCAAAGAGACTGAAGGTGATATACTAGCTCAAGGAATGGAAAACTAACACTACAGGATAATAAATCCTTCTTCCAATTCCCCTTTATCTCCACACTCTCAGGACAGTGTGTGCCAAGAACCAGCATGAAATGTATGATAAAACCTGTACAACACCGCAGCACTTGATCCAATGGCAAAAGGGCATGAGCAATATCAGAGAGTAAACATAACGAAGCCCAAGCAAGGAGAGCCTGTATGGTGAAAGATTTAAAACACAACTGAATAAAACATGAGATTAAGTACCCATCGCTTCTTTCCCATATAAATCAGTACTTTATTACTTTCTCAGTGCAATTATTTTCACTGCATGGACTTCTTGACAGATTGCAACACTTTTACAGGCAAATACAAAAACTGCAGTATGTTATGCATTGCTCACTGCCTTACAGCATTGTCTTCCAATGTCACCTCTCACCTCAGCAACTCATTTCCTTCAAGGAAATTGGATGAATGTTCCAATTAAGGAATAATTTTCAAAAGGGTATTGAATACTGAAGACCCAAAGGAATTCCACCTTCAATGTTGTGATTTACAAGACAGTGAATTTAAAACATGTCAAGACCTGTGATAGAGTAACAAGATGAAATGGATGATGTCCGGGCTTGCCAACAGGAAACTGGGAATCCTTTCATTTCCCTCAGCTGTGTGCCTTCTGTGCTATCTAACTTCAAAAACATTAATCCACCACCCAGCTTACTGTCTGACCTCAATTAGAGAGACCACTCTGAGGGCAGCACTGGAATGATAGAAAGAAAAAGCCAAGAAAAGTGTACTGTGTCCATCACTGACACAGCACTAGTGTGGAACTACACTGGAACCGTTTGTGCTACTACTGAGACAACACAAACTGCAGAAAGCACAAGCAAAGAAGCAGCAAGATAAAGTATCTTTAACCTTGACTTCTTACTTTTCTTAATGGTGAATGTGTTTCTTTTTTCCTGTTACTCCATCTTTCAGCTTGATTTACCGCAGACCTTATAGGCAAGGTTTGATGGCTGTAATGCTGATGAAAATATAATACAAAGCACATCTTATCCTAAAGAAATCCAATAACTAACATAAAAATTGTAAAGGAAGCTTTATGAGCCATGATGACACAACAAAGAAAAAGATACCAAAGTAGGTAACACCTCTTGCTAGTTCTGTTTCAGCTTTAGAGCAAAAAAGGGCCAGACTGGAATGAAAGAGAAGCCAGTTGACCTAACCTTATGAGAAACCTGCAGAAATGGCGGAAGCAAGATAAGAAAAAGCCACCAAGAAAATTTAGGAACACAGATCTGGGTAGAGTACCCTTTTTTTGTGGAGGGCAGATGATGAAACCCATTGAATCACTCAGGGATGGCTGCATTGTTCTTGAGCACAGAAGATGCCTGTAGAGACTATGGAAGATTCACCCTCACTTTATTCCTCAAGGTAATAGGAGAGACCACAAAGAACCATCCTCTTCTTGAAAATCTCATTTAGAGAAGCTCTCATGTCAGACAAGTGATGTGATACCAAAACCATCTGATGAAATGAGGCCAAGCAGCACATGCAGTCCTTCATACTGTGGCTTCATGCTATGGCTTGGAAAAAGAGACTCACATGGGAAGTGAAATCCAAAATTCAATGTACACACATCTTGTGCCTTCTGGCTAGATCTCTGCAGCATTTCCAAAATGGGCATACCCCACCATTTAGGGACACCCCACTTTACAGCTCCTTGTCTAACTCTGGAACAAAGCTGAGCACAGTTAACAACCAAATCAATTGTAACTGGTGACTTATTTATTCCTCAGGACATCATGAACAACTACCTGCCTACATCTAATGACAGTCCTGCTTCACAGAGGCAGGGAGGTCAAAAGGTAAAAGATGAGACAGCTGCTCCTGCAGAGTAGTAGGTGGAGAGGAAATGAAGCAGGAGAAATGGTATGGACAATGAAGCAAGAAGATGAAATTAATGAGGGGGCCAAAAACAGAACCACAGTAAAGGACAGGATGGCTTATAATAAACCTAACTCATCAGCAACAATATGTAGCAATTGCGGACCAGACCCAGACAGTGTCAGAAAAGACAAGGAAGACCTGACACACAACTGCAACAAACTCCTCAATCCGAAACCCTATTTTTATTTTCAAATGCTTGGCTCTCATGTTAGTCACTGGAGTGTGGCCCTCTCTCTCCATGGAGAGATTAGTGAAACTGTGCTGGTCTGACAGTCTGCCTGCCAGACTTCTTTCAGTTTGATGAAGCACTACACCACACTGCTTAAATCATCCATAGCTATTGGAAGGTTCCAGATACGGAGCCTAGCGAAACCCAAACCCAAACAACTGCAGCTGAAACTATGCCTTGTACTTTAATCCTGTACAGAAAGGAAAGTCTCTGAACCCCAGTCAGGGTGTAGCCACAACCACAGCTGTGCCATTACATTAAGGCTGACATGCAGTACTCCCTTCTCTTCTAAAATTCACATTACTACAACATGCAAAAGATATAAATCAGCAAACTATGAGGCAGGGTAATCTAAAACTAAAGGAGGAGTACCTTTCCTTACCTGCCCTGACCTCAGAATTCAGGTTGGTGATTCTTGCTTACATTCTGGGATAAAGTTCAAGTGGATTCCCTCTCATTTATTTCAAACAGGCTGCCTGCCAATCACCACCATGTCAATGCACTGTAAATTACTAGGAGTGTAGCCAAGCAACATGAAGGAAGTGTAAGAGCTTGCATGTGAACACCACAGTACCAAGCATTGTTCTTATTTGCCAGCCTTGTTTCAGAAAGCAGATAACACTCCTTATGGACAAATTTGGACCCTGTTTTTAACACAATTTTCTCAAGTATTTAATGTGACTCTGTCTGGCTTGGACATTAGGCAACAGCGAAAAACAAAGTCTCTCTTAGCACCTCAAAGCAACAGCCTCCTCTCCTCAAAGGATATCATAAAACATAGCATAGCACAAATGCTACAACTACAGTACAGTAGCAGCAGCATCCTCCCTGATCTTATTAAAAAAAAAAATTCTCAGAAAACAACAAACTTTTGTCAGGCACTTCCAACTTAATTAAGAAGGGATACCCCATCCACTACTGAACGGTAACATGATGCTTTTACAACCAATAACAAGAAGTAACACACATTAGGACATGACAAAGACCCAGTTACAGGCTTCCACAGCAAATCCTCACCAGCAGCAGAATGGATTTAAATATCCTGGGAGGGTGAGTCAGGAGCTACAGATCCAAGTATAAAATTCTCTCCTAATCCAGACGATGAGATTATGTTTTGGATGGAGAGAGCCAATGCTTTGAATTCTCTCTCTCCTGTCACCCCCGCCCCTGCCATATGCTGCCACTTCTTTTCTTTACTATCAGAAGTGGCTAGGGTTTCTCTTCCCACCCCCCAACTGCTTCATTCTCTCCCTGGCAGGCAGTCAACTCCTCGGGCTGTGCACGTTAACACCCTGCAGCCCATAAAGTACTCACTCCGAGCTCTCGCTGCTGCTGCCAGTCGCAGAGCTGCTGTGCTGGTCACCCTGGCCCAAAACCTGGACCCCTAAGGACCTGACAGCCCGCAGCAGAATTGCCTCCATCGCTTCAACCGAGAGCTTCTCCAGGACGATCACCCGGCAGCGGCTCAGAAGAGCGGCGTTGACTTGGAAGGAAGGGTTTTCTGTGGTCGCTCCTATCAGGGTCACCGTCCCGCACTCGACGTGAGGAAGGAAAGTGTCCTGAGGATGGGAGGGAAGCAGAAAAAGCTGATCTCGATCAATGACAACCTGAAACACCCCAGGTGAGTGGGCTACTTTTTGTTTTGCGTCTTGCGAGCCTTCGGGTTCCCTGTTGGTATGACAAATAACCACGCTGACAAGGCAGTTCATCTGTGCAGATATGTAAGCCACTTGATTTCATGCACCCAACATGCTACAGGCTGTTCACCTTAGTAACAAATGGCTGGACTGAGAATGACCCTACCAGCTGAAAAGAAACAGGGTTAAAAAAAAATCTGCAAATCTTCAGTTTATGTATGTGACTCAGTTTATTGCTTGGCAACATAAGAAATCATGAAATTGCCTTATCAAGTATAATGAATAGTGAGGCTACTCTTAAATAGGCTTTGAACCAACCTTTAGAGCTACAAATCCCTACATAATTCCATAGGATGGCTCAGAAAACTACAGGAAGATTGCAGTATGGTTCAATATAAAACCCGTACCCTGTAGTACAGCATTCAAGTTTTCCATGTTACAACTAAAAAAACCCCTTATGCTTAGGAAAGGAAAATGAAAAAGGACCCAAGTGGATGGCTGTGGTAATGTGTTATCCTGAAGTACCATGCCATGCCTTACTTTTTTCTCACAGAGAAGAGGGGACAACATTAAAATACATACCCTTGTGCATTCACATTCCAGATCTTTTTAAAGGTAATACAGAATGCTACCTCCAAATGGAGGCTGAAATGAAGATGTGTGCAGCAAACATTACCAACATGACTTTGCAGAAATAAAATTTGGGAAAAATATCATATAAGGACTGGCATGTAAGTCACCTACAACTTATCCTCCTATTTAAACCTTTGAATCAAAATAATTAAATGTCAGCTGAAAGTTAGTGAAGGGATTTAATTTTTATGTTTATCCTTAGTTCATCCATTAAAAACATTAAGATTGAAATCAAAAGCCCAGAGGAAGGTATCATCTTAAGGCAAACTGGGAAATTTTACAGAAGTGCTGACAAAACCTTTTTCCAAAAAGCGGTGTAGTACTATACCTGCTGAGATTTATTGAAACGATGGATCTCATCAATAAAGAGGATAGTTTTTCTCTTGAAGAGTCTTTTTTCATTCTGGGCTTGGCTGATGACATCTCGAACATCATTTGTCTTGGCACTTGTGGCTGACAGTGTCACAAACCTCGTGCCATTCTTTTTGCTGCTGTTGGCTATGATGTGTGCCAGTGTAGTCTGAAACAGCAATAGGAGAAAGCTTTGTAAAAATCATTTTAGACAGAGAAAGTACTCATTTGAAGGAAATATGTAAAGAACAAAGCTATATATTTTGGACATAGGGGCAGTGTTGACAGTTTATAGAGTAAGGCATTTTAGCTCATGTTATTCAAGCACACAGAAGACTTAAAAGCTTCCTGCTAGAGGTAGCTGCCAATTCCTCTGCTGCATTTCTAATGCCTGCAGTTTTACGTACCAGACCCAGTCAGTCTCAATACTGAAAAGGCCAGCAATGACAGCTGTCTCCTTTATCATGGAAGAAGAACTCTGCCAAATACATTTCTGTCACAGAAGACAGGCTGACTGCAATTTGCTGTGCAGTTATTCTGTAAAGTATGTTAATGGCTAAAGAGTTGGACTATCCCAAGACATCTGCAGAAGAGTTTAGAGTGCAACCACATTTCACAGAATCACAGAATATGCGGAGTTGGAAGGGACCCACATGGATCATCAAGTCCAACTCCTGGCCCTGCACAGGACCATCCCCAACAGTCACATCCAAATGCTCCTTGAGTTTTGTCAGGCTTGGTGCTGTGACCACTGCCCTGGGGAGCCTGTGCCAGTGCCCAACCACTCTCTGGGGGAAGAACTTGCTTTGAATATCCAACCTAAACCTTCCCTGACACAACTTCATATCATTCCCTCGGGTCCTGTCACTGGTCCCCACAGAGCAGAGATCAGTGCCTGCCCCTCATGAGGAAGTTGTAACTGCAATGAGGTCTCCTCTCAGTCTCCTCTTTTGCAGGCTGAACACACCAAGTGCCCTCAGCTGCTTCCCCTCAAGGCCCTTCATCATCTACACTGCCCTCCCTCGGACCTTCTCCAATAGCTTAATATCTTAATATCTTTTTTATATTGTGGGGGCCAAAACTGCACACAAAAACACAACTGAAAAATAAAACGCTACAATGTTAATTAAAGCCTTCTCTATTCCCAGTGCACATGGAAATGAAATTAATTAGGCAACAGTTTCTATAAAATCATGGGAATGTTAGTAGTGAAAAACTGTATGTAAACTTAAGAAAATGTAACTCTTAAATCTAAAGAGTCAACAGAAATCAAATGCTGACCCAGGGAGGTAAAAGGCAGCTGACTGAACAAGCTGTTGGCTGTTCTCAGGGAGCAGCTATGTTGTTTTTCTCTCCTTATGAACAACCTGTTAAAGTCAGAATTTATTTACATAGAAGTTCACTAAGCCTACCAAAGCACAGAAGCAACCTCCACCAACTTCCTGGGTACATTTGTTACACCTGAATACAGGTGTAATACATCACAGGCATGATTTTCAGACTTTCCTTCACAACCCTTAGTAAAGGTGGGTGTATCTGCATGTCCCAAGCAGAGAGTCTCTCTGTTTGAAAGTACTGCTAGAGAAAACAGGTGATTCTTCCATCGAGCTCACTCTTCCATTAAAGAAGGAGCCTAAGGAGAATGAAGACAGGAGAGCCTCAGAAGATGAGGAGGGGGACAGGTGCCGAAAAAACCGCCTCAGAAGATATTCCAAGTGCTGAGGTTAAAGCAGCAGGTGCTGTCAACCTGATCCTCTTGCAGGGAGGCTACGGAAGCAAGCACGTACCACTTGGCTGCCAGTAGTGTTGCAGCACTTCTCTGTCTCTTTAATGGATTCCATTGTCTCAGAAATGGCAACCAGCCCAAGATGGAAAAGTGGAGGCTAAGGAGAACGATGTATCACTATTTATTCTTGCTTTAGTTTCAATAAGGGCTTCCTGATTGTCTTCAGAAGTGGTATCATTTCAGGTCCTGATACAAGACTGTGTCAGATCCTCCCTCACTGCCTGGAGCTCAAACCCCCAGCCCTTCCCCAACTTGTATCACTGCAGAATACAAGACCTGAAAGACACTTCGAAAGTGTTTGCAGCAAAGTCTACAGAAATCAGGAAGATCTGGAAACAAACAAACAAAAAACCCAAACCAAAAGGAAATTACCTTTGAAATTAAGCTACCAAATTAAAACCAAAGTTTGTGTTTCTTTACAAAAGGGCCTTGATTCAGAATGCACCTTCAGAGGACATACCCATGCCTTAAAAATCTCGGAAAGCATGGAAACCCCCAACACATCAAAGTTGAGGATGAAAATGGAAAAAATGTACCTCTTCCTTCTCTAAAAGTGTCAGTGGTGAGAGGAGGAAATAAAAGTAAAAATATATCAAGCGGCTGTTCTTGTAGCTCCACTTGGACCTGTAGCTCATATTGTAGCCTGGCTGAGCTTCAGAGAGTTTTACTGTTTACAACAAAAGCAGTGAGGAATTTCTTTTAAA
Organism: Margarornis squamiger; assembly: GCA_035222235.1. NCBI lineage: Eukaryota > Metazoa > Chordata > Aves > Passeriformes > Furnariidae > Margarornis > Margarornis squamiger. The sequence goes on along the minus strand of JAWWTY010000077.1, from coordinate 67,312,043 downwards.
CACATGCAGGAGTCCATATTTCTAACCCTGACTTAGGAAAAAGAAATACAAAGAGATTTGTTTGAAAGTTACTATTAGACCAAGAACCTACTTGAAAACTGCTGCACAGCTCTCAGCCAGCACCTACCTCTCCTGCTCTGCCAACTTCTGGGTCACCAAAGGTTGTAATAACATACATTGCCTTTCAAAAGCACTGCTGGACATGGACAGGCATGTTCACAGCCTCCTCCTTCTGTTCTACACAATCAATCATTCAGCAAGTCAAACTGTCTATCACATGCAGGTCAAACTTTCCCTGGTCCTCTGAAAGACTATTATTTCCCACGAGCTCAGGTTTTTATGCTGCTTTATTCCTACCATCTGAAGCAAAAGTCAGTAACAATACAATGTTTTCTCCCTCTTTGTTACTTCAGGTTACAGTCTAAGAGAATACATAACCTAGTGGAGACTTACTTAAGCAGGGCTGCTTAAGCATGAAGGCACTAGCCCAGAACAACTATAAATTGTATGCTAGACCCCTAATTTCCCCTCATTAAATTCAGGGGAAATGTATTTAAGGGATAAGAAGAAAATTAGAAACATGATATGGAATAAGGCAGAAGAAAACACACTGAATATCCTTCACCATCTAAAATAAATTTTGAAGTTTGATTGTTATGTTAGAAAACAAGTCTTTTAAAATAGTAACACTGATGTTGCAACTTCATATGAATGAATAATACATCTGTACCAGAACTGCGTAACAAGCAGGAAGAGGAAATCTAAAGAAGCTGATAGTCTGCTCCTTTTATTATACAGTTGTTTCATATTTAGCTCAGGTTTTTTCCTTACAGGGAGGAGCAGAAATATTGTTTGTCACAAATTAAGAATAGGAGTGATCCTGCAAACTAACCTTTTGCTAACTTCACTAAAAATTAAACCTTACAAAGCTCACAGTGTAATATCCTTCTCCCTCCCAAAAATCATTCTCGGTTCTATTTTCACACCAGACTACCCAAACTCACACCTATTTACATAAACCCAGCAACCAAACAAAAAAATAGCCAAACAAGCTCACCCTAAGCAACTACCAGTTCTTCCAGGCTTCGATACAAGTTATGGATGAAACAAAAGCAACACACAAAGCATGTTTAGCTCCACACACCTCTCACTGTCAGAGCAGAAAAGTCAACCACATTTGCTGTTTGGTTAGCTGGGTGTTTGTACTAGGAGACAAGGATTTTCTGTATATCCACAGGTTTCCTTGACTGGGCAACTCTCTATTTCCCTGCTCTCTGCACTGCCGTTAGTCAGTGCAACCTCACACCTGTGGCTGGAAGAAAACAGTAAAATGCAAGCAAAATTAAGCCCGTTGTATTGATCTGATATTCCATGACTAACATTGCCTTCCTAGAAGAAAGGTCTTTTGATTTTTGCATGCTCATACCAGGCTATCAAAATAAACCCATTGCATTAGTTCAGCCAAGGTCCCTTACAGGAATGAAGAGTGGTACTGCCTGGCTCTCTTCAACAAGTGGAATTGAAAAAAAATGGGAAGAGATCAGCATATATGGTCAGATCATAGTCAAGAAGTCTCGACTCAAGAAATTTAGTCTGAAAACTAAGGTCAGTCCTAACTTTTGTAGAGATCAGGTCAATTTTGTTTAGGGTTTTCCCTAAGGTTGTCTGTTCACGGAGACTTTCCTTAAACATTCTTGAATTGCATAAATTTAGCACAACCTTTGTAGATGTCTGGCATGCAAGACACATGGTCCCACAATTACATCTATGCTGTCCTCAGCTTTCATGCCAGAGAGCTCCTGCAAGGTGTGTAGAAATGCTCATATTCATTCTGTTCCAACCTCACAGAGATTCCTGAGGAGCTGACATTCACACTCCATTTTACAGGAACACACTGGTGCAAGAGTTGTCCTAGCAGCTGAATGGGTCCTTCCAACATACATATCTCTCCCAGAAAGTCTGGAAGGTTGTATGCTCTGCCAAGCCATGTTTAGGTGACCAAAGCAGATCTGGCACAGATTGGCACTAGTGTTTAGACTGCAGCACAGCATGGATTATTCCTGAGCAGGGATAATCTAATTGGCATGTAGGTTTCCCCAACAAGTGACTTTGCTGGTTTCTTCCAGAGCAAACCACAGTGTGAATTAGTTTGTGACAAGGATGACAAAACTAGCATTCTGATTTACTTTGAGGCTGTTTGACCATGACTTCCCAGGTATTTTCCTCTTCCTTTATTCTGGCCAGGATTTCTATAGCTTTGCTTACATGGTGTTGCCATCAATGGCCTCTCCTCACCCTGAACCCTCCCGTTTGCTGGCAGCAGGGCCATACTGCGGTTGGTAAGCAGTCAGGAAAGGCCATACTCTGTTTCCCTGCCTTGAGGGAGACACCAACAGTGCCAGCATTCTTGGATGCCACATAGGGGAGCAATTCCCTGGGGTCTGTCCTACCCAACACTGCTGAGCTGACCCAAGCTACCACACTGCGTCACAGGAGATAATTCTGGCTGTGTGTCCAAAGGAAACTGGCAGGATAGCAGATGAACATGCCCTGGGGACACTGCCTATACAGATAAACACAATCAAAAGTAGCAGCAGTTGGCACTTATATAAGGGCAGATTCTATTCTTACCCATCTTGTTTGGTTCCTCACACCCCAAATAGCCCACTGAGATACTACCAGAGGAGTAAGTGTCACTGAACAGGAGCCACAGCATGTGGCTTACAGCACTTCCAGAATCCAAGCCCGACCAACATAAACAGATGCAAGGTCATTGCATAATGTTTACTGAAAAGGAGCTGTTGCCTCCATTTGCTGTATCCAGATTTGTCTCCTTATATTCCAACTTTTTGTTATGAATACAGTTGTGTTTTCTCTTCCAGCTTTCTCTTCCTAGAGAGTTATCCTAAGTTATTCCTGATTTAGATTGGCATAAGCAAAACCAAGCGCTCTGTATAAGAAGACTTCTCCCAGGCAATTGCAAAGAGAAATTCATTTTTCAGAGTTGTTCTGGACTTTCAGGTTACGATACTGCAAAAGACATCATGCATTTTCAGTTAAAAATTTCATGGTAACCAACCAAAACAAATCCTTACTTCAAATGGTTCAAATCAGGTCCCAAGCTGTATGAATAAGAAAAGATAAATACACTCAAGTAATCAAATAGCCATTAAGGTAACCACTTGAATTAGCAAAACAGAAAGCAGTGCAGGGAAGGGACGATAAATACGTAGGAGCAAAATATGTAAGTTGGACCCACTGTCTGTGTTTTAATGTGTCATTTAGCAAAGTCTTGAACTAAAACAAAGAAAAGAAATACAAGGGAGTCTGAGAAATAAAATATAACGTCGGAAGAGATTTGATAGAATTTCAAAGACCACTTACTGGGGTTTTTAATGTTTTACATTCATATCAACACAGCATATTTTATCTTAGTACTAGATTGCATGTATGAACGCCAGAAAATCATGTATGAATGCTCTCTGTCTTGTCTTTTGTAGGAAGTGGGTTCACACCACGTGCTACCTAATTTTTTCTTGTTAAACAGCAAACATAAGAGGGAATGTTTACTGTATTTAAATACAGAATGTTCAAGTTTATAAGGCTTAAACTGCATCTGTGGCCGCAAAATTATTCAGTGCTCAAGTTACGCTGTGTCCCCTTGCTAACTCTTTACTAAAATTGGTGTCCCAATGGCAGACAAGCAAAAATCTAAATCCCTGCATTAAGGTGCCATAAATCACAGTACAGCTTACTCAGATTACACTAGGATTCATACAGGCTTTTAAAAATTTGCATAGTCAGGATGAACAAGCTAACTGTTCCCAAGTTAATAACCACGACATCTCTTTGAGGCAGTGTTTCTTCTGGCCTGTGTCCAGTCAACTTCTTAAAAGCAGAAAACAGGTTCTTGTGTTCAACACTTAAGAGTGAGAAAAGTACAAAGAGTCAAAGTCTCTTCACTTCGAGCACTGTGGCTTCCTAAGAAATTAGGATGACAAATTCAAAGATCATGCTCCTTTAAAGTAAGAGGACTCAATACAGATGGAAACTCAAAAGAAATGACCACAACAGAAGTACACCAATTTTGTCTTTTCAGTTTTGAGGGTGCTTTCTTGAATATTCAAGTGCAGCTGCGGCCAAAGCTGACATGGGCAGAACAGTTACAAAACATACGTATTTTTACTGCAGCTTTACTGTCTTCATGGTAAAAATTCTCCAGAAGTACTCTTGACCTACAATATGATGCACTGCATTTATAGCACTTTAACAGGCAAGATTGTTTTCTTCTTGCTTACAAAAAGTCTGTTGAACTACTACTTCTCATAAAGGTCCAAAATGAAAAACAATACATAGATTCATTTGAAATTTGGCCCTGATGATTTATTCCATCTCCAGTTATTTTATTTATTTTTTTTACTTAGCCTTTTCAAAAGTATCAGTTAGCATGGCATTTGGCTGTAGAAATGGAAGAAGGCATACATGGGCTGCAATAACCAGATTCCATGGGTAGCAAGAGTGTGAAGAGGTTTAAGAAGTGTATGACCATCTTACACAGCACTTCTGAATTTAGACCAACATATCTAATTATGCTCCTATTTTAGCTCTTTGATGGGCAGAGCTTAGCATGTGGCCTTGTTACATATGAAGCCCCATAACATGCAATTATTTCTTTATATTCTTCCCCACTGAAAATGGCTGTATTTAATGGAAGAAGTTTCTTATTATTAGTCCAACCAGGTCCTGAGGCATTGAGAATACTTGCTTCTTCACAGGTTGTTTCAAGTTTCAAGCACTAAGTTACTTTCTCATGAAATGTTTTCTTAGACACATTATATACATATAACCCAAATAGTAAGTGAATGGGACAGGCAGGCAACAACAGACTTCCTTTTTCATCTTTAGGAGGACTACTTTGCTTGCATGTTAAATCTTTTAGAAAAAAAATTAATAAAAAATACCCAAGAAAAGGATAGAACTTTCAAACATTTGCCTGAGACAGAGAATATAATTTATGAGGAAGAAGGCCTGAGATGAAACTATACTCTGGCACCATCCTATAAATACTGCCAAGCATGGGTGAAAAGTTCAACTTTCTGCAGTAGGAATTTCTGGTTCAGTCAGTAATTCATGTTCCATTAGGAGCTAGCTGAAAGCACGTTGACTCAAACTGTTTGCTGAGAAGGAGTAACCTAGAAAGCAGATGAGTTACCCAACAGCTTAAGTACTTTGAGAGTGAAAAAGTCACAGCTAAGTTGTGGAACTGTTCCTTGATGGGCACAAAATTGTTGCAAGTCAGATGACTGATGAGCAGGAGAATTTAAATTATATGAGAAGCCAGCTTACTAAATACAATTCTGCATAAAGCACATGGGTGAGGAAGATGGGTCATAAGAAGGGAGAGAGAAAGCTACAATATTACAAGCATAAAACAGATCACCTGTTCAAAGACAGTCATAGTACCACAGAAGGCTTCTAAAGAAGACCTGAAAAACAACTGTCACAAGCTCATGAAAATACATTTCTGTGGCCCAAAACAGGTGCATTTATCAGATCACAACCCAAAGGCCACTGAATTCAGTGCCAGTTTTCAGAGACTGTACACAACCTTTGCCCTGTTACCACTGTATTTGTAACAGCTTTTTTCCTCCTGAAGAAAGAAGGCTTCAAGAAAGAGCGAGCACATGTTATTGACACAAATAACAAGAAACAAAAGGCAGAAGAGTACAGACAAACATAGAAGCAAGCCGCTGAACAAGTTACTCACTCAGCAAGGAAGATTACTATTTATTAAAGAACTGAATTCCACTTTTCTCTCTGGCCATCTTAACTTCAGTCAACCCACCTCCCCTGTAATGAGTTTTTAAAAACTCATTACTTTTTGAGACAGACCTTCTTTACCCCACTTATTCCGAGCTCTTGCTTTCTGCTATTACCTTATCTTAAAGGAAGTGGCAATTATTTAAGTTCACCACTTGGTTCTTCTCAGGTGTACATTGTGTAAGCAACCTGTTGCATCATTGCTAACAGTATTCATCCATCAATAGTTCTCATACTTGCACCTTGTTAACTGTGATTAACTGGTATAATTATTCAAGTACCACATATATCAAGCCTCTCTTTATTTCCAAGTGAGTTATGCTGCTGCTCTGTCCTTAACTTCTCTGCTAAGCATTAATTCTTTATTTTTCCTAACCCAGATTTCTCACACATAGCCAAGACACCTACCTACATATATAACATGCAAAACTTAATGCTGTGCACACGTTAGACTGACAGAGATAACTGGCTGTTTTGTCTGCTCTGCTGACCCACCCCACAAATCTGAACTACATGGAAAAAAGGACAAAAATGGAAGCGAGATCTTAAAGAGTGCTCTCTCCTGAGCACACCTGAGGCATTCCTTTGGCCCACCCCTCACTACTGCTGCACTGTAATTACAGGGCCTTTTGGGATTCACCACAGTCTGCCCCTAGTATCTTAAAGAAGGCAGAACAAGAAGGTGCAGCAGCAGTCAGATGCTGCAAAGAGTTTCAGAGTGTTTGAAGGTGGATGAGTGCCTGTCCATCACACTGCCCCCCTTCCACACCAGAGCTGCCTTCTCTCAGGGGCTGGA
>JAWWTY010000077.1:67293252-67304290 GCA_035222235.1 Margarornis squamiger | reverse complement strand
GCCGCAGGAAGCGCTGCCCGCCCCGCCGGCACCGCGGCCCTTCGGGACATGCAGTCCGGGCCGCTCCCCGCCCCCGCGCTGCTGCCGTACGGGTGTCCCGCTGTCCCGCTGTCCGGCTGTCCGGCTGTCCTGCCCCCGACTGTCCAGCTGTCCGGCTGTCTGGCTGTCCCTCTGTCCTGCTGTCCTGTTGTCCGGCTATCCTGCTGCCCTGCTCTCCGGCTGTCCCGCTGTCCTGCCCCCAGCTGTACTGCTGTCCTGTTGTCCGGCTGTCCCGCTGTATGGCTGTCCTGCTGTCCCATTGTCCAACTGTCCTGATCTGGGCTGTCCTGCTGTTCCTCTGTCCAGCTGTCCCGCTGTCCTGCCCCCGACTGTCCAACTGTCCAGCTGTCCTGTTGTCCTGCTGTCCTGTTGTCCACCTGTCCTGCTGTCCTGTCCCCAGCTGTCCGGCTGTCCTGTTGTCTGGCTGTCCCTCTGTCCGGCTGTCCTGCCCCCGACTGTCCAACTGTCCAGCTGTCCTGTTGTCCTGCTGTCCTGTTGTCCGCCTGTCCTGCTGTCCTGCCCCCAGCTGTCCAGCTGTCCGGCTGTCCTGTTGTCTGGCTGTCCCTCTGTCCAGCTGTCCTGCTATCCTGCTATCCTGCTGTCCCTCTGTCTGGCTGTCCGGCTGTCCTGACCTCAGCTGTCCTGTTGTCCCACTGTCAGGCTGTCCTGCTGTTCTGCCCCCGGATGTCCTGCTGTCCAGGTGTCCTGACCTTGGCTGTCCCGCTGTCCCTCTGTCCAGCTGTCCCTCTCTCCGGCTGTCCTGCTGTCCAGCTGTTCCTCTGTCCGACTGTCCTGCCCCTGGCTATCCGGCTGTCCTGTTGCCTGGCTGTCCTGCTGTCCTGCCCCCGGCTATCCCGCTGTCCAGCTGTATGGCTGTCTGGCTATCCCGCTGTCCAGCTGTCTGGTTGTCCTGCTGTCCCGCTGTCCTGCTGTCTGGCTGTCCCTCTGTCCGGCTGTCCTGCCCGGCAAAGCCACTGCAGGCGCATCCTGGGCACTATCATCCACTTGTGGGGCTTTCATTTAAATATATAAAACCTTCATTCTCTGTGGAAGAGCTATCAAAAAATTATGTTCTTTTTTCTTTTTTTTTCTTTTTATTTATTTATTTACTTATTTCTTTTTTAATCAAAACCCTCATCTCTTATGTTACACACAGTTTGTGTTTCAAACACAGCAAGCGGCACCATTCGAATCCTGGTTTGCCACCTGCACCTGACCCGCTGGCAATTCTTTCCGCATTACATCTTTGTTTTCTTTCTTAAATTATACGTTTAGATTTAATTATACGTGGTGACGTAATAGTTCCCAGCTTGTAAAACTCAGGTCAGCCTAATGTCAGATGTATGAGGAGGTAAACAAGTCTGGCTACTGGCTGGCAGTACCCCCTGGCTTAAAGTTTGAAAACAACTGGTTAGAAAATGGCCAGTGGGTCAGAAATAAAGTTTTTATTGGAACGGAAGATGGAGGCCAAAGGACTGAGTTTCAAGCAAATTGCTTTACAGCCCAGCATATAAACCTAGTTCTTACTGAAGGGATTACCATCTAAAACCAAATGTTGGAAGAAAAAAGAGGTTGTTTGTGAGTTCTTCTTTCTGACTATTTCTGACCAATTTCTGATCAGTTTTATAAACACTTACTGTATTGTTTATATTTTTATTCTGCAAACATTGTTTTTCTGCCATTGGGCAATAGCGCTGCCTGTACTTAGAGCTAGGCAAGTTTCTGTTGTTTTATGACCCGTGTTTGGTTTCTTAGTGTCAGTGAAGATGTGGCTCATGAAGCAAGCTACTTGGCTTCAAGTGAGAGATTGGCTTGCTAAAGATGACCCAGAAGAAAGTATCTCCCAGGCCAGAGTTGGGGAATGTAAATTGGGCTAAGGTTTTCACCCTCCCTTGTGGGAAACAGAGTTCTACACTATGTGAAGGTTGTAGTTTCCCATGGCTCAGTGGCACATGACCAGGGTGAGATTTCTCCTCTGGGACTGTGGAGGAGGCACTTGCAAACACATTTCAATGTGTGTATCTGAGAAACTTTCCATTGTTTAGCTTATTGCTTTAGGGATGTGCTAAGATAATAATAGGGGAGAGGGCAATCACGTTTGGACTCAGTCCTAGTCACTGCTTGGTAACAGAGCCCAGTAAGATGTTTGAGCCTGCCATCCCATTAATACTTTCCCGGATAACTGAGTCACTGGTCAGCTTGAAGGATCAATGTGTCCTTTAATTAGGACATGTCATTCTCATTAGACGGATGGCCACATTTGGTGATCAAAGCCCCGAGGATGATATGCTCTTTGAAGAGCTATGGAGAGCCTGAATCAGCTTTCCTTGGTTGCAGTCATGTCAGGCCAGAAGCAGTCTTCACAGCCAGGTCATCTAAAACACTGTGGGGTTTGATTAGCTGGAGACATGGAGGCAGCAGGAGGGTATCTGGAAACATCTCCTGGTTTTTTTCTGACAGTTTTGGATTATGTTGCATCTCTCCTTCACATAGATTAGATCAAAGGATCTGGGGAATAATGACTCGAAGGTTAGACTGAGCCCTTAGGTATGTCACCTGCAGTTGTCAGAACCTTTAGGAAAACTCAAGAACCTGCTCTTATGGGGGAAGAAAATCTCACAAAGAGTTCTTTCAGCTGAAGGGGATGGAAAGGGGTATCAAAGCCATGAAAGCTGGTGAGAGAGACTAGAAACAGCATTTTGATGACTTCTTCAGATGATGAATACCTCACAGTCCCATGATGGTGTTCCTCCACCTCCCATATTAACAGCATGATCTAGGACTGCAATAATGTGGTAGCACAAATCTACCTGGAAGGCTCATTTTGAAAGCTGCTTGCATGGTCCATTGCTGTCCATCATCTAAATGTCACCACTAGCTAACCATCTCCTGTGTCACACATGGTAGCATGTGGCATCTTTCACATCTGGAAAGTCTGGAGGGCTGACTGTGGGCAGAGCAGTTAGTTGTTGTAGGTTCACATCTAATCTGTTGCATGGGCACAGATGTAGGGTCAAAACACTGAGGAACATTTTGGGTTGGAAGGTGTCCGGGTAAAAGTAACTGATTTAATTTTGGCTCTGGTTGTACACTGAAAGCTGTTTCTCTGTGCTGCTAATAACTGTAAGGTTGTATATACATTCTTAATTACACCATATAGTTTATGGTATTTATGCAAGTTAAATTGAAAACTATGAGCTGTGTAAGGGGATTTAACAGATTCAGCTTTCTAGAGCTAAAGCATTAGGGCCATGCTTTTGTAGCTGGGTTTCCAACACAGTGGAGGGTTGAAATAATAGCAATGGAAATGTTTTTGTCTTCTATTTCCTGTCTCTACACAGAGATGATACATGAAATTTTAGATGAGTTTCTCTTGCTCTGGTAAAAAAAACTTAATTGTGCAGAAGTACATATATTCAAAGTGTAGCCAAGTGATTACTTGAGGGAGGAACCCAAAGCCCTTCTAAAGAGAATCAAAACCAACAGCTTGACATGGAATAACCTTCCAGCCAATCTTACCATTAGACAACCCTCTATGATCCTACATCATGTAAGTACCAGGCACATCACGAGGACCTACAGTGGGAAGGAACCCAGCTGAGGACTGTGCTTTTCTGCAGCCTTCAGAGGGCCTAAGATCACCACCATTTTGGCAATTGCCTATTTCTATATTTCAGGATAGTGAGAAGAGAGAGAAGGCCTCTGTTCATGCCTAAACTACTTTGTTTAGTATCTAAAATCTTAATGGACTTAATAACAGGGTGCTTGCATGTTAACTTGCTGGAACTGCAACAGAAAAGAGAACACGTTGAGCAACAGGGAACCACTGAAGTGACTAAAAAGTGTGGAGTGCTCCATAAGCAAGGTCTGCAAGCAACAGCAATATGTATTGATTTGATAGAGCTAAATAGTTTTTATGAACAAATTAAATTACATCAGTCTTGCAGCCTGCTTGAATTATCTGGTGTTGAATGTAGAACAACATCTGTGAGCAGCTAGTGCTGTAAGCTCTGTTTGTGCATTGGTTCAGCAAGTATAAGAGGAGAGAGCTGAAATATAAAGTGTTGCAACACAGTACTTTTCTAAGCTAAAATGCATGAATAACACTGATGCCTCTTATTTGTCTTTCTTTTGTACAGCCAAGAAGGAGGAGAAATCAGAAGTTATGAGTGTTCACTGGTGTATGAATCTAAGGTGGAGAGGAGAACAGACATTAAATTAACTGCACACAGTATGAAGCTACTTAAGATTAACAGGCTGGAAGAGATAAATACACGATACAACAGAAACAGACTAGAAAAAACAGCCTTTTTTCACAGCATGGAAAAAATGGAGATGACTAGAAGCTTTCAGGAAGAAAAATTCAGTGAATCAGTTCCTAGAACAGAAGATGAGAAGGTAACTAACTGCGTAATCAATTTTGTCTTCCTAAAGCATTGCGTCTTTCTTTTTTTCAGCTAGTTAAGATGTTTACCATGTGTGTTTCCTGGTACAGTTGAATTTTTCATTGTCATCTGTGCAAATGTACTGCAGTTGTGAGAGACTGGTCAGCATATTTTAATCTTTTGTATTCATAGAAGCAAGCACGTGTATTGTTATTCTGGGGTTTATTTACAGCTGGACTTACTATTCAGAAATTGTAAAAAAAAGGTTGTGTGGTTGTGCTGCTCTCCAAAATCAGAAAGTAAACATGGATTTTGTTGGACTCATGTTTTGAAAGCATTTGTCCTGTCTAACAGCACTGGAGTCAGAGGGGACTGGATGAATCCCATGGAAAGAGCAGATTTCCCAGAGGAACTAAGGCAGCTTTGTCCCTATTAACTGGTGAGCAGAGCATGGTTACATGCAGTGCACCATGCGTGCAGGGCTGAGTGTTGTCCAGTCTCCAGTAAGAATGGTGCTGGGCATTGTGGTATGGGATCTCTTATAGGAAAATGACACTGTGATCAGCCAAAATGTGTTTACAAATAGTAATACATTTCCTTGTATTATGTTTTTTTCTGTGGGAGAATCTAGGGTAAACAGTATTTTTACTGACACATCATTTAGACAAGATAATCTGCTTGCAGTAGGACAATGAGAGGTTAATTTTACACACCAGTTTGTGGAAAGACTTGAAAAGTTTGTGCTGTGGCTGTCTGTATGATGACTGTGGTCATCATGACTATGGTAGGGCAGTTTTTCAAGTATTCTGATTATTTTTGTGTTCAGATGATACCCTGGGGCACTGGTGTAAAGTGAATTCCATTAAGTGTTCATTTGTATTACCAACTCAAGAAGCTGAATTTTTGATACTTCTTAATCTGTTGGGTCATCCTTCTTCAGAATTATTCCTGTCTTCAGTAAAATTTTTACTTTGTAGACGTAGAAAATGATTGGTATATTAAAACAAACAAAGCATATATCATGTAAGTAGAATGTGTTTATTTTAACGAGTTTCATTTAGTGTTACCGTGAAAATGAGAATTAGAAAAAAATGGTTGTTGGTGTTTGGAGAATGTTAATGAGTCTTCTAAGAGAGTTTCCTTTGACTGTGAATATAAGTTGCACAGGTGAGACAGCAAAAAGTGCTGTTTCTGCCATGTAGCTCTTCCCTCAAGTTATTTTATCATTAGAGTCAGGAAAAAGAGAGCTGCTTTGCCTGTGTTAATGTACCTTAGCTTGATGATGAAGTGCAGATAGTAACCGAGGTGGTGGGATTTTTCACCGCTTTGTGCTGCAAAGTGTCTTAACTCATTGCCTTGATGTTTGCTTCTTCAGTATAATGGTTGGTTCTACAGAGCACTGTAAGAAAAGACAGGGAGAGTTTGGAGGTATAGTAGGGAGAAAGGAATACATTTAGAAGATGAACAGCTGGTGGCTAGTTGCAAGCTGGAGAAATAGCTCTGTATTCCCATTTTAGCTCATCAGTCTCCTGGGAACAAGACTTCAAAGGTGAAAAGTAATCTAACTGAACTCTGGTAATATACCTCACTAGAGTGAGGTTTCCAAATACATAAACATTAGATATATTTCTCCTAAACTTTTAAAACTTCACTTTCACACAGGTTTTATTTAGTTACTTTTAGGAGTTCCTCAATGAGATAAAAAGCTGGGCCTTAACTGTGCAGTTAATATTGATGAAAGGAAAACCAAGACCTTCCTTGAAAAGGTCTTAGCTTGGACTGCTGGCCTGATGAGCAGTTTTATTGTACTGATCAGGAAAGGAAGGACAGAAGAGTGTGCTGGCAGGAAATACAGTAAACCTTGCTCAGGTGTATGCATCTATGTGTGTATGTTTGAGGGCATATGCATGTAATTTCTGTGGGTGAAGTTCAAAGCAATGACAGAACATCTATTGATTTGAATGGGAGTGGGTTGGAACTCAGAGTCACAGAATATGCTGAGTTGGAAGGGATCCACAAGGATCACGGAGTCCAAGTCCTGGCCCTGCACAGAACACCCCAGGAATCACACCATGTGCCTGAGAGCATTGTCCAAATGCTTCTTGAGCTCTGTCAGCCTTGGTGCTGTGACCATTGCCCTGGGAAGCCTGTTCAGTGCCCAACCACCCTCTGGGGAAGAACCTTTTCCTAATTCCTAACCTAAACCTCCAAGAGACCATCAAGAGGAGAGTGGTCAAAGTGTGTACTTGCTGCAAGAAATGATCCTGTCTGAAGCTGATTATAATTAAAGAAGAAAACGAGCCACTTCCTCAAAACAACTAGTTTTCTAGATACGGTGGTTTGGTTTTTTTAAAGCAAACACAATTTACATCTTTTGTTACAGCGTATTTTTGTAACCCCCTTCCACCCAAAAAAACTGTAATAATGCTAATGCTAATAATGCTAATGCTAATGCTAATAATACTAATAATACTACTAATAATGACTTAATAAAAGCCTACTGTGGAAAGCAGACCCATCAGTCGTTGACCATGAATCTCGAACAATTGGTGCTGCTGAGAGGCTCTGCTGCTGCTTCCCTCTAGATGGCACCCTTGGCACAGCAGCGTCCACAGACCATTCCCCTCTCCGACAAAATGATGGAACAACTCATGGCAAAGCTGCTCCTTAACTATTTCACGTGTATTTTGTTCAGAATGCCCTCCTGTCCCCAGGTCTGTGCTGTTGGCAGCACATGTCTTTGTAGCTTGGCTGTGTTCTGTCTTCAGGAACAAAGGTGAAGTTTTGCTTCGGGTTATACGTTAGCAAGTGAGAGACATTTGGTTTTACAGGAACATTTTCACGTGTGAGAACCAGACTGAAGAAAGAATGAAAATCCAGACCTGCCCTTGACCCATTGCACCGAATAGACACACCAAGGTGTCTGAAATTGCTGGTCCAGGGGAGGGGGTCGTGCAGGATAGGGATAAGCAGGTGTGAGAAGGTGAAATAATCCCTTCTGACAACAGCATCAGCTTATGCAAGTGTAAATTGATTGTGAAGCAACCACACAACCACACCAGCTGCATTAGGTCCCAATGAGCTCCCAGTCTGCCACCTAGACTGCTTTTGATGGCCCAGCCAAAGCTGCATGCTGTTGGTTACCTGGTTTCTCTTACCTGGTTAATATTTGGTGTGAGAATGCAATTCAAGTTGTTCAATTTAGAATTGCTATCTGCAAAAAGTGTTTGTGAAATTATTATGCAATATGGATAGGTTAACTGAGTAAGAAGGAGCCTAGGAGCTTCTATAATTGTGAACATCACTAATAGAAAATAGTTGAGTTGCATGCATGTGACTCATGGAGCCAGGGTTTAAACACAAGTCACTGACCCTGAAGAAGATAATTTTACAGCATTTTCTGTGCAAAGGTATCCTTTTGATAATATTCTGAAAAATGTTTAAGGACTAATTTCTAATTATTTACTTCAGCTAGAACTATTGGATACACTCGAAATTTGGTGTTCAGTTAAGCTAGGCCTGGAGGTGGCTTTCTTCAACCTTGACATTGAAGCACCATGTCTAAAGCTTGCCTTGGTATGACCAGAAAAGTGGAAGTGGACTTCAGCCAAGTTTGGGCCCATTTTGTTTTACCAATCACCTTTTCAGCTTGCTTGGAATGCTGTCATCAGATATCATGCTGCCAGCCTCAGCCTGGCGCAGCTTTACAGGGGATACTTTTTGTGGTGCGCTCTTTGTGTCCCAAGTTCATGGCACTCTGTTGTCATGTGTGTGATTCCATGATTTCAGGAAGCTTTGTTTTACCCAGTGCTCCCAGTTCCCATGCTTGTGAGAGTATTTGTCTTTCTCAGAAGGACAGAAAGGAATATCAATGTTTCCGGACTGGAAAAATAAAACCCACAACTAAACTGACTCTCCCCAACATGACAACTACATAATAACTCAAAAGGTGGCTTGAGAGTTGGTTTGAAGTCACAGAAGTCAGAAACTGTCTGTGGGAAGGACAATGGTCATTTTAATTTTTTAATCACTTGACTTTTTTTTTAAATTATGTCATGATTTTTGTAGCTTGATTTATGAATGTTTTAGCACTTGAGATTTCACTCACATTCTTTGCCTTTTCACCTCTGATCAGGTAAGTACCCAAGCAGAGAAGAAATGACACTGTTTTTTCTTACTGCTTCATCTTCCACAATGACTCTTAGTGCCTTGCAATTGTGGGCAGCTGTTGCATGGAAAATGTATAATCCCTATATATAAGGGCTCCTTCCTTATATATAGACCTAACACCTTATGTAATGTTCCCTCACAATCCATACATATATCCTTATGCCCTTATGTATTAGATGATAAACCATGACATGCTTTGTTATTCAGATGTTTATTTGTCAATCTCTAGAAATAAAACAGCTTCCCTGGACTTGCAATGGAGCTGGTAGAAGGACTTTTTATTAAAGCTCCTTACCATTTCCAGTTTTAAGACCTGCTTTCAGTTTAAAAATTTTCCAGGTTTGGTTCCTCAACTGAAAATCTTCCATGCAGAATTTGCATCACATTGAATTGCTTGGGAAAATTCAACAGAAGCAGTCTATCCTTTTCTGGAAATTTTACGGGAAAGAAGGTACCTTGATGATATTGAAAGTTTCACATCCATGTGATTGAAATAATTGGGTATCTGCCTCCTTTGGGTGAAGGACTTGGTGGTTGGCAGGTGAGCAGATGCAGGATATGAGGTGGGGAGATAGCCAGGACCTCCTTTCTGCATGGTGTTGGCTTGGACATGGGAGCAATGTAGATAGACTGCAAGCACAGGAACAGAAGGGACTGCAGATAGTAAAGCTATGGCATTTCAGACTGACCTTTATACACATGTGGACCATGACATATTTTAAGTTATAGTCCTGAATTTTTTCTTCCATTTCCTGCCTATTAAAAGGGAAAAAAAGATGACCAATGGCCTGAAATGCTAACTGCAAAGGGATTGCACTGTCAGTTCACTTTCATTTGAGAAGTTCTGGAATGTCAGAGTAATTGCCTTTCAAGCCCGTGCAATACACATCTCGTGTGTAGATCCCTGCACCTGTTTCATGCTTGTCAGTAGTCCATCACTTCTTTTCCTTATAGGTTCAGGGAATGCGTTGAAGTGTGAGATGGGATCTTGCTGTGTGTCTGAGCCTTGTCTAGCTAGGTGGTACTTAGAGAGCTGGGGAGGGTTTTGAGGGTGTCTGCCAAATTACATCTGCTAAAGCTGGGGAACCAAGTTATTCAGATGATTAAAAATAAAGGGATGGATCTAACCCTGCAAAGAAATGCTGCCTGGATTGTAGATAATTTCTGCCTTTTGGCTTCATATCTCTGGCACACCTTGTGGACTGTTTTAAGCTGTGGAAGAAGGAAAGGGATCCCTGCATCTGGAAATGCACAGGTAGTAGATATACTTTTAATAAGTTAGATATGTTTCTCTGCTCGGTATCAATATTGTTTAACTGGATGAATGCTGCTCGTGTTCTGATGTGGCCAATTAAACTCTGTGTTTTCATGGAGTGGCACATGTTTCTCTCTTTTACAAGAGTCTACCTGAGAGTCAATCCTAGGCAGATGATGCACTTTTCAGGAAGGTGCATCTCTCCCCTTGCTGTTGGAGGGCCTTGTCTTGCCATTAAATCTTGATGCGTCCTCTAGTGACCTCTACTGGGTGCAGTAAAAGGGACTGCCTCAAGGTTACCCTCTTTGGTGGGAGCAAGGTTGCCAGCCCTTCTTGCTGTGGGTCTCAGAGATCCCTAGGACGGCGCACACCCCTTATTTTCCTGTTGTTGTCAAGTGAACATAGCATTATCTCCTCTAAGAAGTAGCTTCTCTAGTTATTCTGTCACTAGGTGTTGCAAAGATAATATCCCCATTTGCTGTGATTTCCCAGAAAGTAATGCAGCGATGACTCATCTTGTTGTAGTTCAAGACCTTTTAGAAGAAGTTTTAATACAAAACATTACTTATATATATATATATATATCAGTTTAGAAAGGCAAAAGGGAAGACACTTGTTCTAAAGTAGCTCCAAGGATGTAGATTGCCAGAATGCTTAGGATATGAATTAGTTTGTTGCAAAAGACATTTTTCTTTCTTTCTCTGAAGAGACTCACCTGTCAAAATCTCAAAGGGTCTTCACGTCAAAGCTTTGAGATCTGAAAAGTCTGCAACCTCACACTTCTATATTTTTCTAGTACTATTATCCAAAAGAGTCATGACCTAGTGTGTGAATATATAACAGAATTTTTTGCACGTAGTGTGAGGAGTTCATAGGTCAGTGCTCAGGAGGATAATTGAAATATTACTACGCATATCAGCACTTGGAATTACTAAGATTCACAAAGAAATCACCTGGCAAATAGAAAAAAAAAGTCAAGTTTGTGATTGGTAGTTTGCATTTTGTCTCTGATGAAGTCTGAAACTGTTCCTGCACTCACATGTGAGCTTGAAAAAAGATGCACTGTTTCATTTATTCCTAGCTCAATAAGTGTTTGCATTTTGTTTGAGTGAATTCTAATTTGAAATGAAAAAGAAGTTAATTTCATTTCACTGTCCTATTTGTATTGCGCTTCTACTGTTTTGCTCCT
>JAWWTY010000077.1:67224488-67293152 GCA_035222235.1 Margarornis squamiger | reverse complement strand
TGACTTTTGCTTAAGTCAGTGGCTGTCAGAGCCCTTTGCCAGTTTTATTGTATGTCCTGAACCAATTTTGAAATTTGGAGTGCTAATATCTGTATATCTGTCCGACTTTTAAAATTATTATTATTTTTTATTGCTTTGCATATGTTACATTTGTTCTTTTGAGTCAAAAGATCTTTCATGAAGTGCAGGTTTCCCAGGCTGTCTCCTAAGTGCTCATACATAGAAAGGTGGCATGGATTCACAAGTATTCCAAGGGCAGGGCAAGTGTCCTTGCCAGGGACTGGCAGTAGGGCTGTGCTCATGCAGGGACTCCTGGGTAATCTGAACCCTTAGCTTTGGAAGGACATGAGCCAACAGCAGCCTGAAACCAAGATTGTCGTGACATCTCAAGACCCCATGGCATGTCCATTCCAGGCTTATCCTTCCCCCTCCCTTTCTAGAGAAGCATTGTTGTCAACTGCAAGTAAACAGTTCCTAGAGCTCCCTTGTTCCTCTGCATGCTGATATGTGCCCTGTGGCTCTCAGACCTGTGAAGGTCTGGACTGCTGTGATGAGAAAGGCTAGTGATCTCTACCAGAAGTCGTATTTGAGAATGGTGCTTCCTTGAACTCCCAAAGGGAGGAAGAAAGGGGCTGGGATCAAAAGAGCTTTGTGGGTTTTGCTCATTTTTCTGTGGTTCAGATGAAAAGAGAGTTTGGCTTCCTGAGGGAGTGTGAGGGAGCAGTGCTACCTTTTGGTCATGATGCTTCTTTCTCAAAGGAGTGTTAATTGAGAAAGAAGGTTTAGAGCCATCACAAGTAACTATCAGTAAATCCATTTCGTTTCTACTACAGCAGAATACTGCCAGTGGGAGATAACTGTGCTGTTGGGAAGTGTGTATTTGTTCAGTGGGTTGTGAAGGGCCTTTGGTAATAATTATGTGTGTTATTATGAGCAAGCAGAGACCCTAGCAGGGAATGTGTGAGGCACAGGACAGGTTGGATTTCATAATCTGAATAACTGAATAAGGCAGAAATTAAAAGAGAAAATGGTACAGAGATGAATAAAGATTATGCTCAGGTCATGTTCTCAGTCAGTGACATCTGCACAGAGCCATCTGCAATATGGAAATGAAATTGCTGACCCTCTGTCTAGTCTCCTCTTTACATAGCTATATGCTGAGGTCTGAGGGTAGGCACCCCTCTGAACCTTCAGCCTGCTGGATCCCAGCCACTTCATGAATGCTGATTGCTTTGCAAAGGTCCTGCACACCATTTGGTCCAGAATAAAAAAATTCAAACATCTGTGGCATCTTCTAGATGACTTCTTTATTTTGCTGGTGTTCATTTACATGCAATTCACTCCTTCCTCACACAGTTAATTCTCCCTGGTTTTTATTTAGATCCTATGAATACAGTGGGGAGGGGTTTATCGTAACCTTGGAATATGTGATTGTTAAAACATATGAAAAGCAAATCAGTTTCAACACAGGAAAGGCATATATATTTATTTCTGTGTAAAAGATGTTGCATCTTAGATCTGTCTTCCCTTAAAAGCTCCTTTTTGACCTTAGGTGCATGGCTTAGCAAAGAATTCTTTTGGCCATGCTCATTCAAAAGTGTCTTGTTACAGATTACCTATCCAACCAATTTGTAATATACACGGAGGTCCAGGGAGAGACATTCTGACAGTCCCTGTGACCTTTCTTTTCTGGCACCCTTGTGCAATGTGTAGTGGACACATTTAGCAGAAGTCACGGTGCAGTAAAAGTGACTTTCCAGTGCAGAGTGTGGCATGAGGATTCCAAACAAGGGCCCTTACATGGGAGAGGTCACATTTCTGACACCTCAAAAGGAAACCTCACATGTAATAAGCATTTTGAAGAGCTGAGAATCTTCATTTTTCCCTGTCTTTGGACAGCCCAGTGTAATTCCTGGTGTTTGCTGAAAATGGTTTGGTTTTCAGTCCTGAGTTAAACAAATTGCTTAATTGCTTATATTGAAAACATAAGTTAGGCAAACATTGCATCATATGTAAGGAAGGATTTTTTTAAAGTACTGTGTATTCAAGTACTTTCGAGTGCTTATTTGACATTTACAAATTAAATTCCTGAGACAAATTAAAATGGGGCTCCATAGTATGAACTTATGCTAAAGAAAGTACACAGGATGTTGTTATAATACACAGAAATTAATTTGTTATTGACAATAAAGAGGGAAGAGAGTATTTTTCCATATTTCTCTGTTTTCAAGGCTAACTAAGCAGACATACTGGTACACAAAATCTCCCAGCACCATGCCTGGACTAAACAGTGATGGAGCAGATATGTGGGCAGATGGGTTTAATTTCAGTTATGACCCAATCTAGTTATGACTCTGTCTAGTTTGTCTCGTATCTTGAGTAGTAACTGCAGTAGGTGACAATAGAGAAAAATCACAGCCTTTTCACTTAACTATTGGTAGGGAGACAAGAAGGTGTGGGATGATTTTCTCTTGACCTTTGATGCTGCCACAGACTTTAATATCATCACATTTTAAAGGGTGT
Source organism: Margarornis squamiger (assembly GCA_035222235.1). NCBI lineage: Eukaryota > Metazoa > Chordata > Aves > Passeriformes > Furnariidae > Margarornis > Margarornis squamiger. Next base: position 67,290,629 of record JAWWTY010000077.1, on the reverse strand, counting down.
ATTCACTAAGGGAATTGTTGCTTTTATCAAACCAAACACGTTCTGTGGTCTTTTTGAAACTCTTGGTAGACCCATGTTTGATAGTTCTAAACCTGGAGAAATTGCCTAAAGCCTTTTGGTCCTGCATGTTTTAGACTATAATAGAGGCATCTTACATTCTCCTGTTTATACTTACCCTAGGTATTTCTTCCATTCATATCTTAACAGGGTTTTATTATGGTTTCATGAGAAACCTGTAAGAATAGAAATGTACAGTATGGAAATGCATCTTGGTGGTGAGGGCACCTAAAAAGTTAGAGGTCTAAACCTAACTCCATATAGCATCACTAAAATGGAAGAATGAACAAAATTCAGTCGATTAGGATAAATTAATCACAAAAATTGACTAAACCCATTAATTTATGTTTCTATTTTAGTCACTTTTAATCCTTTAAGATATCCTTATTTCAAGACAATATTCTAACTGTTAAAAGACATCTTTCCAGTGCTACATCCAAGATCTCCTTTAATCTCCTTTGTGCGTGCACTTCATTTTTATTTGTGGAATAATTCACTCTGTGTTAAAATAGAGACACATGCAAAGGCGTGAATTTATCAAAAAACTTAAATTTGGCATGTTTTTGAAAGCATTTTCTCTTCCTTGTACTGATTCCACATACAATTGCTGCCTCTCCTGTCATGGTTAGTTACTGGGCTTGTTAAACACAGTATTTACAGCACTTTCCTTACTTAAGGGTAACACCTTGTACACTTCATGCTGCATAAAAAATTGCACTAAAAATTGTTTGCCAGGCAGCTACTCCAGAGAACAGGCATGCAAATCTTTAGCTAGGTATTCTAGCTGCTGCCAATTGCCAACAGACTGATTCAAAATGTTTTTGAGGGCTAGCATGGGACTTTTAAAGAAACCTGGTGTGATGCCTCTGCACTATTCCTGGCTTACACTGGGCTTTATGGGGTCTTTACCCTGCTTCGTTAGGAGTAATTTCATGCATGGTTAGGTATTTCAGGAGGCCAGCTCAGGATGAGAATTTGCTCCTTATGTCCTCAGACAGTACAAAGTTTAAATGCATCTGGGATTATTTATGGACACTGTGAGTAGACAGTTGTCACATCAGAGACATGATGGTCTAAGTGGACAGGCAATTATGAAACTGAGTGGAGAGGCAGGGGCTTGCAGGGTTGGAAATAAGTACCCAGGGTCACCCAGCAGATCTGTGACAGAAGCAGGGCTGTAAGTCAGGCTTTCTGACTTCCAGGCCAGGGCCTGACTCATGCTGCTACTGCAGCAGAACCCCCTTGCAATGAAAGAATTGTCTCCCTTAACGCACCTGTTTGTTTTATCTGGGATTGTGTTCTCTGACACATGTTGTATCATTGTACAATAGCCTTCATGTTATTAGCTAGTGTTTGCCAAGTATGTGGGAGATATTTTTTTTCCCCACAAATTCTTCAGTCATCTCCATTTCACTGTGGTAGAGAATATTGGCTTCTTAGCTATCTCTGGGTTCCAGAATCAGTGGAATGCATAATTGAAAGAATATGCTTGGCAAAAATGATTTAAGCTCTATTTCCAGATCTGCCAATTCCCCTATAGTTCCCAGGATTCACTCCATCTGGAATTGTACTCTTAATGTGTGCACTGTCTGGAACTATGAATGGGTTTCCAAAACGTTCAGCAGAGACTGAAGTAAAAGCTAAACTCTTAAAAATACCACCCCCCACCATATTATCTTTCAATAACCTTTGATTTTGGAAACTGCATTTTGTGTTTTGCCTTGAAAATCATAATAATTTATAAAGACTTATCAATGCAAGGAAAGTCAAGAAGATGAGAAATGCGTGTCTGTAGTGTTTATTAGCATGAATTTGGAATGAGAATTAATTTGTCGAATGCAACACTGAAGTTTATGCCAAATAATTTTCTAGAAAAAACCTCAAAACTCCAAAATAACAAAACATTGCTTTTGAACATCTGTTTACCCTTTGTTCAATATCAGTTCTGAGGTTTTTTCTCAGTTTATGAGGGCATGCTTTGTTTGTTCTTTGTGGTACTCCACTGTAGCTCAGAAGATTCATTCAGTATTAGAAAGAATTAGATTAAACTAAAGCCCAGCTTTCTGAACTATGTAAGACATTTAAAGTACTGCTCTCTACTGGTCAAACAAACAAGTACTGTTTCTTTCAGTGGAAAGATGGGATTTTCTACCTTACAGTAAGCTAAAATGAAATGCTAAAGGATATGGCCAGAGATGGTTCACCACGTGGGTGGTCTCAGATTACACATTATTTACAGTGACTCTATTCACATGCTTGAAATTAAGCACGTGCTGAAGTGTTTTGTTAAATCAGGGTTGTTGGGTATTACGTATTTATTTACGGTGAGGTTGTCTGAGCATACATCCAGTAAAAAGACATTTACTCTTTCAAGGTGCTCATATTTTACGTGTAAATGAAAGGAGAATGACACAACAAACCAATGATATTACTCTTCAGTGATCTTGTCTTTTTAGCTAACCTTTGCTTAGCCAGTATAATGCTTTAATTACATCTGAGGTTTTTTTGAAGCTTCATTCTGCAGGGTTTGGATTTAACTGTACCATGGATTGTGTGATGAGCCTTCTGTTGTTGATTCCTTGAAATAGGTTAAAGTACATAAGAAAAAAGGGATAAATTTATCAAAAACCTTAAACTGGGCAGGTTTTTTAAAGCATTTTCTCTTCCTTGTACTGATTCCACAATTTTGGTAAATTAAAGATAAATAAGAAGAGTAAACGAAAGTTGGTGCCTTTTTAATTTATTTTCAGTTTTTCTGACACCCAGATTACTTTTCTTTTACAGAAGTTCTTCATTTAGATCAAGAGAGGCCAAACTCCTTTGGAGTTATTCTGGTTGACACCAGCCAAAAATTGGTCAGCTGTGTTTCACTGAGCAGACAATACAGAAACCTGCATTAGGACAATTTCCCCTCTGTATCAAAAAACATAACTTCAGCAAATAAAATGGTGCATTTGAGATAAAACTTGCCCAGCTACCACTGATTCATTGTCAGAATTGTGGTCAAATGGGAGGGTCAGATGTGTCCTTGAAATTCTTGTAAATTCTTTGCTTTATGAAGCTGCATGTTTATTTTTTTTCAGTACATCAGGAATTAGCTGAGCTCATTTATCTTTATTCTTCTCCAGTGCTTTCATATTTATTTCCCCTGCAAGTGGCCCAACACCTCTGTTTTGTGAGCATCAGCAGTTCCTTCTGATGTTCATATCAGTAGGACTCCTACAGTATGGGAGACAGGAACTTGGACTAACATCCCTTCCCTGTCTGAGCATCAGTTTAAAATCTCTAAAGGTATATAGTGTGCATGCACTGCTATCTGATTCTATGAGGTGGACTAGAAATTGTTTGAAAGGTAGTTCCCAATAATGGTTATCTGAGTGCAATGAAAAGAAAGAAGAAAATTGCATTCGGATGAGCAGTGATCCATGGATTACATCAGATGTAAACCTTCAAACATAGCAGGTTGAAGTTTTTATTAGGAACTGTTGCCAGACTTCTGTCTTTTTTTTTTTTCCAGAAATTCTAATGCAGATAATCCTACCTTTGTTTCCTAGAGAAAAAGCCCACTGTGATTCTCATGAGCTGCAATAGTAGGTCTCCCATTGTGCCCCCATCACCTTACCTGTTGTGTAGCTTGCTGGTGTCCAAGAAGTCTAGCAAGAGAGGCAGGCAAAACTGGTCTCTTGTGTATTCACAGGCACATGTTTAAACTCTCAGGAGTCCCCCAGTTGCTGTGATTGAAGTAAGTTGGAACAAGAGTAAATCTGCCTCCGGCAAAGAGAAGTCCTCACAAATTAGATACAGGTATTTTTTCAAATACCCTGCAAGTGATATTTCAATTCTGTGTCACCTCAAATCCTGGTTTCTAGATAACATGCATGCAATGTATTTTTTTTTTCTTTTGAGAGACTGATAAAGAGCAACGACAGTTTACAGTGACCTCCAGTGGTGAAAAACCTCTTTTGGAAGAAGGACAGAGCTAATACCCCAATTTTGTCTGAAAATCATTCATCAGAGGGTTTAGGTGATTCAGACTTCAGTCCTATAAAGCGTATTGCAGTCAGATTTATTTATAATGATTTGTGCTGTGTTTCTGGATTTCTTGCATTTTTCTTCTTTCTACTCTTTCTGCTCTCAGAATCTTCTTGCTTTTTGGATTGACAATAGTTGAAAATAGTCATAGTGCAGCCACATTTTATATGAACTGTACGAGTCTTTGCTTGATTAGGTGTCTCCTGGTATAATGGCATGAAATCAGTTCTGCTCTTCCTCAGCTCAGAAATCTTATTTTTATAGTCTCCTCAATGCTCATAATTTCTTTTAAGCTTTTTCCACATCTGCCTCTCTGGCTTTCCCATGTATTTACAAAGTCTCTTGTATGCTGTTCGTTGAGGACTTTTTCCATTTTGCTTAAGCTGGTTTCTTCAGTGATCTATGTTGAGAGTTGATTCTACAATGGTTTAGCCATCTGGCTAGCCTAGACTCCACAAATAGAGTAGATTTTTGGAATTGGTGATGTTGGAATATGACTTTGGGGGCGGAGGGAAGATATTTCCACGTTCTGTAAGGTATACAGAACTACCTGTATACTTTAGAGTCCTTCATGGCAATTTTAATAGAAGAAGACTTGTCTTTGCCTACGCTGGCTTCTGTACTATGGGCAGCACTTCTATTTCTTAGCATTAATGAGCTTTCCCTATAGAAAATAGAGTTATCTTCAGGAATGAAAACGGAGCTGGATTCTACATAGACCTGTCGAGAAGTCAGGTTGTTTGTGGTTTTATAGGGGTGGGGAGGAAATTTTTGGAGGTTAATACGACACAGGAATCATTTGCCTTTCCCAGATGATTTTCATTCTTTTACACTTCATATACCAAGTAAATGTGCTCTGTGGCAGACATGCAAGGATCAGAAATCACCAGACTTAAGACAGCTGCTGTGAATGTAAATTAACATGTGCGTGACTGGAGTGGGCATATTCTGAGTTGCCAACAGGGTTATATTGGGAGTTGCCTTTTCCTGGGAATATCTATATAAACAGAAAAAAGCCAAACAGGTATGAAGATCAGGTTTCAGAATTTGCAAATGAAGTCTTGGTTCCTGACTTTCTGAGCCAGGTTTTGGTGATTATAATGGATCTTCAATTATGATGAACTTTCTTCAGGATGGTATTTGAGAGATTGTTGGAGTGCCTTGTCTTTCTTGGGACAGGCTAAAATGTGAACAAACTAAACAATTGAACAACACAGCAGAGCAGCACACTGAAATGTAAAGCACAAAACATCGTATTACAAGTTGTGCTTGGGCTGGCTCTTTTCTAAATCCTTCCCAAAGAGATCAGTTGGATGCTGTTGTATTTCCTTTAGAGAGGTTTTTTGTACCTTTGTCACAATCACAGTGACTGAAAGATGGTTTTGTCACTGTAAAAGAGGAGGATGTGTTGTCCTTGGCTGCATTTCTGCATCCCTTAGTCTGGGCTGCAAGGGGGCAGCGAGGCTTGTAAATGGGAATATTCAAATCCTAAGAGAGATGGAGATTGGGTGCCATGCTGGCAAGGAGCCAGTGAGCTTCCTGGGAATCATTCTGTAGCCTGATCCTTGTGAACTCTGTAAATGCCTGGAAATTGAATGCATATTTATAATAGCTGTGGAGTAAACATGGATAAGAATAGCCCATTCATCTGATTTTCCAGGCTGACAAAAAAGCAAGGGTCATGTTGGAGTTGAGGTGAAGAACTGCTGACAGGCATAACCATGGATGGTTCTGCAGTGACAGGCATGTACTGCTCACCCTGTAAGGCTTCACCAATAATCTCTAGGCAGTGGAACACAGACATCAGGTTTCAAGCCTCTCTGAGAGACTGTGGACCTCTGAAAAGATGCTGGTGGTGTCAGAGCAGCTTGAAAAGTTAGAAGACTGTAGTTGTCAGCAGCACAGCAGGTGTTGTAGTGACAAAGGTTCAGACCTATGACGCAAAATGTAATGGTGCAGTGGCTGTGGCTGGCTCTGCTCTCCTGGCTTATAAAACATTTATATCAAGGCTAACTGGAACTGAAGTACCTGCAGATGGTGATGAGTCTTGTGGGCTTATGAGACTTTCTAATCATGGTATTCAGTGATATGAATGTTAACTATAATGAGTCCACCTCTCCCCAGTTGTTTCTGCTCCTGAAATGGCTCCAGGCATATTCCTTTATCCTTGCTAATAATAGATGGGATTTACAGATGGCTCATTTACCAGGGACTTAATACCAAGCACTGTCAAAATGTGTCATAGTTTCAAACCATAGGTTTGGATGTTCTCTGTGAACCTACTTGTGCCAGTACTTTCCAGGAGTGCTTCCTGAGGACAATGTTTCCTTTTTTGGTGCAGCAGCAGTAGGCATGTTGACAATGAGCTGTTTTCTGAGGAATTCTTGAGAATCACAAGATAATCTTTAAGAACTAATGCAAACTAATTAGAATATATGATTATAAATTGTCCATCCTATCCTAAAGTCTACAGATTTGTGACTTTGTGTATTAGCATAAGAAAAAAAAAGTTAAAGCTGCTTGCATCCCCCAACCTTATTTTTCAGCTGAAGATGAAGGAGGACAGAAGGAAAATTTGTGCCTCCAGAAGATCTTTGTCTAGATAAGGAGTGAATGATACTACTGTACAAGGAACTTTTGATGCCTTTCTTAGAGCCTTGTATCTATCCCACACTGGATGAAGGAAAGCTGGGATGCAAGCCACTGAAGTGCATTGCAGTTTACAGGCATTTGCAGGGTTTCATGTTTCAAATAATGATTACATCTACCCATAGGTTGGGGAGGTAAGAGAGGGAAGAGATGCATTTATTTTTTTATTTGTTTTTCTTTCATTCAGCCTGTCTTTCTCCTTTGTACTTTGTTGCCTCAGATTTTTCTGTTAAGTATTTAAAAAAACAAACTAAATTTTAAAACAATTGTACTCAAATAGTCTGTCCTAAGCTTGAACAGACTATTTTACAGTGCTGAGAGGGGCACTGTAGCACTAATGAAGCATCTGAAACCTTTTGCTTTGCAATCAGGTTTAACTCTGTCTCTGCAATTTCTAATGAGCTCTGAAACCCTGAGAAACAAATTGCATTGTTTATTGATATTAAAGCACACCTCTAAGTATCTATTTTGGATATGTAAATTATGGTACCCCACAGTGGAATAAGGTATCCAAGGTTTATGTAAATTGTTTGTTGTGTGTAATGCTCACTCCCTGCCCCTGTCCAGAGAAAGTTTTCCTTGACTTGGATTAGTCTGTTCAAGTGGGTGAATGCATGATAGTGCACTGGAAAGGTGTGAATTTAGAGCCTACTTAATCTTCACATTTTCAGTATTAGCACATGGATTAAGTAGTTGATTGTTCTTTGAATGTTTCTTCATACTCCAAGAGCCTGAGAGCTGCTGTGCATGGAGTTAGGGGAAGGCAGGGACAATGCTGCTGATGGGTGTTTCTGTCATGTTTAAACACCCAGGTAACAAAATTCAACAGCTTTGCACAAGAGGCATCTGAACAGTGACAGGAGCACCGTGATAATGTGTTTGAGAGGAGCAGACAGCAGACTGGTCCTTGATATTCAAGTAAGACCATTTCAAAGAACCGTGTCTCTTCAGCTGTAACTCATGGCTGTGTATTTGTGGGTTATTTTTCCTATAGCAATAAGCAATCATATAAGCACTTCTTCAGAAAGTGGAAAGGTTCAAATAGATTGCTTACTTTAAGTATCACTACTTAAAAGAGGTATAATTGTTCTTCGTGTCAGTGTGATGCATACCCACTCCATTGTCCACTCCAGCTCCAATTATGTCCAGGACAATTAAAGGTGCTCCTGGGGGTAGGTTTCAGTATCAGAGTCTTTGCATTTTCATGGCCCGATGCTTCCTTCCAACCTCAAAGCTCTCAACATCTTACAACTCCTCTGAATAATATTTGTCTATTATTATCCCTGTTTGAAAAAAAAGGAGAAAATGAGTCATAAATGTTAATGACTTGGTTAAGGGAATGCACAGCAAATAAGAACTGATTGAACTTAGTTCCATGATATCTTCCCTTGATCTCAAAAACCTGAACCTGAAACAAGATACAAAGGAGAGGAAATATTTTTTTTTTAATATTAAAAAAAATCCTAAGCTTTTTTCCCCTTCTATATTTTTTTTTCCTTTTCTTCATGTTCTACTACAGTTGCCAGTTTTGGCTAAGTCTTAAATCACTGGGCATACTGATAATACGTTCAAGAGGAGTAGAGGGCAGTGGCAGGTCCTTGAGATTCAAATTGGACCTTCTCAAGAAATCATGCCACTTCAGCTTCCTTCAGGAGCACTGCTATGCGAGTTTGGGATGTTCCCTTGCCATTACATGTATTCAGGAAATATTCCTTAAAAAACCATGCACCTATTTATATACTGAGCAGCAAGTCAAAAGCATAACTAGCAGTGTCTGGAAAGATTACCTGCACACAGAGAATTGCAGGCACTGCCTGCCCAGAGACACACCTATATGACCAAACCAATGTTTGGCGAGGAAGCGTTGGGTTCTCGTAAGAAAACAATCATTTAGCCACCTTTGCCTCTGCTGTGTTAGTCCTCATCATCCAGTGGTGAAGCTACAGAGACACAGTCCCCACAGTGAGGTCTGGGATGGTCTCCCTGCTCTGCCACACGTGACACTTCATTCCTTGCGGTTACACTCCTGATCCGTGACACTTGATTCTGGGTGGTGGCAATGCAGACATCTGTTCCTTCATGCTTGAACTCTGACACTGGATCTCTATTAGGAAAACTACTGATACCTGATCTGCCTGATTACAGCTACTTGATATATGGTGATGTTCCTCATTGTGGCATGTTTACCACTGAAAGTAAATTTGAAACAGCTAGTACAGCAGAACTGAAGAATTGGAGGATTTGGCTGTACTCTGTGGATACTGTGGCTGAAACTTGATGTTAAGAAACCGTCTCTTCTAAGGAAAATGTCAGGAAGTAGTGGTGCAGGGGGAAAAGGAGAAAAGAGAGGAGAAATATTAAAAAAAATCAGTGCAGATCCCAACAGTTATACTTGTTGTCAGAGCTTCATATACTGCCTTAACTCTGTGTGCCGTGTTCAACACAGGCTAGCATTTAAAACAAAAAACAGCTACCTTAAGCTTCATGTAGAACCGTGTTTTTATGTCAAATTTAGTGGATCCTATTTCACAACAAGTACATTTCAGTTTGGTCAGTAGGTTCCAGAAGATAAAAAAAGCTTTTGACTAAGGAAGCTGGTTGAAATTAGTTTGCAAACAAATTTGTAATCTGGCTCGTTTCACAAGGTCTTCAGTTTCATTGTAACAATTTTGTGTCCTTGAACAGAAGGCTGCAAAAGAAAAACTGCACTGAAATGAAAAATAGACACGTTTCATTCCAGTAGGGTTGCAAGTATTGCTTTGCCTTCTATCCCAGTTAATTTTATTTGGAAGAGCACATCATGTGTCCATCAGTCTTCTGTTTTCATGAGCCATCATTTTCCAACACATTCCAGTGTTTTGTTTCAAAACTCTTTGGTTAGCTCCAGTGACAACTATTTTTAATTCTCATGCTGGATCATATGAATTGGTCAGGGAATAGAGGCTTGTACTCTGGGTAATCACAGTTCATTTTCCATAGTGTCAGATGAAAAATTTAGGTTAAAAAAAAAATAAAAATGCAGCAGTCATGAAACTGAATCCCACAGGCAGAAAGGTGAGTGAGGTCACAGCAAGGCTTCCAAATGTTTCCAGGTGCAAGCACTGTGTTCTAGTGGCAGAAAGAAGGGCTTACAAGCAAGAGAGCAGGGTGTTTCAAATGAATATTTTTGGATTAGAAGTTGGCCAGCAGTTTTCTGCGATTAGTTGTAACCATTTTTGAAGTGGGGGTAAAAGATGAGATTAGTTTTCTCTGCTAATAGTCCTTGAAACAGGTGTCTAATTGGAGCTGGTCTACTCCTTTTGTCTGGAGGGAGAGCAGTACCACCTAGGACACTTCCTCCCATTTGTCCATCATAACATGAGCTTGAAATGTCCTGTAGACATTGCTCACTGTTTTTCTCCCTTGATTACAGAGAATGCCTACCTTAGGCTAAGCATCGTTTAGATGACTAGAGTTAGATTTATGGCTTTTAGAGGCTCTGTAACTTCATTTTCCTTGTGTTTGTATCCAGCTTTAGCCATCGTAATAGCTGGTTGTCCTGCTGAGGAGGAGAGGAAAGACAGACAGGGGTATCAATAGGGCTTTATCTATCTACACTTTCCCTTCAAACAGAAAAGAGAAAAAGGTTGTTACCTGTATCTGTGATCCCTCAAGTACTACAGAGTTTAAAAGAAAAAAAGGCCTATAACATAAACTTCACTGCGTGAAGTGAGAAGGGACCACTTTGATCCTTCAGTCTGCCCTTCCACAGCGCAGGGGCCATGGAAACTGGCCAGGAGGTTTCTGTATGGAACCCAAAAACTTGTGATCAAATTAGAGTGGGGAACGCTAATGGAGTTCTGTAAATAGAAGAAGTGAACAGATGAGGAGAGGTCAGGGGAAGAGAGGAGAGTGCCTCTGAGGTAAGAGGAGAGTTTGTTTCATAACATGACTGCTCTTCTCGTGTTTCCCAGAAGCAGAGACACTAGACTCTCAGGCATCCAGATCTGATCTTTCATTAGCATAAATACAACAAACCTATTCTAAGCAGAGTTATGTTTCCCTTTTTTTTTTTTTAATACAAAAATTATGTAACAATTTAGCCTGAAAACACATCAGTAGATGCAAAAGGTCTGGCTCCTAGGGAATGTTAGTTTTCTTGCATTGCATAGATATAATGTTTCTTAATCCTGCTGTATTTTCAATTCAAAGTTTCCTATTTGTGAGGTTTTCTAATTGTTATTGCATAACACAGGATGTTCACTGTGGTCAGCTTTGCAATGCAGCAAGAGCCGTAACATTTTTGGTCCCTGTTTCCTTGCGTTTTAACAGTGCAAAGTTAGAGTCTGTAGCCCCTCCTTATGCAGAAGCCCAGAGAAGTTTCATGTTCAGGGAGACCATGCTGTCTAAGCATCATCATCCACTTTCCTGTTCTCAGATAAGATAAGAAATCCGATTAGTGACTGGGCCAACTGCGTGGGTCAAGAGGAAAAGTAAGAGTACAAACTCCTCACCTGTCTTTCTTTTTGCTGGACAAGTTTCTAGGAGAGTACTGCTCTGACCATCTGCTTTGCTAAGAAACTAGTCCTGTTTACCAGAACAAATGGCTGGTGTCCTGCATGAGTTCTTCAGAATGCTCTTCTCTTCAGCTTCTGAAGGGTTGCCACTGCTATCACATCCCACCAGCACAGTTGTTTTCACCTGAGCACTTAAGAAGGTGCTTCAGAAGTTCACAAGTATGAACATCAGGCAAAATTTTTCCCCAAAGGCTTTTCAAAAAGCAGTCAGAAACACTTCTGGGTGCACCTAGTGACATCAGATGGTGAAACACCCTGAAACACAACTACTGTCAGCCAAGGTTGACTTGCACCTGTTCTGGCCGCCTGTGTGGAAGTGCCCTCCTAAAGGGACCATACCTCAGTTCTGGTGCCTTTGACTTAAAATTGTCCTCATAAAACTAATGCTGAATCCCCCAGCAAGAGCTTAGCAAAGGCTTAAAGTCTTCACTTTGGTAGCCTGCAGGTGTGCTCTGTAACAGAGGTTTAATTTGGAGCGGGTGACAGCAGGAAAGCACAATGTGTGCATTTTGGCAAAGAAGTGATACAACTGTTGAGACTGAGTAGACAGACTGAGTGCATTGGTTTGGTTCTTCTGTCCTTTTTGGGAAAATATATCTGGCCTTAGACACCTGTGATCTAGCTTAAACCATTCTGTTAATAGAAGGCTTTCATTTGGACTCTAGTTTAATAATACTGACTACTGGAGTTCTTCAAAGTGTAATGAAAGGCTGCATTGCACTTTCTGGAAATAAAAAGAAGGAGAAAACTCTGGTAGTTTGGTGAAATCAGGGATTTAAGAGGTAGGACTGCAAGTGTCTAAGTGATACAATGTGGTAGGGAGGTGAAGCTTCTTGGCAGGCAGCATAGAAAAAATAAAATATTTTTTCCTAAAACCAGAAAAACAGTATTTTCTCAGTATTTAAAGGCTGAAACACACTGTTTCAGGAGTAGAATATTAATGAATCAGTAATGCCAGCCCCTGTTTTATTTAGCCAACTTCTGTAACACCGGTGTACTTTATTATTTACTCAAACTGCAGACTTATCCAGTGTTACATGTTGATAAAATTTCTATGAAAAGAAACTTCTGTCTGGGAAAAGCTACAGCTGGCCAAAAGAAGCCCTCTTTTTGCTTAGCTAGTTGGCCCAAAGGCCAAGCACTTTAAATCTTACATGATTTTACTTTGCCTGCACATTAAGGTGGGGAAATAGTGTGTCAGTTCTGGACACTGTAATCCAACTGTGTGTCTCTGTGGTCATTGTGCTCATCAGATGTTCACACTGATGGTTGGAAGCAGTTTTCCTGCAGCATTTCTATGAAATAAAAGCTTAGCTCTTCTTCTTTCCTGAATGATACAGCTGTTATTTTACCCCTTTTCCTGTTTTAAGGAAAACTGCTTCCCAAGAAAAGCACTGAGAAGTTGGAAAATGGCAAATGTGCAGACTTTCTCACCTAGTTCTTATGGACTGGCCTAACAACTGGTTGTGTACTATTTTTTTTGGGACCCTCCTGGATAATAAATAGGAACCCATTCACAACAGCTTGATTTTCAGAACTTTTGCTTCTTCCTATTTAGTGCATCCTTCCTTGTGATACTCAGACTGCTCCATTTAAACAAGTTCTTTACTTATTCCAGAATGCCTGAAGGGTGTCATAGAGAGAAGTGAAAGCAGGGGAAAAAAGATGTCATTTTGCAGGGATGCATCTGCCAGGGCCACTGTGGGCTCTTGAAGGTGAAAGAAGCATCTGCAAGGTAAATCTTGCTTGGACTCCCTGCATCTGCAAGGAAAGTCCTCCCTTGCCTTGGCCTCCAGGACTGCGAGATCTGTGCAGCTTGTGTGTAGCTTTCAACAATTCTTTATTCAGTTAGCAGAGACAAGTTCTTGACAGCAAGAGTCCTCTCCCCAGATTTTGTGTAAATGATCATAAGAATATATTTAGTACACATAAAACATATTTTAAATTTTTTTTTTCCTGGAAATAATTTAATTTGAAATTTCTCACAACAATAATGATCCATTTTTTTGAAGTTTTCAAGCTGAGTAAAGGTTGAAAAATTAAAACAAAAAGGCTTTATTACAGAAGATATTTGATGAATCTTAGCTTGGTTTATATATCAGTGCCCTCCCAGTTACCATAACACTTTTTAGAACTCACAAGGTAATTGAAATTTGAAGAAGTGCCATGCAGGATCTTTGTAATGGTTGTTGATATTCTTAATTTGCTGAATGTCTTTGGTTGGATACTGTATGTGGCTAAATCTTTGCAGCCAGGTGGTCGGGCATCTGGAATGATCATTTAGTTGAAATATATGGGGTTTAAAGGAGATAAAAATAGGTGAAGGTTTTCAAAGTTCAGCTATAAGACTGAGAACATGCCACGTTTCATTTTGGAATGAACACTTCAGGAGGAAGAAAATAGCTAAAAAAGAAGACATGTAGCTGAAAAGCATTTCTGTTGCTGAAAATATCCACCAATGCAAAATGATATTAGCATGTGCACCCTGACAAGACAGGAATACAGGGATAAAGATTTCTGTGACCTTTATTTTCCTCATTCATTCCCTCATGAAATTGAGAAGAATGGGCTATATATATTGCTATAAAACAAACAGATTAAAGGGGAGAAAAACTGTAATACTTATCTTCCTGGATTTTAGGGCTTTTTAGTATAACTCAGAAGTTACGTTTTAGGTAACACCCTTTCTTTGAATTCTTCATGCCTAAGCATAAAGTTATGCTATGGAAACTTGCCAGGCACAAGTTGCAATCTTTTGAAATACCAACAAACATTTACCAGAATTAGCCAACTCTACAGATAAAACAAGCTCAAATTACCCCTTCCTTAAAAACATTGATCTCCAGTGTATGCCTCTCATGGTGCTTTCCCTTCTTCTACATAGTCCTGGATTCTGACATTGATGCTTAATATGAATGTGCCATTTATGTAACTTTTTTGACACTAGATTTTCAGGAAGAAGAGATGAGTCAAGGTATTTTCTGCACACAGCTTTTTGTGCTGATTTGCTTAGTAAAAGTCTGTTTAATTCCAACTCTGGTTTCAGTCATACTGGGAAAAAAAATGTTTGCTTCAGCAGAGTCTGCCTGGATAAATAACCAGTGCCCTGGCTCACCCACAGAATGAGTGAATTCCTGGGTTTTGGTGCAGTAAGTATATGATATGGAATTGAGCTAATAGTAGTTGTGGAGAGTGTTTACTATTATCCTAAAAAAACAAACAAGCAAAAATCCACAAGCCTTCCTTCCCACTTCTGTACTCCCATAGCCAGTCTCACAGCAGAAGCCACCAAAAGTGAAAATGAATCAGTAGTCATTCATCAGAAGAGCACTACATTCCCCTCTTTGCCACACTGGGATCTTCACTAGCCTGGGCGTTGTTATCTTTGCACTGTTCTTACAGCAGAGAATATAGGTTAACTCTGAGGGGAATCAAAAGATAATTGCCTTTGCATTTTAAGGGTTAGTTCATAAAGCTGGCTGATCACAGAGTGACAGCCCAAGACACGTATGGATCTTCACTGCTCTTTCTGCTGGTGCTGCCTGTAGGGTGGGCACTCACCACAGGGGATGTCCACAGACATCTCTGGGGCTCTTCTCCGCAGCCCTTTTAAAGATCTTTTAATCAGCACAGTTTCCCTTTCTCACTGACATTGCATTTACTGTATTTTTAGTATGTTCTGATGGAGTGAAAGGTGTTACTTACATCCAATTTTCCATATAACCACTTCTGATGACTGTCTCTTTCAAGTCTTTTCAGCCTATCCATCCTGAATTAAGTTTTTTGTAAGAAAAGGCCTTTCGTGGTTTATAAATTTTAATACAGGATGCTAGCTGCCAGAAAGTTTTGGATTGCAACCAAAGATTTTAACCAGTCTACCCAGCAGATGAAATGAGGTACAGCTCCTGCTGCACCTGGAGACAGTACTTCTTTCATTGCTCTGTTTCAGAGTTATGACACCTCTGCTTTAGCCTCAGAAAGTCAGGAATTTTCCTTTAAACAGGCTTCCTGGAAATAGAGTTTTAGGCTTTTAATGGGTAATTTATCACACAGTATTTTTCAGCCTTAAGAAACTCTGGGTTTTGAGGTTTGTTTTGTTTTTAGTATAGTTAATTGGGGACAGCTAAGCAAAGGTGAGACTCTTGATGTGATATCTTGACAGCAGGAGATGATAGTGGAGACCAACCCTCAGTGAAAGAACATCATGCACTTTGGTGGTGAAGTGCTTTGAACTTCAGCTGTTAAACAGAGAGATGCTGATTTTGGTGGCTTTTTTATGTGCTGTGCAGTTCTTATTCATCCAAAGAAACCCATTAAGACTGGGATGCCATGTGTGAGTTAGCTGTGCTTGACCTGGACAGAAGCTGCACCATGCAACTTGCAGTTGGCACTGCTTTTTCTGTGCATTTTTCCAATGGTATGAGATCTGCAGAGTGCCAGAGTACAAGAGGTTTCACTGTCAGAACATGGATAGTGCCTTCTATTATCATTTTCATCTTCAAAGATCTGGATATTTTCTACAGAGGGATATACAGGTCAATTAACATTTTTTTTAATTTTTTTTTTTCTGAAAAAAGGGATCATATAAACGCTTACAGAGAGGCTCAACATTTGAAGGTGGTCGTATATCTAAAAGGCCCCTACCAGACATGTGCAGATTGATCACTGAACTGTAAAAGGATATCTCTGTAGTTCATTTCAGGGACTTGCTCTCATCATTTATCACTAGGGTATGTCCAGGATACTTAGTTATCGGAGTCGTTATAGTAAAGGAAGTCAGAATTCATAATTAATTAACAGGTCATAGAGTAGTTGTGTGCAGAGAGCCCTGTGGAGCAGTAAATTCCCTAGTCCTACCTCGTGAAGTTCAGTGCCAGACTTGTCTCGCTGTGCTCCTGCACTGTATGAAGCTGTTTCCTTTCCTGACCTTAAGCAGAGTTCCAGACAAGTGTTTTGGGCAGACCCCAGAGGAGCCATAAAGGTATATCACTTGTGACACAGTATGTCACTTAATCTTAGGCATACAGTTATTTCAGCCCCCACAGTGAAAGAGTCCAACAGGATTGCTGATTGTAGAAATATATCATTTTGGTTAAATTCCCTCATCTATCTTGATGTATCTTTTTTGATTGGGAAGGCTGGGAGGGAGGAGGGCAGGGGAAAGAGAATGGTTTTTCTGTTCTACCATCACAGACATCTGTGAACTTTCAGTAAACAGCATGACTTTCTGAATCTGGTTCATAGCTTTCATGCTTGCTTTCTAATCTGTTTCAGAGCTGAGCAGCTGTAAGCTTATATTGTTTCTCAGGGAGCTGTTGTTGTGTACCAGAGAAAGAGCAGACATGCTTTAGCTCTCACGTGCACTGCTGTGTACAGGCGTTGTCTGCTTTGTGACAAAGAAAACCTTGAGTATTTTGAAGCGGCTTTCCTGTTCTCCAGTCTCAGGTTGTTTCTTCTTTGAGAGTTATTGAGATATGAATCGTACTGAGAATTCCACAGAAATATTCTGTGCATGATATAAAGGTCTTCAAAACACCTTATTTGCAAATGATTAAAGGAGACAGACTTCTTTGCTAGGGATGTCTAGAGTTTATGACCATTATCACAATAGGGAAAAATACAAAGATATGATTTATCTGTAAAACATAATTGGTGATTCAGATATAAAAGGTACTGTTGGAACTTCTCTCCTAGGTGCCTATGGTCAGTCCAGCCACAAAACATGCATCTCTATGGAAAATCTTAGGACAAAATCTTCATTTCTCTTGATCAGAGTTTCAGAAAAAGGAGTGGTTTGTTGGTTGTTTTTTGTTGGTTTGGGGTTTTTTTCTTTCTGGTTTGTAAAAGACAGAGCATTTGAATGGTTAATTTGAACTAGAGCTTCATAAATGTTGGCTAGGAGATATTCACTGGCCTTTCTTAGTTTATGAGTGAGTTTTCATTAAGTGGATACAGATCAGGCATAGGATAAATGCTGAAGACAAAAAGGTGGTCAAGACTGAGGGAGAGAATTAATTTTTAAGGAAGGAAGAGGAGCATGGACGTTCCAGATGTATGGGCCAGGATATATAAGGCATAAATCAGACATTGAAAATAAATAAAATAAAGGAGAAGTCAGCAGAAAAGTAAGAGAATGGTAGATAAGGGTAATCTTACAAGAGGTCTCATTTTAAGTCACTGAAATATAAAGCAGTAGATAGTAATTTTATTATCAGACCTTCTGAAAAGTTGACTCCTGCTATATGTTTATGGATTGATGTTTTGCTTTCATCTGTACTGATTTTATTTCAGAGATTTAAGCAATTTTTTTTTTTAATAGAAGAGATCCATATGTTCAAAGAAAAGCCAAATTTTACATTGTTTTCTGGGAGATGCAGTATAACATGTTAACTTGCACCATTTTCACAAAGGAATTTATTGTATGTCCACAAAAACATAGAATATCTTCATTTTCTTCTCATGTAGAAAGATAACTTCTCCAGAAAAATATTCAAGAAAAAAATTCCCTGTTTTTCTCAGTACTGATCACTTCTAGGGAAAGGTAATATATTTTTGGGTGCAGTATACCTATATATTTGAGAGAATACTGAGAGGAAACTGCAATAATAGACTTCAAACACATGAAAGGTATTTGCAAAACAGAAGACAACAAATTATTCTAGTCATCCATGGATGGGACAAAAAGAAATCAATTTCAATTGCACCAAGGGAAATTTAGATAATTCTTAAGGAAGACTCTAACAAATTGCACCAAGGGAAATTTAGATAATTCTTAAGGAAGACTCTAACAGAGAAAATTGTTAGAACTGCAACAGGTTGCTTAGTGAAGTCATGGCAGCTTCAGAATGGAAGTTTTTGAGAATGTGTGAGACAAACTTTAATACCAGTCCAAGAACTGTATTTGCACCACATTGTCTTTTAGCTGTGAAAAGACATCTGAATTTCCCACTATTTTAGCAATTAGTGTGCAGAAAGATTCAACATGGGTATAATTTGAAACACATCATACCCTATCCACTCTAACCTGCATTGCATAGAATTTCATATAATGCACCTCAGAGTGAACAAGAGAGGTTTGTTTTGTAATGTCTTTTCTTCCAAAGGTGGAGGTCATGATGGCCAGGATTAAATTACTACTTGTAAATCAGAGCTAATTGTTCACTTAGCTGTACCCCACTCCCTTTAATATATACGCTATGCAAACCTCACCATTGCCAGTACATAGGTACAGAAATGTCAGGAGAACATATGCTGTTTACACATATGAGTGAGGAATGGCTGGAACATGGAGCGTGCATCATACATGTGCTGCAAACTCATGCATGGCAGGTGGCTTCATGTTGTTTCTTGGGGGAAAACACCCCAAGCCTCCACAATAGTAAAATATGAAATTGGGCTTGGTAGTTTTGGAGGGACCTGGCCTAGAACAACTCAAGAGTGATGAATGTGGTACCATGTTCTTCAGACAAAAATTCAGTAGTAGCAGTCTTCCACAAAGTGTGGCATATCCTGGTAAATGGCTTACAGCCCAAAATGTCTGGAACAGGACTCTACAGCTCAAACATTTCCACTTGTGCTCTTGTTTATAATGTTTGATGCCAGCAGCCATAAATTTACGAGGTGCTCTGTCTGAACCTTTAATTGTTAGGAAAAATGAAGAACTGGACTGAACTAAATTGAAGAGACTCAGGCTAAAAAAGCAGGGAGGGCAAGGGAAATTTCATTTTACATAGGTCCAGTAGAACAAGATAAGGTAAGGCAGGGTAGTTAATAGTTCAGAGGACCAAGACTTAGTGCAAACTTAGTGAACAACTCCTTTAAGCAGAAAGCAGGTTTTCTTTGAACTGCTAAGTTGCCACATGAAATTAAACTCCCCTAAATATTACCTCTTTTGACTGATTAGAGACTGTTTGGGTCTTTTGGATTCTGACAATTTTTTAAAATACTTTTTTCTCTAGTACCTATGGGAGTGAGATCCAAATACTGTGGAATTTGGGTCCTTCTGCCCTTCACAGGCTTTGGGTCGCACAATCTTCTGAGTTGGAAGGGACCCACAAGAATCATCAAGTCCAGCTCTTAAAATTAATAGCTCACAGAGGGATTGAACCTTGGTGTTATTAGCACCAGGCTTAGAACAACTGAACTAGTCTCAGGGTTGGGGTCAGAATGTGCTAAAGTCTTCGTCTGGCCACCTCTGAACTGGAGGATCACTGTTCAGAACCGTCAGCTAACAGAGCTAGGGTAGCAATCAGACATGCTGTGCTAATTACCTAATGCTAGCCAGCTTTCCAAACTTGTGTGTGCAGAGGAAATAGCACTGCCTGCAGTCTGAGTTCACAAGAGAAATCAGAAAGAAAACTTTACTTCTCTAGTCTGTCCAGTCTTCAATTTTAGCCCCTTTATAACCATGTCTCTATAAAGGATGGAGTTTTATCACATCTCTTACAGGTTCACTGTATCATGTCTGCAGATGTTAAAATGTGGAAGTCACAGTAGGAGCAGTGTATCCATTGCTACTTTATTGCTGTCTCTTCCAAATTTTAGGTGGCACTACACTTTAAAAATTATACATGCTGCTTTAAGGCCTTTTCCAAATGAACTTGAAATAAAAGAGAACTGTGGGTTAATTTTTTTTTAATGTAGAAGCCACTCAAAAGAATTCATCATCAGTGGAGCCGCAGTTGTATAGAAGAGATAAAACTATGGCAGATTATCAAATAGCACACATTTTCTCAGTTTTTTAGCAGGTGTTTGTTACACCTGTGTAGAGAAATTCCCAGGGTTTAGTGTCAACCTTTAGGCTGATATTGTCACTGCCATGGCCTATTGTTAATATTCTGAATTGTAATATTAGGGAATGGTGGGCATAAGGGGGATGGTGTCATCTTTAAACTAATGGAATTGCTTTCTTTCTAAAGTATTTCAGTTGGTTGTGTTTCTGTGTTTTCAAGGTGTGAAAGGTAACCATTGCTGCAAATCATACCCTTAATTTCCCTCAGACTTTTTGGAAGTTTTGTTGTGGAAATCCAATGATCAGTCATTAAAGTTTGTGAGATGAAAATTAGACAGCTGTTATATCAGCTTATTTTGTGCATTAATGGTAGGTACAGTTGCTAAGAGCTTATTTTAGTGATTAGGGAAACTGCATCCATGTATTTGGTTACTATAAATGGCTCAAATTATTTACATACAATATTATTGAATTTAATTATGTAGCTGTAATATTTCACCACACTAAGAAAGAAATGTTCGAATACTTTAAATGACTCTGTTTTTTACAGAACACTTTCCCTTAAGTAATTCCTTCTCACTGAACTCTGAGAAGTATCTGAATATGTAAGGTTGTTTGCACTTTACAGACCAAGGGGCAGGGATCACAGATCCCAGCTGTGACGAAGTTACTGGCAAGAGCTTTCTGAGCCTAGAAAGCAAGCTGATGTTAGTTTTCTTTCATTTATTCCTGTTTTCTAGCCCCTACACAGCAGTTCTCTCCCAGTTCACTTCAGCTTCAGGCAGAACTGCTAACATGTACTGATGAGTTTTTAATGAAGCATTTTTATACTTTGCTTTCTGCCTTTTCAGTGTCTGGCGTTTTTGTATGTCATAGTGTAATGTTAAATGAGTAGGACTTTACAGATGATACTTGATAATAGGATCTTACCTCACAGAGCTTAAAAATTTTATTAGTGTTTATAGTACTGGTTTGAGGTATTTCACATAACATTTCCCTGGGCAACTGTTAGGAGAGATTTAAATGTTTAACATATGTGGCTGTGCACACTAATAGAACACATGATTTTACCACTCCTATCTATGTGCTTTTCTTTTTTATTTTAATAATTTTCTTGCTTTCACAAAATGGTTTTTGGAGAGAATCCTTGTGACTGCCTATGAAATCCCCCAGAGCAGGAGTCCTAGCTGGATGGGCGGCAAGGTATAATAAATCTTTAACCCTTTTTTTTGCGTGTGTGTGTAAGAGGGCAGATGACAGGGGGAAATTCACCATGAACTCCTGCAGGAATGTTTCACCCAAGATAAATGGCTCTTCAAACTTGGCAATTTTACAGACATACAAACACCTCTACAAAAAGTTTGTGTCCAACAGGGGCTTCTGCAGGTACAAAACTGTCAGGAGGGTTTAGTTCATATTTCTAATAGAGGTGAATGGAAGAATCCAAAGGGGTTGAAGCATAACTGCTCTGCTGGAACTGATGTGATGTTCTTTGCTTTGGTGTTGTTTTTCCTTGTTTTAACTGCTGTCCTGTATAGTATTCTGTCCATGAAAGAGGGGTCCCTAAACTCCTTCTTCTTTTATTTGTTGGTTTGTTTTGTATCCTGTTTCCTGTTTGAAAATAATTGAACCTTCTCAGTGAATATGCTGTGCACAATAACATGATGGTCACCTCTTGGTAAGGTCTGTTATGTAAAGAAGAGATTTCAATCCATGATTTAGGGTCATGCATGAACAGAGTTCACCCTTCACTTGCAATAACATGCTGATCTCAGAAGGTGACAAATGTACTTATGAACTTTTTTCCTTTATGAACCTGCAGTAACCAGAGAACAAGCTCCTGAATTAGCTTATCCTTGTCAACACTGACTACATGTTGAGTCATAAATGATTGTGGGAGAATGCCTGTGGAAGCTTTTGAAAACTTCAGCTGTAATTGCCTCTAAAAGACATGTTTGACACCTAAAATTAAAGAGAAGACCATGCAATTTTGAAAGGCTATTTAGTGTGATAGATATTCAGAATGTGCCTTACCTAATTATCCCTCATGCTCCCTATCAAAAGGATGGAGAAACTGAGGTTGGCAGAAGAAATAGTGCATGGGGATCACAAAAGAAGCTCTTGATCCTTTGAGTAGAGCAGCAGTCTGGATATTTTTCAACCAGCTGGCCAACTTAACATGTTTATTTCTATAAGAGGTATGGCACAAGTGCAGACTGACCTGTGTGTGGTCAGTCTGTGACAGTCATTTGCCTAAGGTAGCCTTTTCTTTCTATTTCAGAGGCAGCCTGTTTCCTTTAAGCTGATCCATACTGATTTGTTTCTTGCTCATGTGAAGTATAGTTGACTTGAGATGAGAAATTCTGGTTTTATTCCTTCTTTTTAATTCTGTTTTTATTTTTGTAACCAAGATGAGAGGTGTTGAACAATTCAGACCTATACTTAAATAAACTGTTTGAGTTATGAATGCTACTCTTGAGAATTTTACTGTCAGGCAAACAAAGAAAAAAGCTGAGTCTCTATCAAATGTTCTGTTTTGGTGTCTGTATGACCACATCATAGTAAAACACAAAAGCCTCTTCATTTGTGGCAGCTTGGTACAGTCTTGATAAACACAGAAGTAAATGAAGATATTTGCTATGAAGTTAATGACTTGTTAATTGTTTTGTGGTAGCTGAGACATAGGATAGATAAAAAGGCTCTGATTTTTTTTTTTTTTTCAAATATTTGCATTCCACTGTCTCCTTCTTTTTTTACTTTCCTTAATGTATTTGTTTTTTAACCACTCTATTGAGTTCTTGCCTGGCATAACAGGCTTTGCAAGGAATAGAAGGTTCCATCTGAAAAGTTTACCTTAAAACACAGCAATTTCAAGCAGCCACATACAGGTTCCCTCTAAGGACCCTTATTCTCTTCAGAGCAGGGATCACATTACATACTAGGCTTTTGAAAAGCAACAACACCACTGCCAAAGTGTCCCTACCCTTAAAGACTTCTCACATATCGTGTAGCCTTTTTGCTGTCAAATGCCATTCAAGTGCAAATAGTTCAGTCCCTGCTAGGGCTAAAGTCACTGAACCGAGTGCATTTAGGATATACATCTCTATATTCTCTTCATTTGGAAACAGGTAGATATATATATATGTTAAAAAGAAAAAAAAAAATGGATGAAAAGCATTTTTCTTCCTAAATAATTTGGGTTTCTCTTTCCTCTGTTTTAGTCAAATATATGAGAGTAGTTTATAAATTAGTTGAGCGGGAGTTGCCAAACTTGGCTGTATATCTGAGCAGCCTGGATGGGAAGCCTTTGCAACTGATATTGTCCTCAAGCAGCTGATCATCAGAGCATTTCCTTCCCATACCCAAACCAGCAAAATGACCACATCCAGCAGGCAGAGCTCTTCTACGTCTATGGTCAACAACTTGGCCAAAATATTTGATCCAAACACTTTGCAAAACCAAGGGCCTGATAAAGGAACAGAATCTCCTCAAATTCTTCATGTTGAAAGCAGTGATGTCAGCACATCTGGAAGTTTTAGCATCATGGATATGAAGTTTGCCTCCCTTGAACAGAAAATTGATAAGCTGTTGACTCTGCAAGACAATGTCCTTAAGAAGCTTAACAGTGTTTCCCAAGAAATATGTTACATTGAAAAAGACATTGAGATGGTAAAGGCGGAAACATCTGAGCCTGGATCAAGGATGGAAAGAAACAGAAAACAGAGAAGTAATGAAATGAAGAGACTTTGCCTTAAAATGAAAAAATCTCTTTGTGATATAAACAAGAATGCAGAGCAGCAGGTTAAAAGACTGGATGGACTGGAACAAAGTGTTTCTGGACTACAGAAACTCGTAGGGCCTCTGATTGAGAAGGTGAAAACGTTAATAATTCATAATTCAAGTGTAAAACACCATGTTCAAAAACGTAAAATTTGCAGAGCAGGTGATTATAGAAAAAGAGCTGGAAATCCCTTTAGGATGCACGTTTTCTCAGAGACAACAGCTGATGACCTGCTCAAGAAGAAAAATGAAAAGGTGAGCCCAGGTTTGTGTTTCATCTTGTCAGGAATCATTGCAAGCTATGGATGTGTTCTGCTATTTGCTCAGTTTTTCACTTTGCCGTCATTTAAGAGACAACAACCGATATGCTCTAAAAGAGAAAAGTATAAGAACAAACTGAGCAAGTTTCAGTGGAAAATGTATAGAAAATCTACTTGTTATACAGATCTTCATTTTTTTCTAATTATTTCTCTGTAGCTGTAAAAGATAACTAGGGGTCACTGACATGAGGGGTGACAGAGATTGACACAGACTTCAGGAGTCTTGGGTCCTGGCCATGCATTTTACTATGATCTTCTCTAGATTTATAATTATCTGGGGGAATCAAGTTGCAGCAGTCGTGTTATGTGTACTGAGGTCTACAGATTAGTGAAACTGGTAAAAATCCGCCTTGGGTCAGGGCATGTACATATGTTTGTCCTTTATTTCAGGGAACATCTTGAGAGTGCTGTTCCAGTCTGGTATTTCTGCTGACATTGGTGAGGACTAGGGGACTTCTAAACTGGGATCTGAGATAGGGTTACTGTAACTGGAGCTGTGGCTTGTGTAAACTTCCCTGGGTAAAAAATACCTGTGTCACCATAATGGGAGTTTCATCTTGTTCCTTACAGTTCAGATTAAAAGACACCAAAAATCTCTTTAAAGGCTCACTTGACTATAATAAGCTCTTGTAAGGTAATTTTGAGTATTCTTTGTTTGGTAAAGAAAACTAAGGAATTTCTTCTGACAAATATTAGTATTTAATTAACCTACAGTGAACCAAAAAGGTTGCATTTCATATCTTGTTCTGTTTTTCTTTATTTTTTTTTCTCCCAAAAAAGTCATATTCAGGCTTTACTCTTTGGTTCATTTAAAGAATGGTTCTTGAGTTTGTTTCTTTATAGTTTTTGAGCAGGAAAACACCATATTAAGGTATTGTTGGAGATGGCATTCCCTGAAAAAAAGAGGCACCCAATATTACTCAGAAGGGTCTGTTCAGCAAACCAGATGCTTTTCAGATTGGTTACTTTTAGGCAACCCCACTTCTCAGATAGACAAGAAGCATTTGAGCCTTCAAAGGAAACTATAAAAATAGCACTCAGTGCTGAGTAGCAGCAGAGAAGCATCTTGTAAAGCTCTGTCAGCTGAACTGGCTGATGTGCCACTATGTAAGGATACAAATTGTACATCCTTGTTTCCAGAGCATCAGTACCTGTAGGAAAAAATTGCTTCTTTGTCCAAGAAGACTGACAACAAAAATGGTCATTACTGGCCCTTCTTGAACATCAGGATGGACTGGTTTCAATAAAGGAGTTTCAGTGAAAAAGAGGTTTTCTTGTTTTGTACCATTACTCTGATAAGAAAAGATTCCTTACTTTGAGCATCTGAGTTTAGGGTTTCTTTTACTTTTTAAAGCATCAATGAAAACATCTGTTGTAAAAGCCCCATCAGAATGAGACCCACAGGTCATCTCTGTAATGCTGCCATCACTGCAGTTTGTTGTAGAGCTCACCCTGTCTCGGTGAAATTACAAATCCATCTGAACTATTTATAAATGTAAACTGAATCAGGCCTAGGATGTTAATGACTGGCAGCTCCTGGAGACCAGAGCAGGCGCGAGGCTCTCTGTACTAGAAACGCAGGTGCAGAGAAAAAGAGGGGACCTTGCAGGCTTTGCTGGTGATTTTGTGGTAGCCAGCCAGTGTAGTGAAGAAGGTTGTGCTCCTTGTAGGCTAGAGGAGAGCAGGGATGGCAGAGGTTCAGGTGCCCCATGGAGAGTTCAGAGCTCTAAAGGGCATGGAAGTAGAGGCAAGGCAGCTTGAACACAATGGAAACAGAGGTAGCTTATTGGCAAGGACCCAAAGTGGAGTCACTTTCTTTTCCCAACAGCAGCCACATTTGTAATCCCCTCAGTGATTCATTTTTGTTTAGGCAGACTCATGTTGATGCTGACTGGACTTGGTAGGAAGTTGTCTAGCACGTGGGTTTAGGACAGGCGGCACAAGCATGTCTGGAATCATGCTGGTGATATTATTACATTGTTTATATTTTGTTTGTTTTATGAGATAGCATACATATGTTTACTTGTCATTACCTTCTCTCTGTGCATTTGATTTATTAGAGAAGAGCCATCATAAAATTATCAAGCTATCCTGTGAACAACAGCTGGCTTTAGTAAACACTTAGTCATCTTGGGTTTAAGTAAAAACAGACTTGAAGTCAGCCCTGCATTAAGAATAATGGGACATGGTAGGATATCCCTCAGCAGAGACTTGCTGAGCTTGGCTGTCAGCTTAGCAAGAGACAGCGTGTCCCAGCATTCAGGGCAAACAGACTCTCCTCTGGGAGAGGGGGTAGGAAGAGCATCCCTGAGCAAGTTAGTCAAAAGACTGGTCCATGAGACACTGCGAAGCTGGTTGCTCGTGCTTCTTCTTGCCACATATTCAAGCTGGATTTACAAATTATGTCTTATATAGTTGTGATTGAAGTATTAAGAAAAAGAATAGAAGAATAGTGGGTCTCACTCTTGCAGAGTTTTACACCTGAAATGCACCACTGATACCTGGTGATATAGCAATGAACTAATTTACCTGAATGTGCACATATCAGTCCTTGTTTCTCACAATTCCCATCCCTGACCCTAATCCCCACCTGATGACAATTTTGGATACTATGACCCTGCAGAAATGCAAGCTATCAGGCAGTAAGAACAACATCTCCTGTATCCAAGGTGGACTTTGTATGACAACACTGAGCAACTCTCCAATCACTTCAGATATACACAGAATTCTGTTTCTGTATGGCCATGAACAAGGCAATCCATCCACTGCAATCAATTCACAAGGACAGTACCCACTTCTATGCACTGCTGGATATGGTCAGATGTTTTGGATGATGTGCCTATTTGTCATCCACCCTGTTACAGCTAAGAGCAAATGCCATCTCTTAATTCTAATAACTGAGCTGTCTGACAAATATTTGTCTGTCCCCAGCCTGGTTCTGCAAAATAATCCAATTATTCATATGAATGAATTACTAGTAGATGGTGCAATAGCTGGCCATGGCTAATACTGGATAAGGCAGTGAATTGTGTTTACATACTGCTTAATCACCTGCCTTTCCATCCTTCCTTCTCTAGAGAGGTGCTGCACTTTGCTTAACGTAATATTGTTTTTCAGTTTTTCCTATCTGTCTCTTTTTACAGTACCAGATTAAGTAGAGAGTTTTGGAAGAGGCAGAACAATGGTGAGGGAAGAGGGGGAATGGGAATGAGAGGTAAAGAAGGGGTGATAAGCAACTGGGATATGTAATCTCTCTTCTGGCTTCAGCAGCAGCTGGAGCAGCTTCCTGATCACAGGCTCCACAGGCACATTTTGTGTTCTTGCAAAACATAGGTACTGCTCCCTTCTGAAGCAGATTTCTGCTTTCCTGCCTTTTACTGCCATCCTGAAATACCTCCACTGCCTCATACAGGAGTTTAGTTTAGTTCTGGTTTGGGTTGGAGTTATAATATTGTGTAACCTGGAGACACTTCATGCTTTGTTGATGCTGCCAAATGTCTCCCAGCCGTTTTCCACTGAGTGCAGCATGACGCTATCACCACATGGCTGAGAGTAGTAGTGTGTATTACTTGTCATTTTAAATTATTTTATCACTGTTACCACCCAGGGAAATCAGCAGTTCTACGGTAAGTGTCATTAAAAGTCTTGAGGTTTTCCTCAAATTCACCTTTTTAAGTAGTCTCTGATAATCCTGTTTCGAAACAACTCTTTAACTCCATTTTCAGTCCTATTTCTTCCACTTTTAAAGAGGGTAAAATAATACTTCATTTATTTTCTCCAAATTAAACAGTTCAGAGATTCTATACTATTAAACTGCAAATACTCACCTGGAGAGTCAGAAAGTCGATTTTGTTGCCATCATAAAGCACTGCTGAACTTCCTGCAGTTGCCTGCAGGTGTCTGTAACTTTGGTTTCCTGCCATTTCTACTGCCTTTGCTGTAGGACTAACACCTATTGGCAGTTTGGGGCTGTTTCCCACACTAAAGACACCCCACCACTGGGAGCTGTGTTTTCTGCTTGAACTCTCTGTCCCTCCTGCGCAGGTATCACACTGCAATTGCAGTTCAGGGGTTGCTTTAGTAGGAGCCCTCAATGAAACTGCTGTTTGCCACATGTGTTTTAAGATCCATTCAGCCTCAGTCTATAACTGTTCTTCTGATTCCTGCATTTTGCCTACAAACACTAACAGGTCCCTTATGTGTTATTTAAATTCTCTGCAGATTGGCCATGTTTTGTGTATTTTTCATCTTCCAGCCAAATAGGCAGAATTTTATTTTTTTATTTTTTTTTTTACATCTGTCTGCAAGAGTTTCTGCTGTACTCAGTAGTTTGGAGGGTAGAGGCTTTCTGCAGAATCTCAGCACATGGGTTGTCTTCTGCTTGGGCAATGCAGCTGGTCAGGAACATCAGGTATAATTGGGAATACTCTTCTTCTTCTTAGGTAAAGATGCCTTTACCTAAATATGTTATTGGTAGAAGTATTTGAGTTTTAAAGTGAGCTATATTACATTAGAGTTATAATTCTTCCTCTGGCTGTCTATAAAACTGGTATGTCTTCTCTGGGCAATGTTTTCATCCTGTTTTGCCCCATTCTCTCCTTTACTGACAACCCTAGGAGTTTCTTCATGCCCTTCCAATACAGAAAGCTGTTTAATTTTGTTTTCATTTCCCTTCAGAATTTGCTGTCTGTTGTACAGTATCCCATGCATAGGATCCTGCCCTGGGCACTGTTGTAGTTTTGCTCTCTCTACAACTCTTAGAAATGTGTGAAATCAAAGCAAGTAGAGCTGATTTCTAAAAACCTGCATGCCACATCAGGTGGTTTACGGGCAGGGCATTGATGTCAATGTGTTACAGTGACCATTTTAGGGACCCAATACAATTGCTTTACAGACCTCATGAAGAAGATCAAGAGATAACTGGTAGGTGCAGGAAAGCAGTGCAAGGCATGTCATTACAGAGCAGTCCTGTAAAAGGAGAAAGTTCCTCAAAGATGTGAGAGGAGTAGGAGGAATACGTCTTTGTCCACTGCAATCATCTAAAATTCACCTTTTGTTATCAGATGTCCTAGCCATTTAGGCAGTTTTCTGGTGATGAATCCTCTCAGCCCTGATTAGAAATAGTAGGGGTACCATGCCTGGCTAATTCCTCTGGTAGGAGAGCATCGTTGCAATTAAATGTGAGATCCTCACCACGCTGACTTTTAATGACAAGAGTGGGTGCCCTGGAATGCAACTAATTTTGTGCCATCCTGGCAGCACCCTGGGTCTTGCAGGCATGTGCAGCAGTGAGAAGGAGCAGTGATGGGTGGCTCGGCAGCTGCCCCAACAGAGCCTGAAAGGAGTCCCACCACATTCCATTTGCTGGGTTCTGCATGGTGAGCTGCCACAGGAGAAGGTCTGTCAATAAAGAGGAAATAAAAAAATCTCAGGTCTTTCCCCTCCACCCAAACCTCCTTCTTGTTAAATGAAGTGAATTATTAGGAAATCTGCATTTCTGGAATCTAATTCAAAGTGAGTCATCAAAGTTCTAGGGGATGATTTCTTAAGTTCATACCCCTTTGGTTGGAAATCTCCCAACTGTGTGATTTCTCCAAAGCAGATTAGGAAGAGCAATTCAAGAAGTCTAAAGATATTTGCCACTCATATCATTGCAAACTTAATTCAGCTGAGTTAGTAAAGTTGAGAAATACTCCCTTAACAGTGGGGCTACTTAACTGATAATGCAGCAAAAATTAATTACCTAAGTAGTTTGACAAGGGGGTGGTTTATGCCCACAGTTAAACAAGATGTGCCAGTGATTTGGCTTTCAAGATGGATGTTTTTGCTCCTTTCTTACACCGTGACAACAGTGGAACCTCCTTTGGAGGGTGACCTGTTCAATAGCAATGGCAAAAATGTGAAGAATGGTACCTGGAAAATTTTGGGGTTATGGCACAGGTGCATATGAGGCACAGGTGTGCCTCTGTCAGTCATCACGTGTAAGGACATTGAGCAGTATAGAGAAGGGATAGATCTGAGGCTGTAAGACAAGCAGCTGAATTCTTCAGTAGTTGTGCTTGCCTGAGGTTGCCTCTGATTTGTTCAGATGAGAAATCCAAAAATGATATTAACCTGTTAATGTGATTTCCCAGATGCGGTGATAGGACATGTGTCAAAGCCAGGTAATGCTGAGTGCTCTGGTCTTACTGGGTGTATTGGCAGCCTCAGATTTGCTGCTGGTTATTCCAGGCCTCTGTGTATTCCAGAGACGTTAAAGTTATACCAATCAACTGGAGTTAAAAAAATCTACCTCCAAAGTTCTTCTTATGCTTGATACTGACTCTCTTAAATGTCAGTGACTAGACCTCAGGGAAAAGTAAAGATGTTTAGAATCAACCTGTTACTGTCAGTGCAATGTGTTGCATCTTCAGTGAGGCCATGGGCTCTGTCAGGAGCCTGGGTGCAAGAAAGCCTTTTCTGCTCTTCAGTGTGAGATTCTCTGTTTTGAGAAGAATGGCGTGGCAAGAGGAGGCATCCCTTTGAAACAGGACAGGCATTGCTCCTGCAGCACAGCGGGTGGGAAGTCAGCAAACTGAAGTGGGAGTGGACAAGGCTTTGGCATCACTGATCTTCACCTTCTCCTCTAGGATGGTGTTTTCTGAGGGATTTTTTCAAGTAGAGGTTGTTACCTCACTACCAATATATTTTCAAGGCAGCAGGTCACATAGAGATTCTCTTATATTTTCTGTTGGGGAAGACACAGTTCTCGTGGTTCAGGGCTTATTTTTTTGTGTGTGATTAGAATATATTTGTGTTTTGAGTGTGTTTTTTACAGAAGAATGATTTATCTATCTTCAAGGAGCTCCATAAAACCCATGAAAGAGTCAAAATATTTGCCTGGAGGTGCCAGCAGTTGTTGTAGTGCAGCAAAAAAATAACATGGATGCAGATGTGCTGCCTGCCAGTAAAAGCAGAATTCCCACGTGTAGGTTTTGTAGCGTTTCTAAGTTTGCATCAGAAATACCTTCGTGGAATATTTTACGTTGCTGGGGGGGGAAAGGGATGTGTGTTGAAGAGGAACATGAAAGGGCAGGAGGGGTTGAATTTCAGGTTGGGAGGCATCACCACACAAGCAGTTGTCCTAAGGTCTCTGTCATATGTGATGTGTTCTCCTGTGTACTCATGAGGAGATATTGGGAGCATCCTCAGTACAGCACTCAGGTGGCAAAGCCCATGGCTGATTTCTGGCTGTTAGGGAAATTCATCAATTACAAACCTCAAGGAAGTTAATCACTTTGATAAATGAGTTGTGATCAGATCTTACACAAACCCAGGATATCTTGCCATAACACAGTCCTGCAAACTATCAAGAATATGAGAAAGTGACACTGAGTTAAAATGTGGTTCAGGCATATGCAAAGCTTTGTGTCTTGGTATTGGCAGGTGGAAGTTGAGAATAATGTCTTGATATAAAATGAAATGTGATGGGGTGATAAAGGACATCTAACTAAATGGTTGAGGCTGCTTCATGAGGCCATTCATTACGAGAAATTTTGCAGTTGGAAAAAAAGGAATCAAAGAGTTTTATTAGGTGAATAAAAAAATTTGAAAGTTAGCTGAAAAAACATTCCAAGTGTAGGACTGCTACAGTATAAAGAAGGAATTTAACTATGTACAGCTCATTAAAAAGGAATCAGATGTCTATAAAAGACATTAATTTCTTGCTGCATTTGAGATTTCTGTTAGAATATATTATATTTTTATCTGTAATTTCTTATTGTTTAATTTCTACAGGTTTCTAAAGTCAATTTAGATAATTTCCAAAAGGTTTTTTTTTCCATTGGTCTACACTGAAGTTTCAGCCTCTGGACTAACTCACATTATTCTGTATCATCACCTGGGCTTTTATTCTGTCTCTAGTACTTAAAGTCCAGCAATACTTTGTACGAAAGTATTTAAGTCTGGAAATTGTATTTTTGAAGACATAGTAACAAACGGCATAGATACAGACATATTTCTGCTTTGGTGTACATTACAGGGTCACAATGCAAACTTTCATGTTTAACCTTTTGTGAAATGAAAATGAAAAGTTCATTGAAAGCTTTTGGCTTGTACGAAGAGGAAAAATTACTGTAGTGCCATTAACCCAATTGTGCATACTCAAGTCATTAAAGAAAGGGGGAAAAATAATGTGGAAGCATAATTTCTACCAAGGAATATTGATTCCTTTAATTTTAGAAAATACAGACTGGAAAAAGTCAAGTGTCACCAAAGTTTGGGAAGATTAATATGTAAATAAATAAAATATTATTAGGGATTAAGCTAAGAAGACCCTTAAGAAAGAGCAGCTAACAGGGCTGAGGGAAGAGGAGCTGTACAAAGAGTAGTCAGATGGGGTAGATGCCATGAACAAACCACCACACTTTTCAGATGAGGCTTTCAGAAGACTGTCATAGCTTTTGGGACCTGTGGGCTCTCAGAGCAGCTGCCTGGGGTGGGACTTCATGCATGCCCCTGACAAACTACAAGGAGGTCTTTGTACCTCGTGTGGCTGTGATGGGAAGGACAGGTTGACTTCTGTCAGCTCCAAAGAACCCAGTGAAACCCCAAACTTTACAGGAAAGAAATAATGAGCAAAATTTCTTGTTTTTATTGCCAGGTCAAGATTTGACAAGTTGAAGTCATGTGTTGGTGCAAAGAGCAAAAAATGTAGAAAACTGGCACGTGCATGTATAGATTACTCATGTCTCTACAAATAGTTCAATATCGAGTCCATATATTTGTATTTCTTATTGTAGTACACTATTGCCCCCTATATTTATTGCACATTGATTCTGAAGAATACCAGTAAATGCTTAATTTGTATTAATATTTTTTTTCTCATTGAAATTAGTATGAGCTCTTCATCTGTTGTTAAAATGTAAGATGTCAGAAATGGTGCTTCAGTAAACTTGGTAGTAATTTGTGTAATGCCCTGGCAGTCTCAGGTTTTCAGCACAGTCCAGTGTTCCTTCCACCAGACGGATTTTCAAAAGCTGGCTTCTGTATTTCACACCTGCAAACTACAGCAATATTTAGTAGGAAGCGCTGTGTGTCTGCAATTAATTCTGAATGCAGAAGTGAAATCTGGCCCTGTGCATCAAAGAGCTTGGAGGCCACTTCTCTGGTTATTTGCTCAGCTGACTGTGTTTGATCAGAGCTGATGTCCTCAGTGGTACAGTGAGCCTGACATACTTACAGGAATCCAAGTGCATAACTAATTGCAGTCACATTGCAGAATAAATAAGTCTGAGGTTTTTCCCTATTTTTTTTTTAATGCCCTTCACCATTAAAATAACAGAATGAGCATTGGTTGATTCCCTGTGATCCATCTGGAATCATTACATTTATATTTAAGTTCTGTGGGAACAAGGCTCTGATTTACATTTCAAGGGTACTTACCTAGTTGTATTGAGGCCTTTTTAATTTTGTGGCCTGCAACTTCCTGGGATGAACTGTATCCCAAATAATTGTCAGTCTCAGGTCTTATGCTCATATTACAGTTTCCTTGTCCCTTGCAAATCAGGATTTTCTGAACAAGTCCTGTTGAAATCCTTCCATGCAATTACATCCAGTTTTTCTAGACTCCTTTGGCTTCTCATGGAATTTCCCTTCCCTTGAACTCTGTTTATAGTGGATACACATTGCTTTGATTTCATGCCTATTTTCTATATAGCCTGATGACGTTAAAATAAAAAAAAAAATAAAGCAAAAAAAAAAATGCAGAGGGTTTACCAGAACAAATGTTTGGTAATAAGACTGGTTCATGCTCAGAGTACAATATGAATAAACTGGGGGACTGTTCACGTGATTAGTACACTCAAAATTCAGTGCCTGACCCTGTGTATTTTGTTGGAATATGTATTATACTGCTTTAGTTGGCAGTCCCACTTGAAAATATCTGGAGGTATCTGAATTTTTCACACCCTGTGGATCTATGAATAATAATGATAGTGCCAGTTTCATAGCACTGTGAGAGGAAAAAGGCAGGTGAAAAACGAGCACGGAGCACCAGCAGAGACCACGGTGTACCATGACCAGTGTCTAGGAGTGGCCAGTGAAGAAACAGCACACAGGGTAAGAATATGAGTAAATATCCACTACAGGAATAGGAGTGAATATCCACAAAGGTGGCGGTAATAGCAGAGGTTTTATGAGGACCTGGATTGGTAGGAAGTGCCTCTAGATGTCACTGCAACCTTGTAAAATGTAGGTAAGAGCTGAAGTTATGGCTGATACCCTCCAATTCCTGGTTACTGTCTCAGTCAGTCCACAATAAATTGTTGCATCATTAAAAGAGCCATTACCAGATGCTGATTAAAAGCAAGAAACTTTTTGATATCTGTCATTAAGACTGCTATTGAATATTTTACTGGAGTGTTAAATATTCTGTGCTTTGGTTTAACTTAGTTTTTAAAAGCAAAAGTTAGTGCAGGGCAACAGCTCATTTCTGGATGTTTCTTTCTTTTAATCTCTGAGGTTCAGTCCTGATCCTTTCTGGGCTGTTTTTATGACAACATAGATGCTGATTGCAGCTGAGATAATTTATACTTAAATGTGTAAATTAATGTGATTAAAATGACCGTCATTTGTGGGAAATGTGTGAATTACAACACAGAGCATTTGGATTTGAAAATAAAAAATAAAAATCAGGTTGCAATTTCATGAGGACCAATACAACAGGTACACTGTATACATTGACTAACATGTCTGCTGGCTTCTGCACAGGTCATCAAGGAAAAGTTGCATTTGAATGAAACAGAAGCAAAAGAAAAGAAGCCACCAGATTCAACAGGTGAGACTATTTTTTTTCTCTGATCACTTTCTAGTTCCTAAGAAATAGCACAGGAATAGCCATTACTTTCCTGAGCAGCTCCAGTGAAGTTGATTGGGTTACATGTGTGCTCATCAGCATGACTGAGAATTTCTGATGCAACATCAATCTACTTTTCATGTGCCTGTGCATGGAGAGTCAAACTGCTCCAAAAAAGTGCATTACCAGAGGAGTTTATTAACCTTGACTTGTCTGACAATAATTTTGCATGAGAAGAACATTTTCTTGTGGTGTGTGTGAAAGGAAGCATTTGTGACCCATGACATCCCTGTTTTGAAAAAGTAGTCTGCTCTTGCTTACAAGACACTTGCACTGACCTTGCAAGTGGGAGAGAAAAGCAAATGCCTAGTACAAAATGGAACAGAATTTATGCTAAGTGTGCAGCCCTACTTTAATATTATTACTGGCTATCAGAAAACCACTGACAGAGTCCTTTGTAATCTCTTTACTTACAGAGGAGGCCATCCAGAAAAGCCAGTCCTGCTCTGAGGAAGAAGTTGATAAACTCAACAAGGAAAATGCCAAGAGGGAAAGTTCTGTTCTGCTTGAAGTGGATCCTCCCAAATTTCATCCTGAAGAATCTGAGGAGAAAGAAGAAAGTTTGGCTTTAGAAAGTCATTACGAATGTAGGAGAAGCTCTGTTCAGGAATCTTTAGTTCCAGAGCAGCAGCAGGAAGGAGATGCTGTTGATGATGCTTGTCAAAGTCTGACTGTGCAAGAGACAGAGAGTGAGTCCCCAGCAGATGAGGAGAGGAAGGAGGAACACCAGGTGCCTGGAGATGAACCACAAGAGGAAAAAGAGAATGAAGGGGAGGGGATTGCTGATAAGGGTGAAAAAGCTGTTGAGGAACCACCAGCTCCTTCCCAAAAGGAAGATGAGGCAGAACAAAGCCATGAACAAGAGGCACCAGTGGGAAGGTAAGGCCTGAAACTCAAACCACACATTCTTGAGAGACCCTGCTTTAGGAAAATGTGTCCTTTAAGTTTCAAGTCATAGTGGCTGATTAATACAGATATCATTGAAAATGTAGCCCAGTGCAAAAGTGAAAAATATGTTTATCTCTCTGATCTGAGTTCTAAGTGAAATTATACTCTTGAAAAAGACAGACAAACAAGTTACCATACACAGTATTAGCAGTGTGCTTTGGTTGTTTGCTTGGGAAATATGTTAGGAACATGGTAATTAAGTTATGCTATTCTTTATGTCTGAGGAGAATTCTCCCATTGTTATGTTTATATGCAGTGTGTTATAAACACATGAACAAAATAAGATTAGATTAGACCATTGGGAATTAGGCCATTGCCAGCTGGGAATTAACTCTGCAAAATGCAGTAACTTAAGGGATAACATAAAATGTGAAATTTTGCCCAGACAATTAAACTGATAAATTTGTTTCCTGTAATTCTTTCTTTGCTGCATTGATATGTAGCCCTTCAGGGATAAACAGGTTTAAGCTCTCAGGAGCCTATATGAACAAAGTGAAATTCCAATACTCTCCCCTTGTTTTAAAGGTGAGATTGATAGCCAAATGTTAATTTTAAAAGAACTCAAGTGAGGATTTCAGTAACTGAGAAGTATTTTGCTGTCATGAGTAATTTAGTGGCCACTTCTATTTCTCAAAGTGAATATAAACCCAGTTTATTTTACACTATGCAACAAAATAATGTAATTTGAATGCAATGTATGTGTAGGCATTTTTCACCTGTGTTTCTAAATTTGCTCTGCTTTAAGTGTATCCTGCACTAATGCCATGTTTTGTCCTTGCAGGTGTAAAAGCTGCGAAAAAG
The DNA here is from genome assembly GCA_035222235.1 of Margarornis squamiger. Lineage (NCBI taxonomy): Eukaryota > Metazoa > Chordata > Aves > Passeriformes > Furnariidae > Margarornis > Margarornis squamiger. Next base: position 67,253,861 of record JAWWTY010000077.1, on the reverse strand, counting down.
GTACAGGAAATTATAGTTCAATACTGAGCAGACCTGCCAATTTGAGCATAGCGGTAGCAGTAAGCATCGAGTGAATGATGAAGGTCTAATCAAAGATGATAATAAAAAGAGCAGGGCAGTTGCAGAAAGCACTGATGGAATATATAAAACTATTAAAAGCTCTTAAAGGAAGTATCCTAAAGGAAAAACAGTGATGAACAGAGAGAGATATGTGTAGAAGAGAATGATTTCATGATTGTAATTGGTAGAGGGGAAAAGGTGTGCATGGCAGCTTTGATGGGGAACAGTTGCTCATGGACCACATCCTAAGCTGATAAGAAATAACACAGTCCTGCTTGCTTCCATCTTAGAGGCTTCTGTTCTGTCAGAAATTATTCACAATTAATTTGCTTCTGCCACAACTACTTCCCTAATACCTCTACCTCTACCTCTTCTTTCAACAAAAGAGCTAAAACTCCTAAGTATAAAGTGCAGGGAGAAATTATACTGTGTGGCAAAATTGGTCAGCCTGTGGAAGTGCTGAGGATGTGTGTTAACAGAGAATCTGCAATGCTCTGGTTGTAGCCTGAAAAACCAGCTTGCTCATATTTATACCATTGTAATCTGAAGTGAGAACAACTGCAGCCTGTAAAGTAGAGCAATACAGACTTTTGTGTGGAAGCCCGAGTGATGCTGTTGAACAGTCAGATCAATGGTGCTCAGGCACTGAACTCTGAAGCAGTGCTCACCATGGTGAGGCAGAGATTTCTCATATTAGAGCTCCAGCTTGAGAATTTCAGTGCCTATCCCTGCATATGAAATTGTGGCACACCAGGAGATGGCCTGAAAGATCTGAAGCTGTTTGTGTGTGCATGTGCATGCATGGGACTCAGAATGAATTTCTTTGCTTTGGGAATCGGGGGGAAGAGGGGAAGGGAGACATTTTTTACATGTTTGTGCTAGGTTTTTGCAGCAGGAAACAGGGTACTAAAACTTTAAACTGTCCTGAGCTCTGGCAGATTGTTAGGGCTGGCATTAGAGTGTCTCTGCTGGAGCATCTTTGATCTGTAACAGGAGGTCATTCTTGAACAGGGAGAAATCCCCTCTGGTTTGCAGGAATCAGAAAAATAGTGTCTGTCACTGGGAACATCTTGAAGGCAAAAACTTACAAATAGTTTTAAAAAGCAGACTCTTTAAAAGAACATTTCCTTGCCCAAAGTTTGGTAATGGTTTGGAGCTGAGCTTTCATAAAGACATTTTCTTTTGCCACTTACATGCTGGGGCCCTTGGAATTTGTGTTTTTAGAGTCAAATTCTGCCTTAGGGTAGAGGTTTTCTTGGCATTTTGTGGGTCTCAGCAACACACAAAGACCCATACTTATGGTCATGCAATTCGAACTCCGCAGAATCCCAAGTAGGTGGCAAACTTCCAGAAGCCCCAGCTTTTCACAATTCCTTGACCATGAACTAACTTCCTGACCATGTAAGTTATTAACACTGTCAAAAAAAAAAATCTAGGTACGCAGCTGGTGTCCTGGAAAAATGGACCTTCACTGTGAATAAGGACAATCTACTGCTGCATTAATGACCAAAGTGTTCCTGCCAGCTACATGCTGTCATGGGGTTTTTTGTTTATGTTTTTGATCATTTTCACTGGAGTAATGAATGGTTTTAAAATTGCTCAACAAGCCTCACACAAAAAACGAGCTGGCATTCCAAACCAGAGAGCTCATGTTGAAACACTGGGGCTGTAGCCCTCCCAAACAGTTGAAGAAGTATTTGTCACCTTGGTCAGCCAAAGGTCACTCTCGGGAATATCAATCAAGTGAAAAACAACGTGGGCACGAAACTGAAGCAGCAACACCCTACAAAAAGTCCAAATTAGGCATGGAGGGCTGGTCTCCAGCAGGGATTTTGACATCAGGATGGCAGAGGGGTCCAGCATGTGGAGGTCCAGACAATAATATCAGAGGCCAGACCAGACCTCCATAGCTGCTGCAGTGTGATGTTGGGACCCCATCCCTTCTCTGTGCCCCTCTTTACCTTTTGTCTGCCATCTTTTTTGAAGGACAGAAATCCTTCAGAGCACCATGTGTCAGCCACCATATGTCCTGCCACACCAGAGCCTGAGCCATCATGGAAAGCCCAAATGCTGTCTGCCAGCTCTAAATGTGGTCTTTAAAGGTGATGACCACACTGTGGAGAAAGACACGTTGTGTTAATCAGTAGAGAAAGGGATTCTTCACTGTGAATAGCAGAAGCTAGGAAATAACCTCTCTTAGCTGGGCCTGGAGGAGAGTTCCATTTCTCTTCCTACCTCTCTGGAGAGTTACAGTACATACTCACCTATTGACAGTCCCTGAGGAGGAAAATAAGATTGTAAAAAAAACAGAGATAAGGCTGAATTGCTGAGGCTCTTTGTGGGCATGAAGCTACACTGATACAGACTAGTGGTCTTCACTTTGCCTCTTCCTACTGGTGTGCAGAAGATGATAACTTAATAAAGGAGTTCTTGTCTTTAGTAGTGTAGCTTCCCAAAACCAACATTTTTTCTGAGCCAGAGCTTTTGAAATAAAACCCTTTTTAAATAACAGAGAAAGACCTATCTGTAAAGCTTACAGTAAGTGTATTCAGTTCTTAAATGAACTTGTCTGGGGGAAAGAGGGACTAAAATATGAGGTGGGCAAGCAGTGCATGTGACCACTCATATGCTATCTGTTTTGTCTTTTGTAGATGATATTCCTACTCCACCGGCACCGTTTGATCACCGGATAGTCTCAGCCAAAAGGGTGGGGATCAACAATTATTATAATGTCAACGAGGATGAAATTCTGGGAGGGTAAGTCATGCAAAGTAAATCAACTTGGAAAGCAAGGCATAAGTTGACAGCCAAGCACCCTGGGAGGTGAATGGAGGCAACACACCCCAGTAGAGCCGAAGTCATGAAAGTCTCTATAGAGGGATGAAAAAGAGGAGGCTGATTTTACAGTGTGAGTGAATTTTGGCTGACTATGTGGCACCAGCAGGCTTGGCCTGTGTATGGTATTGTTCTAGGTCAGCCAGATGCCCTCAGGCTTTATGGTAGGGCTCCTAGGATGCTGTAATACTTTACCTCACATTACAGCCAGGAGGATGTAGAGACACACTGTAGTCTTTCTTTCTTTCAGTGGGCCTCACCCCTGAAAACATATAAATGTTTTCAGATAGGTTAGCAGGCTAATCTGACAGGCCATGTAGTTTTTGATGGCAGCATGCTCTTAGGTAAGGCTTTGTTGCTTCATGAAATCACAACCCTCTCATGGAGGAGAATTATGTGCTGGAGAGAGGCAGATTATGCACATAGGGGAGTCATTATCCTTAGAGTATGTTGACTGCCCTGGGTAGTCATTGCATGTTATGAGATGAGTATAGTGAATCATATAAGTAGGATAATACCAAACAGAACAGTGTGTGACTCTGGAGTGCCTAAATGAGTTGTAGCAAAGACAATCTACACAACAAAATAGCAACAATAGAGCAATTGAAATGAAACCCAGTAGGGAGAGGATAATTTATGTTGTTTGTAATGTACTTTACATTCAGAGTTGCCACCTCTACCACTGGATGACATTTTTTTTTTTCTCTTCTTTTCACTAGAGGACGGTTTGGGCAAGTGCACAAATGTGAAGAGAAAGCAACGGGTCTCAAGCTAGCAGCCAAAATTATAAAAGCAAAAGGTCCAAAACAGAAGGTTGGTACAGTCTGATATTAGTCTTTGGTTCCTCAGTGGATTACAACCTGTTCTTCAGCAACAGAACAGACCATGATCAAGTGTCTCACAAGCCATCACACTCATAGGACCTGCTGGATTACTGTTGACTCTAGTGCTATTTCACTTCTCCTCCAAAACTTCTAGTAACTCATCAAAGTACTCTTTTTGGATTTTCTCTATATGTTTTCTTTCTAACTTTATTTTCAGCTCTTTGACTTTCTTCTGTTTTTTGTTTGTTGTTGGGGTTTTGTTTGTTTGGGTTTCTTTGTTTGGATTTTTTTTTCTGCTTTCTGCTGTTAACTCTATTAGCATTTTCTTTAATAGGAAAAAGCATATTCCCTGCCAAGCACACTGTAGCCTTTGCTCCAATGAATTGATGTCACTGTGGGGGCTGCTGATAACAGGCATGATCACATGGACACAAACACAGATGAGAGGAATTTATCTGTTGCCCATTTTGTAAACCTCATGGCCATCTGGGGCTTGCTTTCACAGGAAAGACATGCATAGCATCCTTTTTGTGACAGCAGTGTCATTAATGGCACTCATGAGAGGGATTTGTCCCAGCTAACTGGGATTGCTAAGGTATAGCTGTGGCCAAGCTGATCACAAAGAATCCCTTTATAGTCAATGGAGAGAGATTGACACCATCAGACTGATTCATCCCATCCTAAACTGCATGTCTAAAATAGCTGGGCTGAATGAATCTCTTCTGATTTGCAGTTAGGCTTGGAGGACTGTCCTGGACTTTTCTTAGCTTGGTTTTGTACACCTACAGCTGTTCGAACCAAGTCCTTTTCTGCTTCTCTTTTTTCTTTACATCCCAGTGAACCAACCACTTGTCCATGTGGGCTCTTTTCTTCCTTCTCCACCAAATAGGTTATTTCTGAAGCAGCCCCCCACCCAAGCTCTAAGTTCAGTCTAGTAGATCCTATAACCTTGACATCTACCACTGCAGGATAAATCAAAGGAAAGCCCTGTGTTTGGCTGCCACAAGTGAATACACGAGGATCATGTATGTTTGCTTCAAACTGTGTCCTGTTTCATGTAGCTTTCTTAGGAAAAAAGCATCTGAAGCAATGCTCATGACTCTTTACAGGATGAAGTTAAAAATGAAATCAATGTCATGAACCAGCTGAATCATGTGAACCTCATCCAGCTATATGATGCCTTTGAATCTAAAAATGACATTGTACTCGTCATGGAATAGTAAGTGTGTTTTCTTTCCCTTTCTGTCTACCACTTTTGCTAGAATTGTCAATTTCTTTCTTGCTTTCTCCTGAAATTAGAAACAGAGCTTCTTACAGGAAAGAGCATATGAAATATGTTCTCAGGAGCAACAGAAAAAAAAGGGAATTTAAGAGAAAGGTTTTCCCATGGGGACATTTATGCATTTTTTCCAGTGATGCACCACATTATTAGTGCTGTAAAGTCACTGCTCCATTTGAAGATAGAGCTGTGTTATATATCTTCTCTTCAATTTATAATTTTAATTTGTGTCACTGACTTGGCCACTGCTTTATTGTCTTTCCTCAGTGTGGAAGGAGGAGAGTTATTTGACCGAATTATTGATGAAAACTACAATTTGACAGAGATGGATACTATCTCATTCATAAAACAGATCTGCAAGGGAGTTCAGTACATGCACCAAATGTACATTCTTCATTTGGATCTCAAGGTAGAGTATTGAGATGTATGTTTTGTGCAATGACTGGCATGGAAATTGTTATTCTCAATGATAGACCATGCAACTTAACAGATTCCAATAGCAGAAACAGCAAGGGACTTTATTCTGCTTTCCTTATATCAATGGATATTTATTTTAACTACATTGAGATCAGTCAATTTACTATAAGACCAAATAAATTAGACAAGAATTGTGGTCATATGTCATCAAGCCTCATAGTACTTGAATGTTCCACGGACTGATTTTACAGAAAGCCAGCAGGTGAGTACAAATACCTTGCTATTTTCAATTTCAACATTTGGATCTCAAGATATTGTGCAAATATTATTTCATTCAAGGGCACAAGATATCTATCTGTTTTACACATCACCCGTGGGGGAGCAATTATCCATTTTTTTTGCTATGTAGAAGTAAAGGCATGAGTGAGTGGAACTAAATTCAAGGGTCATTCAGGATCAGTGTAAAACCCACACAACTTTCTGAGGACTGCACTAAACTTCTGTAGTCATGAAAAGGCATCAATAGATAGCCAGATTAAGGGAAAGTTCATTAAAAAGTATTTGCTGAAAGGAAAGAACTAAAATAGTCAGTGGCTAATGTAATGTATAGAGTATGTCTGTATTGGGTTAGTCAATAACTGCTAGTGTAGCTGAAAGCCGAGAAAGGTGAAAGATCCTGTACTGAGATCTTCTGCTTAGTTATATGAACTATTTGACTATATACACAAAAAATCTCCTCACTTCTCTCTAGAAACAAATCCAGTGGTTGCACATTCTTACTCTGGTTGACTGCAAATGGTTGACTAACTCCTCTGAGAAAACATTTGTTGCTATTTTTCATTAAACTGTACATTTGAGCTGGATCTTTCTCCATTAACCCAAGGGTTTATTGAATAATAGACTTGTTTCTTACCTCTCTTTAGTGCAGGAATAAAATGGGATGATGCCTTTAGTTTTATGGCTGGCTATAAAGCTTCCTAGTGATCCCTGAGCTTTACAACAAAGCAAAAAGAAACAAAAAGTGCACAAGATGGTTTTCTCTTCGGTGAGATTTTTATTGTGGCTGCTGTTTTTGGCTCATAATAACTGAGTTAATATAGTACATCCTTAATGTTGTTAGCATATATATTACTGCAGTGCTTAAGCAAATGAGCAGATGTTTGTTGGGTCCTGCTTCTGATCAATGACCAGACTCACTTTTCTCTTTCTTTATAAACATCCAGTTACCTAGAAACCTGTCAAACAGAAGTTCACGTGGCTCTTTGGGACGCATTGATTATGACCTTGGAGATGGCACAGTTTTAATAAGAGGTCAAACTGCTGACAAAAAGATACATATACAATCCAAGAAATTAATCCCAGAGACCTCTTTTCATGTGCTTGCCAGCTACAGCTTCTCCCTTCTGTTTTGCTTCCTCATAGATTGCTGTCAGTAACAAATGAGTTTGGGAAAGAAAGCTTGAAATTGAAAGAAAATAATCTCGCCCATAATCATCCAGGACCTCGGAAACTATGGACATATGGTGTTTAAAAGTCCTACATGTAAAATGAATTAGTAATGGTGACAAAGGTTAACTAATGTTTTAAGTGTTAAGGGCTGTTTTGTTTCAAAGAGGACTCACTGAGCAATAAGACAGAGCAGCTATAAAAGTGCTGGCAATGAATTTGAGACTGTATTTTAGGTATTTACATTTCAAAGACAATTGGACAAATCCTGTTCTCAGTCCCTTCTATATGAATTTACAGTAATTCTTGGAAGTTAAAGGGCTCCTGCCAGGAAAGTGAAGAGTAGCATTTGGCCCTGTGAAAATCCAGAGGGCTTTAACCTGTGAATCCTATCTTTTGCTAAAATGTCTGAGAAAAGCATAAAGTTGATGTGACTAGCTTAATATATTAGCGTTCAATCTGACAAAACATTTGTGAACTCATAAATGTAAAGCTGTAAGATAAATTTCAAAGCTCAACAAATTTTATTTTTAAAAAAATCAGTGTCAGCTTATTAAGGTCTGTAAAATCACAATGACAACATTCTGAAAGCCCTCTTTGGAAGTCTGCATTCCCTGTCCCTCTCCCACTAATGAGTTCTTTATCTGAACTGCTGCCTTATGTCAAATTGGAAGGCCGTGGTGAAGAAAAGGCAGTTCCAAAGCACAAAATGCACAGCTTCAATGGCTGTGTGACTGCAAGGGGCTACCCATGCAGAGAAAGCTGAACAAGGAGGAAAGCAAAAGGTGCTTATGAGATATTTGCTCTGTTTTTAGTGTTTTTCTCCCTACAGTTTGCTAAAAGCAGAGTTTTTCCCCTACTTGCTTCTCATTAAAGTGGTTTTGTTTCTTTTCTTTTTCTTGGCAGCCTGAGAATATCCTGTGTGTGAACCGAGAGGCAAATCAAATAAAAATTATTGATTTTGGATTGGCAAGAAGGTACATGCATGTGTTCTTGCTAATAATGAATGAATTAGGAAACAGTGAAAAAAAGTATTGCATCTCTACAATGATGTATTTGATACATAATGGTCTTCTACTGTTGTTAGAGCAAGCTTAATTGTTTCTTTTAACCAGGGATATCTTTTAATATGGAATGTTTGGAGCTGAGTGAAAAGAATTTGTTCTGAAGCTTTTTTTTATGTATAAGGTTGAAAAAGGGCTGATTCTGACTAAGCAGGCATATTAAGTATCTTGGAACAGCTAAAATAGACAAAAGCAGTAGCACGTCTTGTCTAGTCTCATCTGCTATATTAAGAGGTTCTTCAAAAGAGAGTGTAAGGTACCATCGAGGGCTGTTACAATAAAGCCCATGCTATATCACTTTCTAGTTTAATTAGGTGCCATAACCTCAGTGAAGGATTTACTGGTTAAAAATTTCGTGCCTATGATATGGAGAAGTCCCAAAAGACTGGTAAGAGCTGCTCTGAGAAGGCCTTGAAATATTAATTTCTTCCTTTTTATAGCAGTTGCATTTCGCCCTAGTATGATATAAAGCTTGAAAATTCTTTTCATTATATATATGGGTATATTTCTTTTTACTTTGTGCCTCTTCTGTCCTTGTTTTCCCACTGAATTTCCTGTATGCTTCCAGAATTCCTCTAAGTGCTAGACAACTTACAATGCAACTTTAATAAGGCATATAATTGATGTCCTCTGTTAATGTTTCCATTTCCTAGATATAAACCCAGGGAAAAACTTCGAGTCAACTTTGGGACTCCAGAATTTCTTGCTCCTGAAGTTGTGAATTATGAGTTTGTCTCTTTTCCTACAGACATGTGGAGTTTAGGAGTCATTGCTTATATGCTGTAAGTAGGATTCTACTTTGATAGCTGTTTCTAGGTTGAACTGTGTCAGTCACCAAAGTTTGCTGCTATACTAGCAGATTCAAAATATACCCAAAATAGGAAATGTAGGCTTCTTTCCAAATTCCATATTGAGCAATCTCTGCTTTTTTCCCATTTCCTTGGACTTTTCTTAGCTTAGTTGCATATCTCTCATGAATGCTTGAGCATCACACTTCCAGAATAATGTAAACTGCTTGGTAACTTCCCAGTGGGTAGTGCAAGAGTGGTCAGAGGTCTAGAAAATATGACCTACCATGGAAGACAATAATGCTTGGTTTGTCAGAGAAGAAGGGTGATTACTTAAACATGTAAATAGATGAAAAAATGGGAATGATCTTGGGACCTTCTTAGACAACAGCATTTTGCAAGACAGGCCAGTAGGGACAGAGCAGTCATAGGTGGCACATTGGAGATCAGGTACAGGAAGAGGAAAGACAGGACTGAACATATTTCTTTTTCCTTCAGCCTCAGTGGATTGTCTCCTTTTTTGGGTGATGATGACAATGAGACCCTAAACAATATCCTGGCCTGTAGCTGGGATTTTGAAGACGAGGAATTTCGAGGTGTTTCTGATGAGGCCAAAGATTTCATCTCAAAGCTTCTCATCAAGGAAAAATGGTATATAATCCCTGTATTGTTGAAATGTGTGTTCCATGCCATCATGACACAATTGTGTCTGTTGTGCTGCTCCACTGCAGAGCTAATATGACTTAAGTTTTTTATGTCCACATAGAATATTAGAATGCCACTTCATTGATGTTGTTCATTGTGTCCATAAAATACTCTGAATGTATTTTTGCTGTGAAACAAAACTTAATTCATGGATTAGCTGCCATCTGGCATAATGCTCTGAAAAGACAGCATTGCATGATGGCAGAACACATGACCTGTAGCAGATAATTGCTGAACTGTAAGATTCGGGGAAAAACTCCTAATAGCATTCTGGTTTTCCTTTAGCTGGAGATTAAGTGCAACTGCTGCCTTAAAACACCCATGGTTAACAGACCACGAGCTCCACTGCAGACTCCAGGTCCCTAAATTTAAATATCTTTGTGCATCTGCTGTTGCCCTCTTGTGTTGCCACATCACTATTTGCTTTGACATGTTTCTTAACTTCATCTGGGTCTTTGTTGCTGATTCATTTCTTGCCATTGTGAGGCACGTGTTTCCCCTGGCTTTATTTTTAGGTGTTACAATTTGCATGCCCTCACCTGCTCATTAGTTCTTGCACATCTGGGAAGAGATACAAGTTCATGCAATGTTGTGTGTTCCTGAGTGGATCCATTTCTTACCAAAATGAGTGTATTTACAAAAGGAACACTGAAATACCATATGAAAAGGATTTTCCAGCTGAGGATGATTCTTGCTCCTGCTTTGAAAACCCCTTCAGGCTCTCCTGAAGTCCTCCATGAGTGCTGTTAGATTTCATCCTACCTCCTCCCAAGGGATATCTTTCCCAACAAAGCTTGGAATTTCACCTTGTGCATATCTTTGTACTTATGCACCTTCTTGCCCTTCAAATGTAGCCACCTTAATGGGTAACACAAAACAAGAAGTTGCTTGTTCAAGCAAACAATTCACTTGGGCTGAGCTGGAGGATCGGCAAGATTTTAAGTTACTTTGTTTATTCTTAAATAGTCAGTAATTTTTTTTTGAGATTTACACTGTTGGTGACCTTGTTGTTGGCTGTTTCTAAGTGAGTCCACTCTGTGGTTCAGTGGGTTGCAAGGGGATAATTTTAATCAGATTTCAGAATTTTTACAGCATTTGAAGTGCAACATTCACTTCCTCCTTTGCAGGCAAAGCACATATAGGTTAAATAAAATGACTGCTGTATTGCCAAGGAGGTATATGTCAAGGTGCCTTTTGATATGCAGCCATCATTAACAATTAATAGAGCATATTACTAGTTAGCAAAATAATGTTATTAAAATAAGAGCAAAGATTATGATGATAATCAAGCAGTGGTAGCTCTGCTGATGAGGTAGTGTGGGTTCTGGGCAGGATGGACTGAATAGTGCCTTGATAGCTCTGTCCTTGCAAGAGGTTCCTGTTATACAGACTAAGGATAACCAGATTTACTACAAAATAAGATATAATAATAAATAGATTATTTTAATTTTCACTGAAATTTAGTTTTCATTATGATGTCCCAGAACAGCAATGCCCATGAGATTACTAGAAGATTTATAAGCGTGTGTGCACAGTAAAAATAAGAGAGTTTGTCACAGTTAATATCTCTTCAGAGGGTTTCATAGGATACAATTTGACTCCTTTAGTTGGGCTCCAGTGTAGCTCTGATTTCTGCAATCTGGGGAACAGACAGTCTTTTCCAAACGCTGCAAGAACACAAGCTGTGCCGTGTGTGCTGCTTCCTATCACCAATTTTTTCCTCAGGGAAACCCTACCCTAATACAAACTTTACAACTCATGCTGTCCTTTGTGTCTTCTCCCCCAGTATTTTTTATTCATACTTCTTGTGCTTTGCAAGATAGCTTCACTAAACATGCTGATGTTGCACTGTTTTTCTGCCATTACCTTAACTAGAGGTAAGATGTGATTGATCTTCAATTAATGCTCCAATAACAGTATCTTTCTTCCTTTTCTGTTTTTCTTTTCCCTTAGAAAAAGGCTAAAGGTCACTGTGTGTCTCAAGCACCCCTGGCTCAATAACCTCTCTGGAAGAGCTGCCAAACAGAAGGTTTGTTTCAGGTCCCAAATGTGTCTTCAGATGTAAGTGCTGTAGCCCCTGCAGAAGGGATCAGTGGGCAGCTGAAAACCTTGCACAGTCCAAAGTGCAGGGTCCAAACTGCATTCACCACCACCACCATCCCTGCTGCTGTCTGGAAATCATTCAAAATGTAATCTGGCTCTATCACTTCTACCAAGTAACAGTAAATGTGCAAAAAAATTAATGTGTACGAAGACATATGTGCTGCAAACCCTGGCCATTTTAGAGGGAATGGTTATGCTCCCTCTGGCTCTCATGGGGCAGGATTTCACCCAATAATTTTTCAGTGTTGAAAGCTTTCAGGTTTTCATGCTGTGGTTAGAAGTATAGTTTAAAAAGGGTAGAAATATGAAAAGTAATTGCTTTTTAGCAGAGGTATGGGCCAGACCCTCAGGGCAGCTCCACTAACTGCAGTGAAATCATAGCAAGGTGTCCCCTAAAAGAAGCTGCTTTACAGGACCCAGTTCTGACAGGGCACTTATCTTCCCTTTTAGCAACCCAAACAATTTTGACAGAGCATCTCTCTCTCTCTGTCCTTTTTTCCTGGCTCCTTGTCTTTGCCCTTTCATTAACAAACACTTCATTAGTGGTTCTCAGACTGGCTTGGTAGCCTCCCCCAGGGATCAGGGAGTCTCAAATCTGCTCTCATGTTCTGTCTCTGGTCTTTGACCAAAGGGTAGTCACTCAGCCACTTCGAAGTCAGGCTGCCTCAGGTGGTGCAGTGTCTCCATAAAGAATTACACCAATTCCCACTGCCACTTTTACCAGCTACCACAGAAGGTGATGCCTCTGCTGAAGGACCATGGGAACCACTCAGGGGTTCTGGATGCCACCTCTGGGCAAAACATAGTGGAGGGTCAAGATGTGAATTAGGCTGAGAACACACACATACACTGTAAAACCACTTCCTTTTAGTAGTGTGTCATGAGTAACAACAGGATACCAAAATAAAAGCAGTCTACCTTTCACCACAAGCAAGTTTTTAATGGTGTCATCATCCATCACCTGCTTGGTAGGCCAAATGATGTATTGGGGCTTTTAGCAACAAGTTGTGTCCAGAAACATGTGAAAAAGAGCATATTGTGAGAGGCTGGAATTTTTGTTCTGTTTTGACTAGGTAAGAGAGAGCAGATTTTATACAGTGTAGTATAGTAACACAGAAGTTAATGACCTTTAAATGAGCTTTCTCAGGGGCTTGACTCTGCCTTTCTGTGATACAGTGGAGGCCAGTAAGTACTAAGGTACCATTGTTATATCCTACTTGCTCTCTGAAGCCATATAGTTGTATCTGATATGGTGATATCTCAGCATCAACTTCTGTAGTGGAAATCCAGTGGGAATTAATCCCTCTTTGTGATTCTCAGTATTCATCCTCACTTCACTGGTGCTGACACAGATTCCATGAGGCTTTGGTCCACTGGCCTGTGTGCTTCTACATAGTCATTTTCTAAACAGCTCTTCCTGATCTATTGCAAGGCTGGTGTTTTTACCTGGATTTCCCATTTCAAGCCACTAACTTCTGGAAGCAGGCACAGCAACCAAATGGTGAAAATTCTTCCTCTCTAATGCAACAAGCACTGTATTACACAATTTTCTATTACAACCAAAGTCAACTTTGAGATAAATTGACAGGCCAACAGCAGTCAAAATTATTTTTAAATAAACTTTTAATAGCTTTGTAACATAGTAACCTACCCATGTTCTAACTTGCAGGAAAGTCTGGTTTTGGCTTTTGCAGTGTTATTTCCTCTCTGTGTGTTTTTCTTTTTGGAGTTTATTTGAGTTTACTTAATGAGTGGATCTAAAGTCATAGCAGTGCTTTATTTTTAAAGAATCCCTTTGGCTATTTTTATCAGGCAAGTAGTATGGTTACCACATTTAACCCAAAATAATGCACTCAAGTGCCAGTTGATTTAGATAGACCTGGCATTAAAAATGCTTGCAGTGGTAACACAAATAAATGGAGAAGTTTGCAGCATGCCTTTTCATGCTGTGATCCGTATGACAAGAGAGGCAAAAAAGCAGAGTAGCTGCATTTCAGGAGAGACCTCCAGGATCAATTCTCTACTTAACAAAGAGGCCTTGTCTTTATAATATTGTATAAAACATTTCTCAAAGAACGTGGTTGCAGGAACCCTTTGTAAGCAAGAAGTTTCTGCGCTGCTTTCTTTTCTTTATGCGCAAAGAAACCACGGTGTGGTTGTCCTAGAACACTTAACCAAATAAAAAAAATATACTGCTGAATTAACTGGATTCTTGTTTTGTTTATTTTGCAGAAAAGCTGCTGTGTGGTTACTGCTGCTAAGAGATTTGAAAATATCAGCAGTCTTGGTGCTTTACTCCCCCTGCCATGACTGAGACTTCTACTAAATGGACCAACACCACTTTAGTTGCAGGACAAGTCCCAGCATTGTGGAGCTGCTTCTTCTCTATTCAGCTGTTGAAAGAAGGAAAGTATTTCTCCAGGTTGCAGGAAGGTGTTTCTTCTGGAGCAGCATGTCTTGGAGTGCTACATTAGCTTGGTTTCATAATGAACTTTCCTCTACCTAATCTTATGTTCTCATATACTTATCAAAGGCTCCTTAAAGTTCAAATTATCGTGTAAAATTAACTGTATCTCATCTCAGCCCAGAAGGAAGTCTGTCACTATGTTATATCTGTAGCCAAGGTTGATTTGAAATCAGAGTCAAATAATTAAAAAAACACCCCAAAATTGCAGCAAATTTAAAGCTGCCTTGTGTAGAAGATTTGAAGTTTTTTTACCTGCCACACTAAAATGAGTTAAGGATTAGCTCAACCAAAGTTAAAGCCATGTTAATGTAACACCAGTGGAAGTGAGAAATGAGGCTTTCCTTGCACGTAGGTGAATTTGCTGCAACTGTGATATGGTTCAGGGTTTTTTAGCCTGATGAATTACTGCTTGCTTTAAGTATACTTGGATTAATTAAACAAGAAACAGAACAAGGCACTATTCACTAGTACCCATGCAGACTCTGTTCTCCAGTATGCAAGTATAATTCAGAGTTATTTAACAGAGGGCGATTTTATACCAGCTGATCTGTTTAATGCTATTATGACTGATTAGGAGCATTGGAAAAGAGGAGAGTCAGGGCTTTGCTCATTGTAACCTCTGACTATAGGCTCAAATGAAAATCTACTGTTTTTCTAAAGTTTTTTATCTTGCTTCCAATCCTTTCTGAATCTTAACTAGATAAAAAAACTGGGAGTCAGAACATCTGAATTCGTTACCTGAGATTGTTTGAATATGGCTCATCAATAAGTGAATCTGAGCCTTAGTTTCCTTGGCTTTGAGGTTAAAATAATGAGAGTTATTCCCTTCTCTATGTGGCTTTCTTACTGATTGTTTCAGAGCTACATAAATGCAAATTGTAATGAGTATTTAATTTGGTGAAGCTGATATATTGTGATGTCTTTAGATATTCTTTGCTCAATCCAGTTCTGAACAAACTACATATTAACAGAGCTATCTCTATATGTTTACCTATATATGTTTATATATTTAAATTCTGTCTTTTTTAAACGGGGATCAACATAAAGACAAAACAGTACTATTCACCATCACCCAATGAATTGTTTTTCATACCTTTGTCCTTTCTGGATAGCATTCATATTGAAATAAAAGGGGCCCATTAATGGGACATCCTGGCCATCACATTCTCTACAGCCAGTTTGATCCAGTGTTTTAAAGCCATTGTAGGAGACCTCTTTAGACTGCTGCTGTAAATGAGTAGGGCTGCTTACAGCTGTGAAATCTTAGAAATGCTGATGTGTTGTACTAGTGGTTGCAAATGCACGAGACCCATAACTACCATCACATACTGACACACCATGTAACTTTTATAAAATGTAGAGCACTGCCACCTTCAAGTCTTCATCTGTAGTCTTAACTAAAGCAAATTTTGACAAGGAGAAATTGAAGTTTCTTTGGGAAGAGACTGAGCAGTCTCAAAGCAAGAAAATGAGCATATGATTTTTATATAGAAACTGGGCTGCTTTGTTTTAGTCATCATTTATATTTGCCTGTACAAAATAAATAGAAAAGCTATTTTTCTGCTAGGGCTGGAGCTCCCACTCCTGTTCTGACTGTCTTCAAGATATGTAGCTTTTTGTACAGTAAATAACTCAATGATCAGACTAAAACGCAGCAAACCGCTTTGGAATGACAGGATCTCATTATGCACTTCAGTGCCAGTATTGTAGCCTTGAGTTGGGGTTTTGTTTTTCCTGTGGTGTATCTTACATGGGTATGAATAAATTGCAAGTAATTTTGAATTTTTTTCACTATACTAAAATAACAGTGTGACTACAGACTTTCCTGCCTTGTTGCTCAGTTGAATTAAGAGGATTTATCATTTGTTGATATATACATCTGAGTAGTAATTAAGAACTTAGTGCCATGACGACCAGCCCAGTGTTAGAGTGTGTTGTGCTGAGTCAACCATAAATCCTCCAGGAGCTCTAAGAGAACATAGCCTCTGTTAATCACATCCCCCAGGTTCATCCATACAGTGCTCTGTCAGAAATAGGCCCATGTAGGAGGGTGGAACAGCTTGGATGTATTTCCTCCACCTTGAGAAATTAGGCCCTTTGACAAGGCATGAGTTTAGGAGAGGACACCTCACCAACCTCTGGCTTGTGCTACAGGGCAGTGCACTTGCATAATCAAGGCATTTAACTTTAATTCTTAATAACATGGATAATGACGGTCACACTCCAGAGTCTTACCTGTAAACTGTCCCATTGTTTCGTCCTTGGAACAACTCCCACAGTGGGGCGTGAGGTTGAGGTGGGGAGAGTTGGAGGAGGTTGGACTGAGCAAGTGTCTACAGTGACTCAAGGTACCATTTAGTGCCCAGGGTTAAACACAAGCCAGTGTCTAGTGGAGGAGGAAAGAATTCCAAGTGTACTTCTTATTGCCCTATAGACTCTGGATCTGCAGCACTGAGTCAAAAAGGACATGCATTTCCAAGATCCTTATTGTTACTGAGGGTAAAAAAATGATACTGCTGTGTAATCATCACTCCTATGTAATAGCAATGTGCCTGAAAGAAATGGCTTCAGAGATGTTCATTTGTATCTTGCATCTCCCTCAAAAAGAGGAAAAATTCTTTACACTGAGGGTGGCAGAGCCCTGGAACAGGCTGCCCAGGATGGTCATGGAGTCTCCCTCTCTGGAGACATTCCAAACCCACCTGGATGAATTCCTGTGTAACCTGCTCTAGGTGGCCCTGCCTTGGCAGTGGGGTTGGACTGGATGATCTCCAGAGGTCCCTTTCAACCCTAACAATTCTGTGATCTTTTCTGGCTGTTGTAATTTTAGTTAAATAATAACTTGACACAGGTTCTTTTTAGTGGCTTTCTAGTTCTGTCTCATTGCACCTCGAGCAGCATGCTGTTCTGTGTGTGTGCATGTGCAAGTCTGGTTTTGGTTCTGTTTTACCTTGCCCAGTCCCTGGAAACATTCAAGGTTGAGTTGGATGGGGCTTTGAGCAACCCGATCTAGTGCAAGATGTCACTGCTCATTGCAGGAAGGTTTGGCTAGATGACCTTTAAAGGTCCCTTCCAACACAAACTGCTCTATGATTCTATGATTTTGTAATTTAAATGTGTTCTGTAATGACTATTAGCTAAAGCCTGCTGTGTTAAATTATTGTTTTGACACATCATTATTTATTTTCTACTAGATAATAATAATACTAAAGTGACTAGGTTCTAATAAGTCACCTGTGTGATTTTGCTTACTGTATACATATCAGATTATGTGCTTGCCTTTGGAAGCTGTGAATTACTGTGCTTGTGAGCAGGTTTGGGTGAGAAAGGCACTGGCTGTTGTTACTCCATTTAGCTGAATAACCACAGTCAGAGATGACTGCAGATATCTCAAGAATGATATAGAAACATCAGCTGTGGTGGAAGGGATAAAATGCCAAGATGCAGTCTTTGTTTTGTCTACACCATTGTATTCTTCCTGACATGTAAAACTAAAAGGCCATACCATGGGAATATGACAGCTATCACCTTGCTCTCATAAGAATTAGGATGCTGTTATTCCCATTCCTACAGATGCAGCAGATATACTAGATGCAAGATATGCTCAAGTAGTCTAACACTGGCATCAGGATTAGAGGCAAATTAATTGGCACAATATGGGACACTAGTGGTTTCCAACTCTTTGTTTATATGTTATACATTGTAGAGGTTGTGAAATGGGTAAAAACCTTTACCACAGGAATATGTCCATATTTTCATGTCCGTGTTTGAGAGCACCTGCAGTCAGTCACTCCTTTGGGCGCCCTCACAGGGGAAGCAGTTGGCAACTTGGGATAAACCACTCTGGAGATTACAACAGAAGTTACTTTTTAATTTCATTTTCATATTCCTTCTAATGTCAGAAGCTGAATAAAGTTAAAGCCAAGCTAAATTCTGCTATAAGTTGATTCCAAGCAGGAATAACAGTGCAGCTCCACAGAATTAAATCAGGGAAGTGCTTGATCTGCTGTTTGTGATGTGAGTAGTACAAGAGCCCAGCTTAACTCCCCCACCTCCCTGCCAAAACAAAAAAATCTACTTTGCACCAATCCTGATCAGTAAAAACAAAAAGAACCTTAATTTTTTTAACAGTTAAGGAATCTCAGTTTTTCTGCAGTGGTTAAATTGCTGCAGTAGAGTCAAGGTATTTCAGCATTTCCAATTTAATGCTTACACTACAGATCACTGACAGTCTCTTTCAGCAAAATGGCCCCCACTGGCAGGAGTTTGAGAAACGAAGGTGTTTGTCAGCTCTTCTCCACTGATGGAGACCTCGAAACATTGTGTGCCCTTTCCCCTGGACCCACCAGCGAGCAGGACAATTCTTAGCTTGGGGACTTTTAATACGTGGTAGCAATTGAAGTTTTGCACCCACAGCAGTGATGAATGAATGATTATTGATGCTCCAAACTCCCCTCAGGAGGATGGTGCATCTTCATGTGCTGCGTTATCATCACTGATAGATACTTGTTCTTGTGTCTCCTGTGAATAAAACTAAACACTGCATGAATCCGTTTAGGGACGTTAGACTGTTTCACCTTCCATGAAGGCTTGGTAGCTGAACAACTAACTACCTGTTTCAAACTTAGATGAAGATTGGTAGAGACAACACTGTAAATATGTTGTTTAGCTATGTCCGTAGAGTTAGTTGATCACATTTTGGTGTGGCAGAACTAATGTTTGTGTACCCCACAGCAACTTCCCTTGAATTTAGGTGACAGGTGTGTGGCCACTAAATCATGAAGCACGTGGATTTTCATGTACCTTATCACTTTGGTTTGAATATCTGGTTTTGTAGACTAACTCATGTATCTCTGGTATGTGTTCTTTTGTGAAAACCATGAAGAGATCTTGTAAAAATACGACTGAGGAATAAATGGTGATTTTGTTTACTCCAGGGTTTTTGTTTGTTGTATTTAATGTGCCTGTCATTTATACTAGTGACAGAAAGAATCATGGCCTTTTGCCTACCTGCTCTCTCTAGATACATGAAGATAAAAGAAGAGTGATTTCCATTGAAACAAATAAACCTAAACCAAAGGCTGACTCAGGCTCACAGTTTGTACTCACCCCTAGTAAGAAAGCCTCAGCTCTCTCTGCAAATAACTTGAACTTGAGGTGCTCTCAACTGCAGTCTTGTTCTAAGCCCTTAAGATCAGTTCACTAAGAAGGAAAGAAGAAATTACTGAATTTTCTGGGCTAGGTCACTCAAGGGGGACCTGATGTCCTTTTCTAACCTAAATTGTCACACTTGCACCATTGCCTTATTATTCAGTATTGCTGTCTGGGGGATTCACTTTAACCTTACCCCATCTACAAGTTCACTGACTAACAAAACAGCCTGAAATTAGAACCAATGTTTCCTGCAGAGTTAAATCAAACTTAAATTGAGCTGGCTAGTGAAAAAAATAGAGAGCAAGAGCATAAATTGAGTAAAAGGTTACAGGGTGAGAAAGCAGGAAGCAACCTCTGACTAGCACTCACCTATATTCAGTAAGTAGCATTTTTCTGCCTGGTTTCTCCACAGCTCTGGTTGCAGCATGTAAGACATTCACCATACTTGAGAAACAGCTTGGGTTCTTACACTGGAAGACTACCATTTGATACCAGCCTGTATTTGACGAGCCTGAGGTTTGCAGATGTAAGACCTAAGTGTAGCAGATGACACCCTCCTGATTAAACTGTAAGTTAAATCAACCAAAGAGTTGCATTTGTCCTCCAGAGAGCTCAGTGCTCCTGGCAAACATGCAACAAAGCCATGGCAATCTGGTTGGCAGAGCTTGGGGGCTGGAGGAATCAGCAAGAGAACAATTTTACAGTAGCCAAGCACAGGACATGCAGCTGCTGCTCCTTTACCTTTGCTCAAGACAGCCCCAAGATCACCAGCCATTTCAACAGTGCCACACTGGTTAGCCCAGGAAAAGCCTACGCCAGTAGGTGAGAGATTTCCCTTCCAAATTAGCTGGCTGCATAGCCTTTGTCTCCTCCTTCTCCTGAAAAATGTGTTCTAGCAGGGTCCCTAATGTGGTCAGTGGTGATGCTGAGCTGCTGGGAACGTGGCAGTACCACAGTCACGTTGTGTTCCTGCACTCAGGCTCCAGTGTCTGTCCACACAGGACCCCCATAAATTCAGTAGGAGTCCAAAAATCTTTAGGGGTGACAGCCCAGAGCAAGTTCCTATACATGACTAGACCTTATACATTGGCTCTTCATTTGTCTTTCTTGCAGCCAGTTGCTGTGTTTTAGTTTTCAGTGCCTTTGACCCTGGTGTAGGAGTTTTTGTCCAGAAAATATTAACATCTGTGCTTTTTAGCTGACGAGGAAGGCTTTGCCATAGTGCCTTGGTCGTCTCAACAGCTCCTGCTAAATGCATGCCACTGGAGAAAATAAAATAAATGGGGATAAAATAATGCTCAGCTCCCTGTAAGTGTCTGTAAAGCAACTCCACACTTTTAAAATGTGTTCACTAAGTTCGTGTGGCTAAAAATATGTTGACTACAGGAAAAAAATCCAACAAGGGACATTCGTAATTCTTCATTAATTAATAGTCAACCCTTTTTCTCCCCCAATTATTTCAAACACCTGCTCACAGTAAATTTCCTTTGCAACTTTTTAATGCTACTCAAATATTACCCAGAACTTGGAAACATACATTAAGCTTCTCTTATTTTTAATTATTTTCAAATTAATTTTAATTTTCTGAATATTTTCAGTGCTGCCCATTTGCTCAATAAAACTGAATTTTAATTTTAATATTTTTTTTTCCTTAAAGGTCTCCTAAAGTTTCCAGAGAAACTTTATGGGCTGTTTTAATGAAAGCTTTTGGAAAAGGGTCTGGAGATTTCAAAATTCCTCTCTTGAAGCCTCCTCATCCAAAAAAAAAAAGAGGGGGTGGGGAGAAATCACTTCATAGGGTGACTCACATCTGTTGCATACAGTAGGTATTCATCCAGGAGCTAAGCCCTCTTGCAGTGGGAGTGCAGGCTGGGTGATGTATATGGGGGCAAGACCCTTTTCAGCTGTGGGTGACTGCAACGAGCAGTAAGGGTGCCTGGCCATGGGCAGGATCAAGCTCTCACAGCTCCAGGCTATGCCATTTGAGAGCCTGCTATAAACCTTGCAAAGGGCAAGGAGTACATTCACCCTCTCTGGACTGGGACCTAAACCAATGAAAGCTTTGGCAGGGAGTGCAGCATGTGTGGGTCTGACCCCACTGCTGGAGGTGGGAGGCAGTACTGGGGGTTTGCTCTATAAATCAGTGTTTTCAGGCTCTTCTAGGTGCAGCAGCACGGCCACCACCCCCAGCAGTGCCTGTCCTGTGCTGAGTGGACTGTGTCTACCCTCAGGCTTCCAGCTTGAGCCCATTATCAGCAGGTGCACAACCAGCATCTTCACTGGCACCACAAATCAGATGGGAAGCTGTCTCCAGGGCTCAATATATTGTCGCCTCTTGGGGATACAGAGCTGTGACTGTGGCAGAGATGAGGAAGAGAAGGTGAAAGTTGTTCTTTCCCAGAGCTGTCCACTCCTCACCAGCTAATTTAATTGCACTTTCTCTCTTTCCTTTAGGTGCCCAGTCACTGTTTCATAAGCTTTTATCTTCATCTATCTCCATAGTTTATGTAGGTCGGACATACGGCCACTGAAAACAGGTCATGGCAAACAACCTTCAGCATGACCTCTGTCCTCCACAACATGAGTATTTTCACAGAGAGGGTACCAACATGCCCCTACTCTGAACCTAAAATGTGTTCATCCCATTTCAGTCTGTGTGGCCTCAGGGATCAGATGATTTAGAGTGAGGTGGCAGGGTTTTGCCTCAATAAATGTGGTGGCCTCATTGCGGCCACTGAGATTCTTCCTGCATCTCCATGTCACAGGCTACTTGTACCCCTCTCCTTTGTCAGGCAGTTCATAATAGGTTTCTAATCCCTCACTGACAAAGCTCTCTTCATGGATAACACTTGGGTAAGATAGAAGTTTCTTTGTTTTGCTTTTAGCTTTAATTTTTGTTGATTCACTTCTGCAGACTTAAGAAATATCCATTGCAAGGAGCTTTCGTCAACTCTGCTCTTAATCCCTGCAGATGCCCATGTTTCACGGACTGGAAGAAGCTTTCTAATTGTAGAAAGCTATTCTGATGGCCTGAAATGTCAGACTTAGCCCCACAGACATTAGTAGGCAAAAGCAATTGCTGCAATAGCAGCGAGTCTGGTCCTGACCACAGACACCTCCCTGAGCTGGGGCCAAAGCTGGCAGCCCGTCCGTAGCACCAGGGTGGAACTGGTAGCAGAGGGAAGGTGATGCCCCCATTGTGGGGAGCATTTCAAGACATGATGTGTGGGTCTGGTGCCAGTTCCCTTTGCACCTCGCCGGGGCCGGGGAGCCTCAAGTCGCAGTGGTGCCCATCAGAGCCCAGTAGCTGTGCAGGGGTGATATGCTGGTGGCACTGGTGACACTGGTGACACTGTGCTGCAAGGGGCCCGCACGGCCACGAGAGGTCAGCATTGCTGCTTGTGAGCTGATCCAGGGGCCACTTCCACGTCTGTTCAGGGAATCCTTTGGGAAGGCAAGTTACAGGCAGAACTGCCAGCGCCAGCTGGGATATGTGGTGCTGTGGAACTCCCAAACCCCAGTTAGGGACCACTGTGCCAGCCCATGCATGTGGAGATGGGTGACCTTTAAAATACCTCTGACTAACACAACACTAGTTATTTTCAGGCACAAACTCCACTAAATACAGCTTGTATCCTCTCCCCATCCCTAGCCTGTCCTCAGCACACCAAGCTGAAGGACCCAGGGAAGTGCCTTAGGTGTGATACCAGAAAAAGACTGGAGAGTTTGCACAATGTGAGACTGGCCAAGGTGAATGTGAGGAAATGTACAGTGTAGCTGTAGTGCTCCTTACTTATTGCCTTTTTACACCATTCTCCCTTTGGCACTGCTTTAGGTTGCCTGCAACACAAAACAGAAAATAAATGTGATTTAGGATTTGCATGTAAATCAGCTGACAGAAGTAGAAAAACATGAGGAAACTTGCACACGCCTGCTGTAAATAGAAATCTCCACACCATATGGTTTTTGTGTTGAGAAGGAGCTCCTGTAAGAAGCTAAATACACAATGGGTACTTCTCTATCACCTTGAATGGGGTGTGAAAGCATTAGGCAATTAGTAGAGTTGGTTCTTTGTGTATTTATTTTTTCTTTGCCCTGTGCACAAGTCCTGTTACTGTCCTGAGGGAAAAAGCAAGAATGGAAATTTCAAGTTCCATATTGTTATCATCTTTTTATTTATATGAAAGCAAAATTATTTTTTTATTAAAAAGAACCAGAAATTATATGGTCAGAGATCTTTGGGATGGCCTTGTCTGATCTTCAGTACATAAGGGATATAAGACCTCCCCCAATTAATCTGTTCTTGCACATTTAAAAACTAAAATCTTACTTCTTGTCTGATTTTTTTTCACATTCTAGCTATTGCCTCTAGTTTTACATTTGCAAAACTGAACAAATCCCTCCTAGCAAATCCCTCCTCACTTATGTACTTCTATACTGACTGTCCAAACCCTCTCTCTACTTTCTTTTTACCACGAACAGGGTTGCCCTTTCCTGTCTTTCACCACAGAACATGAGAAATTTTCTCAAAAGTCTCTTTTTTATGTATATGTTGGTTTTTTGAAATCATTTTTATACCATAGGCACTGTAATAAAACACATCATACCAGTAACTATCACCTCAGTGTCAGGGTCCTTCCTATTAATTCCTCATTTGCCTTTTCCCACCATCAGCCTCATGGTGATTTAGGTCACGAAATTTTGGTTATGACCTGCAGGTTACCAGTGCCTGGCTTTCCCTGCTAGCCAAGACAGAAATTCCCAGCCCACAGTAAGTCCTGTGTTCCTTTGGCCTCTGGTTAACAATGTTGGCACACAGGCAGCAGTCCCTAGACTCCAGAAATAATGTTATTTTGTACTTAGTGGCCTTGTCCCCTCTCTACATACAAGTAGAAGACCCTGTGTGACAACACTGTCTCAGGTCAGTCCAAAGGTTTTCACCCCAGCCATCAACAAGCTGGAGCTACGTATTCCTTCAAACAAAGTGCAAATTTCAAAGAAACCAGTATGGTCAACAGAGGAGACGTGTTTTGAAATATGACATAAATCAGGGAAGGCCCCATTTGGGAGGGACAAGGGAAGACAGGTATGCACAGGTAGTATGGGAGCAAGGTAGAAAGTCCTACAGTTTGGCCACAATAGCACCAGGCTGTACTACAGGCTGGGGGCAGAGAGGCTGGAAAGCTGCAGAGTGGAAAAGGACCTGGGAGTGCTGGTCAACAGTGAGCTGAATGGGAGCCAGCAGTGTGCCCAGGTGGCCAAGAAGGCCAATGGCATCCTGGCCTGTATCAAGAATAGTGTGGCCAGCAGGACCAGGGAAGTGATTCTGCCCATGTACTCATCCTGGGTGAAGCCACACCTTCAGTACTGTGCTCAGTTTTGAGCCCCTCTCTTTAAAAATGACATTGAGGTGCTGGAGCATGTCCAGAGAAGGGCAACAAGGCTCTGAAAGGACTAGAGAACATGTCATATGAGGAGTGGCTGAGTGAGCTGGGTGTTTTCAGTCTCAAGGAGACTTAGGGGGCACATAATCACTCTACAGCTACCTGAAAGGAGGCTGCAGTGAGGTGGGTTTGGTTTCTCCTATCATGCCTGCAGTGAGAGGACATGAGGAAATGGCCTTAAGCTGAGACAGGGGAGATTCAGATCAGATATTAGAAAAAGGTTTTTCACTGTTAAAGTGGTCAGGAATTGGAATAGGTTGCCTGGAGAGGTGGTTGAGTCACCATTCCTGGAGGTGTTTAAGGGGCATCTGGATCTGGCACTTAGGTGATACAATTTAGTGGTTTAGGGGTTACAGTGGTAGAGCTGGTTGATGGTTGGACTTGATGATCCTATAGATATCTTCCAACCTTGATGATTCTATGATTCTATAATACAGCCTTAAGAAAAGTCAGAGATCTGGCTTCCATAAGCACATGTTGCTGATAGGGTTAGGAACAAGGAACTCCATCAGTATTGCATTTGCCAGTGTGGAAAAAAACACTCCTAAGGGTTTATCAGAATCTTTTGAAGTAAGACTTAAAAGATCTGACACCAAATGTATCTGCTGTTCATTCTAGTATTCAATCCACAGCTAAGAGAGAGTCCCTTGCTTAAACAGTTTATAATCCAAGTAGCAGCAAGGAGAGCAAAGATGCTAAGTGGTTTGGCAAGAGTTTGCTTCTCTTCCAGATTTGGTTGCATATTTCCTCTCCAGTCTTGTCTCTCTGAGCTACATTCCTAGTGGCTGGATATCACCTGTCTATACTATCACAAACCCCTGCCATTCAGGTGTGTTGCTTCACCACTAGTGTGAGCCTTCCACAGCCTTTCCTGAGCAAAAACAAGCTCAGGCAGGGGATCATTGCTAATCCAGCTCACACTGACAGAGGCAAGCTAATAAACACCCAAAAAGCAGCTCTGGCAGCAGCTCTGGCAGAGGGAAGACAGCAAACAGCCAGGGTTGGGGTGAAGCTCCTCATGCCCCCAGCCAGGTCAGCTGCAGCCTGGTGGTTCAGTCAGCACGTTCTGTGGAAAAGCATTGACTCAAGTCTCTGGGGCTTATCCCAGATACAGCTCGTGCTGCCTGCATAAATCCCTGGCACAGACAGGGAATGGGGAGAGCTCCCTGGGAAAAAAAAAGTGAATGCAAGCCTCAGCAACCCAGCCGGGCAGTGGTGAATCTGGTAGAGGATCAATGGGCAAGGGACATCAAAAGAAAGTAGTTTGCCACAAATATGAAAAACCAGACAGCAGAAGTTTGAGGACACACTTTACACTTTATTTCCTGCCATGGTGATCACCACTGAAGTTATGGCAATGTTACTGATTTTGCTAAACAGGGTCAAGGCCTTTGGCTGTGCTGGTTTACAGGGAAGGATCTCACCCCAGGGTGGTGAGAGATCATCCACTGGCTTCACTCTCCTGTGAACTCCAGCCCTGTGTTCATGTTTTCCCATTTAAATAATAAAACACCTCCATACTGTACAGTGTGTGTTTACACCAGTACTCCTGTCCATGGTGAGATGTCAGGAGAGTCTAACTAGCAAAGCTGTGAGAGATGAGCAGTCCAAAGGTGAGATGGGCAATGTCTTCTATCCTTGCTGCCACTTGCATCAAGAGAATAAGGAACAAGTTGAAGGACTGACGTAGCATATGGAGGGAGTCCTTACTCTTAATTTCTTGAGCAAATTTGTGCATGGTGGCACACTCAACATAAAGGCAGCATTGTGTATTTTGAGCATCAAAGCAACACGCCTTCCAAAATCCTTAGAGTGGCTTAAAGAGCCTGAGACTTCTTAAAACCAACAAATGTCAATTTCCTTTCATTTTCCTTTGGGCTTTGTAGCCTTTTGGGGAGAATTTTCTTCCTCTTTGTTGTAAAATTAAGGTTTACTTTGTGCTCCGAATGCATGCAAAGGACCTTATGGACTCCCTTGATTCCAGCTTCTGGGTCTTTAAGGGAAACACCAAAAGTCATTAAGATGTGCAATTAAATCACAACCGTGGCTAACACAGCAAATATAAATGCAAACCCTGCCCTAGAGAACAAAGACCCATTCATTCCGCTTAAATTGGTCTTGAGACTTACTTGCTGCTTCTTTTTTTTTTTCCTTTTTCCCCCTGTCCGTATTTCTTCAGAAGGAGGGGGAACTTTCTTGGCTTATGCCACATCCTGGATAGTCAGAAAAGCCTGTTCTCAGCGGCCTGAGTCTGTCTTGCCTCCTGTCTGCCAACCCTCTAGAAAAGTGAGGTTACAGGCAAACATCAGCAATGAGTGAGGAGTAATAAAGAGCCTTGATAACCGAGGTAAAGTGGCCATTATACAACTACGAATGATAGGTGGAAAAATAGGAGCCGGAAATGTTGAAAGGCAGCTGAGGTTGCATTCCTCATTGGAAGGAAAAGGTGAAGGAAGATCAGTTGGCAGCAAACACTCTTGCGCCGTACACATAGAGGGATTTGCCAGCAAAGGATATTAATGATCTGAGAGTGAATTGCAAGTCCACAAGGGAAATCTGAACTGAAAATGGAAAAGACAGAAAGCTAGGCAGGGGGATTTGTATCGGGTTAAAATGTCAACATTTGGAGATGGATGAATCACTGGAGCTCAGACTAGGAGGAACAAAAAAACCCACCCTCTCAACTAAGAAACCAAAGAAAACAGCAGAACATAACACCAGTGTCTCCCTTTGTCCCAGAGTTAAAGCTCTGTCAGCCTGATCTTTTTTTTGCTTGGTCATATTTGTGCAACAGGATTGTCTCAGAGGTGAAAAGTGGTGGTCTACAGTAGGGGACAGATTGCCTTTGCCAGCTTTTTAAAACTGTTTTTTGTTCCTTTTCCCCCCACCCCCTTCTTTTTTAAACTGTGAGGAGGCACCTCTGTCTCTGTGGTATTCAGTAAGCTCTACCTGATCAAATCCCTGTTACCAGATGAAGGGCGTTCGGAAGCTAATCCATCTAAAGGGATTGTTGGCCAGGAAAAAGAAAAGGCCCATGGTGCGATGTTTAGGGATTCGATTTTTTGGAGACCACAGTTTGTATTGGACGGCTCAGTTTTATAATCCTATCTCTATTCCTGTCAAGAATATATTACCAGAACTGAAAAACATCTCCTATATTTTTCACTCAGGGGAAGACCTCTTTTTAAACATGAGGACCACGAATTTGAAACTTCAAGTAAGTTCTGTGATGCTGCTGCAATTTCCAGGATGACCTGGGGCTTTGATTTCATATTTTTGTTCCTTTTTAGGAGTCAGTTGAGCTTCAGGCATTTCCAGGGCTATTTATTCCTGTTAATCCCTAGAAACTGGCTGAGAGCCTTGGATTTGTCTTCCTCTGAAATGAGGCATGGTTCACTTGGGTTCTGTAATGAAAAAGGTGGCAGGGCATGAGCCAGGTGAAGGGCTGGGGGGGAGGACAGGGAGTTCTGTGCTCCCCCATCACTCCTCCCCCAGGCATGGGGCAGGTCACAGAAGAACCTCTCCTGAATAGACAATTAAGTGTCAGTCCAAAGAACCACATTAAACTGGCACAACATTCCTTTCTCTTTCAAACCACAGGATTTTTCAATTAAAAATGAATTTTAGCAGCAAGATGTGATTTTTGGCTGCTCTTTAGGCTTAATTTATTAACAGCTTAATCAAAACTTTCAGGCGATTAGCCAAGCTTGTTACTCTCTATGGCCAAACTAGAAATTAGTCCTTGTTTCATTGGAGAAAGCGATTCCTTATAAGTTCCCAAGGATGACTTGATTTTGGATATCTGAGAAGTGCAGATCCACCAAAACTTATTTACCCTCGCTGGTTTCACTCTTTCTTCTTCCACTTCTAAATGTGAAATATGCTGAAGTGTGTGAAAAATGTTTGCATGCTTTTCCCACACTTTCCCAAAGCCCAGCTTGTATTCCAGGGGAATATGTGAGCTAACATTTCTCCAAAGCCAACTAGCCTCTGCTGTATAATGTGAAAGAAGGAGCTGGGCTACTTCAGGGTCTCACAGTGTGGTCTTATGATTGTTGGTTTTCATATTAACGGGAAACTGCTCAGATCTTCATTCATGTTACCTTCTTGGTGACACTTTCCCTTAAATCCTGGTGGCCTCCCAGATGTATCACCTCATGAGTTTCCTGACAGTTTTTCTAAAGTTGTGAATCACCTTATGGAGCCAGTCAAAAAATGTTCTGCAGCATCAGGACTTGCAGACTCTGTGAAATAAAACTAAAAAGTTGACACAAGTAGTAATAGTGTTCCAAAAATCCTCCTATATGTTTTTGTTGTGTTTAAGCAAAAAAATTGATTAAATAAAGCACCTGAACCTGAACATGACCATTCCCTGGTTCTTAAAAGAATGGCTTAAAACATTAAGAAGTCAAATCTGTGATGAAGGCTCCCAACTTTCATCGCTTGGCTCAGTGAATTGTCAGTTAAATCTCCCTGGACTGAAGAGACTGTCCTGCTTGCTCTATTTTATGGCACAAGTTGTCCAGGACACCCAACTAGACTGGCTCACTTCTTTCATCAGGACATGAAATAGAACAGAGTATTTGTGAGGGGTGGCATTCAAGAGTAGCAGAATGTATTTATTAGCTGGCAACCACAGGAGAGGGCCAGGGGAGTGAGCAGGGAGAGGAGCTGAGCGTACACTCTGAGGAAATTCACCTCTCCAAAATTGTAGTGGATCCCTCTCCTCTCCTCTCCTCTCCTCTCCTCTCCTCTCCTCTCCTCTCCTCTCCTCTCCTCTCCTCTCC
>JAWWTY010000077.1:67176120-67224388 GCA_035222235.1 Margarornis squamiger | reverse complement strand
TCCTCTCCTCTCCTCTCCTCTCCTCTCCTCTCCTCCCCTCTCCTCTCCTCTCCTCTCCTCTCCTCCCCTCTCCTCCCCTCCCCTCTTTTCTCAACTTGTTAAGAAGAATTGGATTTTCGCTGGTCTAGAAGCTGCCATC
The DNA here is from genome assembly GCA_035222235.1 of Margarornis squamiger. Classification (NCBI taxonomy): domain Eukaryota; kingdom Metazoa; phylum Chordata; class Aves; order Passeriformes; family Furnariidae; genus Margarornis; species Margarornis squamiger. Next base: position 67,224,249 of record JAWWTY010000077.1, on the reverse strand, counting down.
CACTAGTTAAAATGCACCTTGTGTCAACAGAGAGCAAAGCCCAGATGCACACAGGCTCTGAGGTATCTCATTTGAAATGAGATGCCTCAAAGTATGCCTGCAAACCTGGCTTCCAGGTGCTGCAAGCCAGACATGGGATCTGGGGGGGTGGGGACTGCTGCTTGTCACTCCAGGGCCAGACATCCCCTGCCAAAAAGTGAAGCCACAAAGCTGAACTTCACGAGAAGCCACAGGGCACAGCCAGAAGGCCAGGTGGGTAAGCACTGGAAAACTGTGCTCCTGCAGAGGTATAAAGGCAGGAGCTCTTACGAAGCACCTGACGTGGAAGGGCCAGGGAAGCTGCTACATCTGACCAGGGCTGGCTGTTGACTTTTGGTGATACTGGCTGAGTCACTGCTGGCAAATGGTGTCCCAAGGCAGTCACTGAGACTGCCTCATGTGAGTAATCACTTGCTGCCCCAGACCTCCCAGCCTGTCTCTCCTGTGCTCTTGGCAGTGGTGCCTAGAGTGAAAACAAATAAACAAACCCAAAAAACCTCCATCAACTCCCCAGCAAGTGTTTTCCAACATGTTCAAAACCTTTAACAAAACATTTGGAACCTATTTTCAGAAAAAGTTCCAAAGGTTTTCCAAAGCCCAGATTTGTCTAGACTCTCCCATCCTCAGTGCAGGGAAACAGGGTGAATGGATAGGGTGTGATATGGATTTTTTCGAAAGTTTGTTTGGATTTCAGGAAGTGAACAAGATAAGCCAAATGGCCCTTTCCTGCTTTTGCTCTTTTAATACTTTTTTCCCCTCAGTAAGTCCTGACAAGAAATGTTTCAACTAAAGGAACTCAGATGAGTTTGCCGAGTTTCCCCCCTCCTCACCTCTCTGCTAAAATACCACCCACACCTGTGACTGGGAGATAGCACCAAATCAGTCTTTACAATTTGAGCCCTCGGGCACACGTGAGAGCTGTTTCCTTTGTCATTTCCACAGCATAGAAAGTGTTTTCCTTCACTTTCCATCTCGTTCAAAACTTGCAGGGAGGCAGTGGGAAATAATCCCGTGGGGATTTCGGGGTGCACCAGAGGCATAGAGGGTCTGATCCATTGCATTAAGAACCACAGATGCTGATGGGTGAAGGAACCCTTTGATGTCACATCAGTTTTGCTGCCAGAAAAGCCTGAGCAAAGTCAAGATGGAGAAGCAGGTCTCCAGCCCAGCCATCTCATGCCCAGTGAAGGGGTCTGCATAATGACCAGAAATCACTTCTCCTCCATACGGGTTTGTTCCTAAGCACGCTCATTGGCTTGGCATATGGGCTGGGGAAGGAAGCTTCATGATCCCTCCATTTTTACATAGTTTGGTGTATCCATGGATGCAAAGGTACTAGTCCTGACCACAGCCCTTCCTGTCCTGAGTCAGACACACCTCTGAATTTTAGGTGTAAGAATTCTGGGTTTCATACTGGTGCACTTATATCCACAAACTGGTTTCTGTGGAGCACTCCCTTCTAGAGTAGCACATTTTTAAGAAAGAGAAAATGATGTGTCCCGATATAAATTAACTCTCTTTCCCAACCAACTAACTCCAGAACTACCGTGTCACTTGCCTTTTCTCCTATGTCTCTGGCCTTGCTCCTGTACATAAACTAAAAAAATATATTAAAAAAAAAAAATCACCTATCCTGCTTTGCAGAAAGCAGAGTTTTAATATTTGATCAGAAAAACCTTTGTAACCTTGAATATTATCATAACTTTGAGGCTGGGGAAATAAATTCTGCTCTTCTACTGGAATGTACTGACCTTCCTACCCTGTTGTTTATTTGCATGATGTGAACTTATTTCTTATTTGAAATCTACACCACCTAAAATCATTTCCTAGGACTATATTTTAAAGTGGCTTGCTATACCTACTCTAGAATTTGCTTCGTGGTTGCTCAGTATTTGAATGGCATTTACTGTAGTAGAGACTTTTCCACCAGCAGATGTTACCATAGCATAACAGGAGGATGGAGAAGGACCACAATAGGCAGGATATTAATGCAGCTAAAGGAATGTAAAGGGTGAATGCATCAAATAGATAACCTTTGAAAATATAGAGAATAAATGCTCAGAACGTTTTGAAATCTGTAGCAGCTAAGTGAGCAGCTTGTCACACAGGATCTGTAATGACAAGACATCGTTCTGAGGCAGTTTCTTTTTGCAATATCAGAAAATCTGTACTGTTCCTGTAACCATTTTTTTTACAGGTTATTAAGTAATTTGCAAATAGTTGGTGGTCATTTCTTTGAAGATACATCCACATTGTGAAAAATTTAAGCACTCAATCTAAATAAAACACACAGCAATATAAACATCTGCCCTTCCAAGAGGCTTCATTCAGCTTTGGAGATCTCAAAAATGGAGGAAGGACAGTTTATTTCCCAAATTTCTGAAGTCCTGACCCTTTCTGATGAGACTGTCAACAGTGAATTATGACAGCTAGATGTTATCTAGGCTCCAAAAATATTCAGCTTTGGAAATACCCGAGCACCTTTCCCTAATGGCCTAATCCTTTTCTTCCAACCTGTCCTTACTTCACAAGGTTTACTGGCTCTGAAAAACAGAACTAATTCTGCACCATAAGAAGCAGCAATATGAAAGTATTCCAAGTCTTCCAGGTAAAACATGTACTAGCCATGTTTTTCTCATAGTGCCAGGAAATGCCAGCCACGTTTCAGGATATGTGACTGTGCATGTGTTCATGCCTGTGTGTCTGTGTGTTGCTGGGGTCTCTTCACTAGGAGGCTTCTCCAAACAGAGCTGCTGGAAGATTATAAAGCTGTGATGTCCCCAGCAGTCCAGTGCTTTGCAGACTCAAACTGCATTGCTATGAAGCCCTTCCTGACACGGTGATTTTAAACACGAGTATGTATGTTTCATCACTTGTTCTGCTGCAGATGCTATTTTTGCTTTTTTTCTTCTTTTGTTGCTTTCAACTATTCATTTGCCTCCATGGTGGGAGGAGAGATGGGACACTAATGTACAAAAACTGCAAATGGCCTCACTTCTAGGATATCTAGAGCAATGACAGAGATATTGCCATTTGGGTTGTCTAAAAAACAGGGCCCCAAAGAAATTTCCACCAAAGAGTCAAATGAAGGAAACATTCTTGCTCCAACCAGCTTATTATCATGTATTTTGGGCTGCCCAGTTGCTAGTAGCACAGGCTTGGATTAAAATTTCAAAAGATAAGTGCATAAATAGCATGCACAGGACACCACAAAAGCACAGTCCTTATATGTTTGCATGTCTCATTCCAAGTGGCAGATTTGATCAATACCTGTTGCAAATAGACTTCTTCTTTAAAGATTTGACTGCTCCAATTGTACCTAAAACATCTGAGGGGCCAAGGACGCTCTTGTCAGTGTGGGTGGCTACACAAAGCTCAAACTTGTCTGGCAGGCAGTTGGACTGCAAGTCTCAATCTGTCATGCCTAATTTCACCATTTATGGCTGCAATACATTATGTTTGGAGAGGGAGTATCAGCAGCATGCCATGCATTAATCCAAAGGCTGCATTCCTTAATAGATTAAATAGCCTTCATCTCTGATAAGTGATTGCATTTCTGGTGCATGAATGGTGCTGCGAAGCACATAATGCTGTTAATAGCTGGGAAAGAGTACAGCATGAGAAAGTCCCTTTCCAGACTCACTTCCTCAGGATGTTGTTTGGACTTAGAAATATCTGTGGGCTGCGAGGCTTCCACCCACATTTCTAACTTCAATCTTTCCTGGATGCTTGTGTTCCCTTAGGACCAACACATCACGGTATACCAAAAAATATTATATATAGCTTTGCCCTCTAGATCAGCAGTGCCCTCTGGAAGAACCCTTGGCTTTACTGGCAGCAGCAAATACATGTTATCCAAAGTTGCAAGAGCAGCAGAAATGAGGAGCTTTTCTCTTTGACAGCAGCTGTAGCTGTCTGGTCTAAAATACCTCAGATTAGAATGACAGCTTACCACAAAATATCCCCATCCTGCCAAAGGAGCTTGCCCAAAACATGCCCTTTCTCTCCTTACCTTCCAATCCTGGCAGCATATGAATGCTTGTTTTCCCGGTCTATCACATAAGAAGCTCTTAAGAAATGTTCCTTCCTCACTCATTTCTTCTAACTCTGTAATAAAAGATTAAAATGCAAGAGGACAAAACTACAGAAAACTATTTATCAAGGGAACAGGGAAAACTATGTTTCTACAACACAGAAGCAATAGAGAGCAGTCTATAACCAAAGATTGAAGCCAAAGCTGCTTTTGGATCTGAGATAATCACCAAAGTATTTAGCAGAACAGAATTTTATGGCACGCTCTCTGCCTGAAAACTGTTACTTAATGGTCTGGGGTGACAGTAAAGGAAAAGGCATGTTTCTAAGAATTTGGACAGCACAATTATACTCTGAAAAGTAAGACACAGCTTTGTACTCTAAAAGCTGAAATAAATGTGGCATTAAGTGTATTGATGAATAGAAACAAAGTTAATTCACTTTAGCCTCACCTTTAGATCTAAAAATATCAAACTAAGCTCTTGCTGGCTTCAGAGACATTATTAATAATAAAGATTCTGAAAATCAAATTCTGCACTCCATTTTCTGTTACAAACTCTAGTTCCAGATATAACTGAGGGAGCAGTTTGGTTTTTTTTTGACTGAACTTAGAAATTCTGTGGGTGACGTAGGAACTGGAAGAGACCATAGGTCATTCTTCTGGAGGTGCAAAATGTCTTAGAAATATTATAAGGAATAGAAAGTAGTTACAAGTTATTGATGAGACATTAGTTTAACTCTCCATGTCTGAGCAGTTTAACACATTATTAATGCTCATCCACAATCTCATTTCCCAGGACTCTGTATTGCCTCAGCAACACTTTGTATTAGGGTGCTGTTTTACCTATATTATTTGACATAGGACCCCTCCTCAAGAATCATGTTGCAAGTATGAAGTCAGGGACAAAAACCTGGCTCTTTTGTTTGCTCCCACATCTTGCAGTTCCATTTGGTGAGTGCAGATGTAGTCACTGATACAACTGTGTCTTCTGACTTGATGGATTGGTCCTGAAGGTCATTCTCAACATTTGCTTGATCCCTTTTTTCAGTGACTGCAGTCTCTGGAACCATATTCCAGGGAGTTTGGCCTGAGAGTCAGTTCTTTAGAGGCTGGCTAAGTAGATGAGGGGTAAAATTTGAGGTCTCAGTTCCTCTCTTGCTGATGCAGTCTTCTTGCTCTGAATATATCATGGCTAAATTAGAAAAAAATGAAGGATTCTGAGGTTGGAACTCACAGTTGGTGATCAGCTCAGGGAAACCATGAACCTTTCCTCTTTGCTATAACTGTCTAGCTTACCAGGGACAGTGAACACAAAAGCTCTTTTAGGAGCAACATTACACGTAAACCCAAAGCTTTTGGATTTCAGTTTGGTGAAGTTCACTCAGGTTAGCTTTCCTCATGTGGGAATTTGGTTGTCATTTTGCATTAATCTGTGAAATGATGTAATAAAACCCCTCAACTGTGAATTTTAAGCATTAAAAAAGTAAAAATCTATCACCCACCATGCTCCAAAAATGAAAACGAGATTGTGCCCTTTACTATCACTTTAGTATTGGCTGCCCTCACAACACACTGGTCAGTAGAAAAATGTCCACCTGCAAAAGGATTACACTTCTAATAGAGTTTGTGTATATCCACATAAACACCATTAATGCACAAACCCCCTTGGACTACAGCTGTAAGGGTGGCTGTACCTGCTGGCTTGTTGGGCAGCCAAGCAGAAGTTGTGATGGGATCACTGAAGAGTACTTCGGGTGTATCAGGTCTTAGCTTAATTCTTGCTTCTGTTTGACGGGAGCTGAACACACATAATACACCCTCACTGAGAGTAGATTTGAGCCATGACCAGGCTGTAAATGGTGTTCCAGGCCCAGCCTTTCCCACTGCTGAAGGTGTTTTGCTTTGTTGGTAATAACTCTTCACCAGACTGGAGAAGGTGAAGTCTAGAGGTCAGGGCATTTTTGTGGGAATACAGAGATCTGCATCATTCATCCCAAGGGGAGGCTCTGTGTGTGGCCTGTGACATTATCACTCTCTCTCCTTCTGGCACACTGGCTATTTATCCAGGTTCAAATTACTGCAGACAGAGGAAAGATCTGAACTGGGGTCTCCCAGATCCTCAGTGAGTGCTTTAACCTTTCAGCCCTTGGGGTATGTTGGTGAGGGGGCATCACCTTCCCTGGCTATATTTTCTGTAGGCACCAATCCAGTTGGACTGTCCAAGATCAACTTGGCAAGTGAAATGGGCAAAGCACTTGGTGTGCATTTGGAGAAAGGGTGTTCTGGCTACAATGTCCCATGTTTACTGGAGTGAGAGAGTTTTCTGCCCATCTCTGCTGCAAGTGGAAAGAGAGGCTTCAGGCCATCCCATGCCATAAGGAACTGAAACCCCTGGATTAGCTTCACCTGGCCCTGGTTTTGTTAGAGTAATTACATGAGTATGATAGCTATATAATATATAGGTCAGGCAAAGAGCTCATAAGGCGGCATAGCAGGGAGCAGGACTAGAAATGGTAAAGTATGTTTTTCCCTCCTGTTGGAAAAAGAGAGGCACGTTGGCTGAGGTCTGTCAGAAACAAATGCTGGTATTGAGACTCATGCTCTCCTGCAGAGTTTGGTCCTGGCTAAGTCACCTTTACTGGAGTCTGGCAATGAGCTGTGCAAGTGAAGAGACTGAAAGGGAGTGATTATTCAGCACCAGCAGGTTTGTGAGTCTCTGCAGCAGAGGGTTAACATAGGATATGCCAGCAAATCATGGCATAATGCTGCCACTTTGGATTCAGTGAATTTTAGTTGCAGGAGTTATGCAAACACAGCTATAATCAGAGCTCTGCTGTTACTATCTTTAGAAGACCAAATTTGTCAGGGAAGCCCTGAGTGTCCCCAGTCATGGAAATGTCCTTTCTGAGTTAAAGGTCTCTGTGGGTTTTCCTCAGGAGTGGGCTGTGCAACCTACAGCAAGATAGGGGGGCAGTTACTCATCACATTCATCCCAGTGTGACTAAGCACCTCCTTAAGTGCTCACAAGCATGTACAAAGGTTATGAAAACCAGAGTATAGAATCCACTCTGTTCTCATGTATGGAAATTCTCATTGAAGGCAATGGGGGACTCTTGCCAAAGTAAAGACTCGATTAGTACCCAAACATTTGGTTGTTACAGCCTGTTTCTTATTTGCACTTATCTTTTCCACAGTTGTGATATCTCAAAAGAGACTGGGACCCAACTCACTCTGCATTTGGTCCATCTATGGGTATCATACATATATATATATATATATATATATTTATATATATATGTTAACATAAGGTAAAATAGGCACAGCATAAGTGGGAATCTGTTCCTTTGCAGTTTTTGTTCATAGATTTAGTTAAGAAGACTGGACCAAACATATTCCTTCAAGGAAAAAAAAAAATAATTTTGAGGGCACTGAAACTTTCTCAAAGCATCCAAATATAGTCAGCTCAGAAACTCAAAATTAAGATTCTGCTTGAAAGAGAGCAAGATTCAAATCAGGAATGCACAAGGCAGTATGCACAAGGGCTAAATCCTGCACGGATGCAAGCATGTCCTGCCTGGAAATCTGTGGTGGTGCAAAAGCACACAAACCCCATTCAGCCACCAGTCACCACAGTTTTCATTATAGGCCCCACGGGGGAAACTGGGAAAGGACATAGGCGGAGGATTTAGACACAGTTACAGAATCCCCAACCCCATTGCTCTCAGGGGACAAAACCAGCAACTGGAAACTCCTGCAGAGCCATATGACCCATTTAACTTCTCTGCCCAAATGCCACCCCTGAAGGAATCCTTGAGACAGGGCTGAGTTTGTGGTCCCTTTCATAGCAGAGAGGAGCAAAACCCTAGGGGATACAGCGTAATGGCTAGTTGGGAATGGCAAAGTCACATCCCAGGCTCCAGAGGAGTGTGGGGGGGTTGGTATCAAGGACAGAAGGCAGAAAGCCCAGCAAGGGCTAAGAGCATGCAGGTTAGACAAGGCAAAGGCTGACACCCAGGGATGAGGAGGTAGTGACACGCATAAGAAATGGCAGATGAGAAGGGTCGGCACTCCAGAGCCTTCCTCCATTCCCTGCTCCAGAGCCCATCTGGATATTGTTAGGCCCCCTGCCCACCCACCCACCATGCCTGGAACGTGCAAGTACCTTATCTTGCATTTCTTGTAATGCAGAACACCAACTTCTTTTTATGGTTCTTGGCACAGTTTATGACCTTTTTACAACTCCTTCCCTGTCAGGATATAGGCCATAAAGATATTTTAAATGACTTCTCTTGGTGGTGATCTATTAGTTGGAATAATGGCTCCATATGCAAAATATGAACCCATAACCACTGTAAGCTAGCTCTGTACCTTCACATCATTCAAATCCTGCTTGGAGAGCCACTTGTGCTTTGAAGCTATGAGAAAAAAGCCAGCAAATAATTAAGTAGAAGGACTGTTGAGCATAATTTATGTAACCTTTCCCATTTTCAAACTGCAATTACCTGTGTAGGGACTGGATGAATAGTGGGTTTTCAGTTCAGTTGCAGAACAGAATTATCAAAGGAAAAAACATTCAGTTTAAACCAAAGCAGAATTTTTCAGATTTTCTTGAAATGTAAGACAGGAATTATTTATTTTCTGTTTCAAATTACTTAATCCTTTTAAAATGCTTTAGAGCTGTAGATTGCCTGTGAAGTGAAAAATGTCATTTCAGAGTGAAAAGTCATGGTATCACATCAGCCTTCAAACAGAGAAGTTTGGCTTCCCAAAACTTATTGCTTTATAGGACTATCGGGGCAAACTCCTTTAACAATTTAAAATCTTCCCATAAGCATGTTTTGGAGGGTTTTTTTTCCAGATTTGCAAATAGCTTTTTCCCAGAAATGTATTTTTTTACGTAATTTATAGTTCAGAGGAAGAAAAGGGCACAAATAGAGCACTGTGTTTTCTGCTCTTTATTATGCTGACCCTTCTTTCTACTTACTATCTTTCTACCCTTCACCACCAACCCATTTGCATCCTTCGGGGTTGTGCTGGTTGTGATAGCACAGAGCACAACCATTACTCCATGGGTATTCCAATGCTTGAGCAGACAATTGTTTTCCCCCCAGGTACAGGCACACAAAACCCTTAGTCAAGAGGTTGAACTCATTTTCTGGAGAGGAAAAGATTGTCCCATGGTGCGTAAGGAAAGCAGGGATGAATTAAACAAGCAGCAAGACTTTGTCCATTCATCTAGATAACTAAATCAAGGTGCAAGGAACATAATCTGTTCTGTTTTTTTTTTTCTGAATTCCTACAGGTCTCTTAACTGCTAGAAGAAGAAAAGCATCTGGGCTTGGAGACCTTCCCACAGCCCAGCATACCACTGGTATTCTTGATCTCTCTGGTTCATCACACTTCTTCACTGCTGCTCACATGCTTGGTGTGTTGCACACTGCACTGGCTAGCTAGCAAAAAAACCCCAAAACAAAACAAAACAAAACAAAAGAATTAAAAAAAATGAAAGACAAAAGCTGTGAAAGGTCTGTGGAACAGCCAGGGCTGAAAATAGCTATTTCTCCAACTTTCTGTGGGTCATCTCTGGCAATTCATAACACTGTCACATTTTGGGGTGAAGAGATTCCTTCTCCTGACTGCTTGTGCTGTTTATTCAACAGCTGCACAAAACACACTGCTACACATTCAGGAACAGATGATTGCAAATTGGTATATATGTATTCGTATATAAACTTACATGTGTATGTATAAATATGTGTGCTTGTTTGTGTTTAAAAATCAATAAAAGAGGATTGTTCCGGGTTATCTGTCTCAAAGGTTAATAAGAAATTCCAGATATTGGTTGTCAGACGCCGCTGTTATGGGAGAAACACTTGTCAAAAGTTCTCATGCACTTCAGTGGTGCTACTGAAAAAAAGGAGAGACTACCACGAGGTCACAGATTCTGATTGCACACAGTGGTTGGTGTGAGAAGGTGTTTCAGGTGTGTCACACTGTGAGCTAGGTTTACAAAGATAAAACCCCCTACCTAGTACATGCATCATAGGTAGATTTGCACCAGCTTTAACCCAGTTGCCTTTAAAGGGTATATGTCTATAAGCACAGCTCCAAAGCTGTCACTACAGTAATTTCTTCATGTATTGAGAAACACAGGGATTATAAGACATCTTGTTAATGATGACTGTCCATAAAGTGGGCTATGGACTGCACTTCAGCATCAGAGGAGTCCCTGGGAGCTGCAGCATGGATGAGGGTGTCTGTTTGAGGGAGCAGGAAGGCAAGTGTGTGGGAATACCAGCAACACACAACACACACAGCAACACACAGAGCTACAGAGTCCTGATTTGTGCTTTGGCACACCAAGGTGGTGCAGCCACACAGCGGATTTGAGCAGGGCCAAGTGGTGAATGCCCAGGCACAGCCCAAAACCTTAGACAGTAATTATGAATCTCTCCTATAAGGTGGTGAAATGCCTTTTGTTGCTCAGTTCTCTAATTCATGAAGGTGTTTCCTATTGCCGGAGTCCAGCCAATGTTAATGGTGGTCACACACCTTGAATGTCCCTGTGTGGTGCCTTGCAAGTTTCCTTGGTGATTTGTTGGACTTCATCTGCTCACCAGGGAGATAAGGAGGCGATGACCAGAAGGACAGGAGTTTAAATCCAAAGACAGTCCATTGTGGTCCATCAGGTCTCCATCACCTGCTCAACCTTCCCCGTGGGGATCCCAAGTCATTACAGCCAGTTTCTCCCGAGAGCCACCCCCTTCCCCTCAGGGAAGTGGCTGGGAGCTTAAAATTTAGAAAGCGCTTCTCTGTGGCTGAAAAATGTGTGGTTTTACCCTGACCATAAAATATCTCAAATCATTGGGATTAGGCCTTTTCTGCTTTCCCGTGTGCCTTCAATTAGCCGCATGAAAGCGAACCCGCGGCTTTAGGACCGAAAATAGCTGGAGCGAAGTGACGCAGGCTTCGCCCGAGATGAAAGAGCGGCTTCCAGAAGCCTAATTAAAAGCAACTGAGAAACCAGTACTTGATACAGGCTCTACTCACCTGAACAAATAAACGGAGAGCTGCAGCCAGTCCTCGGCGCGGCGTTGTGGGAAAGCGGCTGGAGGGTTTTGCCTGGGTCACGGGAAGGCCCAGCTCCATCAGAGCACAAAATCTTTCTGTTTCTGCCTGCCCCGAGTCAGGGGGAGGTCAGCCAGCCGGCCGAGGCCACCGCTGCACCAGCAGGGCTTCACCCTGCCTTGGGTGAAAGGACGGCAACATCTGCCACCACAGCAGGTCCTGTTGCTGCTCTCTCTCCACTCCGTCCTGGGTTGAGGGAGAATAGGAGCTTGAGGCAGGTTTTCCAAATTTTCCTGTAGGGTTATGTTCGCAAGCAACCCTATCTCCTCTGAAAAATGACACACAGATATATCTGTCGTTTAGAAAACAGCCAGGCAAGGTGGCGAGTTATTAAAAAGCATCATTTCTCTTCTGAAATTGACTGCCATCTAGGTCATCCTTGTGCTGCCCTGCTCTGTCACTGTGAGATGCCCCTGGCTTTGTCAATTTTCTTACTCAATTTGACACTTTTTCCATCAAATTTCCTTCTTTAGCTCTCCTGCACTAAAAATTACAGAGGTGGGGGTAGTGCAAGAAGTCTTGCAGGACCATTTAACCACAACTTAAAAGTACTACTGTGTCCACGTTCCATATCCTTGGTGCTTGGGCCATTTCCTGATATTGGTGAAGGACCCTGACTGAGAAAAAACCAAAAAACCACAGCACATGAGGAAACTTGACAATACTTATTTGACACTTTCCAATTAAAAGAGCTGAGTTTTTCTTCTGAAAATAAAACTATTTCAAGACATTAATTATTGAGATTAAATTTTTAGTGGCAAGGCAATCCAGGAAACAAAATGCCTTGAACAAATATTTGGTTCACAATAAATTTTGATCTTGATAGGTTGAAAAAAGATTTATTTGCAGGATCAGGTGAAAATGATGAAAGAAATACTGTGTTTTTACCACTGATCTGAAAAACCAAATAGGTTTATGGTTACATATTAATCAGGATTGCTATATCAGCACTAACACAGGTATGAATCCAAAATTTATACCCTAATATTAAGAAGTAAGCAATTGCTTGTAGTATGCAGTTATCATCCTATAACACAGGCACGGGAATGGGACAACATGGTCTGAATAGATTTTAAATTCCAGGAGGTAAAACTGAAAACGGCAGAAGAGGAAGAAAAAGACAAAAGAAATAAGACAAAACAACATGTTGTCACCTTTATTTGCTGTGGACTTTTCTCATTCACAGAAGAAGCATTTGGTTTCCATCAGAAATACCCTTATTTTTTGCTCATTTTCATCCTAAAGGAAAAGAGCAGCCAGCTGATTTCTACAGAACGCTCCTGTGTATTTCAGGGGTAGCCTGAATTAGGAGCTGAGAAGCTGTCAGGAAACCCCACTTAGAAGCAGCAATATGTAGCAAAATAAAACAGTGCTCAGAAGTTCAACCTGATTTAGAATCTCATAAAGTGGACAGAAGTCGCTCAGAAGTTGCAGCTCAGAGCCCTGAGCAGAGACCCCCAGTGCACTGAAAGGGACCGTCATGCACAACACAGAGGTTTCTTAAATTACAGAGCAAAGTGAGACTTCAAACCTTTTTATCTTGTTACAGGATAGATCAAATAATTTAAACAAAATCAAAACCTAAGCAGGCAATCGGCAGATTTTGCAGTAGGGCTTTTCTGTAGGGTTCCCTGCAAATGCTGTTTAAATGATAAATAATTAAGAAATAGTCTTTTTCATTGGTATATTCTTGTTCATACCCAGTGGGAACAGACATGTGTGTGATCTGTGACTACGGTGCATATTCTGCTATCTGGGGCTGTGAATTCAAAATCGAGAGAAACAGGAAATGTTTCAAGGAAACGCAAACCAAAAAAGCAAAACAAACCCCCAAACCAAGCAAAAACCAGAGAAGAAGGGTTCTGAGGGTTTTGAGAAACACTTTGTGAGACTGGAACCAGCAAACACTGGAACCTCAGTAATAAAATCACAGTACATGTGACTAGGGCGGCTGAAGAGACCTGAGAATACGGGTAATGAATTCACACTAAAGGAAACAGAGTCATATGGAGGCAAAACTTGACAGAAAGCACTGCTGCATTTTAAGGGGCTCTGTGAGGAACACTTTTCCTTCGAAATCGTTGGGGTAACATATTCTCCTTTCTTGAGTTTGCTGAAGTGTGAAACATTATCCCAAAAGCTGTTTATTTATGAGCGCTCCGCAAGGCACATGGAATTCTCTGGGACATAATCTCTCCATTTCTTGTAAAAATATTTGAAAAGCATTTCAGAGGCCTCGCTGCCCCTCTCAATCCACCACTAGTGATTCGACAGCCGCACTCCCGGGACGGGATCATTTTGGGGCTCCTTTGAAGAGTCACACCAGAGATGAATTTTTGCCTGCTCTTTTCCGTGCAAGACTCAGCATGAAACGGGCTCAGCCTACGCAGTGAAGTCTGAAATTAGCAGCGAGCATTAGACTCTCAATTTTGAAGTCTATTTGCAAGGTTTATGGGTACCATTGCTAGAAGCATGCCTAGAAATAAAGTACAACTGGTCCTAAGTAGGATCAGGCAGGATTGACAGACGGAAATACAAAGGAACAGTTTTACAGATTTTTCTTGAAGCAATTACCTTTTTATCTAAGTAAAGAAAATAAAATTGATTGACTACTGAAAGGTTTCATTTTGAATTATCCAATTCTTAGAGAAAAGTTCTCTAGAAAACTTTAGTAATTTCAATTAGTACTCAAGTGTGAAATCAGGTTTGTGTTTAAATGTAATTGAATTGCTTTTCTGTCTAAAATATTAGGACATTTAAATGCTTAAATTTATTATATTCCTTAGAATTTTTAAAATGCCTTTTACTCTTGACATCAAGACAAAACCTGTTTTGTCATTGCTCTGCTGTTCTTTATATGAATGTGTGAGCTATGAGTGAAGGGTTGTTTGTGGGAAAGATGAGGTGTGAAAAGGAATTGTGTGATGGAGAGATAAAAATTAATGGATATGTAATGAGGCACATGTTTGAAAGGTAAAGTTTTTTAGGAAGACAAAATTGCTAATAGTTCTGTAAAGCAGGCATTAGTAGCAATTTAATAGTTTAAAAAGGTGTGTAAAGATTCAGGTAAAGAAGGAAGTGTATCATCTGCACTTTCTGAATTGCATTTAAAAAAAGTACCATTGCTCAATAAACTTCTGTCTTCTATTTACAGAATCGGAGATCAATGTGTGCTTTATAGAACAGTTGTCACTTGAGTGTTTACCAATCCTTTGACAGCAGTTCTAGTAGAACCACATCACTTTATTTCAAGTCTCAGGTGTTAGTTTTCTTAATATATTTGCCATTCTTTAACAGATTTTAACAGATTTTTTTGAACACTTCAATCCTTCAATAGCTTTTTCTGAAACTGCATCATCATTTGCTTATAAGGTATCACTGTATGTCTTGAAAAATAAAAATGAATATGGGAACAAAAGGCCTTAGTCAATGTTCCTAACCTTCTTGTGAGACAAAGTTCATATTCACTTCAGCTGCAGTCAAAACATTTTTCTGTGAAAAGTATACAAAATGGGATCTAAATAGGATTCAGAGAAGCCATTTATAACAGTAGAGGTCCCCTTAAGATTCTCTGAAGAAGCTGCTCACTTTGCTTGCTTCCCCAGTCCTGTGCCTGCCTCCCCAGACCCTGATTTTCAGAAATATTGAAACCCATCTCTCACAGCCAGGATTAACAGAAGATTTGGGTGATTAGCAGCATCGCGAGACTGGAAATTTACAGTGCAGATCCCAGTGAAATGATTAACTTCAAATGAGGACTGACCAGGCCTGTCTGGAGGAGCAGAATTTATGCAAGGATGGCCAGTGACCCATGGCATTTTTCTGTGCTGGTGGGGATGTTGGGGTCAGGAGCTCCCTGTTGGCTGCTGCGTGGAGGCTTGCAGGGAAGATGGCAATTCTGAAGGCAGGGGAAAGGGATGGAGAAGAGGTCTGGTGTAGGGACAAGTGACAGGACCTAAAGAAAAAACATGTAAAACTAAATAGCTCAAGGCAGCTAATGATGTTGTTCTCCATTTGGAGGCCATTGGTGTGAGTGGATTTGCCTCTCCACCTGAACCTTCACAGCCCCATTGGCTTCACAGGTGAAATCAGGACAGAAGGGAATATGTTACCCACACCTTGGTCTACCCAGTTTAACCTTAAAAGGGTTACAGGCTACTGTGTTTCCCAAACTGATAAAAGTTTGTTTTATTCTTCAGAACTTGATCTGGGCAGCAGAAGCCTGGTGGCAGCAGGAAGATCTTGCTCTTGATTACATGCTGGGGTGTCAGGATTAACCTGTATTTTTCTTAGCCTAGTCTTAATTCTCGGAATTATAGTCCAAATATAAAAGATTAATTTTTTTTTCAACTCACCTCTTACTTTCCTCCTCCCTAGTGTCTTCTCCACTAAGGAAAAACAGGAGAGAAATTTACCCCTCCCAGGAGGCGACTTATTCATTACATGCCTCAGCATGTGGGGAAAAGCGGAAGTTAAAATTTAATTTTAATGTCACTAAATTAAGCCACTAAATTATCTTCTTAAAATGAGTCTGGTAATCCAAGAGGGAAAATCTCTCTCTCTGGGCTTAATTGAGAAAACAATTAGATCTAGATAAAGCCCGCTTTTGCCAGATGACACAGTCCAGAGCACACTGAAAGAAACCAAATCCTCAAAAGCAGAAGCAAGGAAAGGTCATTATAAGAGGTGTCTTTTCAGATTTCTCTGGTATTTCTGTACAAACTCTTGTGACTGCCATGTGGGGCTTCAGGAGAGATGGAGCAACCCAGTGGTGCCTGTTCCCCAGCCTGGGAGCTCCTGAGCAAAGCCCTAAAGGCAGAACCCTGGAGAGAGATGTGTGTCCCCTGAGGCCACTGTGCCCACCCCAGCCTGGGGCTCACCAATAAATCAGCTTCACCAGGCGAGGAGCTGGGCAGAGCAGGGAGGTATTATATTTAATAGTGTCTCCTAAAAACCAGTTTGAGGTCCCTGCTCTTCTGTTGGGGTCAAGATTAAGTTTTAGTCTCAGAGTGTGTATGTCTTTTGGGCTATCTGAAAGCTGAAAACATCATGAAGTAAGCACAAGAGTGGAAAGCTAGTTGTGAGGCTTGGCTTTTTCTTTTTCTGTCTTTTTCTTTCTTTTTTTTTTTTTTTCTTTTTCGCTTTTTTCCCCCAAAAAGCCTTCAATTATTCACGCTTCCTGCGGGTTTTGCCTGGCGTTACCCGCTGGAGGAGCTCCCCAGGCCAGTCTGGGAGCAGGGAGTGTTGATCCAGCTGGGGCTGGCGGCCCCAGGCAGCCAGTCCCTGCAACAAACCAGCAATTGTTTGGTGGCCCTGGGGACCCCAGGGAGCCTCTGAGCCCCCCAGGCAGGGGGTTGTGGAGCAGGGCAGGGAGCTCTTGCAGCACCCCCATCTAAAGTCACTGTGCCTTCAGTCACACCATGTCACTGTCCTGTCTCTACTCACTTCTACCCACCTTCCCATCCTCTTTTTTTTTTTTCTCTTTCATTTTTTTTAACTTTGCTTTATGAAAACTGCTTGGTTTTAACACCACACAATAAAATTACCATCTCCTTATCTGTACACTTTGAACAGCTCTAGAGGCATCAGAGGAAAGTGCAGCCCCAGTGGGGATTTGCTTCCCTTCTTTCTCTTCCAGTGACAGAACAGAAGCATCAACACCTTTTCATAGGGATTTTATCCAATACGCTGGCAGCACAAAGTGTTTTGGTTGTTGTCCTTACTTTCCATACATTACAAAAGTCATTTTGTATGTCAGCATGATGAAGTCTTCCAGGAAACTGTGACTCCCCCTGCCTAAAAAAGGACTATAACCAAGCAACTACATGGCAATCATAATTTTATTAATGGATATATATATATGCATGTGTGTGCTGGTGAGACAGGAAGAATTTGGAGGGGACAGGGCGAGAATTAAATATCATACATAGCAACAAAAGACTTCTGTCTTAATGCACAGTTAAGATCTTTGGAGAATATAAGTCACTTAAATTTCAACCAAATAGCAGAAGTTTGTTTACTTGCAAAGCAGATCACAAGCAGCACATGCAAGATGTCTTATGTTTATCCTTTATGTTCACCAGTTAGGAAATTCTTCTCTCTTCCCAAGCTGAAGGAAGTGGTCTGCAGGGAATAAAAGGCATCTCTTTCAAGCTCTGCGAAGTCTAGTGCATTTAGCAAAGCAAGGTAGTTCTTCCAAAACCCGCTTCATTCTTTCTCACTGCTGCCTGCTGGAATGACTATCACATAGGCCAACTGGCAACTATTCATCTGCATTCTTACTTCAGTGGGGAGTGAAACAAGGAAAACATTTTTATAAGGCTCCTTAAAAATTATATGCAAGGGAAACAATTAAAAAAATGTGCAGCCATTTTCTTGATGGTGCAGAAATGCCATATCCAATGACCAATTTAAATGGGCCAATTTTCTCCAACTGGATTTATGTTGCAAAACCTGCCAGGCAGACAGAAAGCTAAATAGTGAAGTGTTTCATTTTAATATAACTTTAATTTAACAATAATGCCAGAAATACCCAGACAGGTTTATAGTGCACAAATTATACTATTCCACTACTCCTCTTCTGGCTGCCCCCAGATGATAGTCAGGTTCTTGTACACCTTCTGAAAAAACTGGTTAGTGTGTATCTGGTTTGGATTTAAAATCTACCAAACTTTCTTAGGACCCAAGCTTTCAAATTTAACCCCTCATTTGCCATGTCTTTGGGCATACTCAGGCCACAATGGCCACTAACTTCAAGGGACTTTTTATTGCTTTAAATTATATATATACCTTACCACCTATTTTCACTATTGGTCTGCCTATGCTTAATTTTTGTAGCATTTTGACAATGCAAAAATAACAGTGTAAAGAGCTGAGTGCCATAAAAAAAGCATCAGCAAGTGTTTTTTTTTTGTTTGAACACAGGAATGATAAGAAACTCCACCATCTATAACTCGCTCCAGCTCGTACTACTCTTCCTTCTGTGAACTCATTGTAAGGGCTTGTGAGAACAACAGTGTTTCCTGTATACTTAACTTTATTCTGGGCAGGAAAATTGTCCAAGGTGTAGTGAAAGAAAGCAATTGTTTAATTGCAAGAAGACTGCTGAGTCAGTCTTAAAACGTACATACAAGGTCAAGCTAAAACAGCAAGAGTGTTCCCTTCTGGCTTTAAATCTGGGATGTGTAAATTTTCCTGTGCCCCAATTCACAAAGGGGAGATGGGATTTGTTGCACTGGGAGAGGCTGCCTCCCCCACTCACCCTTTGCCTGGCAGATGGAGGAGCTGCTGAACAGCTGTGCTTTAAGGCACAGAATTTTAGGGTAAACCCTCCCCAATTTCACTTTGCCTTTCAGTACCTCTCCAGAAATTGCAGTAAGTCAGAGGTTTGCCCATGTAAACATGAACTGTCCCCACACATAAAGTGGGGAGTAAATTCTGAGACTGGTTTTTTCTCAGCTGCGACAACTATGCCAGCCCTACATGAGTTGGAGCCCCAAGGCTGACTAACAAAACCTTAAGGTGCAGCTGAATATATATATATATATATATATATATATATATATATATATATGTATGTACATGTATGTATGTATATGTTCCTTGATGGTTTCCTGAGTGTGGAAAAAAATCTCTTCCCCAATATCCAGTTACTCCAGATAAGCTGGGAGTCCTCAAAGAGAAGGTCTACGTTTTTAGTTGGTGCTCTCATGTAATACTTCAGCACAGGTAAAAGAGATGGTAAGCAAAGGACAGGGTAAGGAAAAAAGTACAGCCATACATATTTTTTTTAAGTCAAACCAACAAGAAGAATGGACCAAAGCATGTGGAAGGGTTAGGAAATGAATAGAATTTGTGCATCCATTGCACATGTCCATGCCTTTCACAAAGAATTCAGGTGAGGTTGGGATGCCCTGGTTTCAATCTCATCTGTGCATCTCAGGTGTCTGTAGATAAGGCTGTTTCCCTTTATGTGAAATGGAGATAAACAGCTCAGTACTGCACACAATCATAGTCTTATTTAGTATTTTCATATGGATAAAGCAATTAAATTCCTGAATAGTCTGCACAATTTTTTTCACAGAGCTCTGCAGCAAAGTTATCTGTTTCTGAGCTTGTTCCCACATAACAAGGAGACCAAGGTTGCTGTTGGGCTGTGCATCTTATCCAAGTAATGGCAAATATAAAACATTTGTGATGATCAACTGGTTTTGAGGAAAAAGGGATCTACACTAATAAATGCCTCTAGAAGTGATAGGATGATATTTTCTACTCTAATCAGTAAACAAAATATATGCTGAATCACAGTCTGTCATTATTTGAGGTTTGAGAAACAGAAGTAGGAAAGTAAACCAAGTGAAAGATCCTGACATTCCTCAGACCACAAGACTGCACCAAGAACACCCATCCTTAAAGCAACAAAATATATTCTGAAATCCATTTTCACCTACATTTTCTTGTCTCTCATAATTTAAAATTTGCTGACTTTTGAATAGAGTACTTTCTGTTGTAATACTGTTGTCTAACTTAAAAATACTAAATTATCTGTTGCCCTTTTGCTACAGAAAGAGATGTATGGTAAAAAAACATTAATTATATTCTGGCTTTCTGGCTATCTAATATTGTACAAAGGGGTCATTTCTTCCCAGAACTCACTTCTGATTTATTTCACACCTTTAAAATATTATAAATCACTTGAACACTAATCCTATTTCAAAAAGTAATTATGTTAGCATTTAGCTTTTAAGATCTATTGTTGGAGAAAATTAAAACCTCTGCGGATTTCTGGGGGAAAAAAAATAAAGTAAATTTTCTAAGCACTTGTTGGAACTAAAACTGTTCAAAAAACATCAGTATAATATTACTGACTGCATGTATCCCTCCATACAGTATGTAAATGTTTTTGTCATTCTTTCTGCCCTTATCATGTGTCCTGACATTTCCAGCATCTTTCTGATATATTAAATTAAACCAGATATTTTCCTTTTCCTAATTTTCTTTCATTAAACAAAAAAACCAAAACCAAAATAAAATATAAATATTTATAGTTCTGAATTTACAGAATTTCACATAAAAATGCGTGATATATAAAGAGCAAAAGATAAACAGCACAGGATTTTGTAGAGAGAAAAGCTGGAAACCAGAAACTCTGAAAAAAAGACTTTATTCCAACCTGTTTTGTTCAACTGCCTTATTTTTAAAGTGTGTTTCTGTTGAAGTTTTAACATTCTTTCTGCTTATATGTCCTTTCTGTGGATGTGATCTATTTCAACCAGTTTAAATAAGTTGGTTTGCCTTTTTTTCTTTTTTTCTTTTTTCTTTTTTTTTTTTTGGTACTTTAAATATTTTGCTTTTGTTGTTAGACTGTGGCTGTTGGAAAATACTTGTCGGAAAGAAAGATGAGAAAGGTAAAGAGGAAAAGCATACATCATTGTAAAATAGCTTACTGAAAAAACAACAAAGTACTGAGATTTTGGGTTTTAAACAAATTCTGCCTTCTTATATTTTAGCTGAGAGAACAGAAAGGAGAGAGGGAAAATTGTTCTGGATGGATGTGAGCATTAGAATGTGTTTTGGGAGAAGGCAGGTGACGAATTGTGGTTGGTGGAGTTGTGTCAGCTGCAGCACAAAGACCAAGTGAGCCACCCCATGTTACCCTGCTACCACGATCCCCAGCTCCTGCAGGTATAGGGGCACCAACGTGCTTTCAGGGCTTTATCCTTGCACTGTCTTCTCAGCCTGCCCATGCTCTGATCTTCCTGCTGCTGCTCTTCGGGCAGTGACATCTGTCCCCATGACTTAGAAGACAAAAATCCCCAAATTCGATGACTTTTCCTTTCATCTGTCTATTCCCCAAAGGTCATGCGGAGGGGCCAAGAGACACTGCCGATGCTAATTTGACGGTGACCTTGTGGTGAGCTGGCTTTGCTACTCTCTGTGAACTTTGTCAGCTTAGAAAGGGCCATGCTGTGTGCACAGCCACCTAAACAAGGCCAGTGTGGGTGGAGGGAAGCATCCCACCAGTAGAAATTAGGACTGTTTTCTTTTTTGATTGTTCCCATTCTTCTCTGTGATTCGCAGCCTAGAGAAACACCGCAAGAATGAGGAGAATTTCGGTAGGTCGGGTGCAAAGGCAAGGCAGGATGTCAGAAGTGGATGAAAGATAAGAAGTTTCATTTGCTTGGAGTTTGGGAAAGTTGGATTGGCAGTTTGAGGAACAACTAGGTGAAGGTATTCAGGGCAGCAAGTGTGGAGATCAGCAATCAATTTTGTACTACCCAGTCACAAAGAATGCTGGTGTGATTCTTGCCATTCTGGTGACCAGTGCCTTACTCTCATCTGTAGGAAATGCAAGTGGTGAGTGCTAGCAGAGCAGACTGGATCTAACAGTGATGCCAGAAGCACATCCTAAGTGGGCACGATGTGGACAGGTATTCATCTCTGTGTCCCAGATCTGCGTGACTCCCTGCCAAGTAAGTGACAGTGAGTGGAGGAGAACCATGACCTACGTAATGATGTGGACTCAATCAGCTTGATGACAGGCTCAAAGTAACAGCTCAGACAACATACATAGATATATGGTCAAGAGGAGCTTAGTTTGTTCTTGTTTTGTTTTTAAAGGAAAGCTACAGCCTGAAGAGGTGAGGTAGGCATTGTCTGAAAGCTCTGTCTGTGTTTGTCTGATGAAGTGTGTCAGTGATCTTCCTGGTTATCAGAACAGTCACAGAAATTAATTTCCACAGTTCTCACCAAATGCCAACAGAGGTGCATCATGGTATTGCATTTATGAGGCTGGCGATCCCACAAAGATGTCATAGTCTCCTTTGGGTAGAAAGCTGATGTAGGAAAAGCCATGAAAACCATGAGAAGAGGTTCCTCAGATGCTCTTAAGCACCCAAGGGGCCTAGAAGTGACTGAAGAAGACACCCAAGTATTCCCTGACTTTCCTTTGTCCTGCCTAAGGACGTGAGACTCACAAAAATAGTTCCCAAAAATGATTGGTTTGGATGGCCAGAAATGCTTTGGCTGTAGCATTGAGCCTCTCCTTTGGCTTATGGCCAGTGTTCATCTCAGCATCCTTTGTTCAGAGCTCAGGCATGCAATTGGGAACTGCACATTTGTATGGCATGCAGGAGCGCTCACTCCACGAGAGCAGTAAAAATGGCAAGGTATGATATCTTCATTACACAGCTCTTTAAATCAAAGGGACCATGATAAATGATGAGGACACTTTCAGAAATGAATTCCCCTCAGACCCTGAGTACACAGGTGGAGCGTGCAAATAGGGTGTCTTTTTTGTGAAGCCCCAAAAGGACATGAATTAGTGTGTTAAATATTAGCTACTGAGTATTGGAGGAAATTGGTAGCTATATCTTTTTGCATTTTCTTGAAATGTTCCTATCAGACAACAGCCAGTTCTCTTCCATTGTATCTTTGGAAGAGAGAACATTCAGCTTTTTTGCTTGTTTTGGTTTTTACAAGATGTCAACATATAAAAATTCTAAGGGATATTCAGCAATTTTTTTCCTCAAGTAAGACACCCTTCTCTGCAAAAAGCTATACAGATGTTTTATATTTTTATAGGATTTTTTGTTGGAAAATATGTAGAAATACTTATGAAAAATGCCAACTATGTCATTCTTTTTATTCCTTTATTCAGAACTAAGTTAGGGAGTTGTTTTGATATAATTTAAAAATATATTTCTGAGGATTATTCTTTTATACAAAGGGGCTTGTTTGATTAATTTTGTTAAGGTAAGACTATCTTCATTTAGATGGCACGATAAATACATCTCACAAATGTAATTTCTTAATATTCATGGCAGGTGAAAATTCATATAAAATGAGACATAAAAGACGCTGTTACAGAGAAAAATGATTGGCAAAGCAAAGTATGACAAAATGGAAAAAAGGGACTAGGAAAATAGATACAAACAAAATGTGCCCCACACTTTGTCCTGAAGGCTCCTCAAGTGAAGCATAGACAAATGACAGGGGGAAGAGTTACAGAGTGTGTTTTTATGGTCTCTTCTGTCCAGCAGGTTCCCAGAGAGTTTTAGAGACCATCTCGCATGAGCAAGAGACACCACTGGAATGCCACAAATTTATGGGTAATAAAATGTGCTGCCAGAGTGTAGTTAAATGGAGATGTCACTGGTCTCTGTGTGCGGGGCCAGAAGCCTCTGAAATTCTTTCATTTCTTCGTTTACCAGAAGTCATGAAAGACACTGGTTTTGAGGGCATGGTGACACACTGCCCTGGGAAATGGTGTCAGAACTGTGTGTGGTTTCCAACTTTGAAGCATCCCAAGCCTTGTCCTGCTGCTGGAAGTGACTGAGTCTGAGGGCAGGAGGACTCGGGATGCTCAGGTACTGGAGAGCCAGGATGGGTTTTGCTGTCTCAAAGTGGGACCAAGTCTGGTATTGATACAAAGAGAGGTGGAAATTATGACAGCAACAAAATAGTCCAATTCCCTCTTAACCTCAGACAGCAACTTAAAGTGGTGTTCTAAGGAGGGTGATGGAGTCAAACAGCTCTTTGCAGCCAGATCTCCTTGCCACACTACTATGCCCAGGCAGAAAGGCATGGAGAACCAGCAGCAGCCTCTCTGCAACTAATTTACAGGGACACAGGAGATATGTGACAGGCAGGGTTGAGAAGAGTTCACCTCCCCACTTTCCTTCCCTTTTTTTCCCCTTTTTTTACCTTTTTACATCAGAACACATGCAGAGAAATATCTGATTGCACTAATAGCTTTATTACTTTTAGCATGTACTCACTTAGCCAAACAGGTGAAACTGATTTGTGCCAGGTTTTTATGAGCCCAAGGGCCGAGCAAGCAAAACGGGAGTTTTGTGTGACAGGGCCCAGCTTCTTCTGGTTCTCATCCCAGTTTGAAATTTGTGAGAAAATTCAATTTGAGCAAAAGCACCCTTTTCAACTCTGAGACAAGCTCGCGGCCACCTGAATCAAAACCAGATGTACTTATCAGGCCTAAAGATAACAAATAGCGGCTTGAGATCCTGTCAGCAGAGGACCACCGGAGCAAGGGCTACAAAACTCGCTTGCCTCATGAAATTCTAGCACGATGCATATTAATGCTCACCAGATCTGGAGTCAAGTCTCCTCAGCTCCTTTTTTCCCTCCCCTTTAATAAATTCTGAAGAACATCGCTGCATTGTAAACTGGTTATTTGAGACTGTTTAAGTAAAACCAAAAGCCCCAACATCCCTCTAATTCCTCCCCCCTCCAGCCCTCCCTTTCCCTCTTCCCCCTGGGCTGACAAAAGCAGGTCTTTTCAAGTATGCCCATAGCAGGAGATGGTTTGTTTTGGCAAGAGAGCAGGTGCCTTCCCCAGCTCAGAGATCTGGAGTGTCAGCAGTGACCCTGAGGTCTTGGGTGGCCAGCTTCACGCTTACACTTCCCCATGTCAGCCGATACACCTACCACCCACACGCTGAAAGCTTCCAGCAAGCTCAGAAATGCTTAAAAAGGGAGCTGACCTTTCCCTCCTCTCTTCCCTCCTTCTCCTCCTGCCTCCCCAGTCCTTTCCTCCTGTCCCCTTGGAGCAGCCTGGGAACATTATGAATGTCAGACCCCCTCTTCTTATAAACAGTAAGGTAGGGGATCGTTTGAACGCTTGGGTTGTGTAACCTTAGCTTCTTGCAGATGATTAAAATATGACCATGTAAACAAATGATGCCTTAAATCCCTGGAATATTCTGCTCCGCTCTTATCTAAAGAGAAAGAGAAGATGGGAGGATTATGTGGATATTTTTCAGAGTAATTTTATTTGCTGCTCCTAAGCCCAGGGTGTCTGTGTCAGCACTAAGTGGGCCGGTCTTCTGTTACCTTTTAATTATTCTTTTTTATTTGCATTTTCCAAACAAAATCATTTTCCCACATGGTGCTTTAATAAGATTCAGTAGTTTCCACTGTGAAAAACAGGGCTTACGAGTTACATCGTGAGATTTCTTCTTTTTTCTTGACCCAGTTATAATCATTTAAAAATAACAAATGGCTGCGTCTTTTCTTCTTGTTTTGCCTTTGGGGGCAACAGGGAAAGAAGAAACCTCTTCTTCAGTCCTGCAGGATAACAGCCATGCTCTGTTACTAAGGGAGAATCCAGTCTTCCTCCTGGATTTTGCTTTTGGTGCTCAGGTTCAGTGAGCCTTATTTTCAGCTAATAATTTGAGCAAGCCTGGGGGACATGCAACATGGTTGGGTCAGGGAGACAGCGTGGCTAAAGTGCATCCCCAAAAAGAAGCATCAAGCATGACTTAAACCAGTCCTAGGGCTGCTCTACACTGACACCTTGGAGGGTTCTCCTTGCCCACATGGAAGGATTTCCAGCCCATGCTGAGGTGAATGCCTATTAATTGATAAGTACATTGACTTAAGCTATTAATCTAACAGAACTAAGGAAAAAATCATTTTGTTTTCCAGCATTTAATAATGCAACCATAATATGCATCGTAATATACATAATATAGTATACTGTGGCAAAATTGCTCCTGGCTTGTGTGACCCTGCACTGAAATGAATGCCCATTGCTCTGCAAAATGTTGTTTTAAACACACACACACACACCCCCACACACCCACACACACCCTTGCCTAGAAATGGGTCCCAAGGTACAATTCTCAAGTTCAGCATATGTAATGATGATAGACTGATGGCTACAGCACATCCAGATTTTGCTCTCAGGTAACCCTGTTGAAACCTTATCACTGTCCAAGCAGCCACCCCAGGGAAAGAGAGGCACATTTTGGCCCAATAAGGAGCTGTGAAATGACTTTATTTTTGGGAGAAAACCACCAAGGGCCCTTTGTATACAGAAAGTCGATGTTCCTTGTATGTCCATTCAAGGAAAGTTACACAAGGAGTATCAGTAAGGTTGACTCAGCAGTTTATTTACCAGTTACTTAGCTTTCCAGTTAACACTACCAGTGTGGTCACTGGAGCAGAGGGAGCAAAGTTCCCATGATTATAATCAGGCCAAATAAGCCACTTCCTCTGCTAAGTGCTAATCAACATTTTCCTTTTGCCTTCCTAAGCAGTTGCAAGGGGAATATTGCCTCCTTCATGCAGCCCAAAAGAATTAGGCAACCAAAACACATCCTTCCTAGAATTGCATGTTCCCCCTTTGTCCTGGCCATGGCACGCTGGATACAACACCCAGGGTAGCTTTCTGAAATGGGCCAGCAACCCTCAGGCTCCCACCCAGCCTCTGCTTTCTTTCTCCTATCACTCACCCTAATCAAGTCATGCCCTCCTTCTGACTGCCTCTTGGCAGGGGGAGGTCATGTTTCCAGAGGCTTTGGAGTCATCTGTCATGTCGAGGCTTTTCCTTTGTGTTTACACTTCCCTGTTGGTTTTTGTTCCCTGATGCTCCATGTGGGGCTAAACTCAGTGTTGGCCACTTCTGTTTTTGATGAGGATTTTGGAGCCTGATCTTTCCTTTCCCTCCCCATCAAGGTTATTTTCTGCTTACCTGCATCTCAACATTATTACTGATAGAATCATATTTATTTGTAATATTTATTATTATTGTATATAGTCTACAACTACCTGAAAGGAGGTTGTAGCAAGGGGAAGATCAGTCTCTTCTCCCAGGCAACTAGTGAAAGGATGACAGGATATAGCCTCAAGCTCTACTGGGGAGGTTCAGGCTGGACATCAGGAAGAATTTCTTCATGCAAAGGGTTGTTAAGCGTCAGAATGGATTGCCCAGAGAGGTGGTGGAGTCACAGTCCTTGGAGGCGTTCAAGAAATGACTGGATGTGGCACTTAGTGTTGTGATCCAGTTGACAGAGTGTTGATCAGTCAATAGTTGGACTCAATGACCTTGGAGTTCTTTTCCAGCCTAAATGATTCTGTGAGTCTGTCTTTGTGGTTGTTCAGATATTTTTCAATAGTCCTCTGAATCAGAAATCCAGATGCACCTGGAACTGTGAAGGTTCAGAAAAACTGGTTGGATTTGCATTTTCCTTCTCAAGCCTACGACTACTCTAAAACCCTGTTTTGCTTGTACCAGGTGGCACCTTTCTTCTCTAGAAGCAGAAGTGCTGGGGAGTTATTTTTGCCTCTTGTTGCCAGTCACTTGTGCTGGCAGAACCTGGCCACAGGATGGCAATGTGTGTATGGAGTCAGCAGATGTGCTGCTGCCCTGCTGAGAGGTTCAGTTTGAGGGGCGAGGATGGAAAAGCTAGACGTGGGAAGAAGTGAGAGGCCACAAATTTTCTGGGCTCTACAGCGTTTTGTAGTTATTGTTTAAGTCAAATACGCTGCTGTCTGGAAAGTACCTCTCTCCAAGAAGAGACCATATTTAGCTAATTATCCCAAACGAAGCTATATGTAATTACAGCTTCTGATTTCAAAAATCATTTGCCAGTTCGGGCCGGTTGCCATTTTGTGAATAATTTTTTGTCACATAAGCTTGCTGGCAGGCTGATGCAAGTGGCTGCTATGCATTAAATCTGAGCTATATGATTGGTCATGTATTTTATAATGGAATATAACTTTTCCCTCTTTCTGTGACTGTAACTCTTAAAAAGAACCTGTTGGGGAGGAAGAAAGACACAGTGATTAACAGCTCAATATGGACTATGGGAGACCTGAGGTTCGAGATCCTGGACTGCTGCAGCCTTCCTGTGCAATATTTGGCAAACCTTGTAATGACAGATCCAAAAGACTCCCTAAGTGCCTGAAAGTCATGTGTGAAAAGCTTAGATTTTGGCAGAAAAGAAGTCCAGAATGTTATATTAAGAACCACTTCTCCCAACCCAGTGTGTGGGAACAGCATTGCCCTTTCAAAGGGTTCATTGCCCCTTCCTCCTGCCCCCTGACAGGGAGACAGAGAAATGCCTACCACTGGCTAGTAGCATCTGGGATGGAATGGGCTCAGCCTGCAGCCCTGCTCCATTCTCCTGGGTGCTGGAGGTGCCTTAATTTGCTTTGGAGCTGCAGCTTGGAGCCTTCTCCTGAGGTAGGCATCATCAGCATTTCTTTTCAAGCAAGGTTGTTGTTTCATGTTCTTATGTGTGTGAAATTTGCCTCCTGTGTCCTGTCTCTGGATTTTGTCCTTTATTCCCCTGTGTTTTCCTTTGCCCCTCAGCAGTAGCATGTGGAGGTATTCTGTGAACATTTCTCTTTTTAAGGATTGTAAGGTTTGAGGCACTTTAGTAAGGAGGGATTGCATAAAGGCTTGGGTATTGACTACTTTTGGAAATGCAGTTCAAACAAGTGCATAAGGTAGAACTCTCAAGATGTCTGCTGGGCTTACACGACTTACAAGCACTGAGCTTTACACTAGTAACAGATTCAAAGTTGGATGCTTCAAGAGTGGGGGCAATAGTTATAGCTCTCAAGGGAGCCCCAGCTCCAGGAATCAGATAAAAATACACCCAAATGTGTTATTTCTCAGCAAACCCCTATTATAGACCCTCACTTTACAAGGAATTATTTCCATTCCTCCTGCAGTAAGCCCTTGTTCTCAGCTGGCAGTCAAAGTCTGTTTTATTTTGGCTTTTTTCCTGACCTAACATAAAGGGTCTTGGGGCCTCCTGGGGAACCAGAGCCCTTCAAACAGCAGCTGAGGGGCAGGGGGAGCTGAGCAGTGTTTGGGAGAAGTGGGTTTGAGGGGTCTGTGGTTCCCCTGCCCTGCTCTGTGTCCAGTGCTTTGACTGCTGGGGACTTGGGAGAGAGGCATTCCCAGTTTTCCTGGGGCAATTCCAACAGGACATTGGGCAGCTGTGGCTGCTGTTGAGCTCCTTGTGCCTCTGCTCCAGCTGAGTGAAGGTTAACTTGGCTTTAAATATTTGACATTCTGACTTGAAGTGGTTAGTGTGGGCATGTACTTGTTGCTTGTAAATATGACTGGCTCAGAAGAAAGTCTCAGTGTTTGGGGGTTTTCCCATCTTGGCTACTCTTTAAGGCTTTCCATTTTCATCAGCCAATCCACTTCCACTGTTAAAATAATTCCTTTTCCTTCTGAAGCCATCATTCTCTTGTCACGTGTTGATACAATGGTTATAAACTTCCATCTGTGTCACTTGCTGTGTCCTAGTTCTATGATTCTACATGTCAGAGCCTCTCGTGAAGACCAGGATCCCTGAAAGCCTTACTGAGGACAGTGTATAACCCTGCTTGTCTGGAAAACACCAGGGGAAAGAAGAGCAGAGGCTGTTGATATGAACTGGCTTTAGCTGGCTTTGGAAATAATAAATGTAACTTATTTTACTGCTTATATGTTTTGCAGGGTAAATAAAACTTACATTTGAATTAATTCAGAACCTCAAGTCCTTCACAAAGGGAAAGACTGTGTGTGTGTAGGTGGACTAAAACCTATTTCTCAGATAAAGGGAAAACATAATAACTCCACTGAAACACCAGTACAATAAATGCAACTATTTCTTACAGTCACTTTTCTGTGACTGTATTTTCAGCCATAAAATCTAAATGAGAGCTCATGTCACTGTTCCTCACAGAATGACATTCCTGTACATTTCTGTGGTCTTTCTAGGCATCAAGATCAACTGATTGTAGGCTCCATTGATATAAATCACACAAATATTTTCTTTCATGCCATTTGATATGCCCTATATGATGAGACCGCTGTATTAAATTCTGGAAATGCTGTTAAAATATCTATTTCTTGCTCTAAAGAACTTACCAAGAGTATAATCTTCAGGGGTGGTAGAAATCCTTGCTGGAAATTAACAGTCAAATAATTGGTGTATTTCAGCCACCTTGTATTACCACAGCACTGAAAATCACACATGTACAATATACCAGTTCTGCAAGATGCATCTTTGGCAGCTGTAATCCACAATTTTATGGTAATATGTGCATCTCCACCATATTTGTGTGTCTTAAATATAATTTGCAAGTTCTCCCTTAGATAACTTTTCTTAGACTGTAGAGTTGAGTCCTGAAGTTCTCTTGAACAAATCTGCTTTAGAGTCAAATGATTGTAAGCCTGCACATACTGAAAGATTGAGTCCCCTAGGAAAAAAAACATTTCAGGAAAGAAAGGCCCTTTTACATTTCTCCATCTCTTTCCTCCTTCAGCTTTCATTGGTGTCCTTTCTTTGTAGGAAGGGCTGAGTGTGTCTTCTGTCCTGAGTGTAGGTGTTTCATGTGTGTCTATGTGCTTCCATGTGGTTTTCCCTTACTTTGCACTGGCTCTTCACCTGTGACTTCCTCAGCTGCCACCCTGGTGATCCTGCTCCAGGAGAGATGCCAAACAAAAGTCTAAGGTTTGAGGAAGAAAAGCCTTGTTGTGTAGCTCCTACAACTACAGATATGCAATACTAGTAGGAGTTACGTGACTTGCTATGTGTGGATTGAAGTAAAGCTGCTCAGGTTTATGAAGTTAGATCAGGCTAGGGCTGAAGCTTTGAAATAAATGTCTCTGTCTCCAACTGCCCTATGGAGGTGACTGGGATTTGCCACCAACACAAAACAGTAGACGAGGCTGTCAGACTGACACCGTAGAGAAAGAATGAATGCTGACGTCCTCTAAAAAATCTGCTTATTCTCATAAGTCCAAAAATCAGGAAAATAAAGGATTATGGTGAAAATTCCCCTTGCTTAAGCTAAGGAGAAAGGAGAGGAATTAAATAAGAAAGTCATGTACATTATAAAAGAACAGACTTGTTCCTATTTTGTTATCTATTTCTTCTAGTTTTCTTTTTCTTCTCTTCTAGTTTTCTTTCCTCCCCTCCCCTCCCCTCTCATTTTCTTTTCATCTTGCCTTTCCCTTTCCCTTTCCCTTTCCCTTTCCCTTTCCTTCTTCCTTCACCCTGCACTTGGTACATCTGTTATGATGTGATTATAGCAGCAACTTGAGCAAAATCTTTCTGCCTTTTGAGCAGTGCAGTGCCAGTTTCTAGGATCTGGTTTTATATGTAGAGGAATGAGTTGGGTGGGAAAAGGTTCAAATCACCTCATAATCAGACTGTGCTCACATATTATGAGGTTAAAATGTTGTAAGGCTTCTTCCTGATAACCAACTTGTCTGACTCAGACTTGAATAATGTTGATGCTAAAAGGTCTGTTCTTCCAAATGAGATCTGAGTAGTCAGGCGGATATCAGTTCGTTCCTAGTATATAACACAGTGACACAAAGACAAATAACTTGGTGAAAGAGCCCTGAGAGTGATTGTGGAATTACCTAATTGTGGATAAATAAGAGTAGAGGTCATCAGCATCTCAGCTTTTACTAAATTCAGGTTAATTACTTAAGAAAGGAAATAGCTTTCAAGAAAATGTGTAGTGCTCACCAAGGAGTTAGATGATAGAGGAGGTGAGGGTCATAAAGGGACTTTACATTCTACAGTGCAAAGCTGAAGGATAGCTGAAAACTTTTCTGATTGTGTGAATAATGCAAATGTGCTCTTATATGTGCATGCCCTAATGAGAACAAGTCACAGAAAGGGAACAAAATATGACTGGTTGGAATTAAAGAGGATCTGTAAAAAAAAAAAAAAAAAAAATAAAAAAAAATTATCATAGATTAGAGGCGATAAATGTAACTCTTTAGAATCACACTTAAAAGTTCCCCTCTTTTTTCCTTCCCCCTACCAACATTCCTTCTCCCTTGTATCAACCTTCCATAGACCCTTTTTCCTTCCTTAGCATGCAGTAATTCAAACAATTGGCTTAACATTTGCTGCAACTGAGAGGAGGAAACATTGGGGGAAAGGGAGAAGGAGTAAGATAAGAAGGGAGAAAAGAAGCTGAAATAAATGGTTGGAGGAAAATAAAAAATACATTGACAACTGACTGGACACATTCTCTGCCAGTAAGTTTGTTTTAGAAGACACTGCTCACTTCTGGAAATCCTAGTTTCCTTAGGATCTTCTTGTGTGAAATATGTTTAAGAAGGTTGGACTGATGAATAAATGACGAGCAATCCACTTGTAGAGTAAAACAAATAAAAATACACTAATTTATGCTGATCCTGTCACACAACATGAGCAAAATTCACTACCTCAAAAGTAAGGCCATGTAAATTTAAAACTAAGTAAAATATATAGACTGCCATTCAAAGTTGTTTTCTTTGTCGTATTGGTTCAGTGTTAAACCCAGATTTTTTATATATTTTTAATTGATAAATACTTCTATGACCAATTATGACTTCTGTGATGAATAAACGGATAAGCACCACCCATCATAATTCAAGCACAGTAATTTGTGGCAGCAGGAGGGCTTCTTATGCCAATAAGTATCTCTGGATATTAAGTTCTTGCTTATTGCAGGGACTTTGGGGTGGGTACAGTGTGTAATTTGAGTGGTTTGAAGAGGGCTCCTGAACCCTCTGTCCCTCCTGAGCAAGTGGCATAGAGAACAATGTGCAGGCCTACAGCAAATTGCCAGTTTGGAGGTGTGTAGGTCACACCAAATTACAAGCCCAGATGAGGATTACAAATTGTCAAACAGGTTTGGTTTGGAGGAGTCAAGGTCCCCCACTGATATGGACAGAGTTGAAGAGGGTGGACTAATCTGTACAGGTTTGGGAGCAGAGAGAGCTTGCAAGACTAGTACAAGGATGGCTTGAGAAACACAGCAAAGCTTTGATTCAAATCCTGGTAAGAGTGCCAGTGGGAGCAAACCCATGGATATTAGAGATCTTTGGATCAGGTTTCAGGTATGTACTGCAAATAAAGTTAGTTATTTAGTCCTAACAATAGGGCAACATGCCCCCAAAAATAAGCATGCCTCCTGTGTGCTTAGGAATTGGAGGATTTGGATTTTGAGATCTGGAGTTTCTTGGGTTTCTTTGAGGAGTGGGAATTGGCTTTGGTGGTGTTGTGTGTGTTTTTTTACTTCCCAAACATTACATTACTGCACAAGAAAAAGCCAGGTGGGTGGACTTTCTAAACAGATGTGGGAGAAAAAGAAAGACCATGTCTCTTGTTGCAGTCAAGGACCAGAGAAAAAATGTTTATCTTCAGCAATCAGTACCAATATGTGTTTGTGTATGTGTGTTTTGAGGGACCTGAGTCAGAAGGGAGAAGGTAAAGAGACCAATAAAAAAGAGAATTAAACTGCCAGTCATATTTCAGCTGTTTTTCAGTCACTAACTTGTAGTTGATCTACTAAACAGCAATTTATTTAAATTTAAATTTAAAAACAAGTATTTCCCAGTCTGCTTTTCAACCAATTTTTTTATTTTTTTAAACAGTGGGACAGTGCTGATGTGATTATGGCCATAAATTATTACAGGCTGAAAAAAAAAAGGAAGATTTACATTGCATTTTAAATGCTGTGAAACTTACAGTAAGTCTGTGGTTCCAATACCAGTAAATAGCTCTTATTATATTACAGAATAACCATTCTTTGTTTGGAGACTGAAAGCAGAAACTAAAAAATATGGTTCATATATGAAAACATTTTTTTTAAAATGTCTCATAAGGTCATATTATTGCAGTGAAACAGCTGAAACCAAGAAAAGCTCAGTAAGTACCCCATTCCAGGGCATGATGAGTGGTGTGACAGAGCAAGCTAGATGACTGTATATTGCACCGAAACTGATGATATATGAACCAGATGATTTCAACTCCATTGCTCCATGTGGGCTACATCACTGCCTTGACAGCCAGTCCTTTCCCATTGTAAGGCTTGGGATATGCAGAACCATCAGTCCCTTAAGCTGTTGCACATTGTTCCTAGGTCTACTAAGATTTAACATAGTCATCTTTTTTCCTTTGCCATCATGATGCCATTTATTACGCAGCCCGAGGTCTGTTCTCCAGGCTGTGCTGACTTAAACAGTTCTGTTATGCCAAATGGTAGTAAAAGTGCCCAAAGGGAATGTGATCTCAAAAGGACTCCTGAAATATCTTGTGCTCGGATGCAGTGATGATGGGTGACTCTGGGAGGATCTAGCTCCAGTGTTAGACAGAGAACTGACTTTTCACAGTGGTCGGGTGTTGGGGCCCCTGGGTGAAAGGTGGGGAC
The DNA here is from genome assembly GCA_035222235.1 of Margarornis squamiger. Classification (NCBI taxonomy): domain Eukaryota; kingdom Metazoa; phylum Chordata; class Aves; order Passeriformes; family Furnariidae; genus Margarornis; species Margarornis squamiger. The sequence goes on along the minus strand of JAWWTY010000077.1, from coordinate 67,190,084 downwards.
ATGTTTACTGAGCACTGGATCATTCTGGGGGCCTGCTGAAACACTGCTCAGTGCCTTAGAGGTTGCTCAAGTGTTTGCAGCAGGGAGGTACACGTGGCTTGCAACCAGACTGTTGCATGTAATTACCCTTACCCTTGTGTGATGCTGCTGCAACTGCACACCATGCTGCAGTGCTCCCAGAGCCCCCAAGGCGTGGATGTGACACTTGCCCAACAGATCTTGGGTTTGCTAAACCCCCAGGCCAAGTACCAGCCCTTTCCTGGAAAAGTATGAGCGGGGTGTGTTGAGGACCTGGCCTGTCTGGGGAGGCAAGAGAGGGATTTAGTCACTGCAGGGCACAACTAATGTGGTGCTGGCTGTCTCAGGATGGAAACTGCAAGTGGGAATCATCTCCATAATAAAACACAAATTAAGGTCTCTGCACGGAGCTGTGTAAATGTGAGCAATTATCTAAGATCCTGTCACAGTGGAAGGCTCGTCAATACAGTACTATATTGCCTATATTGCCTACATTAGATACCCTTGTGGCTCTGCTGTTTATATTCTTTATGTTGAAAAGCCTCAATAAAGGTGTTAACCCACTCTGTGCATTACTACTACCTTGAATTTAAGAGGGGTATATCACCTCCTTAAAAATAAATAAATAAATAGAGACATCACCTGTTTCTCAGCTGAGAAAACTTGTTTAGTAAGACTGAAAGTGTGTATAGTTATTCTGGTGAGGTACCAAGATCAGTGCCATTGGAAAGAGACCTGTGGAAATCTATAGGTCTTTACTGGAGTCTGCTGAAAGAAGGTGTGTGCTGGCTGTATTAGAGTAAACTTCTTGTGATGAACTGCATGATTTGTCCCTAGAAAAGTAGATTGTTTGGTCTTGGTGGAATGATGTAGCAGGTATGATTGTATATCTCTGATAGTGTTTCCACTGTCATGAAATCAGTGGAGACTGATGCATTCTCTACTGAAATGCCCATTGTTCTTAATACCTTTTTTCTTTAGTGGATTTGTGTATCCTCCAGAGTTGTATTATAGACAGGAAGCCTTTTATAAACAGTCATCTCTCTTTACCTTGATGAGTCCCTTGAAAATGTTGCAAATAGCTAAATATTTTGTGCCTGCAAAGGATCAGTCATTTAACAAAGAGAGGCTGATTCACCTTTTTAATTGCTGTTAAGTTCAGTAGAGTCTGAAAACTGACAGGATTTTTTTTAGCTCTAGCAAAGAATACACCTTTTCAGGAGGTTTCTCTGCTAGTTTGAATGAGAAAAATTATTTTTAGCCAGAGAGGATTTGGCAGAATTGAGTCTATAGCACATTAGTCATTCTGCAAGTGAAACATCATTCAGGCTGTTCATTAGGCTTATTTCTAAATCCTTTTATGGACACTCTGAAAATTTTCTTTGGGATTTTCCTTAGCTAGGAAAATAATTACATTTGTAACCCATAGGCTTCCCATAGGCTGCAGGGAACTGAGAAAAATAAGTGTTACCTTTACAATTATTTTTGTCTCCAAACGTGCAGGAAGGAAAAGAATAATATAGATTGTGAGCACTGGACAAGAGAATTGAATGAAAATACTGAATGAGAAAATAAGGAGAGAAGATTCAGTAAGATTTCTATTAATTTTTTCTGTCTTAGATAGGAGTTGCAATTGTAAGGATGAGCCCTGTGTTATGAAAAACTGAGAGGCCAGACAATAGCCCAGATTGAAATAAACTCAATGGAATTTAAAATTCTTTTTCCTCTTCTTTTTTTTTTCTTTTTTTTTTTTCTTCTTTTTCTATTTAAGTCAAATTTGCTTTTGTTTTCCTATGGTGGTTCATCTTTTGATTAGCAATGTAAAGTACTAGACATGCAATTGTCTGCCTGCTTAATATGTTAACTTGGCACGTTGCAAGATGAGACTCCATTAGTCTATTTTCCTGGCTGTCTTTAAGACTAATAATTTAATGCTTCTTTAGTTTCCCTTCCTCACCCTTTAGGGGTGAAATCTTGGCTCCATCAAGGTCAGTACTAAAGCTTGTGTTGACTAAAGTGGGATTCAAATCTCTGAGAAAATTCTAACCCTTAAAAGAGGGAGTGGAATTAAGGTGCAAGAACAGTTTCCTCCAGTGTGTATGAGTAGTTTTAGGGCAGTTCAGATGTATAAACCAGTACTTAAATAGTTCTGAATAGTTTTGAAAGAGAGGAATTGCAAGATGCTCATCATCTAATAATGTCTAAGGTAATGGCATCTAAAAATGACCATGCAAATGTAAGAAAAAATATTCTTTACTGAATCAAGACAAGAATGACTTTTGCATTGCCCTACACATTTGGTTTTAACCACATCAGTCTTTGGCATATGCTTAATATACTGTGTTGGCAGTCTTACACTTGATTTTAAAACCAAATGTTACTCTTTGGTCTTCATTTCTAGTTCACACCCTTGAGGGGTGGACACTGGAAGATGGAAGAAGGAAAGTGTTTTCTATGAGAAAAGTAGTAGAGTTGAGGTATCAACAATCTAAAAGATGTGCAGAAGAGCAGTGCTGTTTACCTGTGATGGCTTTCACATCACATTATTCTTTCATGGTATTGCAATAAGGAGATCAATAGAAAATGCTTCACTTAGAGGATGGCTGGGAGCAAGTTCTGTTAAACATTTTTATTATTAAATGGTCTTTTATAAGAGCAAAGGATCTGGATCACTTTGTCACTTCTAACTTTTTATATAATTTTTCTTAAAACTAAGGAATATAAATAATGTGTTTGGCAATTCCCAACAATAATCAAGTGATGAATTTGACAAGTCTAGAAAAAGAAGAAATCTCAACAGCTATTATTCACCTATTACTATTAGACCGAACAAGCCTGAACAACAAGAATGTATGAATAGCCAAATTATTTTGAGAAGTGTAATGTAAAATAACAAGAAGTAACAGCAACCATTACCTAATTGGCATGGTGGATCGGCATTATGGCACTGTTAAGCAAAATCATCATTCACTAAGGTTAGCACTGAGTCAGAAAGTGTATAACTGTCATTAAAATAATTAAAATATGTAGAAGAGTGAGGGAAAAACCAAAGTCCCTTACTGAAAGTATATGGTGCTAGTTTATACCAGATGAATCTAAAAATAAGGATTTGATTGCACACTTAAATTAAAATTACTGGATGTTGCAAATGTTTGGGTTTTTTTTCCCTTCCAACTTATTTTAAAATATTGCTGCTTCATATAAATTATTTATTTAAAGCCACCTTCGTTCTTAAGGTGCTGCAGATTCTTACATGGAGTCTCCATGATGACATTTTTCCCATTTAAAAACAAAAATAAGGAACTCCTGTCTTTTGCTTTGCAGTAATCACAGTGAGTATTGTGTGCAGTTTTGGTCACTACAATTTGAGAAAGATGTTAAGCTATTAGAGAGTGTCCAAAGGAGGGCAATGAAGAGGATGAAGGGCCTGGAGGGGAAGCATGTGAGGAGCAGCTGAGGGCACTTGATGTGTTCAGCTGGAGGAGACTGAGGGGAGACCTCATTGCAGGTACAACTTCCTCAGGAGGGGCAGAGGAGAGGCAGGCACTGATCTCTGCTCTGTGGTGACCTGTGACAGGACCTGAGGGAATGGCCTGAAGTTGTGTCAGGGAAGGTTTAGGCTGGATATTAGAAAAAGGTTCTTCCCCCAGAGGGTGGTTGGGCACCGAACAGGCTCCCCAGGGCAGTGGTCACAGCACCAAGCCTGACAGAGCTCAAGAAGCTTTGGACAACACCCTCAGGCACATGGTGTGACTCTTGGGGATGGTTCTGTGCAAGACCAGGAGGTGGACTCGATGTTCCTTGTGGGTCCCTTCCAATTGAGCATATCCTGTGATTCTGTGACAAACACAGAGAGAAGACGAAACTGCCTATTGAAAACAGCTCAGCTGCTGAATAAGCATTCCCACAAAAGTTAAAGTATTGTAAAGGTTTTGCTGCAGCTTGGTACCTTTTTTCCCTTGTAGAAACTTTAAAGTTATTCTCCATCTCTTCATGGTATTAAAGGACAGATTTTTTAGCGTTCAAGAAGAATAATTATTCTTGTTTTCTTCAGTGATTTTAAATCTAGAGCCCAAACCTTCTGTGTCCTCTGAGTACAGCCTACCATAGCTTTCTATGCTATGAGTCCAGTCCAATTGACTTGAAGGGAGCCAGGGTTTTGTGTTTTTATTCAACTTTCTGTAACAGCTGAGTTTCTTCTTAATGGAACTCAAAGGACCTTTTACGTTTATATAGAGTATTCACCAACCTATGCAGTTATTTCCCACACTAATCAATGTTATCTCTCAAAAATCTCCTTCTGAGAAAAAGGAGCTCTTGTTTGTGGGGTATGGGGGGTGGAGTGGGGTGGCAAGGTGTGTGTTTTTGAAGATGCACAGATAAGTCTTTATTAATATTCTTGGATTTAGTGGCTGTCTTGCTATTCTGCACTCAATGGTTCTTGTTTCTGAACTTCATCATATTACTCTCCATACCATTAGGGGAAAAGCTTTCCAGACTTCTCTGTTAATGTTACTCAAAGTAGAGTGCTTAATACATGCAGACATAATGGTGTCAAAATGTACTAATTGCACTGTTTTTAATTCTGGTTCTTAGGCTGTAATACTTCTGTGGCAAAACCACTGCTTTGTCTGTCCAAACAGTGCTCTTCTTTAATCCAGGTGTATAGTGAGCATGAACATCATTAAAGCCAGTGGTGCCTCCCAGAGTGTTAAGAGACAATGTAGCTACATCAGGACTTTTGTTCTTGTATAAATGTAAAATAATAGTTCCTGGGTCTCATTGTATTTTACATATATATATACACACATACACACACACAACATGACATCCCAAAGACAGGATTTGAACATTCACATGAAAGGAATAAATTTAATAAAATCCATAGGTGTTAACTCTGACTTGACTGGGATAAGATAAGCATCATGTGTTTTCAGTCAAACACATGAAGAGCAGATGTTTTCATTTCCAAACTGAGGTATTACCATCACATAGTATAACTTTCTCTCTTGAGGAAAGTCTCATACCTGAATTGTATATTACAATAAGAACTGAAACAATGGATAAAGTTAGTCTTGACAACTCTGACCCAGATTCTGAAATTTTCTTAACCAATCAGCTTCTAACAGTAGTCAAGAGTTCATGTCTTTTCCAAAGCTTTCGTGAGTGATTTTCTTGGCTCTAAGTGTTTGTGCTGAAGGGCTGAGGAGCTTAGAGCTGCTCTGAGGGTGGGCACGTATATGGGTGCAACTGAATGATAATGACAAACACTGCACAGACAGGTGTACCTCTAACCTGATTCTAGCTGACTCAAGCTAGTCGAGTCATCAAAGGGAGGAAGGGGGTTTAATACTCTGTTGAAGTGTAAACTTCTTTCACACTCTCAAAATCTCAATTGATTTGCTGGCCAGAAATGCCTGTGTTTAAAGATGCAGAAAACAGAACTCCTATTTACCCTCCATTCCACCTCCTTCAATAAATCTTATCTATGAACTCTTCATACTGTGCATTGCACTTTTAAATGTTATAAGCTAGTATCATACAATACTTAGCTAATATACTTTGGGTTGCCACAGAAAATCCATCCAGTGGTCAGAGACATGGGCTATGCACAGCAGGACACTGCTGTAGTTCTTTTGCAGAGAAAGACCTTTCAAAATGTAAAGAAGCCTTGGTAAAGGTATGAATCAAGGTCAGAGTTCCAGGCTGGAAAGGATTCAAATATTGTTGTATTTCCAATAGTACCTACTTCTGATTAATTTTCTTAACTGTTCAATTGTCACTAGAGAAAAGGAAATGTGCTTTAAATAATTCTTCTGTTTATTAATATTCCAATCCAAAATTTTCCATGTATTCAAGAAATGTCAAGGGATAAAATGATGGGCATTTGCTATTAAAATCTATGTCCTTTGAAAAAGTTTGCTATTAATCAACTGGGTAAAATCCACAGCATTTTTGTTCTATTATAAACTGCTATTCAGACAGCTAGCCTGTTCACTTTTAATCTTGCTGTCATCAGTGATTGGATTTCACTCTGGCAGTTTTTTGGACTAAAGCAAAAACTTCTGACAAGCTCCATAAAGACATGATTTTTGGCAAAAGGGACATTTTTTTTAGCAATTAAAACATTTCTCTCTGCAATTGCCATCAGCGCCCAACTAGGTCAGACCTAGTCCATTTTTCTGTCTGACTATTTTTCAACCACTCAGAGTAAAAGATCAATTATTATGGTAAATGTTCCTTATGTGTTTAAAAAGACATATATTTCATTGGAAGAAGGATGCTTTGCTGGAAGTAAAAATGGCTCCAGGGGTAGATAAATTCATAAGTGGTGTAAACTCTAGTAGCTCCAGGGGATGTCCTGTGGTGACTTAGCTACCTGCACTGTAATGGTGATTCCCAGATTAGGAGGTATATTCCTGATGGTTAAGAGTGAGCTCATGAGTTTGACTGAGAAAATAGACCTAATCCAGTGTTTGCATACTTGGTTGAAATGCATGATGTCTCAGGCTATGATATGGTTGCAATGGCTGAACTCAGTTTTTCCCAGAACATAGACACTCTTCTTTGATGAACAGGTATTTTAGACTTGACACCTCCTACCCCCACCCTCTTTCTCTTGCATTCTTATATTGTGTTTTGCACAGTGCCTGCTGTTGTGAGATCAAGAGCTGTGATGGGCTTGTTTGGGGGATTCAGGGACTAGGTCACTCTAAAAAGAAATGCAAAATGTGGGGCAGTGTTGCCTCAGCTGTGCTGCAGACTCAGTTCACTCCATTCTGCAAAAGTCCCCCTTGGCCAACATTTAACACTGTGGCTGGCATAGCAGAAATTGCTCTGGAGCCTGGTTCACACACGCTTGCTCCATAGGAACAGCTGGACTCCTCTTTTGTGCCACTAATAAAAATTCTGCATGCTTAAATTGATCTTACCCTCAGAAATTATTTAAATGCTCCATAATAAAGTGCCATTTGAAACTCATGGGGTTTTTTAAATCTGCATTTATAGAGAGAGTGTGTGCAATAATGCACAGAATACCCAAAGGGAAATTTAGAGTGACATAGTTACAAGTACTTCTAGGGTATTTCATGATTTATGATGTCAGTAAGGCTCAGCTGTAATTATCTACATCTTCATAGCTTTCCCCTTTTTTTATTTACTTTGTCATATATGAATTTTGTTGCAAGTAAAAATTAACTAGAGTTGGCTACACTCTAGAGTTCTGTACTTTAAAATAATAATAAATGCTTCATATAAAGATTAATATTCTGTTTCAATATTTAAGGTTGTTTCTCACCCCTTGAAATGGAGGGAGGGAAGGAGAGGGAAGATGTGAGGTTTCGAAGTGCAACATCCCCTTACAGTTGCAGTATTACTTCCTTCTGGCCACATCTTTAGCTGTTCTTCATGGTGTGTTTATACAGGCAGTACATATTTTGTTGTGAATTCTTTAACGTGCTGTTCAGTAACCATATTTGAGGACAACCATCTGGTTAAAATCTTGCTGCAAGTTTGGTCCAGGAACCCTGAGGACAATGAGCACAATTATGGAAAGACCCTCCCCAAGTGTGAAAAATCCATCATTATGAATTGGCAGCGTTGGCACTGTCTTGTGTAAGACAGTGGTGGAAAGCAGTTTTCAAGGTGGGAACGGAGAGACACTTTGGAAAGGAATCTCCTCTGGAAATGGAATGCTCACGTCCTGATGGAGAGCTTCAGGCAGGCAGCATCTGTGTGCACATCTGTCTTCTGCAACACCAGTGTAGCCTTTTGCTCTGCAGTACAGTTGCTCAGATTAAACACAGCCTCTCTTTTTTTTTATTTCTTTTTTTTTTTAATCGTTTTTTATTTCAATATTTCTTGCTTCTTCTTCAACTGCGTACATGGCTTAGTGAATTTAAAAAGCCTTTATTTCATATCAGCTGTACTGAAGAATGTGCTTCTGTGCTTTATTAAAATCTGCCCCCAAACAGTCAGCAAGCTGAAGATTTTGGAGCAAGAGAAAAATCAAAACCATACCAGGCCCAATCAAATTTTTAAGCCACATTCTGGATTTCAGAGCAAGATAGAGAAAACTTCAGTCAAAGGGTAATAGAGTAGAACATCTCCAGGGATACAAAACTACTTGTTCAACCATAACCATTACCAGAGCATATTACTTCTTGGACCTCTAGACCCATCTGAAATCATCTGGGATGTCTGTGGCCAAGAATGACAAGAAAAACGTGGAAAAAGCTTTTTTCTCTCTGCAACTGTCTGTGCTTGTCCTCTGCTCCTCTTCTCCTCCCCTATGCATCTTCCTTCTATTTAAAAGTCTGCTTTGTAGGCAGTTAAAACACAGATATTATCATGAGTGAAAGGCTTCTTTACTGCTCCATGTGCTAACTTCTCTGTTCAATTCTTCCATCTAGATGATCCAGCTTAATAAAAACACAGTAGACAAAATAGCCATATTTAAAGTGATTCTTGTTATTTTGGAGGTTCCTGGGTCTGATAAATACCTTGATTTTACCTTCAAGTTTTCTTTTAAAATAATTTGGTAGGATCTGAAATGTATTTATTCTATGAGTTGTTCTCCTGAACTCTGTTCTATAAAGCATGGATGCAGATCAGGTCAAGGCAACAGTGTAATCCCAAGAGATGTATTGCTCACTCTGGTGGGACCTAGTGTTGGAAGCAAGTTAAATATAAATAATTTGAGGTTTGGATGGTTTGGTGTGCTGGCCAATTGGTGAAAAAGAAATAAATTATCTTGGGCTGACCTAAAAATGAATGTGCATTTTTGGAATTGTTGGCAAAACAGAAAGTAGAAACTTGAGTGGTAATCTATGTCCTACACAGTGGACCATGTTTACTTTTCAGGGAATTGAGAGAAACAAAGTATAATGGCATCTTTACCTGATTCAGAGCTGACACTCTTCCTTGAGAAATGCTGTATTTAGTTAGTTTGCCTTTCCTTGTCTTGTCCTCTTGCAGTTACTCCACATTATAGGAGAACTTAGATGACTGAATCATAAAAAGACAGAATGAGAGCAGATAGCACGTATTCCGGCTGTGACTCGTACAATGCAGTGAGGGGGAGATACACTTTTCATCCAAATTCTACTGTGTACTATATGCTAAGATCTATTTATCTGTCTCTACCTAGAAATTTTGTGTAGCCTATTCTGGTTTTGTGGCCTGTGCTGAAGTGCTCTTGGAATCCAGTTATGTTAGTTAAAGTATTTGAAAAGTAGTAAAATAACATATTAGCACTTCCAAACCCTGTTATTTTCTTCCTTATTTTTATCTGTCTTCCAAGTACAACTAACAATAAGTGGCTTTGAATAGAGAGTCATCCTGGAAATACTAAAAATCTGGTGTCTTATCATGAGCTTTGTGTACTAAAAACAATTTAAACAACGAGAGTGAAGAAAGTGCCTCAGTGCTTCCTACTGGATTTATTCATTGTGGCCAGAGCTGGGAGATAATTGAAGCACTACCAGGATTTCATTGATGTGACAAATATTGCCCTCACTTTCAACCTGTGCAAACTTACTGGAAGTGAATGGTGCAGAACTTGGCCCTTTAAATCTGCTTCCCCTGCCTGCCTTTCCTTCTTACTTAAAGGAAAGAACTGAACATGGCTGGAAAATTTGACTCTCCTTGAATTGATAATAGTTTATTCCCAGGAATTTTCATCTATACGGTGTTTCCAAGGATTCAAAGAATGTCACATGTGGCAACACATGCAAAGCACTGGATGCTTCTGCAGTAGTTCCATAAATGCTCAACAGTAGCAGGCAATAAAACTATGGAGTGCTACCATTAGCAGCACACAGCATGAAAACCTTTTTCTCCTCAATGGGAGCAAGTCTGCAGGCTGTGAAAACTGTCAGTGGATGGATCTGTCCTGATTCACTTCATCACAAGAACTGAGTTCAAATCTTCTGACAGTGTTCCCTCAGATCGTCACACCAGATGTTGGTTTGTGAAGTGTCAGCTGAAGGAGAAATACTATAAAAACTGGTTTTATTTCAAAATGCCTCCAGGACTTCTACAGGAGTGTCCACTGTATTGCTTTGCAGCTCCTATGTGTCTTTGGTAGAAACTTGGGTAAGTCTATTATGAGTTGTAGCTGAGAGGGCAATGGTAGGGCAATACAGGGTGAGTTGTTTCTATCTATGTTAGAGGAACTGGTTTAGACAGGAACAAGAAGGTAAGTAATAGATGCTTTAATAGATGCTTTTAAAATTGGTGGTAAAAGACAGACTCTCTCAGGTGCTTTGAATGATGTACGTCATCCAGACTTCTCCTGAGACCATTTAAAGTTATTATTTGCTGCCCCCAAATCCTCCAGAAACTATTAGCTTATATGAAATGCAAAGCCACTAAATTCTTTCCTAATGACAGTCATTCAAAATGGATAGTTTAGAAGAGTTATAGCTAGCCTTATGCCAGGAACTTTTTATAGTGAAACAAGACCTAAGCAGTACCTTTCTCAAGTACACCTTTCCATCAGTATAACAAAAACTGTCTCAGTCTAATGGGATAGAGAATTACACAGGAGAAAGGTAATGATTTTCTTCTCTCTGCCTAGCGACATCCATACTGGCCATGCTGTGCTGAGGTAGAACAGGTTTGACATCAGGGTGTTTTGATTTACTAAGAGTGGCATTTGCAACCAAATCTTTTGTGTTCTTGTCTAGATCCACCCAACTTGTGACTGACTGATGATACAGATTTCAATGATTGCACAAATTCTTAGTTTGCATTAAATATTTGAGCCACGACTGTTTTAATTTAGTGTCAGTGTGTTTGAAAAGGGCTTTTTCTCTCTTCACTTGTTTCTTCCTTATGTTCCTGTTTAAATAAGTCCACAGGACTGAATGTGTTTAGTTACTCAGCGAGGAATCAGAAACATGATTATGGGGCCTAAGTGATGAATTACACAGCAGAAATGGTGCGTGGAGAAAGTAGTTCCCTTGTGGACAACTTTCAAGGGAGAAATTATTGACTTGCACTACCTGAACACTTACAAGTAATTAATCCGGACAAAAACATCTGGATTATGTTTTTTAAAGTTGATGTAGATTTTACAGCTATTTAAGGCACCGTCCCTTTATAGGTTTCTTCAGGTTTATAAGGTTTTCCTCAATATCATACAGTTAATGGGAAATATGGATGTTAAACTTGCAGAAGTCTGGCAGTGAGGTGGCTTCAATACTAAAAACTCTTAACCTGGGACCAGAGCAGGTGTCAATATGTCTCTTTTCCATGAGCCTGCATGAAGAGGCCTTCCATTTTCATGAAGCTCACGTCAGCAGAAAAAATAACCTCTGATTAATTTAATTTGGGTACATATTCATGTTTCCTCTCTCCAAAGTGCAACAGAGTCCAGAAAACCATACTGCCTGGCCATACAAGATTTTGTCAGATGTCTCTGACTGGTTCATTTGCATAAAATGAAAACTGAGGTACTTCTACAGCCAAACATAACATACACTGGCTAACAAGAATACCTATAACACACAACTCAAGATTTATTAGAGAAGTTTTACTGAACAGCCCCTGGCATGTAGATTTGTTTTCCATTGGTGAGAGAATATGGAAGTAGCTGCCAGGCACAACTTTCACAAACCTGCATATTTTTGGGATGTTTAGCAAACATCTGGCCAGGTCCTTCTTGAGCAGCTTTGAAGCTTGAGCCTGAAACAGGCACAAGACTGGAGAGGTAAAGGCTACAAAAGTAGAGTACACCTCCTGCATGCCTCAGATGATGTGAAGGTCAGCTATTTCACTCTAAAATGAGTATAAGGTGCTTTCTGCATGTAAAGTTTAACACCATCTCTCTCATTGCACTTCACATGGTTTCTCTTAGTACTTCAAACATACAGAAATGGTTTATGGTGAAATTGTTTAATCTCTTTCACTGCTAAGCAGACACAGTTGTAAACCATCAGCCAGGCCAACATCACACATGACCTCCAATAGTCACATGTATTTGCGTGAAAATTAGTCACAGCAGCTCTACAGTTTTCGGAAGGTCCTGAAACACCTCTGAATCACCCTAGGGCAAGGGCATACACTAATAGGAAAAGGTATATGGACAGGACCTCATCAATATGTGTCTCTCTAGCTGTGGGGCAATTCTTCACAAGACCCCTAATACCACAGATGGATGTGGGAGATACCACTGCCATGAGCCATGCTGGCATACTTGGCTTTCAGTGGGTTGATGGAATTCCACCTCTTGATTTATATGTTGAAATGTGTGTATAGGGCTTCACCCCACCTCTTCTGAGAATATCCATTTAACTCCAGCACTATTTTCCAAAATACCATAGGATTGCCATGGGAGCAACAGGGGAAAGATTGACTCAGGGTAACAAGGTAATTAACCTTTTCTGGTGTCCTAAATTGCCCCCAAGGTTGACTTTTGTCTTTTATTAGTTGCACTATGATCTGCTGGGTTTGCAGAGAAGCTTGGGAGGATGACTATACTCATACTTTGTCAACAATATCTCGGTGGAATTAGCACATGTGGAAAGGAATGAGCTCAGCTCCCCTGCTGCTCGAGACTGACTCTTGTAGAACCATCAGCATGAGGAGCCCTGTCGTAGCTGCCTCACCCAATTCATTTTACACTTGTGGAAAACCTGCAGGGGGTATGTCCTGAGTGAGGGACACCACTGTTCTCCCATCCCAACCCCTGCAGATGAGTGCAGGTAAGCTGTTCACTTGTCCTTTGGAGAGGAAGGTTACCCATACTACAACTCACTGTGGGTCCCATTCCTAATAACGAATTACTCTGTTCTTTCTGTCCCATATTCTCTTATATCTACTACTTTTTAACGACAGAGCAATTTTCAGAAGGTCCTTCAAGCTCTTTGCCAGTTCCCAAATCTCCACCTTTTACAAGTCCAGAGTAAGACACATAACTTCTGTGTCCTCCATTCATAGCACATTAAGTCAATTTAATATTTCAGACACTTTACACAGGAAGGATCAATATTTTCTGTCAAAAATTGAAGGAAACAATAAGCTATTTATTTCTGTCTCTGAGATCCATAAGGGCCAGTGTTGATGAAGAACTGGTGCGTGCATGACTGCCAGCTAGTGAAGGCTGTGTGCCACACCAGAGCAGCATTCTGGTACTGACCCCTGGCCAGACTACTGGCCAGAGCTAGCATCTTTTATATATTTTTATTTTATACACTTAAAATAGGACATTGCTTCTCCCTAAAGGCCTGTATCACCTCACTTTTGATCCTTAGACAACTATTTAAAAAAAAAAAATAAAAGATTATTAAAACCTCATTCCTGTCTCCCCCTCATCACAATCTTTAAAAGCACAAGGAGTGATAAGGAACATGAGGAATTATTGCTAGATAGACATATAGGCTCAGGAGCCTTTTTTTGTCAGAAGTTGATTCAAAATATATTGCAGATGATGATAAATTGTGGAAGAATTTTGCAATATGGGCCATTACTCACTGGACAATAGGTTTAGAGACCACTGAGTTCATTTATAGGTCTCAAGAAACAGTAAGACATATCTCCACCAAATTATGTACTGGTCTTCCAATAAATGCAGCTCAGTGAACCCTGTTAAGGTAGTTGCAAGCAACAAAGAATAAGCCAGCACAAAGCACTGATTCTGCATGTCATAGTAATATAATTTATTGGCCCCTGGGATTCAGAATTACTCTATTTCTCTTCCCCAAGTCAGACAACTATGAAAAGGAGGATGGCCTTGTGGTTAAGGATTTGGATGCTAAAGATATGGTCTCAGTTTCCAGCCCTGTCTCAGGCTTCCTGTGTGGCCTCAAACAAGCCATTAATGCCTTTGTGTTTTTCTTGTCTGTCAGTAAGATGATGATTATACTAGCAGGAAAGATCTGAACTGGACTGAACCCAGATCTTTCTTTTTTTTTTTCCTTAACTCCTCCCCCTCTTCCACCCCC
>JAWWTY010000077.1:67098971-67176110 GCA_035222235.1 Margarornis squamiger | reverse complement strand
GCGGCTCTGGGCGGGGGGGGTGGGGGGGGGGGTCCGCCGCCCCCTCTTCCCCCCCCCCCCCCCCCCAATTTGTAGTTCCCTTACAGCTTGATATTCTTTGGTTTTACACCGGTTCCTGGCTGACAAAAATGTCTAATCCATTCAGTATCTACAGAAGAACAATGGCATTTGATTTTGAGCTTCTTTACTGAGTTCCCAAAGAATGCAGATAACCCAAACACCCCTTGAATCCAGTGCTGTGTGCCAAACTGCTCTGCATCAGAGCTGGACATCCGTCTTGCCTTCTGAAAGAGTGCACCTCTCCCTCCAGAGAATGCAGGGGGAGATCAGGATGACAGTGCTCAAAATCCTGATGGGAAGAATGCAAGCAACTGGCTTGTGGTTGCAGTGGATCTGCCAGGGTTGGAGGCAGGCTCCCCTCTCCAAGCACTGCTGTGGAGTTTGAGACATTTTGAGAAACACTTTGTGCTCAGCAGATTTTTTAATGACACTTTGCAACTATCTGTCTATATAGAAGCACTCCAAGTGAAAGGGAAAAACAGCATTAAAAGCCTGTTAAACACTGCTGAAAGACTCCTGCCTTGCTCTGTTTTCCTTCTTACCACAGCCTGTGGGATTGTCAGAGGTTTTGAAAGGAACGTAGACCCAGCTTCCTATTAATAATTATCTTGTTTTTTCATGACATAAACAATAGTTTATTTTCTGTGCAGACTGTGGACGCAGTCCAAAGCCCTAATTTTTCACAGTCTACGTGAGGAAAATCGCAAACCAGATCGGCATCTGAACTTTTTTTAGCCCCTAATTTGAGGAGTTGAACCCAGCTCTCCATCTGAGGACCCATGAACTCTGACAAACTCAGTCTGAGTCCAAGCTTTGTATTATCTCTCTGGTATCAATCAAATCAGCTACAGGAACAGCTTCAAATATAAACCCTCTCTTCCCATGCCCCTCTTTCATTCTTGCAATGTCAAGGCAGTGTTAAGTATATTTTGATGTGCTGCCAGCTGTAAGACTGTAAAGAATGGCTAGGCCAGCCTGGCCTTTGACCCTCTGACAGCAGACAGCACTAGCAACTGCAGCGATGTGCAAGTGGTAGAGGTGGCGGGGTATGCTTGTGACCCCCCTACCTCCTCCAAGCCTTTCCAGTCATTCCTCAGTGAATAACTGCTTTAAAAAGCTTTTTGATAACAAGGAGAAGACCTTGATGAGGACCAGAATTCCTCAGACAGAGCTGCTGTCCCCTTACTTCTCCTGTGCATGCACACACATTTGCTTAAACACCCATTAACTACACTAGGGTGCTGAAATTCCAAGTTGTGGCATGAAATGAGTTGAAAGTCTTTCCTGGAGATCACAGCAAGGATGAATTATATTTTTTTCAGAATTCTTTTGAGTTGAAAGTCTTTCCTGGAGATCACAGCAAGGATGAATTGTATTTTTTTCAGAATTCTTTTCTATTTCTTTTTCTTTCCCTCCTTTTTTTTTTTTTTCCCCACAGAGCAGGGTGCCATCAGCTGGGTCTCCCTGTTGGCAAAAATATGATAGATGGAGATGCATCTTATGTTTGCAGCGAAGGCTGCTTTGGCTTGTGTCTGTCCAGCTAGCAAAACAGAGGGAGCTGCCAAAAAACCAGTCCGAGGTATGAAAGTTAACAGCAATAACTGCGGTGTGAAGCATTCCCATGAAATCCAGACATCAAGGATGCTGCTTGGAATAGCTTGAATGTCCTGCATTCTTTTTCAGTGAAAGCAGAGTAAGAGACCAGCAGCGTGGGAGACAGCAGCCAAAGAAGAACACATGAGTCCCCAAGAACAGGCCATCAATTTTCTTGCTGTGGCTGATTGAAGGAAACTAAAATGCATTTTGCAGTGGCTTCTGATGCCAGCCACTGTTAGACACTTCAAACTCAAAATATGTTACCCTAAAAATTAAACAAAAAAATCCCCAAGCTATTAAGAGATTTGAATAAAGAAATACCTAGTAGTATTTAATCATGTACATATGGAACTGAAAAAACAAGCATAAAATGTCAGTGTGACTGTTACATGGGTCAGTGGAACAGGTTTACGTTAGCTAATATGCTGAAACAGTAGATTAGGAAGAGGATAGTTTATAGTCTTTAGTTCATTTGTTGACAGGAAGAATCAGGAGCAGATTTGTTTTATGCTTGATCCCATCTCAGAACAACTAAGAACGAAGCAGAGCTTAAAATCCAGGCAACAGAAATAGGATAATGACTAGACTGCATATACAATTTTGTGGGTGAATGCGATGCTTGTGAAGGGGAAGAATTAATGGAGCCACAGAAATTAGCAGAGCAAAATGCTCTTGTGTGACCTTTTGAAGTGACTCAGCAAAGAAGTATTGCTTGGCATCCTATTGCAAAGCTGGTACACACCCCAACCCCCCATGCAATGGGGGAAAAGATCTCCCTGAGACCCGGAGGAAACAAGTTTATTCTTAGAAGAAAGGAGTGTGCTATCCCACGTGGTGATATGGATGTTCTAGCAGGACACTAAAAACAGTGAGGACTTTCCAAAGCACAGCCACACCAGCACATCTGAAAACCTCGTTAAATCATTCCGTGCTGGGTTTGATTGTTGTGCATTGTAATTCCTAGCTCAAACATTACTCTCTTCTCCTGCCTGCTATTCCTTCTGTGTTTATTCTAGGTTTATGGGCAAGCTGTCTCGGTGGTGAGAAACAGAGCATCTTTGAAAACTCAAACCATATATAACCTACCAGGCCTTCTAAACTTTTAATCAGAACATCATGAGAATCAAATCAGTTGAGAAGACCTGGGTGACTTGTGACGTAAATGTGTACTTCAATCCTAAAAGTATTGCAAAAACCTGTCAATAATTAATCTCTTTCATCTTGCCTGGAACCAGGCCAAAACTGAAGCTGAAATTCTCTATGCAGTCATGACGGAGCCTTCAAAGCATGGCTCAGTGCAAGGCAGAATAGATGGGCAGTGCTCTGACTTCTACCTGGGTTACAGCACTGCAATATTTTCCTTCCACCCTCACATATATTTCTCTGCACGATATTTTGGCTGTGCTGACATCCTGTGAGCTGTGCAGAGTGCATTTTCACAGAAGGCACCTGCAACAGGGCTATCCTGGTCCAGGTCAAGGAGGCAGCACAGAGAAACCTTCATCCAGCTTAAGAACAACAGCAGAGTTTTCCTCTTTTTTTTGCAGGAGATCTGGCCAAGTCTAAGACAGCTCTGAATTGTCAATTTTCCCTTGGCATGTAGTCAAAGGTCTCAATCCAAATTGTCAACAAGCAAAAAGAAAGGGCAATCCTGGAGAGCATGGATGCTGCTGAGGAACAAATCCTGCAGCAGGGCAGGTACAATGCCTTGCTTGGATCTGTATCAAACCAAAGCAAATCTTTTTTTTCTGTCTACCACAAGGTTTATGTTTACTATTCTGTTTTATTTTCAAGCAGTGGAAAACTTTTCAGCTCCATCTGTCAGGATGGAGCAGCACACCTCATACCTTAAAATCTGCTATCACCAATGGTAGGAGAACAGGGATTTATAAAAAATGAATGTGCATTTGTGTGCAAATAATGTTACAAATTGGTGTTAAGATGTGGCATCCTGATCCACATCCTTCATGAAAAATTATGCCTATTGTGTTATTTTGATTTCTTTTTATGTGAAAACCAAACTTTTGCCGAACTGGCAGAAGAGCAAATTTTACATCCACTTTTCATAGGTTCATTTGAAAAAAGAAGGAAATTAGTTATGAATGTTTTATTTCATTTATGATGTGATTACTTTTCACCTTCACCCTTCCATGTATTTCATCACAGCTCTATTTCACATATTATCTTCAGACCGAACTCTTTCATCCCACATTGCATCCTAAGGGACTGTAAAGCTTGGTGCATGATTTGATACATGGCTACACAGACATTAGTGTAATAAAGTCTCAGATCAGTATATCCAGTTTTTCACTCTCAGCAGTGAGATGATAAGTCAGTTCTCTCACCCCTCATTTGTCCGGTAAGACTTGATTGTGGCACTTTTGCCTCTCACTTTCTTTTGTATAATCTTACCCCTCATACTGCTCACATCTGGGTACTTTTTCTCTGCAGAAAAGGAGGCATATTTTAATGACAGAATGGGGATGCTGGTGTATTCCTGAGAAATTCTGAGATCGGGAATTTTGTTAAAGATGAAATGGGAAGAAAAGGGGAACAGATCTTTTATTTATATAACATTTTTCTCCTGCTCCTGTTTTGCGTGTCTTAAACTTGAAATGACCCAAATGTAAGAGAAAACATATTTTTGATGTCTCCCTATTTCAGAAATGAAGTACTCTTCTCATTTGGAGCTGGTCCTCCAAATTACTACTTTAATGATTCTTGCCACTCCTGCAGCTAATTTTCTGTACCCACATTGAAAACTGAAATCTTGTTCCATGATGCCATGTGTATTGAACAAAGCCCCAAAAGGTAACCCCACAGTGGACCTCCTCTCCTGATTAAAGGCAGAGATTAAGTATACAAGTCTTTGGACCATTTTGTCTGCAAAAGCTGAGAGTTCTGCAAACATGTCGAGGCCGTCCTTTCTTGAACAGTGTTGTGTGATTACGGAGCCAGTGGTAGCTGGGAGGACAGGATTTCTCTTCAATAGTTCAGGACTGGCAATCTGAGTGAATTAGAGAGTTTATGCAACAACAGAGCTCCAAAGTGTGGCTGAGACCTCCAGGAGCAGGAGGCTGAGGGGGATGCTCAGTGACATCTCAAATGGCAGACATTTGGGCAGCTGAGCAGTGCCTGGAGTAGTTCACTTTATCAGAACCAGAGAAAATGGGAAACCACATACCGGTTTTGATGGAAGAAAAGTAGCTACCTTTCTCTGCTCTTTCTAAATGGAAAAGACTTACTGAAAGAATAATTCTGTAGAGGAAATTAGAATAATTAGCAGGTGCTATTTCATGATTTCTGGCTGCTTTTTCCAGAGTAGAGTAATGGAAGGAAACAGTCAAGGTCATGTATGGTTATTGATACTAAATTGAGAGCTACCTCCTAATACCTTGTTACAAGCATTTTCACAGTGATTACAAAAATTTCTCACTAGAGACACTGTCTCATTTCTTTCTTGCGGGATTCTCTTCTCTTAAACCAACACAATTAAAGTGACAGCATTAACTCAGGACCTTTGTTACTTAGAGGTGATATTTTGTCCTCCTGGAAAGAATTACAAGTTGTACTAGAAGTGCTGTTGATGGCTGGGGCTTTTTCCTCTATTTTCAATCTTTACAATAGTACAATTTCTCAGCTGAGGCATCTCTAATAAATAAGTGAGCTGTGTTGTTAAATCTCCTCACTCTGAGTATTGGAAAGGGTAAAGCTTCTTCCATGGAGCAAGAAAAGCCTCTCCTTCATAGTATACTTGTCTCATAAAAATGTAAGCTTAAATACTCTCTGTGATGCTATAATTCAAGCCTGAAACAGGACCACCATGCCTCAGTCCAAGAGAAAACAGGGACATTTCTGAGAGAGGTACATTTTCACCACAGGAGTGAGGAAAAAAAAAGAAACTATGGAGGTGGAAAAAAAAATCAGATTTTATATCTCCAGCAATCATTTCTCAAGGCATGCTTATGCATCTGCTATGTATTTGGACTGTGTTAGTAGCAGCTTTCTATTTAACCAGGTGAGCAGCTTTACCTATGACAGCGGAAAAGATAACAAAAGCATTTCTTATGGGGCATTCCTTATGATGACAAAAATGAGAGTAAAGATATGATTAGATTAAGAAACACTGTGGGTATTGTTAGAGCCATCTTTCTTTGTTCCCCCCCCTTTATTGCAGAGCCCTGTGGTTTGGAGGTACTTGGCATTCTCTTAACTGGTTCTGCTTCCCTCCTACGAATTTCCCTCTAGGATTAGACAGCAGTACAAATATTATTGCACTCTGCAGGCTTTGCCTTCTGACCTACTCTACAGAGACATATGTGATGGAGTCAGAACTGCTGAATAGAAAATGTCTTTCTTAACTCTGTAGTGCTGGAGGGACGCCAAGGTCCAAGTAGTTCATAAAGGAGATGGGGCTGGTAGTGTTCCTGAGGGAAGTCAGACCAAAGAAAGAGCCCTAAGTATTTAAGGAAAAGCGTCAGTTGAAAAAAATAAAGCAGAGGGGAGGAGGAAGAGGAGGGGGTATAAAAGAAGGGAGTGAGGGGAAGCTGAGGGTGTCAGCTGGGATGCCTGAATGCTTCAGCAGTGGGACATGTGCTTCTGCAGGAGCTGTGTGACTGCAGCTCACAGTCAACCCCGTTGGCCTTGCAGACCAGCCACGTTTATTTTGATGTTAGCAGAGAGGGATTCATGAAACACCACTGTGTGTATGTGCAAACATGTGAAGTGTGTTTCCGGGGGGCAGAAAGAAAAGACTCCTCGGGAATGAGTAGGGTGAGGCAGAAGTGCTAATGAGAGGGTTTTGAGGCCAGCATGGTACTGCATTGTGCAGCTCAGCTCCCAACACCTGGGGTGGAACCTGTGCTCTACAATTGCCCTGTCATTGCTGAAGGGCTGGGGACATTTCGGGGGTGCTTTGCCAAAATGTTTGTTTATGGTGAAATCTTCTGTGGCAGGGTAAGTTTAGCAAAAAGGAGGGGCTTGCTCACAAGCTTGCTCAAAACCAGGCAGAGCATCATCTGGGACTGTGCCAGACTCCCACACAGCTCTGCTAACACGACGCCGTCCTGACCAGCAGCAGCCTTGCTGCTTCAGGGCTGTGGGGAGTGCCTGGGGACTCTCCAAACCCCCGACTTCCAAATGCATGTGGTGGAGGCTGTAGTTGTGTGCCTGCCAACGACATGGACAAAGTTCCTTCAGGGAATAGGTCTAGACCACCACTGTCACTCTTCCTTTGACCTTGGCCAGGGTTTGAGCTGCAGCTGCCAGTGCTGGAAATCTCTGCCAAGGCACTGGCCTGTCCTGGTATGTGCACCATGCCTTGTCGGAGACTGGAGATGCTGGGGAGGGGGATCAGCCAAGATAAAAATCAACAAGAATCTTCCCCATGAATAAAACCCAGTCCAAATTCAGATACTCATAAGCTCTGCAAAAGGCTTGTTGATCATGCTTGGGTTTTATTTAGCTTTTCTCAGTAACTGCTGTCACTCTCTAGTTCCTGACTCCATCAAAGGCCCGAGAAAAAGTACAAACATATCATGAGAGCAACTTGTCTTTTGCTTATTTCAAGCCAAAAACATTGTAAAAGTAAGTCTATCCAGGGCTGGGCTGATCCTTAACATTTTCTTAAAATTACAAATTAGGTCTTCAGAAAAGAACAGAAAAAATTTATTTCATGTGATATTCAAATCAGGAAGCATTAGAAATTTTCACAGGAGCAACCTAATTTGTGCATCAAAAGGAGTTAGTTCACGGGATAAACTATGAACTTCACGTTTTAGTCTTACCATTACTCAGTTTTTTATGACACTGCATTAAGTTTTTCAGCTCCTCTTTAGTGGGTATTATATTTTTGGAGAGAAATATCTGATTTATAGATGCCTGTTTCTATTTTCCTCTAAAGGAAGCAGTGGCAGTTGTCGAGAGTCAAACCAGGCACTCAACATTATTTGCCAGCTTCCCAGTGTGAAATATTAGATGGCAAATATTAGGAATGTGTGTCTCCTTCACACTGTAAACACAATGTATGCAAAAGCCACGAGAATATGCTTTGGGTAAACAGAAGCTGATGATCACATACAACTAATTTGTACCCCTATTATTTCTAAGTTTCACAGTGAGCTTCAATTTGAAGGATGTCTTGCAGACCTTAGTACCTCTTGTCATAGGGACTAACCTTTGTTTTTAATTAGTGAACTTCAAGAGCTTGTGCTATAATTTTGGTGTTAGTGTTTATCTGTTGAAAGGGGGAAAAAAGGACCAGCTTACAAATTCTTTTTCTAATACATCCAACAATAGTCTTTTGTGGTTTGAACTACTGTAGCATGCTGCATGTAAAGAAAAAAAGAATGCAAAGCTTGTGGCAAGCTTGATACGGGGCAGGACAACATGGGTGGAAATTGCATGAGATAAAGTGTACTTGAAGGTCATAATGCAGTCTAGTGGCCACTGAGTGAAAAATTCCATCTCTACAAAGCAGGGCTTCTGCTTCCCACATCAACATGCTTCATAGAGCCAATGATGGGACAGACATCCAGAAGTTTTACTTTAATTGTTTTATTTTTTTGCTTAGCTTGCCGGATCGGTAAAAAGCTGCATTTTATTTACCATTAATATAATTTTAGAGGCAAGGTTCCAATTTTATCAGTTTATAACTCTGACAAACAGGGTTCCTCATTTTCCTTTTGAGATTTCACATGACCAGCTAACTTTCCTGGCAAGCTGCGTTTCATATTGAAGGCTTTCCTCTGTGGAGTTGGCTGGACAAGTTTCTGCTGAAACTAAGCAGGGACACCACGAGTGTGCCGAGGAAGCATACCAAACCCCTGAGCTGAGCTCGTCTGCATCTAGGGCTGTGGCTGTGCTCTCAGCAGCAGCCAATGCCTCTGGGATGCCACTGCAGTGGCTCTACTCTGGCATGGCAGCAAAAAAGCTCAAGGCTTTCCTTCCACCTGGGTTTTACCTTTCTCTGTGACAATTGTTAAAGCCTTGGTTGAGAAGTCCCTCGGGGAGTTGAACTTCAGTGATCTCAGCAACGACTCTGTGCTCTCTAACATCTCTGTTTTTCTTCTGCAGCCATGAGGAGAAAGGGAAAAGGGTGGAGAAGGTGGCAGTGGAGACGATCTGGCAGATTCACAGGGTCAGGCCTTCCCCTAACATGAAAAAACACTGGGGTATTGTCAGCAAAAGCTCTCTTCTCATGAATATGGATGAAAAAACAGTGCCTGAGCTGATATTTTTAGGATTTGGTAGCTGCTTTTTTATTTTCTGAAGACTGTCATTGGTCCTGTAGTTATGGATTCCAATGTACATACACATATAATGGTAGAAAAAAACTAAAGGCAGTAGAGGATAAGCATTTGGTGACACTAAAGCAGAAGTGTTACACTCTTGTGCATCATTAAAAATATTGTATGTACTGCTTTCTACCTGTCTTATTACAGAAACTGAGAAAACTCAATGACTTAAGTTAAACTCTACATTCTAAATATTATGTCAAGATTTAGATTGCCTCCAATCTCAGCAACTCATTGTTTGCTTGTTCTTGGAATGTTATCCTCTAGGGCTATGGGAGAAAAGGATGAGAGGTTTACAGGATCTAGGGGTATTTAGACCAAAGAAAGGTCTGGCTGAATTTGCTGCCAGAATTGTTCATGCACAATTCCCCACCATCCAGCACTGGACTTAAAGGTTGTAGGTGACCTGCCCTTTTCATTTTGGCCTTTAAGCTGGATCTATCTGGCCTGGGAGGTTTAAATTTACATGGTTGCGCCCTTTTGGATGGTGTCATCTTGAGATGAATCCCTGTCTCTCCCTGGTAAGGTTGGGGCACATCTGTCCATAGGCAAAGGCAGAGCGTGGAGGAAGAATGGCACTTTCTTAGGACATACACAAGAGAATATTGTTTCCAGGCTTGCCTGCAATTTCTGTTAGGCTGATCAAATTTGCAGTCTCTCCAACTGGGACTCAATATCCAATGGTAAGGAGGGGGTCCTTCTTTGAAGAATTGACATCAGATGCAGAGAACTTTTCACTTTATGGCCCTGGGCAGCAAACACCAACTTTAATTGACAGGACCCCAGGACTGCCAATTAGAAACTGGCAAACCCAGGACATCTGGACACCTTATCAGAGGTTTATCAAGATTACTGGTATGATCCATACAAACACTTAATGGGAATCAGCTGTCAAACAAGTGAAGTAATTTAGTCAAAGATGGCAATTTTTTTTATTTTTTTTTTTTTTGTTACAACTATGCTGTGTTACAAACTGAGTTCTCAGTGGCTGTAATAACTGTGCAGTTTCATAAGCACTGCTTTTTTGCTCATTGTTTGACTCCCTAGCCAAAAACACTGGGCCAAGTTCAGAGAGTGACCATGGCTCTAAAGTGGTCAGTGCAAACCCCTGTGCCAGTAGTGGCTCTGGGCTTGCCCTTCAGTTGTGAAGCTGTGGCCCTCTCCATCACCAAGCTTTAAATCTTTTTCACGGCACTTTCAATCATGAGAACTCTGCCACATCATCTTGTCTTTATGTGGTGAGCTAAAAGGGCAATAAAAGACCATGAGAAAAAGAAATGACTTTGTAAAAACAAGGCAAAACTGAGTGTGTGGTCCCACATTTTCCACAGGAGAGACTGACAAGAGCTTATGCTTCCTCAGATTGCACAAGATGAGGGTTATAATCATTGTTGAGTCAGTATCTTTTATTAAAGTGATGGAAAAAAACCATCATCAGGAAAGATGGTTTTGGGTCTTTCACTCTGGGAAGCTGAGGGTGCTTTAATTCCATGTTCTGACACCTGGGAGAGACTAGAAATCAAAATGGCCCTTTTTAATATACTTTTAAACATTATTTTTTTTAAATAAATCTTACTGAAGCTATAATTAAGGAAAGCAATCAATGAAATGTGAAGAAATGGAGCTGATGTCTGACATAAGGTTCACAGAACACAGGCAACATGATCCCACCTCCTGTTCATGTTAACTCTGAGATGTGCTAAGAGTCTAAAGAAGGAGCAAGCCCATGGCTAGGCAAAAGATTCAAAAGAAATTGTATCTGAAGCATCGATGAGGTTGCTGACTACCCTGTTTTGTGCCTTCATCTGGTCTGACCCACCATTCTGAGGAGACTATCATAATATATGTACACTGAAATCAGTTTTAGATGAAATTTACCCAAACATTTTTCTTTACATAAAAATGGAGTTTCCTGTCTTAAACAGGGCTGACATTCATGTGAGCAAATCCAATATCTCCATTTTTAGAACTTCAGACATAGTTTAGCTATTACAGTGATCTGATTTCTGTTTCTGGTTGGAAACTTTCCTTTGGTTACATTTTTTCAAGTGGATCATGGACTTCAGGAGTATTTCTCAAGACTAAAAAGTGAGAATTTATTGTGCTGCTGAGTGCTTGCATTATTTTGGCAGGTGAGGAGGTACGTGGTAAACAAGGAGCTGGAAAAGACAACACTAATACAAACATGAGCTTTCCAGATCCAGTGGCCGTGCATGGGACTTCAACTGAGACTCTTTAATCAGTCCTTCCATGGGCATATATGATAACTTGGCAGAAAGTCAAATCCTTTAGAAAGATGGAACTTCTTGCCTTTACAACATAATAAACAGACCTGATGAATGCAGATGAGTTGCACTTTAGCAACTTACCTGATTCAATAATCTTCACTGGGGTGGGACTGATACTTCAAATAGGTAGCATGTAGGGATACCAATGGGCTTGGAATCAGGGCACATCATCAAAAACACTAATTAAGTCAAAATCACCAGTCTTGGCTTTGGTGGATGGGCCAACTCTACACAACCCAGAAAAGGGACATGTTAAATTATATGTGTTTGGTAAATAGACCATTCAATATGACCAGTTTAAGCTGTGGCTCCTTTACACATGCTCCATGCATTGTGGGGGTTTGTTGTTGTGGGGCTGTTTTTCCTTATTCTGCACATAATTTGTTTTGGAATTGTCTTTTTCATATGTGGGGGAAAAATCACCCCCATTCTTTTGCTTGTATTCACTTTTAGTTTTTAAAGGGACAGCATGTAAAAACCATAGAGGATGTAGTGTTTTCAGAAGCCACAGTGACCACCCTTAGGAGAAAAACTTGGTGAAACAATGCAGCTCTCATTTGATAGATAGCTGTTTGTTTTTCTGGAAGTTGTAAAAAACCACATCTAAACAGTTCCCCTAGGAATATCACCTGCCTAAAGGGTTTTCATGTTGGTACAAGTATTTTTATTTAATATCATATCCTTGTTCATCCTAATTAAATTTCAGAAGCAATATTATAAAAGGAAGATTAAGTTCCCAAATATTTAAACATTTCAGGGTGAGACACTTTTATACTTTGTTTCAGATAAATCTACTAAGTGATAACTGAACATTAATTGTGTTTTTGCCTATGTGCTTCTTAGTGAGCAAATCAACTGCGCAGTACTGGTTAAAAGCACCTCTATACTTTATCAGTTGTGTGCAGGACTTTATAACCTTCCAGAAGTCTCCAGTGCTTTGTAGTTAACAGGTAATGCTCACCAGTTTCTTTCCTGGCTGAACAAATTCTCCAACCAGTTTAAAGATGAATGTTCACATGGAGGGAACTTCTTTTTTGAATGTAAAGATTTTTCCAATATAATTAGCTGACTAATATTGTTCAGACTGATACAGTTCTTGTGAACAGCTGAGTTATTTTTTGATTCCTGGACAGTAAGCTCACGTTGTATTTGGATACTTTTAGTTGGGCAGAAAATTGGACAATATATGTGGTGTTTAGAGAGCTGTGCAAAACTCCTTGTCTTTAGAAAGAAAATCAAGTATCTTCCTTTTGATGAAGGACTCCACTTGCCATGTTCTCTCTGAAATTCCATTACTTCAATGCATAGAAATTCCAGATTTGGAGCTTTTCATTTAGTTTTGGCATTCTGGTAAACAGTGCTTGATGCTAGTTCATGCAAGCTGACCTCAGCGTAGAGATAAAACAAGCAGGAGCTGCAATGCTTGAAAAGCAGAAATAAACTTCTTTTCTATACTTTTGCTCTTTTTTTTTTTTTTCATTAGCCTGCAAAGCTATTACTATTGTTAAGCTCTGATTTGAGCACAAAGTAGAAGGACTGTCACATTGCAGGGTGCCCAATGGTATGCATTTGCTGATAGGAGAATGACAGCTCCAGTCAGCTGACAATTCACTGGCATTTCTTCTGCCACTATGAATGGGCTCAGTTTTACAGTCTAATGGTTTTCCTGCAATGCCAATCTCAGGTTTTAGAAATGTGTTGTTTTTCCCTGGCTTTCATATGGGTTTCATCATAAGTTATCAAGGATGTGTGTGACAGTAATTTTTTCTCATGTTCAGATACTGTACATGCATGTGGTTTTGCATAAATCCAGTCTACATCACCCTAATATCTGAATGCCAGGAATAGTTAATGCATTATCCTGCCTGCTTTCTTGCATTGCTACAAATAGTAGTCTCGTGATGCAGGCACTATATTTCCTAGCCAGAACCCACAGCTTACCTTTTTTCAGCCTTCCCCAGATACTGATCCCATCATTTTGTAACTCACATTATTGATAAAAACATGTAATGACTCGTGGAAAAGCCAGAAGAATGAGGTGACTTGAAGGTAGTTCTGTATGTATGCAGTTTTATAATAAAACTGTTTCAAAGCTACTTTAAAAACAGAAAATAATTCAATATTATAGGGCAGTAGATGCTAGTGGAAAACAAACTGAATTTCTGCTGTCAAGATTGCCTGGCTTGTTTTCTGTAATCACCTGTGCAGTAATCACAGTGTATGAGGTGTGCACACACTCAAGTCACTGTAAATATGTAGGTAACTTGCTGTCTTCCCATGGATTTTGGGCACTGTAGACCAGAGAAAACATGGATTTAATACAGGCTGCTGTGATTTACCTATAAAGTTCTGGAATATGTCATCTTGCCTCATCTAGTTGAACGCCTTCTCTCAGATTCCTTGAGGAAAAGGAATGTTTCATTAGTACCCTTCCATCAGAGAGTATCTGGTAGACATAGAGGTTAACAAACACTGATGGACATTTAAATTAACCTTAGGGCATGAGCACCAGAACTCATTGCTTGCAACGAGTTAAAATCTACCTACTAGTGTATCAGATACTCCACTTGCAATCCAATGTATAAGTATGTTGACCCTGATTGTGTGATCAAAAAACAGCTCTCAAGAAGAAAGAAAAATATTAGATGTTTTCAAGCCATGGTGTTGACTTTTTTGTGTGTGTCATTAAGGCTGACACCAGCAAAATACTCAGAAAGTTTACACAGGTTCTGGAAACAATGTCCTTTCGTCAGACCTGTGTGTGGGAACCCAATTAGGAAGGCATCCAAATCACCAGCCTGCTGAGGAGCCTGGGTTAGGAAGAACCTCCTGCATCTTTGGTGCAGTTAATGCAGGCAATTATGTCACATAATCCCTCCCATAAACTGATCGAGCTTCACATTTCCAAGGCTACTAATGATTTACCAGAGCTTTTCTACCCTTTCTGCTAGAAAACCTGTAATACTTTCCAGGGGGATTTTATTCAAGACCATTCTGTTGCTATTTGTTCTTCTGGCAGCATCATTCTTTAGCTTAAATAGCTCATTGGCCCTCCTGGTGTCTACTGCCTCGATGTATTTATAAAAAGTGAACATATTTCAACCATTTTTTTTTGCTGGATTAGACAAGACAGGCTCTTTAGATCTCATCCAGAAAGATAGGCTTTTCTTACCCTGAGCCTGAAGTCTTCCAAACTGCCCCAGTCTGAATAAATTTGTTCTTGAATGTGGGTGACCTGAGCTGGATAAAGTCTTGCCAAAAAACTTGCACAATGCCATTTTCAAACTTCAGGCTGAGCATGGGTTTTTCTCAGTTATGTATTTTCCTTTCTGTGCAACAGGAAGTAAGTTTTTGATGTATGATCCATGTCTATGCAGAAAGCTTCTGGAATTTTAAATAGGGCAGGTTTTTTCTTTTTTCTTTTTCCTTTTTTGGCTGCCATTTTTGGAAGAAGCTTAGTGGAGCTGTAATTCATGCCATCTCCTGCTTTCCATGAGAGTGTGACTCCCACTGATGACTCCAATTCTAATTACAAATAACATATATGATGAATATTTAAGTAGCAGTCCTGAAATCTAAATAAAGAGTGAACAGTGTGTTTTGGTGTCTTATTTCTCTTAGTAGTAACCTAGCTCTGTCACCACAGATATATAAACCAAGACTCCCTTTCTCTTCAGACAACACTGGTAAAAAGCAACCATGCCCAGCTATATCTGACCCCAAAGCAGCCCCATTGTTTCTGCAGCCTTCTCCAGTATACCAGTGAAGGTGGCACAGGTCAGGTGTGACTTCATGAAAGCAAGTGGTGGAGGCACAGTGGTCTTTGGCTCTCCTGCCACAGCTGCAACCCCTTGCTGTCAGGTGTCCTTCTGCATCCTTAGAGACCTTTGCAGTTATGCTGCTCCCATCCTGGACCCAGACCTCTTTCTCTGCCCCTCTGGACTAAGATGAGTGACCATCAAGCTGTGGCAGCAGGCTTTCCTTCATGCACTTGCTACACCTGCAGCACCTGAAAGGCTGTCAAAGAGCTGCTACCATGCCACACACCTGAACTGTGCCTTGCCTCTTTATCTGCTTTGCAGAGCTGAAGTTGTTTCCAGAGTCCTTCCCAAGGTCTGAAGCAAAGCAATGGCTCATCATACTCAGCTGCTGGTATGACCCTTCTGGAGACAAGGGCCCCCAAGCAAAGCATGCACACCCTGAAGAGGCTCACCGCTCTCAGCTTCTTGGAAAGGTTGGTCCAGATCCCCTGAACCTCTTGGGATAACTCTCTAATGCTACCTCATCTTCCTCCTCCTTTTCTTTGTGCCCATTAGCTGCCTCATTATGCCTCAGCTGCCACTTAAATCCCTGCTTTTACCTCTTCATGCTCTTGTCACCAGCTCTCATGATGCTAGTATGAAAAAAAAGAAAAAAAAGACAAACCAAAAAACTAGTAAGTCAGGAAGATCTTCTCTCATTTGGTCTCTGCACCGATTGTCCAGATGTGGCAGTACAGACTCTTTTGCCTGTATTTCCCTTCTGCTGGTAATGGGAAGCCTCCCAAGTGAGACACATTTCCCCTGCTGGGAACTGATGCTCTCTGCTGGAAGTCAGGAAACTTCTGAGGATGTTCAGGCTGGTCTGTAATATCTGTGTTATGCTCCCACTCCTCGTCCACAGGGACTGAGAAGCTGCTGAGGTCCTGTGGGTTTGCAGTGTACATGGCACAAGAATTGGAAGGTTTGGCTGCAGTGCAGCAGAGATCATAACCAAAAGGGGAGCTTCCAGGTTTGACAGGAGGAGACAGGAGATGTTCCACAGAGCTGGAGGAGGAACCTGCTTTTTCCTCACTATAACATTTATCTCCATCATTTCCCTCTTCTTCCAGCTATGCTGGTTGCCTGTCATTCTCCTGCCCTCTCCTCCCATTTACAAACATTTTAGGTACACACACCTCATTCCCTGATTACGAGGTGACTCTCTCTCAGTGGCAATTCTGTTCCGTTTGTTTACACCAGGGAATGCTAGTGGCAAACTTAGCTCAGTCATGTGTTTTAAGGAGAAGAAACATATGTGAAACGAAAGGAAATAAGAAAAAAAAAAATATGGGAGGGAAAGAAAAAAATGAGTAAACCAGTCTATTTTTACAGTGCTTTTTCATGAAATATTCCTGCCACTGCTGTTCCAGAAAGGCCTCCCAACCTAGAAATAGTAGTGGTGGTCATGCTTAGTGTCCTGCATTTGTGACTGAAAGGAGTTGTGACTCATAAATGAGTATAGCTCTCTGCCTATAAGCCACTCTAACTTAAAATGGCTGAGGTTTGCTGTGAGAAAGCACATCTGACTTGTATTTCCTTAAAACTGAAAAAGTATCATCAAATAACAGCATAAGGGAAAAATCCTAACCATAAAGAATTTTACATTCTTTGGAATGATATCATAGTAGAATATACACAGTAGACTAATTATGATTTCATCTTTAATTTCACTCCACAGTGGCTTGCATTTTTTGAAGTGTCATTTCCTTTTATATCTTTTTTTTTCAAAGGAATGGCCACATTCCAATCACTTACTTACCATCATCTATATTAATTTGTGTGCTTCAAACAGCTGGATAATCTGTGGTAATTAGAATGAGCTGCACTGGCTGCGTTTTATCATCCTGTCAGAGGGAATTACCGGGGCAGGCTTCTCCCTGCCCCGAGCAGACAGTAGAGGGTGCTGATGTACCAGAGGTGTTCACACACAGGGCTCTGCTCACTTTGCCTTAGCTAGAGCTCCCAAATACAGACTTCCAGCTTTGTCTTTGCTGTGGTGGCAGGGCATCCCAGTGAGGGAGCAGAGCCCCGACACACAGCTCAGGACAAGGAGACATCAGCTCATTTGTTGTCTGGGCACTGAATGAAGGACGATCTGTAATAACACAGGTTTGGATTTGGACTCTATGGCTGTGTGTTCCCTTAAAGTTTTACTGCCTCTAGCCCACAGATGATATCTTGTACCAAATTCCTGGAGGAGACAAGGGGGAGGAGGGAATCAGGGAAGTCTGTTTTTCGGCCAGAGGAGTTCAGAGTCTGTCCATTAAGCTCTCTCTGCTTTTCCAAAATATGTTCTGAATTAGGCAGAGCGCAGTATGTCTTCTTCAACGTACTGGTGAGAAGTCATGACACCGTGCTAAACCCATGGATGGCAAATCTTGCTCTTTAATTTGGGAGAGTACATTAGAACACCCAAAATTAGCACTAGTGCTCTTCAGCTGAGCTTGCATTAGCCAAATGTGATCTAAGAGCAGGAACACAGCAGGCCAGTCAGCCTGCCGGCTCAGGGTCCTTGAACAGGATGC
Source organism: Margarornis squamiger (assembly GCA_035222235.1). Classification (NCBI taxonomy): domain Eukaryota; kingdom Metazoa; phylum Chordata; class Aves; order Passeriformes; family Furnariidae; genus Margarornis; species Margarornis squamiger. The sequence continues at coordinate 67,158,546 of JAWWTY010000077.1, read as the reverse complement.
AGGATACAGTTATTGGGTTTCCAGAGCTGTATTTCATTGTCATCAGGACACTGTGATTTTATTAGTGAATATATCACTAATAGTACAGCATGTGGTCAAAGTATGTGCCATTCCAAAATCCAAATAAATAGCACAGAATTAACAAACGCGTATCAAAGGAACCCTCTGTGATTTGCAAGTATGACTGGATGCTACTGCTGTTCTGGCAATTGTATTCTCCTTATATTAGTTTTCCTGTAAAAATTTCAAGTAGAAACTTTACTTGAGCTTCCCAGCTCAAATAAAACTATCTGGTTTATGGATGAGTAACTGGAGAATTCAAAGAAGTTAAATGATTTTCCCAGGATCACAGACTGAGAATGAAATAAACCCGTGAATTAAACTCAAAAACTGAACTTCTGAGATCAGCTGAAAGAGGCAGAGATTGCAGCCCATGACCCCTTTCTTTCCACCCTCCACTTTTCCCCTCACCCATGACCATGGAGAAATTTTAGTTTTGCATCCTGAAGTGAATGCAGGAGCTCTGAAGGATGCAAGCTGCTCTGTGTGCTGCACAGGTCTTCCAGCTCCTCTAGCTGGCCAATATATCCTGATCATAATGTTTCCACATTGCTTTAAGATGAGAAGCAGTATGTATATCAATGATAGAAAATATTGTACAATGTTATTTTCATCCCACAGGATGTAATCCAGCCCACTGAGGTATTCACATGTGCTCTATAATTTCTTCTGCTCTGGTCCTGCAAAGAAGAAAGTTCTCCCCAAACAGTAGTAAAATTGTAACTGCAATAACCCCCCTGCCAATATAATTCTGAATGAATCAGGAACTTTTTTAAAAACTGGCCCCTTTCTGAATAACCAGGGTCAGAACTCAGTGGCAAATAGGTATGAAAAATCAATTTTGGGCCACTCATATAGTCCTGTAGCTGTGTTCCTTTCTGGGCTAGTTTGCTGAGGACTGATTTGCTAATGGGAAATGTTTTTACCTATCTTGTGTTCTGTTTACCTGGTTTTAATCTTCTTAATTTGAAATAGTAAAGGAGAATATGTTTATGCCTGTATCCATAGATGGAAACAGAGATAGACCCCTTACTCGAGTACACAGTGTTTATTTTATCCCAAAAGTTTGTTTTCCTTTTTTCCCCTCCCACTGCAGTGTCACTGCTGCTGTATTTTATTAGCCCTCTGGTTTTCATTATGCAAAAAGTCAAAGCTGGAACATTGTAAATCTCCCCTCTCCTCCCCACTGGCTGCTCTGAAGCCCGTCCACCATTCGATGCCTTACAGCTTCTCCTACCCAAGTGCACTGTTTCCAGGCGCTTTGGGGAATAGGAGGTGAGAACAGGGAAAGGTGGGGGGAGAACACCTTGCTCGCCCAAGGCTTGTTAACCTGAGCGCACACTCTCTTTCTCATATTTGTTTTCTCAGCTGGTGGCACAGTCACTGCCCCAGCACAATCAGTCCAGCAGAGAGCAGTTTCATTCGAGATCTGAAGGCAAATCTTAAAGAAGCGGTCGGGGCAGGAGGGGAGGGGAGCTTAATAACAGCTTAGTGCCTGACTCCCTATGTTTTCTTAGTATATTGAAATATGAACTGTGTAAACACTCTGCATTCCACCTGCTCCAGAATCTGCCAAAAAGCTCACAAAAGTCTTTTGCTCCTTTTCCACATCCTCCTGTTTCCCCTGCCCTCCTCCCGACAAGGTCTCCCCACCACCTCACTGTTGTGCCCCCTACCCAGTCTCTACAAACAAACACATGAGCTTTTTTTCTGCCTTTCATTTATAAGTTTTTTCCCTGCTGGAAAGGTGCATTTCCCGAGTTTCTTTGCATCTAAAATGTGGTGCCTTTTCAGCCTCCTCTTTCACAGAGCTGTTGGCTTACTTTGGTTTCAAAACTTCAGTGGTGATGCTTGTCAGATTATTGTTGCTCTTTTGATATTATTTACTGTTATTGCACATAAATATGGCAGTAATCACCCTAGGGACTGAATATTTTCCACATCAAAACTCAGAACCCACATGCTCTGTGTTTTACCTGTCTTCCCCTGAACGGGGAGCAGTTTCCATCCAGATGGCAAACGATCAAGGGTTTTACAATTTTACACTCAGTAAAAATGCTGAACAAAGAAGTACATTTTCCGTCATGCTCTGAAAGAGAGCAGGCTGTGCTGGCTTCACCATGAGAGCAGATTTCCCCTTGGCACAATCCTCTGCCAGCCTCCAGGAACAGGACAGAGACAAGGACCACATTTCTGACTTGTGGCAGCATTCCCGAGAGACACCCAAAGAGACAGTGGTGCTGTGTGGGTAATTTAGAATGAAGTGAATAGCCTGTGGTAGCCACTGCTGGTTTCTCATGTCAGCTGTGATCGTATCATCCCTCATGGTGCACAGGATTTGGTGGGGTTCCTGGAAGTGAACAGGTAGTACTTGCTCAAAAACATTGTACTTTTGATCCAGGAGATTCAAAAGAGCCTGATTTTGACTGAAGCAGCCAGGAAGTTTTGCCACGATTGCATCAGACTGCAAAAGGCTGACCTGAAAATGAGTGGGGAACTATGATTTAGGTCTGAGACAAAACTGCTTTTATTTGATTGTGTAAGGAAGTTACACCTTTCCTACCTCAGCTGCTCAGGAAAGGTGAGGGTGAAATTCAACCAGCTTCTCTACTGCTGTACAGTATTCAAACCACCAGCAAAAGTGGTCAGCTGGGTCCCTTCAGCTTCAGTTACATGTGCTGCAAAAATGAGGGTGCTCTTCTGTCTTCTCCTAATGAGGGCTCTCTTATGACCCTTTGCCCTCAAAATACTTCACACCGCACAGTGTAGACCACAGTGCTTGCATCTCAGCTCTGATTCCTTTTGGACTGTGGGTTATGAGGGAAATGGTTCTGACTAGTTTAAAACTGGTGAGGACGGTGTAGCAGTGAGGCTGGAAAGGATTTTGCAGCCTTCTGACTGGGAAATATGCCCTAGATTTCACCTCAGGGCTGCTGATGGGAGCCTCACTGCTGCTTCGGCTTGTCACAGCACATAGATGTTTCTGCCTTTCACTGGACTTGCTTGTGGCATCAGCATCTCCCTGGAGACTGGGTATTTTTCATTTTGTTCTTCCCTGCCTTGCACTTTGCTTCTGCCTGAAACAGGAATCATGCAAAATATCCTTGCAGTCCTTTTCAAGCCCTTGGCATTAGAAACACCCTTCCCCTCTGCCTCTCCCAGCCAAGTGATCTGTGCAGCAGAGCTGGGAGCAGGGAAGGGACGGGACGGGAAGGGAAGGGACAGGAGGAGGAAGAGGAAACCATTCACTCCACCCTTCCAACCAGAAGCAAGAGCCTGAAGCGGTCACTCTGATGGAAGAAGGTCAGGCTTAAAAGAGGGGGTGGGGGGAAAAAGATGATAAAAGGTGTTCCCTCCCCGTTAGGATCATCTTGGTCGGGTGTGACCCACACACAGACACCAGTGACCCTTGCCAGAAACACATGCAATGGCAATGACAAAGTGATGTCACCATGAGTGGAGCTGTAGTCCCTGACAGGCTTGTGGCTTGCTCTGTGCAGGTGGCCTGACATCTTCCCCAGCTAATTCAGATTACTTAAAAGTGTCACCCAGCTGTCAAAATTCCTCTCATCAGAAAGGAAAGCTAGAACTGAGTATTTCAATTAGGACAAGGGTAATCCGGTTAGGACAAAAGCTGTCCTGTCTCCAACTATTTTTTGGAAGGTTGATGTGAAGGACTTGAGCAACAAGGATATGTATATTTGTTCCCTGAAAAGAGGAAGGGTCATTAAACTGGAACATCTAGTATGCTTTTGAAAGAATTACATTATACCAGAAGGAGCCAAAAATAAGATATCATTTGTTAACTTTGCTGATCCATTAAAAATACATTGAGCAATTGAACTATTATTTGTAATTCTCTGCAATCTTTCTTAGGGCAAGGAAACAATGTCCTACTGCGATTAGGTGTGGTGTGTTCTCAGAGCACATAAAGCTTTCAGCAGCTTTGTATGAGGCTGATTTGGATTTTAGGTAACAGCACATATTGAACCAACTGGGGAAAGAAAGTCCCCAACCAGAGGTCTACCAGTAGTAAATTATCTGGAATTTCAAATGATCAGTGGCTATATTTATCATATTATCCCTGTATTTATGAATTTGTGTGTGGGAGGAGAGGAGGTGTCCAAAACTGCAAATTGTCAATTCACGTTCAGTACTTCAAACCGAGCCAAGTCATTCTCGCCTTTTCTTTTAAACCGGACATAACTAGAAAATAATGGAGTGGTTGAGATGAAAGATTTTGTCCTTGGGTAATACTATATTGTACTGAATACTCACAGTAAGAACAAGTTAGCTGCCTGTTTTCCATCATTGCAGAAAACTAGAGAGAGGATTTAAATGACCTGAGAAAATTATTCTTCTATTTTAATCTTATTAATCTTTTTTCTTCTGTTCCAGTTAAAACAAAAGCAAGAGCTTCAGAGACAGATTGAATCTGTAATAGCAAAAGTGTAGTTTGGAGAATCTTTAAGTCTAAGACTAGGTCCTGTAGCTCTAAAATTTCCTAGCTTTCAGCAGAATGAGGTTGTCCTCTGAAGATGAAAATGTGTTTCTGAAGTGAAAAAATGCAGTTTGACTTAAAATGCTTTTATAACACCTGGTTGTTTGACAGCAGAGAGGATAGCTAACAGCAGAAATTGTATAGTAGGCATCTGATGTTACTAATCCAGGACAACAGACATCCTGAAAGGATTAAATTTTCCTGAAAGGACAGAAAAGGACAACTAGCTTGAAAGGCAAGCAGCATCATGGCTGTACACTTTTGCTGTGCACATAGCAGTAACTCCTGGCTAATATTTCTCATCTTATTGGGAGCTCAAGTTCTAAATTTAGGGCCCTAAAATAAGGGTTCTGACATATAACAGACCTTTTACTGCCAACCACACTCACAGAGAAGAGCTGATGCCTCGTGCCTTACCACATCAGGGCATTTAAGTTTAAAGTATCCTGTGAACATCCAGCCTTTACTTCTTAGCTTTAGTTTCCCTACAGGGAAGATGGGGCTGGTGAGGGAAGATATGTGAACTCTCTCCAGCAGATCTGGGTCCCAGTCCTTCACTGGGATCTGATCATGGGGGTCCCCAGACCTCTGCCAAGAATGATGGGGATCCATGAGGACTGGCTGAGTCCTCTGCCAGGAACAGCCATGGTCATCTGCCCCAGGGAAACACATTTTTAGGTGCTTACATGAAAAACAGTCATTTCTTTGCTTTTAGATACAAGAATACTGCATTTCAGTTTAAATAATCCTTCTGTCTAGCAAGTTGCCACTTTCATGGCTGACATGTCTCCAGGAAAGAAGAATTTGCTCAGAGGTTGGTGACAGATTCTGTAGCAGGATTTTTGAGCAGGCAGCATTTGTGACTGCTTTGGGAAATCAATAAAAGCAGTCAAACACGGTGTATAGGTGAAAGCATACAGATACTGCAGGAAACCTGGGGCTATTATCACCCCTTTGCCTCTGACCAAGGCTGATAAGCACTACAGGGTAGAGCAGAATGGAGGATATCATGGGGACAGAGTGAACCTCCATACCCACAGCTGCCCCACCACAGATCCTACCCACTAGCAGGCCATGGCAGATGTTCCTTAATAAGCTGTGAAGGGAAACAAAGCATACTCTTTAAAATGAGATGGCAACCTCTGCCCATGGGAATAAGGGCATAATGGGAATAAGACAGGTGAGACACAGAAGGCACCCACTGCACCAGGCTAAGCAGGAACTGGGATTTCAAGGAAGGACAGTGGCCCTCATATAGCATATCAGCTCTGTTCCTGTAATTCACAAAGTACCAGCAAGGGGAGGCAGCACCTGCTATGGCATTCAGAAACACAGACAGCCTCACCAGCAAGAGCTCCTGCTTTGAATGGCTTCTCCATAGCACCCAAGGAAGGCATACACCTCCAAACACCCTTCATATTTGAAATGAAGAGGAGTGAAACAACATATGTCCTCTAGGTATGATCTCCACGGATTCCATCCATCAGAATGTCCTTCTCTAGCAATGACTTCCCAGACACCTGGCTCTAGGGGTACTTGCTTCCATCAAAACATTTGTGTCAGACCTTATTCTTCCCTTACAAGAGTTCCTGCAATTGGCCAGCCTGATATGATTTACCCTTGCCTGCCAAAGTAGTCCCTCAAAGCCCTTCTCTGATAAAAGAGGTTCAGAGCTTTCATTATGAGAAAAAGGATTTTCTTTTTATGGCCCATACAAATAAGTGGCAGGGAAATGGATCCATGTTTTTGAATTGCTTTCCCTGGTGCTTTGCCCTGCGCTCCAAGTCAGATGCCACGTGGGATGATTCCACACTACCACTTTGTGTCTGAAACATCAGCGTATCACCGCTTCCCTTGGAAAAATCTCATAACCAGAGGAAGCCCCAGCCCCAGTGGGGTGAGCAGTCTCAGAAGGAGTCAGCAGCAGCATCTCATCCCCATGTCAGAGCTGAGACTTCTGCAGGAGCCAGAAGTCTCTGCCCCTCCTGGAAACAAGATAGATCCAACTGCCTGCCAAGGACAGGGCCACCCTGATGCACTTTGAACTGGACCCCCATTTTTTCATGGATTTGTACAAAGAGGGAGATTTTTTAGTCAAGGTGTTTGCCAGTTTTCCCACCTGTCAACACCTTTTGAATCCACTGCACATTTCCTACACAGAGCAGAAAAGGGGTAGGAATCTCACAAAAATCAAGAAAACTGGCAGCTGGATGGAGAAGAGTCCACTCTCTCCTGCCATGCCTCACACCACAGCAGGGAGAACGTTTGCTATTTAGCCATGGCACATTTTCTGGTCAGTCAGCCCATGCATTAATATGAACTAAATACAACAAATGCTGTTTATCTCTCATATGGCTGTAATAGGGAGGTTGTGCACATTTTTGGGGTGAAAGGCAGAAGAACAAGGGTAGTCCTGTAGGAGGCAAGACTTCATTAATTCTGCCACTCATGGGAAAACTTGGTGTTTTCTTAATTTTGAGCATCACCAAATTCTGGAAATGGTTCGGGTTTTCTCTTTTCCTTTGTAGCTGAGCCTCATTGTGGGGAGAGGAGGGCGGGGGAGAAGTGATTCCAAAATGGGAATTGAAACCTGGTGTGTTTGAACACTGTCAGGCAGGTGAGATAATCAAGAGCTGTGAGAATGTAATGTCTAGGGAAAACAGAAGAATTATGATAGAGACATCATCATTCCAAATAAAAAGTAATTTTTTCCCCTTAATTTCTGGGATTTTCTTCCCTCATCCCCGTGTTTTTCAGTTATTTTCTCTAAAGGATTGGCTCTTCTTCAGTCCCTGAAAATGGCCTAAGCAGTTCAAAGAGAGGGAGAGATCCTAGGGACTTGGGGATAAGACTCTTACAAGTAACTTTGAAGGAAAATATTACAGCTTTAACAGCTACAAAGGGCAGACATCCACTGTATCTAGGAGAAGGCCCTGGGGTGTTGCCAGGAGCACGTTGCTAATAAGGGCTGCAAATATGCCTTTTAATGAAATGTTAAATTCTTTGACAGAGCTTTTGGGGTTTTCAAAGTGACACTTTTCCATTAAAATTTACATCATAAAGATTTGAGTTGGGGCAAAATTGGAACCATTTGTTGACTGAATTTGGCAATTGGTTGAAAAAGAGCACAGGACTGAAGAAACCATGCTTACAAATTGCAGCATTGAAATCCAACTAAATGTCATCCAATCCAACTTCAACAGAACAAAGTACCTGGCCATGAGGATCTCCTCAGGAGCAAGATCTGCATAACAAGGTCTACAGCCCCTCATCCCTGTATCTCTGAGGAACAAAATAATAGCACAGAGTATTTTGAAATAACTAAAATTCCTGGCAAAATCTAGTTTACAGCAAAAGGAACAGAAATTAGACCAAATCAAATCTTTGCTTTTCTTTCCAGGTTGTGGGAATTTCCCATCAGTCTCACAACCTCTTTCTTTCATTGTGCCTACTGTCTTTCCTGCCAAATCATCTGCACAGGGAAGAGAGAAGGGGAGATGAATGCAGCTTAAGGAAAATTACTTTAAGAAAGCAAATAGTGAATGTACATATTGCATTCATAAACACTGAAATCCAAAGAAGTACACTCCGGGGGGAGGGATTCTGATCACATGAACCCTGTTGGCAAAGCTCCTCCGTTGTGGGTTTCTCTGGTTAGGTTTTTTTGATTAATTAATTTCTTAATTTCAGCGGATGTGGACTTTGTTCCCTGTTTTAGGTATTCTCTGAAGAGCACAGCAAGACTGCATGCAGACCTAAGGGCCTTGGGAGGTGTTAAGTAAGGTGTGAGATCTAATTGTAAAAATAGCAGCTCAGGGAGTTTTCCTACCACAGCTTTACTCATTCCTACCAAATATCTTCTTTGGTCCCAAAGCTGTGAAAGGCTACACACAAAGTTAACTTTAGGTGTGTGCCATATTCATGAGGTCACTAGGCATGTAGATATTGGAATACTTGAGACCTTGGACAGTTTCAATATTATCAAGGGTGCTTGTTTCAAGTGTCTGAATAGCAGAAGACTCTTTAGGTTCACACTGTAGAGCAAAGATTTCAAAGCACAGGTGAAGAAGACAGCAAAAATTGTACTTCAGAGAACCAGGTGAATGACTGATCTTTTAAACTCGGCTTTGCTTAGATTTACATGCCACAGCTTATTAAATGCTCACACATTAAACATGACTTCAACTTTAACAGCTTCTAAACATTATGATCTTAAATGACAACAACTCCTGGATCTGACATCAGAAAGCAGCATGCTGCCAGCCATCCTAAATGAAACTTACTTTTTGTTGTGGAAGAGTTGTTCATTAGGGCTCAAATTCATGGAAATGATAATACTCAGGCTTATCTGAAGGTTAGTGTAACTAAAACACGTGTGTAAAATAAAGCAAATGTTTACATGCTTTCCTGAATCAGGACCTGAAGGAGTTGTTCTTGTTGAATAAACATAGAAGAACTTCAGGTCTCCAAACAAATTAATTGTAACTATTTTAGTAAATATTTTCATCTTACCTTGTGTATCCCTGTCAGCTATGATGGCTTGAAGCCAGATTCTGGAAGGGAGGAAAAATGAATGTACAACAGTATTGGAAAGTGATCTTTGCTGTGTTGCATTTGTGCTTGTAGAAACCAAAACAACCAAACAAGTATTTTGGCAATTTTGTGTAAAAAGCCACCAACAGTATGTTAAAAATTGCATTTTACAATTTTATACAAGTTAACAATTTTAAAGTTACACCTCAGCAGTTGTTTATATCATGTGACTGGACTATCAATCTTAATAATAATAAACCAGGAGATTTTTAAGCTAGCACACTTCTGAGTATTCAACAAAAATGGAGAAAAATGGTAAAAACACATAATATATCTTAGGAGTAGTAATGTCCTGTTATTGTTAAAAAACTGCTGGGACCTCATTAGTGACTATGAAAACATCATCTGTGAATACTGTGAGGCAATAAATCTACAGCGTCCAAGGAAGAGGGGGGGAAGAGAGCAGGCACAACGTGTGTATTTGCCATTTTTTCTTACCCAGCTGTGAGTTAGTAATTTCCATCTCTGCCTGCCAAACAGCTTCCAGAAACTATTACTGATTATGTGAATTCAATGGGCTGCTAATGAACGATAAGATAATGGGTCTATGCTCAAGACTGCGGGAGACAACTAGTTGTTTACATGTCAAAAATTCCTTTTCCACTTGGATAATTTCACACACACACACACACACACTTTTGAGGACACGTTTTATAGCAGTGGAACTCCAAGCCAGAGCTGATGATGCTGCAGGTATGCCACTCTCATCTCCAAATGCAATACTGAAGATCAGTTTTCTATAGTTTTTAATAAAGAAAGCAGCGCTTTAAAAACAATGAACTAACGGTATTTTGGAGACAAGAATGGACTGAATTAAGGACGAAAGGCAAATAACTTATGGATGAATTCTGAAATACCTTTGTGTAAATACCTGTTTTTTTGCAAGACTTAGTGTGAGACCCTTAAACAGATTGGTGATAGAACTTACCATTGCTATATCAACAATACATTACAATTCTTTTCACCCCAACAGTTTTATCACCTGTCAGCCTCACATAGCCACAGTGTGACCAGGCACAAATCCATTGCTGTCATAAATACGTGCTCTTGCACTACTGTGGAATTTGGCTCTGTATTTGCAGAGCTCGTGTCACCTGTCATTGAAGTGTGGCTACTTCCACTGAGGAAAAGCAGCAGTGCCAGCCAGAATGTTTTCAGCAGGGGAAGCAGAGGATAATGTAGCCAACAGAAATTGCTTGAGAGTTTATGTAGGAAGAACACAAGGTAATGGCCATGGAGTCATTAACTGGAATTCCTTTAGGGCACTGGGTCTATCCACTCTTATATGTCTGAGAAACGATACCTGGTCCCTCGTGGCCATAAGTATAGCAGAGACTGAACAAATTTGAACTATTTGCTGAGTTGAAAATTGTAGATTGGCTTTTGCACAGAACTCCAATTTTTTATTTTTTTTTTTTTCACTGTGAACTTTTACTTTATATCCATTTCTTCCATTTAGTTTCAGTGCAGTTGACCCCTGGTAAGTGATAGTCTGCAACTGGGTAACTCATTCATGCCTTGCACCTTCAAAGGCACAGAGAAAGCAAACAGAAAGTGATTTACCTCTTGGGATACTGGATATCTTGTCTCTGCCTGTGAAAACAAAGTATTGGGAAGTAAATATCACTAAAACAATCTAGCATTCTCAATACCTCTCTCAGGAATCAGTGAAGTCAACAGCTGTCTAGCACAGTGCCCTGGCAGGACAGTAAAACAGCTGTTTCCAGTGGTTTGTTTATGTTAGAGTTTTGGACAGTGAGGCTTATATATCTGAGAAAGACTGGGCTTAGGTGGTGCTGGGCAACTTCAGTCTCCCTCAGGTGGCAGGAAGAGAGGCAAGCCCATTCCCCCACAACTGTCTCCCAGAGTTATTTTGAACTTGTCTCATACTATAGCAAAAAAAAAAGGTAACTCTACAGAAGAAAACTGAAATTTTGTAGTTATGTCTAGAAATTCTGAGCACTAAGTGATGTTGGTAGAACGTGTGGGGCTTCTGGAAGCTGGAAATCAGACAGAGTTGAAAATCAAGTGTTTGCACTGTTGGGTTGAGTCTTGTCCATCAGCTTTATTGCCACTTCTCTGAAAGCTGCTTGTTGCACTTTCATCACTTGAGATCATACCCTTTTGCATGGTCTCACCTCTTGGCAGTGGGAACAGCAGCTTTTAAGGACCATGGAAGCATAAGAGAGGAAAGCATTTTCTGCAGAAGCTCACAGCAATGTTGGTTCTTGCTGCAAGGAGAGCCAACAGAAGCAAAAGTCAATCTAAAGATTTAACCATGTCCAAACAAAGGTCATCTGTCCTGTATCACATCCCATTAGTCAAAAGGCAAAATGGGCCAGTCATGATTTACAGTAATCTCAAATATAGCATTAGTGCTTGTTTTGGAGGGAATTCCAGGTTTTGTAATAGATCTAGTAGAACTGTGTGTTAATGTCTGTATTAATTTACATTTCATAGATGTAGAAAAGCTAATGGGAAAGCAATCAGTCCCTGCTCAGCTATATCTCTCTGAAGAAAAATCTCAAAGGCAGTAGGGGAAAGAGGGTATTGTTATTCATTTGCAAGAGAATTTCCTTTTCCTGGGAAGTGGGTGCATAACCACAAATGGTCAATTCAAGCATAGGCATGCACATAAAGTCAGTGATTTGTAACCTATGTACTATATGCATAGTGCACAGGCAAAGGACTTTCGTGGACAAACATGGAAATGGCTATTAATCTGGACAAAAGTTGGAATCCCCAGGTGACATGTCCATGTGGGCAGTCTTACCAGTACTACAGGAATGGAGCTTTGGGACAGACCCTTCTGTGCCCTGCACACTGTGCAATTGTGTGGAGAAAGGTTGAAGCATGACTTTTGAAAACTTTTGACAGAGAAATATTTTGCCTTTTTGTTCTGCCCAGGAGTTTGCAGTACTTTAGATTACGAGCGATGTTTTCATTGACATCTTGGTCCACCCAACACGAAAGAAATATGGTAAATGGGAAGAAAATATATGGCAGCTCTGTGTCTATGTATGTTTATCAACATTTAACTTCTGATTGCCTAAATCTACATTAAGTTTGGACTTCTCACTTGCCAGTAAAGTATCTGAGGTGAAAGAAAAACTTGCATTCCTATAAAATTCAGAAGGACACTACCCCCACCCTCCAAATTAGTGTTTCTGCTACTCCTCCTTCTTACTGACTATATCTATGTAGCATTACATTACTGCATGAGCTGCTTGGCCTGTCTGGATAGCAGAGTACTTGGAGAAGGATTTTCAGTTCCATTGGGGGAAATTCAAACATTCAACTCCAAATAAAAGTCACAGGAATGTGCACACATATCACTTAAGAAGCTTTAAAAAAAAAATAAAATCACAGTTTTCTTACACGACGTTCTGCAACAGAAGCATTAGATGAATGTATGCCAGCACCGGACCTGGATTCAAATTTTCCCCTCTCCTGGCCTCACAAACTTAGTTTACTAGATTGAAATTTCCTGATTTTACCTTCTGATTTCTCTTAATACTTTTTCTTTTCTCTTTCACTCTCTTGAGGGTTTATTCTCTACTCAATACCATGTTGCTTCCCATGCTTTAACAGTTGCCTTCTTTGATTCAATCTCCTCCTTGCTGGGGAAGAGTGACCTGATTGCTTCATATGTGCATCTCAAGTTCTGAACTGCACTCTCAGCTAAGTTGTCAACAATTTAGTAACTATTAGTAACAATTATCTCTGTTTTAGAGGAAGCGTATCTTAAATTTTGAATATATTTGCCAGCAGTCTGTTGAGAAAATCCAGATCCTTCATAGTGGAGCTAGAAAAATCCACCCAGTAATGGGGCATATTAATTGGACCCTCATGCCAGTTAACTCATCTCTCAGTTATGGTTCTTGGAGCCTGAGGGTTGCCAGGGCTTTCAGTCCACTCCCTGCTTACCCATGGGTGCCTGTATTTTGCCAGACCTTCAACTTTGCCATTTTGGCCTCAGGTTCAAAGGCCTTCAGATGCATCTGGCACGTTATTCTTGGTTTATACCATTGACAATACTAATGGTAAGAGCAGATTTTGGCCTCATGTTTTGTGAGTCAGACTGGGTTTTACTGAAGTCCATGCAAAGGTTGCAGAGGGAAGATCACTGTCCAGCTTGATGGCCACTGAGGGAAGCCCAGATGAGTTCCGTGAGTTCCACTCATTGCCAAAGGTGACAAGAGTGATTCACAAAAACTGTTAATTTCTGTGAAGATCACCACTTTGGAAACCAAAGAGGTGACTCATGAGAACTATGTGGTTTCTGTACAGACACGTGAACATTGTTTTCAAATCCCATGAAAGAACAATGTGAGCCACATTCATGTGAGCTGCATTCCTTGTGCTATGCCCAGAGTTGAAAGATTAGTGCTTGTCATAACCTTATTCTATACATCTGTTGTGTCTCTGGAGGCAGCACAGTGTTTATCAGTCATTATTTCACCTTATATTCTGCTCTGCCCAGGCAGCTCCTGAGCTCGTGCCGAGTGCCATGCAGATTTCTCCTCACCTCCATCCAGGAGCAAGGAGCAAGAGAGAGAGATTGGCCACTGGCTGCAAAACAAAAAACATGTGCAATCCTTCAGGTTTTGGCCATGCTTTCTTCAATTCAATGCACTAATATGGACACAGAGGAACTCAGAGCTCAGCCATTTTTACCCACTATCAACCCCAAAATTCTTTCCTGTTGGAGAGATTACTCATGCTGAACTCTGGAAAATCAAACAGCACTGCCAGAGAGAAGGCAAGTGCTGTAAATAATGTGCATAGACATTCACTTCAGTAAAACTCAGGAAAATAAGATGAATCATATTCCTTTTGCATTTGCTTTCCAATTCATATTTGTGGACATATTTGTCAGTAGAAGGAAGACTCTCACATGAGTTTTCTGAGCCATAATATATATATTTCCAATGCTTTTGGAAGGCCATTTTGAAAGCTCTGGATTTGCTAGTTTTAAGAGTTGCTTAACTTTGGGCTCAAACATCTCTGTGAAAATGAAGTGACCAACAAATCTGTGCAAACAGGTATTTCCAAGCAGTATTCATTACAAGTAAATAATATTTTTAAAATTTAGTGGTCAAATGATATCTCAAAAATTTTATGAGGTCTAATTTTGTCTGTTAACCCCAACTCTTCTCCAGGTTTTGCCGATGCCTATGTTGTCAATAGCATCAGTCTACAAAACTCAGCAAATTAAAACACTTACATGACTTCATTCCTTTTTTTCCTCTTCCTCATGGTACAACAGCAGAAGATACCAGATTGTGGGCTTATTATGTATTAATGTACTAAAATATGATGTGAACAGAGTATGAGTTATACAAAACTCTTCCACTTTCAGTTGCAATTCACTTTACTCACCAAAGTTGATTCACTGGTAGCACAAGGATGTGTCATTGATCTAACTAAACTCTGTCACGATCACATAGTGTACATGACACATTCTATTTTCTTCCTGTTTTCATTAAAATTACACCAAGAGTTAAAAAAAACCCCAAAATACCCAACCCAGCGCTTTTCTCCCACTCATTTCCTGGATTTTATATTCCTGACTCAAAAAAACAGTGAAGCACCAATATGTAGAAGCTCTAATATTAAGTTCATCTAAACATTTCCATTCTGAAGGCCCAGCTTCAGTTATTTATTATTTTCATAAACTTTAGCCTTCTTGGCTGAACTTTTTTCAGGGTTGTTCTCTTTCCAAGAGTGACTATTTTAGGAAAGTTTGAGCATGAATCAAGCAAAACCAAAACTTAACAAAAAATACACTTTTCCCACCATTTCTCCCAAATCTTGCAGTTTCTTTGGAATAGGTATAACAGCCAAATCTTTTCAGACCAAAAGCTGATATGTGGCAGACGACAGCCTGTAAAACAGAAAGTCCTTTTGAAACACATTGAGATTTACCCAAATCATATGCACCCAAAGGTTAATTCCCACTTACGTCATATGAAATTAGATATATTACTTGATTTTTTACATAAACATTCAGAGGCAGTTGGTGTCATTGCTCCCCTTTCCTCACATGAAGAGACTGAGACATGGCACAGTTGACTATATCTAATTCCCTATGTCTTCTCTTGGTACTCTTTTGATTCATTTCTACTTTCATTAGAGTATTCTTCACATTCTAAATGACAGTGACATGCATTCCTTGTGCAGACAGTGTTGTGCAAAGAAAAGAAAACAAGTGATGGCAAAAACCTGTGTGTGCAGTCTAGGTGTAAACAGAATAATTGTACAACAAACACAGACAAACTCTTGATGAACAGTCAGCTGACAACCAAGTGAATACTCAAAGCACTTGCACACAGAGTTTGTTTTTTTCTTCTCTTTTTGGAAGTCATGACAAATAAATGTCATGTCTGCCTCATTCACAATTGGCATCAGATCTGACCACTGAATCACAGTGTAGTGACATGGAATTGAAAATTCTCTCTGGAGCCTCAACCCAGCCTTGCAGTGTTTTTAAAAAGAGTTTAGGAGAGAGTTTTGGGACTCAGATGCCCAAATCCCACTGGCTTTCAGTAGAGTTTTCAGCCCTTCTCCATCAGGCTCCTTCGTCAGTTCCTCCCATGTAATGTAAGCACCATTAGTTGTGATCACTGAGTAGCTCCACCGAAGCTTGGCATTAAGTATGTCCTTAGGTGCTGTGTTGGGTGCATTCTGGTCACACTTCATATCAAAAAAAAAGAAAGTCCACAAGTGTTGGAAAAAAAAAAGAAAACTGCCCAGCTATGCTAAAATGCCTGACAAAAATATACACATTTTCTAAAGTGTTTGGGGGTCCAAGACAAAGATGGAAGACAGAATTGCTAGACATGAATCTCCAATCCCTTTTAATGAAGGAGCTCAGAGCTCAGGTACTTTTGTCACTGAAGAAGACAGGATTTTTGTGCAATCCACTGTCTCTGATTCACTATTACAGAAAACATGCCTTCCTGTTCTTTGTTCTTTGTTATTTGTTCTGAAGAGACTTCAAGGTACAACACATGAAATTAGTTCAGAACAGTTTTTGTCAAACACCACACGTGTACATCAGCTAAGGGGTTGTCTTTACAGAGGCACTCACAAGGAGAATGTTTTTCCTCACTGAACTCCTCGCTCATTCATTGCACAGGTTAACACCTACCCCCAAATAAATACTCACTGTGCAGAAAATGAGGCTCTGGAATGGAAACTTCACTTTCTGAAGAACAGAGGGACTTTATACCCAAGAATCATAAAATCATTAAGGTTGAAAAAGACCTCCAAGATGATCAAGTCCAGTGCAATTAAAGGTCCTACCATAATCCATTCATGTGAGTAAGGGTGTGAATGTAGTCTGCATGGCAATTTCCTTGCTTCTGATTACTTCCCTTCAAAACTCAGCAACATCCTTTTAGATGATGGGGTGTTTTTTTATAAGTTTCCCTGTGCATAATGTTAAGCTGTGGTAGGGGTGAATAGAGTCACTATGACAGGGATGTGAGTTAGTGTGATGTATGGCAGGAATGGTGGTGCAGGTCTGTATCCTAAGAGAATTAAAGAGACTTTTTATGTGGGTTTCACAATATTTGCTGACAAGGAGAGAAATGATCATGAATCCTGGGTTCCAGCCAAGACTTTAGAAGATAGGATGCTTTAGAGGGCACAGCCCATTTCACCACCTCATTCTTGTCTTTGTTTCCCCTAACCTCTTTTTCTCAGACCAGGCTGCTTCTGGCCTGATTTTTCCAGGATGTTCCTCTTCCCAGACTTGCTTAAACAAAGGCAGGGCTCTACTCAAGCCCATTTAAAGTTCAAGGCTTCCAAAGACCAGACTCGCTGGCTGACTGCTTTGTCCCTTGATGAATCCCCTGAACTGACCTAAGGCATGCTCTTCTTGGTGAAGATGTTTCACAAGATCCTCCTAAGACTTCAGAGCTCACAGCAACAGCTCTACTGCCACAGGCCAAACCATGGGTCACTTGGTACCAGTAGATGCCAGAAGCTGCAGCCTCTGGGCAGTTTTACTTTGGTTTGTGCCTGAAACATTGTCTCTCTCTTTCCAGTTCATGCTCCTTGGCTCCTTTTCTCCACCACAGTCTCCTTGAGAAGATTAATCAGAGTACTTTGGTCTTTTTCTACAAGGAAGATGGAGGGGTCATTTGTTGAACAGATACAGGGTATTATTTTTTGGCATTGACCAGAGTCAATTTGTTCTTTTGTTCTTTTCTAGAAAAAGAAAACAAGAAGTCCATGTATGAGGCAAACAGAGTTCCTGGTCTAATCCACTGCTAACATTCCACAGTCAGATCACTAGCCTGAGGATCATAGAATCATAGGATCATAAAATCATTGAATATTTTGGATTCAAAAGGACATTAAAGATCATGTAGTTCCAAACCCTCTGCCATGGGCAGTGACATCTTTCATTAGACCAGGTTGCATAAAGCTCCATCCTACCTGGTCTTGAACACTTCCAAGGATGGGACATCCAGAACTTTTCTGGGCAATTTGTTCCAGTACTGTAGCCTCACAGTAAAGAATATTTTTTAGCTATCTAATCTAAACCTACACTTTTTAAATTTGAAGCCATTCCCCTTTGTGCTGTCACTATGTGTTTTTGTAAAGTCTCTTTTGCTCTTTTAAATATTCTCTTTAATTATCTACTTACTACCATCCTTGCCTTGTACAGATTCCAGGACAAGCTAGATGTGTTGAAAGGATTGGGGCTAGAATTATCTAATTGTCACTCATATAATCTACTAGACCACCCATCTAAGCCTGATCTGGATACACAACCCTGTGTCCATACTCCCTATTCAGTGACTTTTTCTGGTTCAGTCTCTCTCCAGGTTCGGTTGTCTAAAGTCTTGCCCAACAAATGTATTCCCTCAGTGCAGGGCTTAGAAAAGAGAGAGTTGGCACTTTCCATGCCACACCTGTTCAGCAGAGAGAGCACTTTGATCTCTGTGGCTACCCATCTGACAGCCCCATACAGCAATAAATCCACACACTCTTCTTTTTTTTTTTTTTCCTTTTTCATATATCTGCCAAAAATGGGGGGAAAAAAAAGTAAAAGGAAAAAAGTCCCATTCCAGGAAGGAGCTGAAGTCTATAAAAGTGATCTTTCTGTTGCAAAGCTCATGCTAGTCAGCACCACCACAGATCTATCAGAATATTTTTGGTAACAAGCTTTTGGAAAGCTGAATTTAAAATAAGAAGTGGGAAGTGAGGAGGGAGGCAGGGGGAGTGTCTTCAAGCCAAACGCCACGACTGCTCACAAGACACTCTATAATTCAAAGCTGGGTACCCTCAGGCATGCTATGCATACATTTATATTTTCAAGAGAACAGCCCCACAATGCAAACACTGTGAGTGGTTTTGCCTAAAGGATTCTGTAGGATTTATGCACACGAGAGCTCCTGTCACTTGTAAGTAGAGGTCAGGAACCTGCCTGGGTGGAGAAGGCAGAGTCAGTGCTTTCCTGAAATCCCTCCTTGTGCCAGGAAATAATCACCACACCCACGGCTACCACATTTGAGCCAAGGTGTTTCAGGGACACAGTCTGTCATATAGGGCACGCCCGTGGAAAAAAAAAAAAAGTTGCTGAAAGAAATTTAAAAAATAAATAAAAAACCCAAGGTAGTTGCTTCTGAGAGAGAAAAGAAAAGGAGTTTCTGTTCTGTATCCTAAAGCAAAAGATCGAAAAGCAAACTTTGACTTTTCACATATTCCAGAGTGCTCAAGACAGGGTTTATTTCCACTGGGTTAAATAGCGGGCAATGAAATTTTGACCATGGTGGCATATATCAAATCTTTTGAGGGAGTGAAGAGGTAAGGAGGAGAACAAAGAACATGCAGAGGGGCTACAATATCAAGTGATACTTATAAAAATATAGAACTGGTATTTGCTTCTGGTAGGCATCTTAATCTGTGATTTATTGTCAATTCAAGTACTCTACAATTTTTTACTAGAGCTGAATGGATTTGAAACTACCATTGCTACATAAAAAGGCTAATTGTGTTTTACTGCTTCGTTTCAAGTACAATTCTCTCTTGGTGCCAAAGATCAGGCTGAGAAAAAAATGACGCAGTTTATTCAAAATAATTGCAATGAAAAAATGTGTGGTTTTCTTTTGGCTGTATTTATATTATTCAACATTCTATTATGAATGAAAATTCTAAATAGTTATTTCTTGTCAATAGGATCTCTCTTGCATCTTCTTGGCTCAGAAAATGTCCAGATTTGGTTTATTTTATAGCTTATAAATTCTCCTGAATTCTTGGACTTTTCATTTTCATTTTGAAAACTCCAAGTCTGACGTTTTTGTCATGCAGACTTAAAATTGCATCTCCTTTCATGTGGAGGACAGTGATGATTGAGAATGAGTAGGTAAAGCAGATGCCCACAGAAGTCATCAGAACCAGTGTGAAGAAGTGGGTGAAGATCACACCAGCGTTTCCCTAACTGCAAATGGCAGGCAAATCAACACACTGCAATCAAAATTGTTCTGTAAAAAAAAAAAAGTCCCCAGGCATTTGATGTCCTAAATATATAGAATTGTGATTAGACTTCAGCTTTAGACATATGGATTTGCCACTTTATGGCATCGCCACATGTGCCTGAGGGGAAGGGAACAGGACACCTCTCATTTCTCACTACACAGCCATCAAAGGACAACACCATTAATCACAGGAGCCAGTGGGCAGCACCATGTCATGTCTAAAAAAGAGTTCATCCAGTTGGTCTTGGGTTCAGAGGAAACAATTTGCTGTAGAGTGTGGACTCAGTACTGACTGGCTTCTTGGTGCTGTGTTCGTGCTCCTGGGAACATCAGCAAACAGGACAGGCAAACTGTGCATAAGTGTGAGTGGAGCATGTGCATGTAGGTTTGATGTTGGTTTGAAGGGTGCCAGCCACCTTTTTTGCCAAAAGGCAGAGTTGAGGAGACTCAGTCAGTGTTGTGGGGACATACAGCAGACCCTGCAACCAATCGAGCATGAGAGCAGGGCTGCACAGCTTCCATACCTGTGGGACTGTGTCACAGACCTGGCTTATCCCAACCCCTTCCCCATGTGCCAAAAAATGCAGCTTGAAATTTTAGCCTGACTTTGTCACATCCCCTGCAGTTGTGATACTGCTCTCCAGTGCCTCAGCTGACAGTTGCATTTCCTGAGCTTGAGCACCAAAGTCTTTTGTTCCAGACCTGTCAGTCTCACAGACTTTCCTGATCATTTGAATTTTAAGGTGTTGTGCACAAACAGCTGTTTTCAACCGTAGGAGGTGTGATCTATAGTAAGACACATTTCTTCATTGTGCAAGGCTCTGCATATTAACACATTCAGCTAAAAGCAATAAGCCATACTGTGGAAGAACAATAATCAATACCATTACAGACCCCATACCTTGCTTTGCTTGTCAAGCCTGGAAAGTTGCTTAACAGAGTAAGCACCTCACTTTCACTCTGTGGACAGTGGAAGTAATGAGAGAATACTTCAAGGTCATTCTTATTCATAAAATACTTCAAGATCCCTGGATGACAAGATATTACCTAAATCATAGTATTTTATTTTCAAATGTGCTAGTTGGGATAGCAGGTTTGTGGGTAATTTATATTTTGCTCTGTTGCCTGGAAAAACCAAACTATGCTAAATAGCAGGGTTTTTTTTAAAACAGCACTGTAGCAGAATTCATACATTTCTGCTGCCATCCTTCTAGTAAAAGTATGTAACCATAACTAAACAATGTTGTTCTTTTAAACAGATGGAAGCAATTGTCTTCTGAGTGGATGTAACCTTGACTCTACTGTTATTCCTAAAACTAGGTAGCACCATATCTTACATTTTGTGAGTAATACACAATGTCAGTGTTTGAACATGGAGTTGTAATGTTTGGTGTGAAGAACATACAGCTCCAAAATCCAGTGAACTTAATCTCAGTCCTTTCACTTTCTTCACTGTGTATTGAATAAGACCAATAAAATTTAGTTTATTGTGTACACTACAATTTTTCACATTTTCTGAGTTAACATCGATGGCAGGAATGGCAAACAGCTAAAGTCATTTCTGGTTTGGGGGAACTGCTTTCCAGCTATTCCTTTATTCCTTGAAAATAACTATCACCATTTTTCACTGGACTTTATATGTATATTAACAAAAGTGTTAGGGACCCAATATATTGCCAGACTCTAGTGAACTAATTTTTTCAGACACTGATACAGAAACATCATATGGTTTTATTTTAGTTGGTAACAAAATTATGTGGGTGAGTTAGTGTTTATGCTTCTGGCTTGCTAGACACTTTCCTCTTGACATGTCATATGCAGGGAACTAATTTGATGCTGTTCCTCTTTAAGGTGATCAGTTAGATGGGGTGGGGGTTATGATTTTGTTTTTTATTTAAAAAAACAAACCAACCAACAAACCAACCAAACAAAACCCCCTGTTAATTATCTACCAACTGACTGATAAAGCCCCAGTCTCCTAAAATGAGGATTTGAAAACAGAGCAGTTCCGAGCACACTGAAAATCCGGCTCCTAAAAAAGAACTGCTCCAGTTCAGACATTTTGCTATACTGTTACATTTTCCACAAGATTTATAATGAGCACTTTGTAAGACTCTGGCACCTGAGCTGAATGCTAAGCATTTACAAAGTTGTCCCTGAGGAATTTTTTGGTCAGCCTTAGGGCCCAGGAGTGCTTGAGGTCCAAACTGCAGTTCCCGTTCCACACTGAGCTCTGTGCACGGTGGCTGAACCTGAGCAGAACTGCAGTCATTCCATGTCTTGAAAAACGGGGCCACAAAAAGTAAACATGGGTTAAAATAAAGCCCTGGATTTGCAATGCTAGCTTGAGGCTGGTTTCTTACTCTTCTCTGAATTACACCTGTTCAGCTGTGTTGCCTTAGCAGAGTCGTGTGGGTACAGCCCAGATGAGAATCTGGCCTCATCCGACTCACACCAGGACTTGAGCTAAACTCTCACATCAGTTCCACGGGGTGGGTCCCAGCAAAATGGCAGAAATGAAGGCTTATCTTGGCCACAGTGCAAAAATGCTGGATGTTTCCATATTTCAAATAGTGTTTTGCATCAGCTGCACAGAAGGTCTGCTGTGGCAAACCGATCTCCGGGAGGGCAGTGTCCCTGGCTTCAACAGGGGTGTTTCCAGCCAATTCCCCACTACAATGCTGGATATTCTACTAACACCGCCTGAAATCAAAGCCAGATGAGATGCACAATTTATTCCACCCCTTAGGTGAGAAAAAAATGAGCGCTTAAACCTTTCAAGTTTTAGAGGCACTTGGGAGAAGGCTGAAGGGTTAGTATTATACAGTATATCAGCACATGCCCCAGTTCAGCCAGTGTCAAGTTCTGAATGAAAACAACTCTGCTCCTGCTCACAGCATGGATTTAGGATGATCCCTGACAAATTAAAAATATTTGGAAGTCATCACTTTCTCTCCAGCAGGTTTCCTAAAATTTAAAGGAGTTATGCCTAGCATTGTTTTGAAGCCAGCAGCCTTTGAAGAGATCCAAAAATTCGAGGAATAAAATTTGAAATACAGATAGAGGAGTAACACTCAGGCTTCTTTGCCCTGCTCTCAGACGTCGTTTGGGTGAGGATACAGCACAGTGCCCTGTCTCCTTCACTCACATCAGACACAGGAGGCACCTGTCACTGCAGTGCTCTGTGCTGGCTTTCCACAGCCACAGGACATGTATGTGACACACAGGTTGGCTGGATAGACACAGAACGTTTCAAACTGGGCAGAACTTGATGTTTTCCTTTACCACAAAACTAACTTCCTGAGTGCAAACCATCACCTCAGGATCCAGGCAAAGTAGCTGCATTGCATTTTTGTAGGAGGTTGCCCAAGAGCAGAATCAACACGACCTTTTCTTGCCGTAGATCTGAATTGACACACTTCAGTTAAAAGAACAATTAAAATTACACTTAGTTTCTCTCTAAGCAGGGAGTCACTCAAACTTCTCCCATTAATTTCAGTGGGTGGTCAGCACACGCATAAAAGGTTTTAGTATCCTGATTTTGGCATCTGTCTTCTCTGGCAGAGAGGAGAAAAAAGGAGAGAAAACTTCTCCATGGAGTGAGCCAGAGAGGCAGCAGCCTCTCTGAAATTTATGTGGCTGCCAGTTTCAGACCTCTAAGATATTTTTTTGCATACTGTGGATGCAAATAAAAAATGTGTGTCTATATAATAGGAGCAAATGTACTGTATTGTCCATGCTGGTTCTCTTTCCACATTCAGAGAAAGAAAAAAATCCCACATTCAGAACACAAAAAAAGCAATAGGAACATGGAAGCATCAGTTTGCTGGAGGTTTAAGAGTGGAACTGCTATTTGTGCTTTTAAAAAATTGCCTGATAAAAGCACTGCCCTGCACTATCTGTTTTTAGTAGAGACTGTTTGGTATCCTCTTAGATAAGATAAAGCTTTGCCTAACTAAGAGGGAATTGTGTGAAATAACATGGCCATGATGACATGGGGTGCTATAGCGCAGCTATTGATAAGAGTCTGGAACTCATAATCTAATGACTCATAATGATCTTCCCAAAGACATGATATGTAACAAGAAGCAATGATTTAAGCAACTGTACAAGTTAGTTGGGGTTATTCTTCTGGGGCTAGACGTCTCATTTTATGCACAGCCTTGCCCTAAGCCTCGTGTTTCATGCTGTGCATGTGAACCACTTCAGTTGTGATGCCTCAGGGAGGCAGGATGTCTCCTACCATTCTCTGGAGTATACTCCTTGGAAAAGACTCAAGCAGGTCAGCTGGACAGCACGCCTGAAAGGAAACAAAGCTGTATTCCTCCTTCCTTGCTGTGGTACTGCTCAGGGTGTGTAGCCCATGCATTCTTACAGACATCAGAAATGCAGTTCTGCCCAATCCTGCCATCAGCTGCTAAAGGTTGTCTGCCTGTGCCTCCCCCCCACCAGCCAAGGGCTGCACTGCATGACAAAGCTCAGTGTTTCACCTCAGACATTTGTACTTAAAAACGCCTACTTAAAACAGCATGCACTTGTCAGGGCTCTGGTGTTCTGTGAGCTAGCCTATGCTAATTCACTTCAGATGGAGAACAGCTCAGACATTCTCCATTGCTCTAATTTGTATTAGGTCTAGATGTAACCTACAAAGACTAAATTTAACTGTTCATATTACTATCAATAGTTGTCTCTCATAATAGGGGCCCTTGTTAAGTACCCAGGTACTTTTTCATTCTTGGTGCTGTCCAATACCTTTTCTTCCAATTTCTGAGTAGCAGCAAGTCAAGCAGAACCTTTTCAATCAGTTTTTTCAAATTTTGGCAAAGTAGAAGCTAAACATTGAGAATGGAGTTTGAGTGACTCTATCAGAAGCTTAAGTATGCACAAGTATCAAGTATGGTCTTTATTTCAAATGGAGCTCTGCAAAAGTGGTACTTTCTTACCCAGAGGTTTGCTCAAGGCACATTTTCAGTCCCACTTTCCAACTTAGTACAGCTAAGAAAAAACATCTTTTTTTTTTCTTTTTCCTTGAGCTGTGAGAAGAGTGGATTAATTTCCTTTATTGGAACAATGGCTTGCTAAGATACATTACCATACTTTGATACTGTTAATGTGATTTAAATATTTAAGCTTGAAAGATCACTTTTAATCTTGCATTAACATGCACTCTCTCTCTAAATAAGAATATGGGTTTTTTCTTGGGAAAATAAAGTCTTTATAAGGTTATTATTGTGATTTTTACTACCTGCAGCATTGTTCTGTGTCTCTGGAATCCCCTATTCTGTGAAGCACAGAACAGAGCCTTGACTGGATCAAAGGTATTTCAACCTCTGAACTGATCAGGAAAAGCTGGAAACAAAATAAGACTGGGAGTGATAAAGATTGGTTCATGAAATACGTGAAGACTAATTACCCCAGGAAGAAGTCATTCACTT
Organism: Margarornis squamiger; assembly: GCA_035222235.1. Lineage (NCBI taxonomy): Eukaryota > Metazoa > Chordata > Aves > Passeriformes > Furnariidae > Margarornis > Margarornis squamiger. Next base: position 67,133,464 of record JAWWTY010000077.1, on the reverse strand, counting down.
CTTGAAAAGCAACAGCTACTTAAAACTAAGACTGCATTGATTCAAAAGTCAAAAAAATACCTAGAACTTTTTTCATAAGGGTAAAAGTAGGAGGGGACCATGTAGGAAGGAACTGAACGAAAATCCACCTTAAGAATCAAATGGATAATAAAAGAAAGCCTAAAAAGAAGGAGAAGAAGACTAATCAGCTGAGAAAGCAGCATCTTAAGAGGTCAAAGTGCAGAAATAAAGTACAAATTGCCAAAAGTCAAGCTGTGTCAGACCTTACAGAGGAAATAAAACAAATAGCAAAAAAATGTCATCCGTGTAACAAGGAACTGAGCACAAAAGAAGCAAGGGAACAGCCATGCACCAGGCCAGGGTGGAAACTAATGTAGGCTTTTCCTAAAACTGACACACTGTGCCTTTTGTTTCCCTTTATGCACAATGACACTGAAAATTAAGAGAGACTCAGTGTGTCAATAGGGACTTAGTCTTACAGTGCTAGAAACAGAACTCAGAGTGCCCCAACAAATTTGTTTTGGAGGGAATAGGTTACTCTCCAACCCAGAAATTTTGGGGAAGCAGCACATGAAATCATCAACTCATTAGAAATTTCCCCTCTGGGACACTTGAGACAGAGAAGATGACTGAAGACCCAAAACCACATACTCAAGTGTCAAAATGAAATAAGGAGAAGGTGATTTGGTTGTCTTGGAGTCATTTAGTTTGCAACAATATGTAAGGCTGTAGAACAGATTTTGTAGAGAAGAAGATAAGCAGGAAAATGGAAAATGCCATTTTTAGTCTGGTTTGGTCATAGTCTGGTCATGCCAGACTAACATAATAGCTTTCTTTAGGATGACTGTTTTCCCTAGACAAAGGAAATACAGTGTTCTGGATTCAGTAAAGCAGTTGGTTTGGTGCCATGTGAGAAAGTGTCTGTGTAGGTAAGGAAGAGGGGGATTAGGAGAGAAACTGTAAGATGCTTAGAAAACTGGTCAAAGCAGAGATGACAGCACACTGTCTCAGGAGAGAAAGTATTGAGCTGGAGATAGGCTATTAATGGAGCTCCTCTAGGAGTGGTTTTGGCTCAAAAAGTAGGAGTGGGCTTATAAAATATGTTGATGACACAAAGTTGGAAGGCACCGTCATTTCAGAGGAGGACTAGAATACCATGCAGAGAGAGCTGGATGAGCTTGAGGACAGAAGTAATGGAAATGGAATGAAAGTGAATAGCACTGCAAAATCTAGCCCTTCAGGATGAATAACAATAATTTCTGTTTGAAAAGCACAGCTGGAAACAACTGAGGAGAGGGAGGCATGCCTGGATATGCCACCAAAATGTAGAACGATGATGATCCCAAGTTGGATGTAATTGTGATCTTAGGATGTAGCAGGTGTAATATTTCTATGGCAGCTGTAAGACAGTTTCAAGGCTTCATCTGAAAAGCAATATATGATTCTGATTACTTGTGTTCAAGAAAAAAGGTATTTACGCTGGAACAGTGTTGTGAAAAAGGACAAGGAGGTAGAGTACTTATTTCAAAAGGATGATTGTGGCCACAAACAAAAATTGCAGCACAGTAGGTCACTGGAGTGACCTAGTTTGAGATCTGAAAGCTGTGCAGTCACACCAACAGCCTGCTTGGGCTGCTGGAATAAATTGTCACAGCCAAATGCAACTTTATTTCTTCCAGGGCTTCAGCTAGTGGCGGCACAGTGTGGCTCTGCTGCTTGGAGGACACGCAACCTGAATGACATGGATTTATTCAATCTGGTCACTCAGTTACTAGAAGCAATTATGTCACTTCTTCATCTGCACCACTTAGTAGAAAACTAATTAGAATAAAGAGACTAGCCACAAGAGACAGTGGAGATAACATGGAGATGATATTCATCAATTTAAACTGCAAATAAGGTTTCTAATAATCAGGACAGTCAGACACTGGAGACAGGGGGAAAACACCCCACATACCTATACATTTAGGCTGCTTGGTAGATTGGTGAGACTGTGAAAGAGAAATAGCAGGGTCTGGGCTCAGTTACCTGTGAGGATTTTCTCCCTCCTGACCACTACCCATAACAATTCAGGCCAGAACATCATTCAGCATAAATCTTTTGAAGCCATTGGATCCACTCCGCTCTACAGTACCTGAGAATTTGCTGTTTTCTTTTCAGGATTTAGTAGGACTTCTCACCTGGTCCTACTCTGTGGATAAATACCAGCACTAGCAGATGAACAAAGTCAGGTGTGGAATAAAGCCTCCCAAACAGAGGAGGGGAAAAAATATGGGGAGAGGTGTTCAGCCCTAACTCAGACAAGTATACTAGGCCAAATAACAAATTTAAACCCAGCTGATGTAGCATAAACCATCAGAAGCATTCTCTCTGGAAGGTTCCTCTAAGACTGCCAAGGAACAAGTCATGCCGCAGAGGAATCAGTTTGTCCACTCTCAGGACCAGCATCTTTCCCAGGGCATCTTTTCTACCACATCTTTTACCACAAAACCCAAATGCAGCCCAAAGCCCCATAATACAAAGAAGCAGAACTTCAGGGTAAGTGTCCACAGACTCCTGCTGCAGGTGTACCTCTTCTGGGTGCTGCTTCTGAGAGGCAATGTTGCTCTTGCTGGTGAAGAGGAGGATAGCCAGCAGCACCTCAACAGCACTGAATTCATGTCAATGCGCTCACTGTTGAACTCTGTGTAATCAGCTCTGCAGGGACACTGGTCACTGCTCAGCAGGGCCATCCTCTACTCAAGAATTAGAATGAGGTCAGAATCACACTCAATAAAGAGGTAAAACATTAGCCAACTCCTTCTGATCTGTCTTTTTTTCTTTCATGACCTCCACTTCTGGACACAGAATGAAGGCGCTGAAAGTGTTGATTTTCATTTGGTCTGGTTACCTACCAGTCTCATAGGAGTGCTATCTAGTAACACTGCTGGACAGAAAGGTAGGATAAATCTGAAGCAAAGTCCCCTGCAACTCTGGAAATAGCATCAGAGGACCTCAAAGTCTTCAAGATTCTTACCCACATGCCAGTGAGAAATGAAAAATACACTTTAACAAAGAAAAAGCAGATATTTTACTGTCTGCCTAATAGTAGCACAACTGTGGTGCTATATGATAAATGTCAAGAACAATTAAAGCTCTGGGTCCAGCCCATTTATACAGAGTGTCTAAGAGCAGGGAATTGAACCCATGCTGTGTGTTGACAGATCCCACAGGACCATCCTTCACCCACTGAGGAAAGTTCTTTCAATTGTTCTGTGAAAGTATTTCATTGTTCTGTGAGGAAAGATGCTTTCTTTACAGCTGCAATGAAATCCCTGAATGCAGACTTTTTCATGCCCAGTTATGTTCTCATGCTGTGACTTTATAGTTTAGTTTCCAAAGTGCAACACATGCTAGCATAATTGGCACATCTCCCCTGCCTTCAGACAATAGGTGGATGTTGAAGTTTATAATTAATTATACAGACTCTGTTCCCTATCTATCTATTAATGAAATTACTTACAATTAAATCATGGTTGGTATTGTGTTACTGACCAATGTTTTCACTGCTTCTTTAATTATGAGCATCTGAGATAACTAAACCAATGCAGAGGGGGAAAAGAATCCCAGCTTCAGTCCACCTGGGACATGATCCTTACTAGACACTTCAGCATCTATCTGGAGGAATAATTATTGCTCTCCAGAGTTGTTCTAGCAATACTTATCCAGGAGTGAAGATTGTCTTGTCATTCTGTATAAACAGAAATTACAATAGTGGAAGCTCAACTCTACAAAGAAACTGGCAATCACCAGAGCAGTAATGATCTGTGCCTGGCTTTCATGACCTTCCTCAGATCTATGCCTCTGTTGGCTGATATAGATCTAGGTCTCACTGCATCTGTTTGGAAAACCACATTTTAGTCAGCCTAATAGTAGCACAACTGTGGTGCAATATGTCAAGAAAAAAAAAGATTAAGAACTAAGCAGAACCACCAAGCCTCTAGCTGACACCTTGTTCCCATTATACAGTATTTATGTGTAGCATTTATGATGGGAGGCAGCATTTTGGCTTTGAAAAAAATCTAGAATTTGTGCCACAAAATAAATGCTTGGAGCTGATTTCCAGTTAGCCTTTTAACATGGTGCAGATTTTACATATTATGCCTCTCTGGAGTGAGTAATGGTGTTACAGTATCTTTTCAATTGTAAATCACCATGAGGTACATCCAAATGGCAAATGAAGTCCATTCAAAGTATTCAGACCTTGACCAGCCAGAAATTATCAGCCCAAGAAAATACCATACCATACCACACCACATCCTCAGTTTTACTGTTGTTTGGGCTGTGAATGCATGTTCTGCTTTCCATAACACTGCACTGACAGATCTTTTTTCACCTCTACGGTTTTTCACAGAGCATTGAGACATAGCAGGGAAAGCCATGTGCTCAACCTCTTTTCTGCCCAGGGTAAATTTCTTCAGACACATGTCCCTTTCCTTTCAGGAGAACCTGAAGTCTAGGAGAAGGAGAAAATAAACGAGCAGGAAAAACTTAGTATTTAGTTTAGTAATTCACTGTGGATTAGTTGCATATGTAGCAAACTGAGCACTCAGTTTTAGCTTTAAAATATTTGCATACGGATGAAGTCTCAGTATAAAGGGGTTAGAATAGCCTTGCTGGGGTGCTCTATTCCACTGCCTCTGTGGCAGGAGCAGGAGTCCTGGGCAGTGGGGCTGTGTGGTCAGCTGGATGTTGCAGGGTCTTAAATTGTCTCTGGTGCATTAACAAGAGCTCTTCTGTGATCCATAGGGCAGCACTGCTGTACAAGGCATGGTCTTTCACTGAAAGAAATAAATATGAGCTATATCTTCTTATCTTTTACTAAATATCTACGTAACATATATACAATTAACTTGGCAACGAGGAAGATTGTTGCAAATCACTTTTGCTCCAACAATAGAATGTGCCCTAGGCTCTCTGTGTATCCTAATATAATTCAAAGGAGATTTAAAGCAGCCTTCGAGCTATTCTAAGCTACTCATCTGTACCCTGTTTATAGACTCAGGAGCTGAAAGTCTACAAGAAGCAGCACCTTCCTCCCTGCTCCTGCATAAGCGTAACAGCTGCCCAAAATTTTCTTGCTTTCAAATATCTTGCTCTTACAGTTCAAGGAACTATGGTGCTGGCTCTGTCATGTCTACCAGCTCTGAGGATTTCCCAGATCTGAACAATCCACCATTCTGCTGTTCTAATGGTTAGTGGAGGGGCAAAGGTAGATTAGAGGAAAGGGAAACATTGAATGTGACAGCCAGTGAGTGTAACTGATGGGAGTACAATACATACTAACAAATTTTATTGTGGGTCTAGATTCTAAGCATCCCAAAGTTTGAAGAATTTTAGGCAAGGATGTTAGTTCTGATCATTCAAGCTATTGTGGAAGTCTCATTTCCAGAAGGAGATCTGAATATAGGTCATAAATACAGCCAGTTTTGGAGAGTAGAAAATATATTGAGATGACTCTAGTAATTATTTAATGGCAATCACTGAATTCAGGATGTTTGGATCAGGGTGAGCTTGGACTGTGGTTCAGATCAAACCAGTACTAGCAAGGAATTGTCTGTGCTGCCTGGTACACAATTCACTGAAGGTGAGAAGGTCAGTTTGGGTCTAAAGACTCAGTTTTGATTATTCAAGTAATTTAATTCATTCATAAAATCTAAGTTGAACTATTTATCACACAGCTAGCTCCAAGCTGCATTTCTCAGTGCATCCCCAAGGCTTTTTTCTATTCCTCTTTGTTGTTTCACATCACCATAGAAAGTCTTTCTTCAAGTGATAGGAAGGATTTTAAAATATTCATGATTTTGTTGTAATTTACCATTTCTTGCTTTAACGAGTATGTTTTGTGGTACTGCAATGTACTGCATTGTCACTGCCCTTCTGTGAAAATGGCCAAGGAGTTTGCCTTTGAAGATCGTTAGCTGGTAATATATTATGAATACATAAACATACAAATAGGTAGTTCTGCAGTTTCTCACCCTCAACGTTGACTATTTCAGCCTTCTTTTTCTTAAATGACTCCTCTTAGCTGTTACATGGGTGGGTAGACAGATGTTTGCAATTATGTCCCTATATGTGGTCCACAGGTATGCTAGAGCTGAGGAATCTGGTGCTTTGTTAAATATTTTCAAGCAACCAGCTGCCACATTTCTCCACACAGCCAAACCACACCAAATGGAAATGTACTAAAAGAGAAGGGTAAAGTGAAGTACTCTTTTTAAAAACAGAAAAGTGACTCATGCTCATAAAATATAATTACTGTAGTAATTCTTTAAATATACTGACCAATGACTGGGGAAAATTTCAATTGACCGTTCATTAGAGGAATTCAACCCCCACCCCAGAAGTCCCCCTCAAATTTCTATACCTGTCATTGTTTCAGCATACCAGCAGGCTGCAACTAGAAAGGAAGATGAAAAGGATCTATACATCCATGAACAAGGGAAGTATAGCCTGTAGCAGAGCGCTTCAGGTACACTCTGCACATTGACATGTCACACACCAAGGTTGCAATCACCATTGAGCTGGGATTGGACTTTCTTTCACTAAATGCCCCTCAGCAAGTTGTGGTGTTTGATGTTCAGTCATGAGGTGCTCAGAAAGACAAATATGTTTTGAAATAAGGAAAGTGGAAATTCCCAAATTTTATAAATATCTACACTGGTGACATGCTTTCAGTTTTGCTGGCATCACAAGAAGCTACGTAATTTTTTTTTCCAGTATCTTGTAATGGCTCATAATTCCACAAGCTATTTTTGGGAAACTACCTCAGAAGTCATGGAATATAAGTCCTAAATACTGAAATGTAACCTTGTTATTTTGCACTACTCTAGGCATCACTTGCCCCTGCACTGTGCACTTTGTCTACCCCCTTTGCATAAGCACAGAGCACTGCAACAGGCAGCCTAGAGAGGTTGTGGAGACTCCTTTTCTGGAGATATTCAAAACCTACCTGGACCTGATCCTGTGCAACCTCTCTAGGTGGACAGCCTCTAACAGGCAGGTTGGACTAGGTGAACTCCAGAGGTCCCTTCCAACCCCAACCATTTTTTGATTCTGCGATAGAGGAAGTACAAAGCACCTATAGAAAAATGCAGCTATAGAGAAATGCAAAGGTTTGTTATGGTGCAAGTGCAAGCAATCAATAGAAGTTGAGATACTTTCATGTCTCACATATGTGCACGCCTATATGAGCACACATGGGCTGTTTGTGTTATGCCAGGCTTTCGAAAGAGCCCAGAGCCCAGCAGTTGTTATTGAGCCTCCAGAGAGCAGTACATATGTGTTTGTGGTTGAGAAGAACTATAGACAGAGTAGAGTGTGTATCTGTTATATTTCTTGCTATGAAAAAATGTATTTTTATAGCACTGTCTACTCAACAAATAGTTCCAGAACCAAACTTCATCTTGGCAGGCACTGGGTGGCATATCTGTTTTCTCACTTTTCAAAATAAGTATGGAGAAAGACATTAGGAAACTGTCCTGTGCTTTTAAAGTAATGTAAAGAATTTAATATCAAGAGGAGACAACTGAGATAGCAGTAGTGCACCAGGCTGATATATCCAGAAGAGAAAGACCAGCGTTCTGTACTTGGCTCCCTCTGGCTGTACACTTAGGGGTCAAACACACAGGCATCCAGGAGACACAGCTTGCAGATTTGTACAGTCTGTACACCTAGCTGAAGCAAGATCCATTATTTATTTTTTTTCTTAATTTTTTTTCATGACTGACTGTAGTGGATGCTTAAGTTCCCAGCCTCAAGAGAATACTCCCTAGCTGAGCTCCATTTGTTCAACTTTTATTTCTAAGCCATGACATCTTGTGTAGGAGGTTTTGTACTATTTCTATAAGTGGTGTCATTCTCAATAGCATGATGAGCCCTTTAGGTGACTCTGAAGAGGGCCTGGGAATCTAAAGTCACCTTGCCAACACCAGCAGGAAATTTCAAAAGTGACTTTAACAGCAGGTGGATCCATTCCTCTCTGACAACAGGATTTTATCTTATTATGAGACAGAGACCTTTGTAATTAGAGAGATCATAGGATGATGTTCATATTTAAAACTGGTCAGAGTGTAAAGAAATAATCCAGATTTCCAAATATTTCTTACTTAAATTCTGCACTATAAATGAGCCATGGAGGGAAATGACTAGTGAATTTGTGTGTTCTCCAACCAACTCAGTCTTCAAAATATGGAGACAGAGTGTTCTCTTAAAATTAAGCCTTGTCACATTGTCTGGCCAGCTACCTGAAAACTGCTACTCTTTAAAAGCTGAGCCAAACGTACCACAACTAAAAATAAAAAAACATCAGAATGACCTAATTTCTGAAGGCATTATAAAACTTTGGGAAGTAACCTGTGTTACCTTTAAGCAACTCATGTAATTACATAAGACATCTGAAAGTGCTCAGGTTATAACAATGCAAAATGAATAGAATTACTTACTGTCAATTAAATCTTAGTAAAATTACAAACTCTTCCACTGGATAGTCCAGAGTGGGCAGAAACCACAGATGGTGCTAACAGGACTTGAGGGAAAAGGCTTTGCAATGAAACAATGACAGAATGGTGAACAATCCACTCATGCCATAGAACTACAATAAAGTGATTTAACAGCGTACATAGATGGAGCAGACATTTTGTGGTGAGGAGGAAAATCTCCATTCCACATTTTCTGCCACCCTTGTGTTTCTGGTGTTTTCTTGTCAGTTGGGAAAAAGATCCCTTTGGTTTTAGTTTTTAAAACCATGTAACTTTCATAAACATCAAAGAACCAAGTAAAAATTACAGATTTTCAAAGATTGCCCCAAAAGACTGGCATTGAGGTGTTACAAATACCTAGTAGACACATCACATTGCAGGACTTGCCATGTTCTATCAGTATTTACAAAACTGCACACACTTTGCTACCTCTAGTAATGGCCTTGCAGCCTAACATAAAACTCTCAGGGGTTTTGTTTCATTTGGGGTTCCTTGATGAGCCTAAGCATTGATAATACTTCAACTGAAACATGAGATATAAACACAAACCAACAAATAATTGCACTTCATTTTCCTAATTTCATGCTGATTGATATTTTTATAAGCTCTTAAACAAACTGTGCTTAAAATGAGCAAACGAAACCTGACTAACAGAAGCCTCATCAAAGAGTTATCCCTTAAAAGATTACCATTTGGCCATCCTTCTGAAAGCAAAATCGTTCTTAATTGTGGTAGTTTGTGACTGGTTTTTCCACACATACCATAAAAGGTGCTTGAGGTTGCCTCACTGAGCTCACGTTACACCAGAGGGGACGGTCTGATCCATCTGCAGCTTCCCCAGGACCGAGAGGTCTGTGTTCATTGCTGTGAAACCACAGGCAGCACGGCAGTGGGACATGTACACATATGGCTTTACTCAGCACCTCGGTGTCCTGCCTGTAAAATGGGAACCTCCTGATGTGATGAAGGTGCTTTGGGAATGAGAATCCACCGGCATTCCTCAGTTGTGGTAACGACAGATGACATTTAGGCATCTATGGACAAACACCACCATTGAAGTCACCAAGCATTTCAGCCATTTCCATTTGAGCTGATGCTGTGACTGAATTTTCTTTAGCAGGTGTAATCTCTCTTTTTACACTGCCAAAGGCGTGGGTTAATTTTGTAGGGACAAGTTAATGCCATCCTTCCCAAAGACTTGCTCAGGTAGATCACCCTGCTTTGGTTTTAAGGATTTTGGTTGTCTCACAAAGGATCTTTCCTCTCCAGATGGTTGCAGTAGGTGTGGGGTTTCAAATGGCATTGCCTGCAGATCAGGTTTTCGCTTGCTTATTTTCTCAAATGCTTGAGAAATATCTGAGAGCTGCCATCTTAGAAGAAGCTATTTTGCATTGCCCTTACAATGGTATAGTGCCAATTTGGCTGTTGTACTAATAAAAAGGCAAAGGAGGGAGAGAATTTTAAACAGAGGGCAGCAAACAAGGAGCCCAGAAGACAGAGATAAGCAAAACCACAACTATTCCAAATCGAACCAGCAAGCTCTGCACTCTAGTCACTGCTTTTGGGAGCTGCTTACCCTCTTGGCAAATACCTCCCTGGCCTAGGTCAACTGGGTGAGGAAAAACACATGCTAAGATGGCTGAGACCCCTTGAACAATGAAGGGGGAGGAAACCCTAAAAACCAATCAACCAACCTCCTTTTTGGACAGCTTTTTGGAAAGCCATAAAATCAAATGCAGTTCATAATACATGCTGTGTGATCAAGCAGAGCTTTCCCTTGCCTGCCAGGGTGCTGCCCAGGGACCAAGAGCTCTTTTAAAAACTGCCTGTGGTATTCTAATGTTTGCTTTGCTATGAATTGGAATAGATTCTTCTGAGGAAATGTACCCAAAACATGCATGTGTTTTAGTATATTATATTCCTGATAACTGATATTTACACTAGATTGCTAAGAAGATTCTCGTCCCTCTTTTATTTATCAGACACTTTATGCAAAATCCTGTATTTTTTCAGTGATCCATTTCCTCAACAAAACCTTGAAAGTCTCAGATGAATACAGCACCACAGCCTTCTCAAACAAAGCTGCCTGCCAACACAGCAATTAATTAACCTTTTTGACCAGCCATGCCCTTTTAAATGTTTCTTCCGTTCAAAAACTATCTTATATATAACATAAACAGCTGATGACATACTATGGAAATGGAAATTTGCATTATTGCCTGCGTTAGTCAGCAACTTTTAAGCTTTACTGCTTTACTCATTTGGCAAAGCAATAAACCAAATGTAAGCTCATATCTAAGTAAATAAATCAACTTTGTGCCTACAAGGGAGGTAGTAGGAGCGAGGGTCAGCTGGACAACTAATTGACGCCTTTTCCACACGGAGCACTTCCTCTGGTAGAACATCCTGTCCAGACGGCAAATACAATGGGAGAACAGGACCACTGTCAAAGATGCAGAGGCTCAGGAAAACCCAAGCCTAGAATGTCCATGAACAAACACAGCTGACCTACACTGCCCTGACAAGAGAGCGCTGTGATATATATAGCTCTCTCTGCTCTGGGGTCCACCAGCAATTATAATTCAGATCTACGATTGTTTACAATTCAAGTGAACCTGCTTATTTGGGTGACTGACCTTGGAAGGCATCTCGCCACGACAGCCAGGGAAGGAGATTTAGGAGGTCATTAAAACCTTTTACACCTTTGTCAATTTGACAAATGAGCCCTTGCAGATGCCCACATGCATAAAACTTGACATACCCTGTCTAGAAATAATACCCACCGTGTTTGTTTACCAAAAACTGATGTACATCCTTGTCAGACTCAAGACTAAACAATTTCATACGTGTCAGTTCCAGTGATTAACTTCACTGTCTCTAGTATTTTTTAAATAATTTAACATTTTTAAAGAATATAGGCAAAGTTGCTGGGTTTAGAACTGCAAAGATTTAAAATAAAGAATTGCATTTTCAAATGTGGGTTCTTTTTCCCTCTGGGTTGCTTTAGCATTTCAATGGCAACTGACTACCCACCTCCAGATAGCACCAGTAGTTATACCTAAAATCCAAAATGAAAAATGTAGTGAGTTAGATTCCCTGAAACCAAGAGAGATATGAAAATAAAAAAATGCAGTCTTTAAAAATTGCTATATTTCATCTAGAACCTCAAGTGCATCAATTATTGCAAAAAGCCAAGGAATACCTAAATCAAAGTTGTGTGTGACCCATAACTGTGCATGCTTGTACTGTAAGTCTGGATTTCCTTGGGCCGGGAAACTTTTTCCTGGGTTTTGGCAGTTAAATGCAAAAACCCCTTGTGGTTTCACTAAGAAAGGTTTATGGTGGAATATGCACATCTCAATATATATTTCTTTTTCAAAGTACTGAGCTAAAGCCTTGTACAGCAGAAGAATAAGGAGACCAACTTTACAGCAGCAGTCCATGCTTAGGGCTTTTAATATGTTTCTTTGAACAGGAGAACATTGCTTCTTTCTTTTGAAAAAGGCCAGGGATTCCCTTTCAGTTGGGCCAGAAATACTGGAGTTTTGCACAGCATCAAAAAACTAGTTGATGACAGTAAGCCTCAAATTGGCATCAGGGCTAAGTTTGAAGGACATTTCTGGTTAAGAAATGTGTCTGTCGAGGGGTCTGGTATGTGTATGTCCAGGCCCAGTTCAGAAGCAAACATGCTAGGAAATGAATTTGGATTGACAGCATGACTGATTTCTCTTCATTTTCTTACGCAATAAATCTAAGTTTGGAATTAATCTTACCATGATAAATCTCATATATATAAACATTGCTAGCCAATATTTTATTAATACAGCTGGAAGACTATCCAAGAAAACAAAATATTTCGCCTTCAGCATACCTTTCATCCTGGAGCACTTTACAACCCACATGGTATTCCTACAACCTCCCTGCTCTTTGGGCAGGCTCAGCAGATGGAACCCACAGCACCCAGTAGGGATGAAGAGTTACACACACTTCATACAAACCAGCAGACTTACCGATACCAACAGAGGTGAGCAAAGTCTAGCTTGTTGAGAAGGTTGAATATTCTTATTTTACTGATATTTTTTAATGTTCAATCAAGAGATTTTTGGTGGAACCACTAAACCACCAGCCACTAAAAGACTGGTGCCCAAACAGTTACTAAAGGCAGCAAGGATGTGAAAGAACAGTTCACATCACTGTTGCATCAGAACAAAACTAATCCTTCAGCAAGAAGAAGCCATTCTGTCACAGCATAGACAATTGTGAGCTGGTATCTCCTTTCTTGTAAAAGCAGAAATGAGAGATAAGTCTGTGTGGGGCTGTGACCTTGTACCTGCGTGAGCATTGTCACCAAAGGCACTTGCATTTTGACAAGCAGCGTGGGAGCCTGTGCACCCCTGAGCACTCCCTACAGCATGTGTGTGCCCTCAGTTCCTACAGCTGGCAGTGGGAAGCTAGGATGGATTCATGTCACATCCTGCTTGTAGTATTTATTCAGCACTTTGAAAACAAAACCAGGACTTTTGGGGGAGGCAGGAGCAAAGCAGCCTGCTTGTTCTATCCAGTGAGTCAGTGCAGTTCCATGGGAAACGGGGTTAGAAAATGGGCATGACAAATCTCTGAGCACATCAGAAAAGCCCACACATAGTGAATTGTAGACAGCATAAACTGGCCAAAATATGGATCTTCACAGTTCTAGCAGAGTCAAAGCTAGCATTTAGAACAACCCAAAGGAGATGGGCAGTATGCAGAAGTCCCACTATCTCTTGGCACTGTGTGCAAACCATATTTATGATATGGGGGCCTCCTTTTTGGTGTCTATACAGTAATAACTCCAGTCATGCAGTGAAAAGCGCTGAGCTGCCCAAACCTGATGGATGTATATCCCAGAGGAGTGAAACAGGAAGGTACTCCTGAAAACCCCAGTCAATGGTCTTTTGTGCATTTAGATATTTAAATAACTTTGGGAATCTGGCTCTTAGGTGATTAATCCAACTTCTACAGGCACTTAAGTATTCTAAATGAAATAGTTTATTAGGCAGCAGCACTCTGCTCTGAGTTCAAGTTCATTAACCAAAGCGTGGCTGGTTTCACGCAACTGGCTATTACGGTCTCTGGAAATGTGCTTCTTGGCTGGGAGGGGACTGGCACAGTCCAAAGGATCAGCCACAAGTCTGAGACTGAGCTATGGGTTCAGTCTCTGGTTTGGCTCTGGCTGCAGCACAAATCTGGGCAAGTCATTTCATCCCCATGTGGTTCCTCGTTGGAGCCCATAGGCACTAATGTCACACAAATAGTCACGGACAGCCATTTATAGTAGTCACTTATTACAAACAAGATATTAGGAGGGTTTTTTAAACTTATGTTTCTGTTTCTCCCCTCACATTTATGGCAACAATTTTTAATCTTGTAAGAGTTACAAAAATGAGGAAATAAAAGACTAAAAATAGCTGAAATATTTTGAAGCAAAATACTATGTTTCCCTCCTGTATCTCAGTATTTTTACCGGCTTTCATATCAAAAGTGAAGATCAAAACACAGAAGAACTACTGCATGCAAAAAATAAGACCAGTACACAGGAAGGTGTGTGGGAGATATCCTGCATATGTCAGGATTACTTGGCAAAATGGATTTCTGCTGAGCTGAGCTTCTTAGGAAGAATTACTCGTTGTCTTGCAGCTGGAACAACTAGCACCATTGTGATTGTGCAAGAGTGCCAAAGAGATGATTCTGAGGGAACTGGAGCAAATTATTTCTGTGCAGCCTTAGAGTCCTTATAGCACATCTTCTACATTTTCAAATGTCTACTTGCAAAACAAAACAAAATCACGGGGTCCATTAAGTGGCCAATTAAGTAAATAAGATTGCGTGGAGTCAGCACTCAGGCATCCATTCAGAGTTGTAAATGGTCCTTGAGAACAAACGAGAGACCTGTGGAGTCATGAACCAGGAAACATGGGCATCCCGACTGTCACTGTGTAATAATAAATAAATTTTCCAAATTATACTGTTTATCTTACTTACAGTGAGGGACAAGCAGGATTTTCAGTACAATGGAGTGCTTTTAGAACAAATGATCCAAAGGGTCATATTTTGATTTGTCATATTTTGAAGACATTGTCAGTTCTACCAGAATGCAGGGATCAGGTGTAAGCTGCTCCACTCACAACAGTAAGACCCCTCAAGTTATTTCACAAGTGTCAGAAAAGAATAAATATGTCTTTCTGAGGATGTGCACTTTCCAACACCATTTCTTTGCTGGTGCAGTTATTTCTGTGTGAATCTGTAGAATCTTTGATGGACCAAAGGAGTTTCAATTTGAAAAAGCAAAGAAAAAAAAGGGAAAAAATACATACAGGAGAGGAGAGAAACAAACAGAGAAAGGAAAAGAAACACAAAAAGAAAGAGAGAAAATTTTTAAAAGGTGAAAAAGGGGAAGAAAAGAGTAAAAAAGAGGAAAAAGGATAAAACTTTCTTAGATGAGACCAGTAGGTGGGAGTGTTGACTTTATCCCAGAGCACTCACAAACCATAACATGAACTTTACTTGCCTGTGAAAGGGTAATTCCCAAGAAATGAGCAAAATAATCTTATCTGTGTTTTGCTACTTTAAAAGATATTGTCCTTTGTGTCAAATACCAACGTGTGCCCTCTTTTGGAAGTACTGCATTGTCCATTTATTGTTTTTGGCATTGTGTCTTGTTTGGGAGATAGAAGGAAATTCTCTGATTTGTCAGGGTTTCATTAAGTCAGTTTTGATATTCACCATTCCCACAGGTGATGAGGAAACTAGTGGTCACCTGGAAAATGCCCTTTACTTACAAGAAATCAGAGTCCTGGCAGAAAAGGGAAGAACATGAAAACACCTGTACTTACACAGAGGAAGCTGGGGTGGAAAAAATGGAGCTTTAGAGGTATTATGTTCATATTAGTTTTGAGACTTAGTTATATTTTGGAAAGCTCAGGACCATGTCAAAAAGGATAATAGAATGAAAGTGGGGAAGAAATACAGGAAGGAGAGCTATTGCTACACCAGAATGGGAAAGTGGTTCTCAGTAACCTGTCAGTCAATGTCTCTAGTTTACCCTTCCTTTGGTCATCAAGATGTCTAGCACCCGGGTTTGCCACTGTGGCCATTAGTTTGGTATGTCTCTGTATTTAGGGTATCCATATTTAGGTAGCTGTGGGCTGCAGTGGGATTATGTGGAAGTTGAATACTGTGAGCTGGAATTTAGCCCTTACCCTGCTTTTGCAAAGCATGGCATCACTGAGCATATCCTAGTTCTGTACCCCTGCCCAGGCACCAACAAGCCTTAATAGCCCTGATCAGCTCCCACACAGGACCATCACACACACCTCTGCTTCTGGTACAAGAGACCTATTTCTGCTCAGGCTTGAGCACCCAGATCCTGCCTGAGCAGCAGCATGGGTGTGTCGGGCTCCAGTCCTGCTTCTGGATGTCCCTGGATGCACCTTGGACCTTTGCTGCAGGCAGCTTATCTTCTGGATGGGACCCTCAGATCCACGCTGTATCTTGCATTCAGCTTTGTCTCTGGCCCCATCTCTTACTGCTTTTGACTGGATGTGCAGGATGGACCCAGGATCTGATCCATTACTGCCCACTGAGACAATGCACACATCCACAGCTGCTGCTACATCTTTGGATGCAGTACATGCTGCCTCAGGGGTGAGCCCCAGTGGCTGTCTGGTGACAAACTGAGGGTATGGTCCCCCCTTTAACCACTGAACTGCTTGTTTATAAATTTTAGCACTGGCCAATCTGCTGTCCACCCAAAATTAAACTGTGTTATGAGAATGAACTATCTTCTGGGAAGGCAAAGGGCAGGAATATCACTAACTCTCCATGAAGGACTGCAAGGAAGGAGCATGGAAATGCATGCACACTCAAACATGTATTCTAAAGGATATAGGTATTGAAAGCACATCATTACAGTAGCATAGAAAACATAAAAAGGTAATATAAACTAAGACTTGAAATACCTTGAAATACCACCTCAAAAAGCTTCCTATTAGCACAAGGTTGAATGGCTCTTGATTTGGAATTTATTTTTTTTTTTAGGGTTTTTTAGGTTTGTTTTTCGTTTTGTTTTGGTTTTTGGTGGGGGTTTTTTTTGAGATTACTCTACAGAGAAGATCTACTCATGGTACTAATGTCAACACTACCAAAAACTGAAACAAAATATAAGATGGTAATTTACATCACTGAGAGACAGCAGAGCTCTACAACAATTCTGTCAATACAGGTCCTCTCTTCTGTACTAGCTATGAACCCATTACATACAGCCCTGCTAAGAGAGGTCTGCACAAATCTGTCACATGTGCCATCCCTTGAAGATGACCAACAAAAGGGTGTTTCCCTCTGGAGAAGAAGAACTTACTTTAATCCCTGACAACAATATCTTCTATCAACTCTGCATCTTTAGACAAACAGAGATAGGGATATCACACCAAAGTATGAGGTAAGAGCCATTTTTTCCTGCCATGAAAGCAGTTCAGATATTACCTCTGTAATGAGTCTACTTCCAAGAGCAAAGGATCTACAGCTCAACAGGATGGCAGTAGACCTCTTATATCTCCTATTTGCTAAGTGGGATGAGTCCTTCCTTGGACATTGCATTTTGCAGTCTTGTCTTCCTCTGGGATCACTGATGGATGCAGTACCTGCAGGAGCAGAGAGGGATCAGAACCCCTGACTACTTTGCAATTTCAAACTTCTATCCTGTGTTACTCTACCAGAAATTTTACAGTAAGAAGATTTAGAGTATAACATTTCCATTTGCACTAAAGAGATGTAAAGAAATAAACACCAGGACCTGTGAGTCAGGAAGAGGAAGAGAGCAGAGAGCTGAAGTGAGAAGCTCTGTGGGCAATGAACATTGGTGGCAGTTTTGTACAATAAACAGGAGCCTTCAAAGGACTCCATTTTTCCTCTGGAAGCCTTCCACTAGTAAGGACAAACCTGCTTCTTTTTGAAATCTAACCCATATACCCCTTCAAAGAAGACGACTTTAGCATTTTCACCAGCATTCAGTGGTGCCAGGATTCCTGAAAAGCCTGTGCATTGCATACCCATGGCATACCACAATCCCAAGGAAGCTGGGGCTGGTAATACCTCTGCACACCATTAAAGAGCTGCAGTTTATCCCTTAAAGCCTTGGGAAGGCAGTGGCAGAAGCAAAAATCAACTTAAAATTGCTGTACAAAACAGTTCAAACCCTTGTTATAAATCACTTGAAAGAAAATACTACAGTTTCCACAGTCAGCCTCTTAGATAAAACAATAACTAAAAACTTTTCACTATATAGAAAAAACTGTTGCTGCTATGAAAATGAAATAGAGCTTGTAGTTCTTTTTGTCTATATTTAAGAACATGTTTAGGCCCAAATCTATTTATGTTTTAACTAAGTATTCAGTGCTTTTTAGAAAGTATCAAAATTATAGCTATTTCCAGAGGTCCATAAGGGCTCTAAGACCACTAACCTTTACAGCTCTGAGCCTCACAAGGAGCTAATTTACTGAAACACACTGAACACAGGCTCCTAATTAATTTGCACCATTCAGAAGATGCTTACACACAATGTGTCTGTCTGGGGTAAGGCTTTATCCTACCTTGGTCACCACAGCATCTCAGTACTTTCCACCTAACCTCCTTCACAAAAAAAGTACTGCTGGAGACTTCAGGTAAAGATCACCTATACAATCCAGCTGGACCATCCGGGTTATCTTCCAATCTTCTTTCCAGTGCAGTTTACTTTGACTCCTAAAAAAATTACTAATCCCCTTTTTCGTGCTTGCATCTGCAGTATCATTATTTCACTTTGCCATACCCTTCTCTTCATTGTTTTTAAAACTGTCCACAAATGAAAGCTGTAAGGGCTGATATTGCTGGAAAAGGTTTCTTAATAGCCAGTGCATATTGTAAGGGGGGAGAAAACTCTGCTGTCCACAAATGAAAGCTGTAAGGGCTGATATTGCTGGAAAAGGTTTCTTAATAGCCAGTGCATATTGTAAGGGGGGAGAAAACTCTGCTTATGAAGGTTTTAAGTCTGACACATTGTTATGTAATGAAATTCAGATTCAAACAGCATACATTGCCTCAGTAATATTCACAAGAGTGAATGGAAAGGGTTATGCACAACAACATGTGGTTTTTAAATTAAGGATAAAATATATTTCTGCACATATATCAAGAGCCATTTTTTAACATATATAGAAGCTGCTACATATTTTTTCCAAATGTTATGGGTAAAAGTCTATCAATGTTTAATGACACTGTGAGTCTGATTTTTAACAGAATATAGGTCTTTTATTTTTGTATTTTTTTCAGTCTCAGTAGCAATCTTGAAAATCAGGTCTCTGGTTTATCCTCTGAGAACTCTTAAAAATGAAATCATTAGTCACATGTTATTTATCCACACTGCAAATTACAGATATGTCATTTCTTGTAGACCAGTAACCCACAAACCTCAGTGATCCTCTGAGGCTCCTCAAGAGCTTTGCCAAATAACTACTGAACTTAAATTGGCATTCGTTTAAATATTTACTGTATTATCAGTTGGCTTTGAAAACTGGGTATTGTTGACAGTTTCTTGAAAGTAAAGACAAGTTTTGTTTTTGGCGTAAAACTGCAATTACAGTTGTCTCAAATATCTGTCAAAATTACCTGTAAAGGTCAGCAGCCTAGCACAGAAGGTTCATTAATAGAAAACTACACTTGGAGAGTTGTCTCAAATGGTTGACTGTCAAAATTAGAAAGATGTACTGAGTGGGCTTTGTCAGGGATCTGCCTTGGAACCAGAATTATTCGAGATATTCCTAAGCAGTTTGCAAGACTAAAAAGTACGTGTTCAAGTGAAATCAGGTTGGCAGCTGGGGCAGAGGATGTATGCTGCTGGGGAGGATAAACAACTACAACAAATTGCAAAAATGGCCTGGAAAAAATGGGATGATATTCAGTGGGTCAAGTGAAAGATGAAATGTTATGCAGGATCCATCAGACATACATGCAGGATAAAGAGCAACTGAAAACTGACATTTCTTTAGGAGAGGGATGAAGAGTATCTGTGGATGATAAATGAAGTGAAAATCAACATTTTCTGTTGTTTCCAAGCAGGAAAACATGGTGCTGCATTGCAGAAATACAGGTACAATTTTTAATATACATACGGCAATCTTTTGCTCTCCTCAGCATTAAGAAAGCCTGGTATAAGTTTAATTTTGGGTTTTAGTACATGAGTACTAAGTAGTACGTGAGGTTGCTGCAGTGAGGAAGGGAATAATCTCTCACCTCTGTCTATGGCAATTAGAAGGGGAAACACTGAGCTTAAACAGCAGCAGGGGCATTCAGGTTAGACATTAGGAAAACCTCTTCTGATGACAGAGAGTAACACTGGAGACCACAGCATAAAACAGGATTCCCCATGTATAAACAGGCAAGCTAGTCATGACAGGAATGTTGTAACTGCCCTGGGCAAGGAAGATGGATTTAATGAACAGTAAAAGCAGTACTGTTAAGACAGATTTTCTCACAAAGAGTAGGGGTTGGTAGTCACTTAAAAGGGGAACTGCAGATGTAGCTATCCGGCTCAGTGGGCAGGCTGCAGAAGAGGGTGTCTCATCCATGACATAGGAAGAAGAGTGCAGGAAGGGGGATGTGCCATTTGCTTGCATAGAAGAGGTACCAGTGCAAGAGGAAATAAAGATACTCTGGGAATAGAAAGATATTTCCTACTCACTGCTACCCAGCATTAATAAAGAAAAAGATAATGAACTGGCTTACACCCATCTTTACACCCAATTCGCCAAGTGGTATGCTGCAGCCAGGATGTGAGCATGTATCCAGACAAATAATTTCTGTAGTGGAAATACCTAAACTTCCCAATCTTCAGCTTTTCTATGCCATGGCTTCCAGTTCTTTTCCTCTATGAGTTAATAATAATAATACTCAGAACACTGAAAGTTCTAGCAAGTCCTTAATACTAAAAATTACTGCTGCCTTATCTCTCTGGCAGATCTTGTATGTTTTCCAAATGCTCTTCATTTCCATCTGGAAAAAAGCAAAAAGCAAATGCAAGATATTCTGCTTGAATCACAGGTCTCAGTCCTGAAGGGATGCCTGATAATTCTGGGTGAGGTTTTTAAAACATGACCTGGCCTTGATTTGAGAATGAAGTCCACACTGAAGGAAGCATTAGGTGTTGCTTATGTCATCCTCAATATGCTGTGGTAGTAGTTTTAACACAGAAGTTTTCCAAGTAGAGTATTCTGTAGAGAACATGTGTTGGGAAAAGTGGTGGATAACATCTTCAAACATCTTCTTCACTTACTTGTTGCTAAGTAAGTGGAACTCTCATGAATGAGTGGCTCCATAAATAAAGTATCCCACTCTGAGAAGGCTTTATATTGGGCTAATAGATATAGCCAAGTTAGATGCTTAATGATTGTCACATAGTAAGCCCTTCTCAGTCTTTGAGGAAAGTAATCAGAAATAAGATTTCAAGAGGTGACTAGACTCAGGTAAGAAGCTGGCTTCTGATGGCTACTTAAAAATCCAAGGTCATTATTGCCAGGGCTTCTGCTCTGTCAGTTTGACCTGAAAGATCCATTTAGAACTACAACACTGTGAATTCCAATATCTGCTTTGATCTATTTTCATGTTCTTTTCTGTAGGGAGCTTCTCTGTAATACCTCTCAGGTCTCACTCCTGAGTCAGCACATAAGCGATTAAGCAATTGCACAGCTGTCTGGCAAAAGTTACTTGGAAATAATTATTAACTTTCTTGACTGGAGGTATTGAGTCAGATTATTATACCAAAGAATTTCTGGATGCATCTTGCACGCTCTTTATGTACTGTGCTCTTTGGTTATTGAATGGTTTTGCAACGCTGCCCACAAAGGCAGGAATTCTGCAAGCTGAATCCTGGGTTATATTTGTTTCAGCACCAGGAAGGATAGGAAGTGGAAATTAATTCTGGGCCAATTTGTATTTGGACTGGATATCCAACCACCTCAAAAATGAAGCCAAATGCAATGCAGAAGGGCAGTCTTTTACCCAACAAAAATACAGCCATTCATCCACACCTACGTGTGGCTGAAGCTAGATAGGGCCCTCCAGTCTCACCAATGTTCTAATTAAAAAAAAAAAAAGGCAGCGCTTAAATTCCATTTACGTTTGTGGAATTGGAGGCCAAAAGGGACTAGATCACATGGTGTAACCTCTAAGTCACAGGTCATTAAATTTTACTCAGTTGCCTTGTTGAGCTCAGTAACTTTTATTTGACTAAAGCACAGTTTCTGTTTTGGCTTCCAGTAAGACAAGCAATCTTTATTTGAATGGTAGAGAGGCAGAAGGATATTATTTTTGTTTATGCTATTGAGTGCATATGTTGGTACATATACGTTCTTTTTTTTAGCCACTGAGATCTAGGTTTTAGCTTGGAGGGCAGGTTCTTGCAAGGGAGCGAGAACATAACCTGTCACACAGCTGTCACCCACAGAGCTCATAAGATGGTCTGTGTCTTGCTGAGGAGAAGGGTATGGGAGAGAGGAGGGAGAAGAATGCACACAGACCCACACCAGTCCTGGTTCAACTCTGTCTTGTGCACACATACTCCATTTAAAAACAAAGAAAACAGGTCTTGTTATTAATCTCCTAATTTGCACAAATACCTCAGATGTGTAATGTTTTCCAAACCACAGTTTAAAGGCTCACATAATTAATACAGCAGTATAAACCACTGCTATTTTAGCTGAAAAAAAGATATGGCCAGTGTTAAAACCAGATTCAAACTCAACAGACTGAAAGAGTCAATCACTCACACTTAGACATTGAGCAAGCTCATTTGAATGCTTTGTGTTTTATTAACACAATAAATTATGTTATTTAATAAATTAACTAGAAATATGTGATGTGCTGATATCCAGATTCAAAAGGACAAGCAATATCTTTTTGGCAGGCTAACTGACTGCTCTTTTTAAAAGATTAAAAATAAAGACTCTCCTTTTAACACAAATGGGATGCCTTATGCTTCATACTTTAAATTTTTTTAGAACTCCAGCTTTAATATGCTGTTTTACCAATACCTCACCGAGGATTCATTTTAAATTACTTTTAGGAAATGCTACGCATCCTGCAGAACTTCCATGCAGAGTTATGAACCAATATAACTGAACAGCCACTGGAGAGCACTCATCGAGCTCCAGCTAAGGATACTGATCATACTTGGGCTGTATACCAATGAGATTTTAACTCACTGTAATTCAATTGCCCATATTTATGTATCTTCTCCGGGTCTGGCCAGCTATTGTTTTCTAGTTTCCTTCCCTACAGCTTGGATAGACTAAAATAGCCTGCAGAACTTTTGGAGGAAATATTTTAAAGCTCTACCCAGTAAAAGCTTGATACAAAGCCATTTAGTTTAGTGAATGTCTTTCCATTGACTGGAGTAGTTTGCTTCCAACCTTATGGTTCACAGGCTCAGTTTTTAAAGGCCTACACTGAAGTTAGGGTTGATTAAGTTAGGTGACTGTGTTACTTATTACTTCTCATTCAGCCTGCCAAACAGTGTTTTGGTTACTGTAGTTTTTGTTGATCGGTGTTCTGATGAACTTGAAAGAGAATCTGATTCAAAGCCTGTGGAGTTAAGGAAGTGATAAATGTGGACTACTGCATTTGCTACAGCAGGTGTGATACAGAGTCCAGACCTGCAATCCTTCCCCAAGCATCTACAGCCTCCAGAACCCAAAGAGCAAGCCTGACTGCTCCAGCTGTGTTGAGGCCTGAGACACTTGGAAATGAATCTAAAGGGAGATACCTTGTTGTCTTATAATAAAAAAGATTATGGGCATAACCTCATTATTTGTATTTGATTGAATCAGTAATTTGATTCCTAATTTATAAATGAGGTCTCCATTTCCCTGGGTGAAGTTTGCACCTGCTAGAAATTTGCCAAAAGAAAAACATGGTAAAAATGTGGGTGTGAAATCCTATTTGGAAAAATGGAGACCACCAAAAAAATCTAAATACCCTTTTCTGTAGAGATCCTGTCCTTTACACTGTTACACTGTGCTTTGGTGATCATCTCATCCTGGTCAATGGGAAATTTGGTAAGATAACAGGATAAGCACTTTAGTAGACAAGTAATGCAGGCTAACAGGAAAAGTCCAACAACTTAGAAATACAGTAACAATTTGGTTAAAGGTTCCAGGAGCCTCCTACAGGCTTTGTCAGACCTCTGTGGTTTCTGTTTGAAATTACAGCAGATTTTTTCCAGTGGAGCGTAGCAGCCGAATGTGTGCCCCATGTGCAGAGTGGGAGGTTTCTCACATTCCCACCTTGCAGTCAAAATGTTTTCTGGCAGCAAGAAGTGCTAATTTAACAAATTTCTTTCCAGTGCCATTTTGCCAGCAGGCAACCAGAAACATCCCTAGGTGTTCAAAGCAGAGGTGATATTGGGAATGGAAAAAAAGCAAACTTTATCCCATGTAGCTTGATGCTGCTCCAGAGGCTTTGTCCTGGGAGCCTCTGCCCAAATCTGCAGAAAGCCAGTATCTGACCCGATACAAGTTTGCATTTAAAAGAATCTTTGTTCAATTGCCATTAGGCAGAATAAAGCATATGTGTCATTTAGGATGAGATCCCTGCATGTGTGACACAGAAACCCATCTTCATTAATCAGTTTTCTCTTGTATGTCTTCCTTTTCCTTCTTTCTGTCCCTCAGTCCTTGTTCTCCCAATGGCCAAAACAGTGCTCATCCTGAAGTGGTTACAGGAACTTTCTTTACATCTGCTGAAATATCTTTCCCTGTTTGACTCAGTGAATTTAATAGCTCAGTGTGAAAGGCAAAGTATGACTGCAAAAGCACACCCTTCTAACTCAAGCATAGAGATTTCCATACAAGTGTTCTTTGCCTGGCCAGAAGAGACAGCTCTTCAGAAGCACCCCTGAAGGAACAGAAAACAGGCTGTGTGAGGAGCAGAGTGGTATTCAAAGAGATTAACCACCATAATTAAGCAGATGCTTTGCTAACCATCTGGCTCAGTCACCCCAATGGCTAATTTGATTCAGAAGGCAGAGACACTACCTCATAGTCTATAACTCGTGAGTCAGTGAAAGCATCTGACAAAGATGATCAAGTAATTATAGTCTCCAAAATTGTAAGACTCGTTGGTAGGCTCAGTGGTGGGACTTAGCTGATGCTGTCACTTCCTCTCACACGTGGGCCAATTGTGTCACCAGGGCTATAGTCAAGCACTTCAGCTTGATGGCTCAAGTGCTGCCAAACAAATCTTTCCTCACAGTTAAACAGAGAAAATGTTTTTGTTTCAATTATCATGTAGTGACAGTAAAACGCAAATAAAATACTGAACATTTTGGGATAGATTCTTTGGTCATTTATTGCTGGTGGAGATTCTAATGCAGGCAAGGGACTGCAGCAATAAAAAGTGGTAACAACCTCAGTTACACTCAAGGAAGTTATGGGTGTAGCACTGGATTCTACAACACAGAAAATGTTTTGGAAGGAGGGGTGTCATTAGCAGATCTCATCTCTGGAGCCTACAGAAGCCAGAAATTAGAGTATCAGAAATGGCACTGCTAATCTGCCCTGTAAAACAAAACAAAACAAAACAACAAACAAGCAAAAACCCAACCCAACCCAAACAACATACCCTTATTTCTTATAGCAATAGCCTTAAGAGTATGACTTGGTTAAAACCAGTCACTGAGGTTGAAAATATGAACTTGGGATTTTTTTTTCCTGGGGCTGTGGCTTATCAGTGGCCTTTCTTACATCAGCACATGGCTGTCTTTTCAAATGCAATATGGATTTGTCATTCTGGAGGAGTACTGGGGAATTTGCTCTTTTGGTGCTGTGGCAAATGCTTTTGTTTGGATTGTAAAGGCACTGTCCTAACCAGCCATTTGGCAGCTGGTGCTTGAGGCCAGCTCAGATCTGTGGCATTGCAGAATCTCAGAACCCTGCTGAGGAAAGAAATGGGTGAGAAAAAGCTGGGGGAAGTGGAGATCTGGTCCCTTCACTCAAGAGCTCTGCTCAAGCTAAGGCTTGAACCTATTGTCCCTGTACCGGGCCATGTGCCTCATCCATATGGACACTGACTCTGGCTTGTAGACTTGATATCCTGGTTTGCCCTTGGCTTTGTCTCATCACTATAGACTGGACTAACCCTGGTTACTGTCACAGGGCCTGCTTTGCTCTTTGGTTTTGGGTGCTGTAGTTCTGCACCCTTTGTCAGTGAGGTTGCTGCCCGGCAAGCCTGGCTGTCACTGTCACCTCTTGGCCTCACCCCTGCTGCTCCCTGAAACTGGGGCTGTCACAAGTGTTTGTTCAGCTGTCAGCTTTATGGCTGACAAAACAGTGCAGGGTCAAGCAATAGGGAAATGATGAACTGGGTGAGATAAATGTAATCTATGGGACTCAGCCTCCCACTCTGTGATTGCAGTTCTGCTACCTATATGTAACCTCAAGGAGTCCACTAAGAGCAGAAGAGCAACATAAACCCTTGCCTGTGGTAGCATTAGCCAGCAAAATTTATGAGAGTCTGCTGGGCACTTGAAGACTTATGGGAATTCAGTGGGATTCTTTGGTATTGACCCTAGGGAGGCCAAGATCCCACACCTATCTAAATACTATAAGGATGGGGACATCCTTGAAGCATCAAGTAGAATGTCACTCATCCAGGGCAAGGCTGGCTGTTCCAGGTCATTCCTAATGGATATTCATCTAGTCTGTTATCAGAGAACTCAATTGTGGAGATGCCACAAGCTGCCTATGCAAATCTGTTCCAGTGCTGTAGATCCTTAACACTAAAATTCTACTATATCTTGCCCCATCCATAGGGAGCACAGAGAATAGATTACTCCCTAACTCTTTGTAGCAGCTTTTTATGTATTTGAAGACAGTCCTGGTCCTTCCTTTCTGGACAATATTATTCTTTCTTAAGCTAAAAGATACCACTTTTCTCCTATCTTTGCTTCCATGTTTTCTAGAATTTTTATAGTTTTCATGGCTTTCCTCAAACCTCTCAACATCCTGCAACAAACACAGTGCTCATTTGAGACCCTAATGTTAAATAATGCATCAGTATTACTTCATGTGTTTACAGATTATACACCTGTATCTATACTGTGTTTTCCCAATTCAGCAACAATATGTTATTGTTGGTTCCATTATAAGCTTTATATTTCTTTCGACATCAGATACCCTGTGTTTTTTAAACTGATGAGTTCCCCTCTCATCTCCAGTGCAGTATTTTGAATTTGTCCCTGTGGAATTAACATTATTTTCTCCACAGAGCATTTCTTTATTTTATCTAGAACATAATTGGAGATAATTTTGATTTCTAATCTAACTTATTTGAATGCTTCACAGAAATCTCTGTATTCCATCTTCCTGACTGCTAAAGGAAACATCACCTTGCATAGAGCCATTCCTTTGTGATGGATCTTAACTGTCAATCACATTTTAGCAAAAAACATTAAATAAGTTGTCTTTCAATATCATCTGCTAATAGTTACTCTTCAATAGAGTAGCTCACTAACTCTGTTTTTCCTATTATTAATGCACTGACAGAAGGATTTCATAAACAATTGTTGCTAGGACTAACATCTCACTGGCCTTTCTGGTGCTGCTCCTGTGTGCTGTTGAAAATAAGTCTTTAGTACTCTGATATAGTTTCTACCTCCTGTATAATCTCCTCCTGTGTATGGGATCAAAGAGATATAACCAAGTTGATCACTTACTCTGCTTCCCGACCATCTTCTGCACCTGGAAAGTTTGCAGTTGCACCTTTAATATATTTTCTTTCATGGTACACAATTTCTTTTTAAATTCCTTTTTTTAACTTGGATCAGCCTCCCAGGAAATGTTACCTAATGACTCCCTGGATAACTGAAATCTGCCTTCCTGAAATCCTGTTGACTTTTACTGTAGTATTGCCTCTTTCAAGTCCCAAGGAAATGTGAATTCTGTCACTTCCCTGTCACAGGCACCCATGTTCCTCTTTGACCAGCTCCAGCACACTGCGTTTTTTGGTTTGAAGCTGGCACTCTTTGTGACAAATCAAAAGAAGGGCTGCCAGGGTCTGACTCTGTCAGTACCTAGCAAACCTTTAATGCCTTGTAATAGCAGTAATAAAGATGTAATTTTATGTATCATTCTTCTGGGTTTGGTCACAACTAATCACAGAGCAATTCATCCCAGGAACGTGAGACTGTGAGACAGCCTTTACCCACTTGAAATATGCACCCTAAAAACAACAGCATTCGTTCTTACCTTTCACATAGCCACAAATAAAATACAAAGGGATATATAAAGAGGGAGAATAGAAAATATCTAGCCAAATGCAGGTGCTGTTACAAAAACCACAGTGCCAGAAAAATTAAAAGTCCCCTCTGGTCCATTTCTTGGATCGCCTATATTCTGCTAGTCACGTGTCCTGTGACTGGGGAGACAACCTGGAAAAGGAACCACTGGTATTTTAACCCACCTTCTGAGAGAATAATCCAGATGGGGGGACAGTGAAGTGATTTCTTTTTATTTTTCTGCTCCAAGTTTTTATAACTTACTTCTTTCTCTGCTCTCTGCTATAGCCCTGAGTTCAGTGACAAGGAACAGATGCTGACTTAATGCCCCATTTCAGTTAATTCTTTGAATAGCTAACACTTGCTTAATGGGAACTCTCTTAACAGACACCACACCACTCTGTGAGTGCATTATTTTTTTCCCAAGGTGGTCTTTTTTATAGTGTGAGAAATACAGAGTTGTTGTTTTCTTTTCTGATTAGAAGTCTTTTGGACAAGATTTATACAAGGATGTGGGTGTGTATTAGACTATATTTGTCTAAGGCCATAAGAAAGAAGAGAATTCCTGTACTGCATTCTGACGGCTTTCCAGAGCAGCAGCCCTCACTGTCCTCATTCATGGTAGTGAGTGAACTAAACAAGTTCAATAGGTGCACTACCTCTGCATTGTTGAAACTTACTCCCCATAAAGAAAATGTCTGCAATAAAAAGATGAAACTTGGCACATGTCAGGGCCATAGAGATACATGAGTGTGACTCTATATGTGTAATATGAGTAGTGGCATTTGAAAAACCCAGCCAAGCAGTAGTTACTCTTTTTTTCTTTCTTTCTTTAGGTAGACTTTCAAGGCTTATTGCATAACTTTTAGATGTCTGATACTCTCTTCAGGGAAAAAGAAACCAAGTCCAACAAATAAGATTTTAATCAGTCACATTTTAATATTGAGGTTTCTGTTCTCATCAGGCACAGTTACTTCTTATTATTGTTTTTCAAACCTATTAATTAAATTTTGACAGCATTCATTCTCTAAGGTGTGTTTTTGTATCACTGCTATCCTGCTGGAAGCACTTCATGTGAAGACCCTCATAAGGAGTTGGATGTTTGGGATTCGGCTTCTTTCTTTGGCAGCTTCTCTAAAATATGAAAATGTTTGACAGCTCAAGCAAAATTGTACTTTTATAGTTTTCCAAACTTCGACCACTAGACATCTCAAAGAGCTGCCAACATCTCCCTTAAAAGTCTCATGACTCCTTGTACATACTGAAATAATCACATTGGGTAGAAGTGTTTCTAATCAGTCATGCACAGAGAATTCTCCTTTTCTTTCCAGTTAGAAACCTGTTTCTTCTCTCAGGTGTTTTAACTCCATTGGCTCCAGTCCAGTAAGGACCAGCTTACAAAGCTGTAAGGGACAATTGCATATGTTAACACATCGCTGGGCCTGATGCTTTTTGTATTCATGGCTCTTTACTTCCTTCTGGGAATGAAAAGGGACATTTATTTGGTGTTTCTTACAGAAACAATATCCACAATTAGGTACCTCAGTGCTGGCTGAGATACAAAGGAACATTTGCTAATTATTTCCGTGTGCTTGAGGAACACATTACACCGAGGGCTGGCTTGTTGGAGGACCACAAGCAGGGAGATACTAGACTGTCACTGCCATGCTCCTTTTTAACAAAACAATATTTCTTTTAGAGCCAGTGCTTGGCTTGGATCCCTGGCTGCTCTGTCCGAGCCCCAAAGGTACTCACAGTCCTGGCTGTCCCTCGCTGCCAACAGGTTCCTCTGCTCCTGCTCATGTCCCAGAATCCCATGTCAGACCTCCTGGTGCCACCAGCCTCTGCCTGGGGATGCTGTAGAAGGGCCAGGCTCAAGCTCACCACAGTCTTGCCCATGTGCCTGAGACTGCCAAACATAGCCAACCACTGCTGCACAAAGCTCTGCCAGCATCCCTATTTCTTTACGCCCATGCTGCTCCTGCACCAAGCACAGGAGGAACTGAGATTTGTGTGCCTGATCATGGTGCTGTTCCAGTCTTGAGTCTCCCAGGCACAAACCTTTAGGATGGATACAGACAGTTGCACAAAGCTCAGTCTGACTCCTGCTCTTCCATCAGTTTTACTGCAGGGTAGCACCATTTCTCTGTGGTGTTGGAGATTGAACTGAGAGAACAATATAGCACTGGCACTGCCTTTGAAATACCATGCTGCGCTCAGTGCTGCAGAAGTCACATCATGACAGCACCAACATGACTGGGTCTCTGCCTTTCAAAGGGTGCCTCTCTGCCAAGAAGTTAGCAAATCTGGCCAGTCTTATCCATCCTTTCAAAAGTAAGTTACTACCAGGAATTTTTCCCTGCTCTGTAATGCTAAGTAGAAGCACTGATGACTCAACTTCTCAGGACTGCCCTTTTCCACTGACAAGGTCCTATTGAAAAGAAATTCAACAGCCTGTGGGGAGAAATGCAAGATTTGTCAGGTGCACAGGAACCACAAGGCAAGGGATTCCAAAGCACTGCTTATCTACAGGCTCTGGCCTCGAGGCTGATTGTTCAGAACCATCCCTGAATCCTCCTGTTTCTGCTCCATCTGCTAGTCACCATGTCAAGGCACTGAGGTTATGGGTCACTCCACACACCTTCATATCTTCACATCAACAGTTACAAAAGCAATTATGAGACTCTCCCTTCTTTCACCATCTTGTCCCTATCTGCTCCTCACTTCTCTTTATTTCCTCATGAGATCTGGTGCTCTTTCCTCTGTGACCGCTTACTCTCACTGCAACATCTGCGCTCCCTTTCACATTATGATGGATCTCTCCTGGACTCACCCTTCCCTCTTTTTCCACATCCTTTCCCCAGCTCCCTAGCTCTGTAAAGTCAATGAATACAACTGTTTTCTGACATTACTTTAAAACAACAAAGCAGAAAAAGAAACTCTTTGTGTAGTATTTTATTCTGGGCCTGCCAGTCCCCTCGCTTGCCTCCTGTATAAATGAAAAGCTGCTCAGAAAGGAAGGCACACTCAAATACACTATCCATCCTCCACTGGTTCCCTTTCTGCAGTCCCCAAACCACCCCTGCTGGGGTTTTGAACAATCCCTAGATGCCATCATGGGCTTCATAGCTGGGGACAGGATCCAAAGTATTTGGTAGCTGCAGGTAAGCAAAGCACAGTGCATTCTGTTCAGCACCCTTCTGCGATCCCTGGGCACTGCTCTAATGGAGCTCACAGCAGAATGATGCAGAAGTTGCTTAGAATATTGGATGTGGATCGTTCAGATGAAGCTCAGAATAACAAAAATAATCAGTTTTCCCCTTTGTTGCACTGAGTGATACAGAAAAAGAGGGCTCCACTTGGTTCAGTGACAACTTCTAACTGCTGTACAGAATAAGACACAGTGTTATCATGTCAACTTTTGCTGCAGTTATAGTATGAGTGATGGTATTATTTTAATAAAATCAGGGATACCTTTGTCCCACAGTGAATAAACCCCACATTTTAAATCAGCTTTTTCTACTTCTGAAGTTAAAGGAAGGTTACTTATTTCCTGAAAGCACTTACAATCGATTCACATGAGATTCTTAAACCACACAGAGTTACCTTTTCAAATTTCAAAGGCAATGCAGCCACATTCCCTTTTGAACGTTGAGATCATCAGGATTGCAATATGCGTGATATTCAAGTGTAATAAAGTTTCAGTGTATGGATATTCTCCCTCCTTTTAACTTTCCCTTAATGTGCAACATGCTAATTTTTGTAATCTAACACACTTCAGAGTACACTACACTTTTCCTCTGATTACTTTCTTTCTTTCCCTCAGTGACATTTATTTTCTCTCCAGTTTTCCCTTTCTGCTTCCTCCTTGCTCATTTTACATTGTTTCCAGCTTTAACCAGTTTGACTTCAATCTACTATGCCCTCCATCCTTTCTTTCTTCCCTGTGATACATGTTTTCATCCACCACCACCAAGCAAATTTCTTCACATCTGTCCTCTCTCTTTCTCACTGATTTTTGTGGTGGCAGTTTTAAAGGTAAAGCTATTACTTTTGTCTCCTCCGACCTTGTCAGACTGTGTACTTGCTGGGCATAAAACTATTAATGGATACCCATGCTCACACAAGCATCTCCTCTTAAGGGATTCAAGGGGACTGGAGGTGCAGATGTGCATCAGTCTGCTGTCTGCTCTCTATGTGAGGGCCTTGTCAGTTCTAGAGGACAGAGCCAGGTCCACACAGACGTGTGAAAAAGTGATTATGGTGTGGGCAGACATAGCTTTACGCAAGGTAGCACATGCAATGGTACAGGTGCTGGAGGCAGCGAGGAGTCATCAGTGCAGGCTAGTGCTCAGAGTGAATATTAATCCTGGAGTCTCTGGGGGCTGCTGGTCCAGTTTTCAGCTGCAGTCTCACATAAATTGCTGTCAACACCAGGGAAACTTAGGTAAAATCTAGTACCGGGGCCACAATTGAGCCTTCAGTCTCTTCTGTAAATGTACTTTGGAAGACTTTGGTGACAGAACAGTCTTTGTGCATTAAACCTGGAATGTGCCTGTGCATGCCAGGGGCAGACCTAGAAGGATTATGGTAGCTGGCTAACAGTGTCTGCAACTATTCTACTACTGCCAGACTTATAAATGGGTGAGAAATTTAAACAAGTTAAAGGAGTGTTTTGGTGTTGGGTTTTTTTTTCCTTTAGTCAGCTGGAACCTGAACTGGGCTACCTCCTGTCTAGCTTCATCTGCCTGTTTCTAGTATTAGCATTGACCAAAAATACAAGTATGAACCCTGCTAAAGTGTTCTCAGCTAAGTCTCAGGTAAGGCTGAGATGCTCACCCTACAAAAGTGACACAGATTGCAGCCTTTTGCTCTGAACCACTCAGTGCACACACTGAGTAGGAAGGAAAGCTACTGCTCTGACCAGGGGAAGAGCTAAAGGTGCCTGCCACAGGAAAGTAAAACCACGCACAAGGTCGCCATTCAACTGGTGTACTTGATTAATCAGGCAGTTTATGAAAGGTGTGAACCAGCTTCCCCCCTCAGTGGAGTGCTTTTGGGAATAACTCAAGGAAAATGCTACATCTGAAAAATAGTTCTTTAGGGATATTGGACAACTGGGGCAATAGAAATTCTGTTTGGAGAAAGTAATCCAAAAAAACAAAAGGCTCTCAGTTGCAGGCCCCAGGGATGTGGGCTCCTCTAGCCCAGCTTCAGGACTTGCATTGTCAGCCCTACTCACTGCTTTCTTGAGCAGAACAAGAAAGAAGGCAGCTGGACTTTGCAATACATTTAATGGACTGACAATGAAAGGTAGAAATTACAAGCTTATCTGGCCACATAAAGGGCAATTTTTAAGGCTGCAGCTCATGCATTACTTTATGCAGCTCAGACCTAACAGGAGAGGGAATGATGTATATAAATAAGCAGAGAAAGAAAACTTGCTCATAACTCCCTCTAGCCTCAAATCCCAAGTTTTCAAACAGAGTTTTGCACCTTATTTCTGGTAACCAGAATCTTGAAGCTGTCAGAATTTGATACCCTTTTATTTCTTCAGTGTCATTTCAGAACTGAGAGGGTCCCATTTGTATTATTTGTGGTGTCCCCCCTCTTTGAATCTGAGATTGTACACCCATACAGTGATCGATTTGCACAAGTAGTAGCCAATGTTGCAAAAAAACCCAACTTCATAAAGTTTATAAAACCTTTATAAAACCTCATGTGCTTGGGAAAAGGTTCCAGAAACAGGATGCAGGAATGGTACGACTGGGATGACATCCCACAGCTGAGTGACTGTGGCCATCATACAACTTCTCCGTGGCATCACAGGCTGCAAAAAGGGGGATTTAAAGTGAGAGCACGGCGAGCTGCATGCAAAAAGAAGAAAAAGGAAAAAAAAGGCATTCACAGCTAGAGAGTACAGTTCCATTTGAAAGGCAGCATCCTCCCAGACTCTGTATTTTTATATATAAACATATAAAAATATAATATATAAATATATGTCATTATATAAATATATTAATATACATACTATAATATAAATATTTAAATTGTAATATAAATATATAAAATTTATAATATAAATATACATAAATGGTATAAATAAATATATAAATATATATAAGTATATATATATAAACATATCTACATATAATATTTTTATATATATCTATATTAGGGGTTTTAAATGACACTAATTTTTGACCTCGCGCCACAGAAAGCCGTAATAATAGAGGAATTACGTTAATACGAGAGTACATATGCACAGGCCGCACCATCCCAGCCCACACTGAGGAGAGCGGCCTCGGCGGACCGGCAGCAAACTCGGCCAGCCCCTTCACCTTCCAGCGGCCCTCCTGAAGCCGCCGCGTTTGTAACAGACCCCTTTTTCTCCCCGGGAGCCTTTGGGCCATCTCCAGCCGAGCCTTTGCGCCATGCCCACCCCGTCCTTCCCCGCCGGGCTCTCCCGCCCCGGAGTCCTCCGCGCCGCTGGGGGCGCTCTGCGCCCGGCCCCGCCCCCCGCCGCCCGCTCACAGCCAATCAGCGTGCCCGTCTCATGGCCCGGCGCGCCCCCCGCGCCTTTGCGCGAGTGCCGCTGGCCCTGATTGGCTGCGGGGCCGCGCCGCGGGAGCGGC
>JAWWTY010000077.1:67078013-67098828 GCA_035222235.1 Margarornis squamiger | reverse complement strand
GCGCGCTCCCGGGGCGCGCGTCGGGGGCGCGCCCGCGGCGGGGCCGTACCTGCGGGCGGGGCGGGGGCGCGGGCATGCGGCGGGCGCGGCAGCGCAGGTAGCGCAGGGCACCGCAGGGGCACCGCAGAGCATCGTCCCCTCCGCGCCGGCCCCGCGGGCACACCTCCGCACCGCGAGCATGGCACGGCCGGCCGCGCAGGGGGCGGGGGCCGCGGCGGCGCCGGCGGGCGGCGAGGAGGAGGCGGGGGACGGCAGGAAGGTGGCTCTGATCACCGGCATCACCGGGCAGGTAAGGCCGGGGCGGGGGGGCTCGGCGTGGGGCTGTGGGATGCGGAGACCCCCCCCTCGCTGCATCCTTCCTTCTCTCCTTCGCTCCCTCCTTCCCTCCTTCCCCTCCTCCTTCCCTCCTTTCCTTCCTCCTTTCCTCCTTCCCTCCCTTCTTCCCTTCCTCCTTCCCTCCTTCCTTCCTTCCCTCCCTTCTTCCCTTTCTCCTTCCCTCCTTCCCTCCTTCTCTGCTTCCCTCCTTCCCTCTTTCTCTGCTTCCCTCCTTCCCTTCCTCCTTCCCTCCTTCCCTCCCTGCTTCCCGCATCCCTGGGCTCATCCCTCGGGTGCCTCCCCAGTGCCCCTGGCAGCCCCCCCAGCCGGGGCAGGGCGTGTTTGCCCCGGGGGTCTGCAGAGCGCTCCGGTGAGAGCCGAGGAGGTGGGGGGATGCAGTGCCTCTGATGTCCCGGGTTTGGGCTGGGTTACAGCGACCTGTGCCGGGAATTCCCGGGAAATCGGCTAAAGCGGTGCTGGGGTGAGGTGTGAAGGGAGCATCGCTGAGGAAGGAGCCGGTGGTGGGAGCCTTCATCCCGCAGCGGGGAGGGTACCAGTGCAGGTGTGCGGCATCCTGGGGTTGATCTGAGCAGGCTGGTCACTCGGAAGGGCTCTCTGTCACCTGTCACATGTGCTGGACAGCCATGCATTTACAGTCAGTCCCTGCTTTACACCCAAACCTGAATGGTGGGCAAAAGCGTCTCCCCAGGCCACTTGTTTTGTATTCTTGTGTGTTCATTGCAGTCTCCAGTCTTTTTGGCTGTATTACTCATAGGGATAATGATGCTCTCAGAGTCCTGGTGCTTTGAGCAGAAGGTGGAAGAGAAAGGTGACATGGAAAGGAAAAAACAAATAAATCACAGTTTCCCTCGGAGCAACTTGGTGAAAAAAGATGTGCTGGTGGTGAGTTTGACATGCAGGAGGTTTGATGTATGCAGTTTGTGGCTTGTGATGCTACTCTTCCAATAGGCAGCTTGAATGGTTGGTTGGGTTGTTTGTGCACACATTGTTTGCAGGCAAGTGGGTGCTAAGTGAAGGTTGTCCTGGACATGCTTAGTCATATTTGAGGAACACTTTATTTGTGGTGTAGATACTGCCCATTGCCTGGAAAACTTTGCTCTCCTTTCAGGTTGCTTATCTTTTGGAACGTGCTGGCACTGAATGACTTCTGCTTGAAGGGTGTATATCCTGTGATTGGTATAACCTGTTAAATAAGTAATGTATAGCAACCACTAATACTCATTTTGGAATCCCAGTGGGACAGCATTTTTCCTAAATGGCTTGCATTTAATCAGTGACAGCTTCATACATGGAAGAACTTCTTCCCCTTCAGCTGTGACTTGTCCTGGTATGCTTGCACATCCACTGTGAGTTGCTGGTGTGGATTGTTTAGAAGTCCACGAGCATTATGAAAAAGTACATGTCAAAACAAACATGTTGCTCTTTCACTCTGAGACAAGGTTAGTCAGTGCTCTCTTTTTTTTTCTGTTTGTTTTTAGTTTTTTTTAATAGTAGAAGAGCCATAGGGCCTTTTGTGAGCGAGCAAATCCAGGGGCAATCTAGTGTCATAGCAGTTTCTGTCTGTTATCTGGGAGAACCTGCACTGTGCTTTGAACATTCACCTGCTGTTTGTGTTTCTCCTCATTGAGCCTGTTCTCAGGTGTTCTGGCCACACTTTCTGGTGCACACTTTTCCCATGGGTTAGCAGCTCTCTGCCAATGGCCAGGCTGAGGAAAGTCCTCCAAACTGCTGACTGACAAGACTGTAACTGAGAAGAGGCAAAACTAATGATCTCTGTATACTAACACTTTTGCTTGATGTTTATTTTTAGCAAGGGCACAGTCAGAGCTTTCCCAAGGACTACTTTGGTGCTGTGTGAAAAGTCTTCCAGGTTGTTGACGGAAGCACGTTTCTCTTCATCAAAGATAGTAAGTTAGAGGCCTGTAGCTACAATGCCATGATTCATTCAGTGCTATGTTCTCTATGTTACTGTCTCTGTTTTCAAAGCAGCTCTTCCTTCTTGGCTTAACCTTTGACAGGAATATTATTTAGCATTGGAACATGTGGAGAACCAAAGCTAATAAATGCCTGGGATAGTAAAGTTAGCCAGAGAGGTGGGATGCCTTAATGGCAAGACTGTCCCAACTCTGTTAAGATGAAAATTTTATGTTGAGGATTGCCTCTTTTGGGGAACTGTAGCTCTCCGTAATTTTGAGATCTGCTGCCAGGAATCCTTGTCCCTCTTTTCTTAGATGAACTTTAAAGAAAGTCACCATAGTACTTGTTCCTTGCCCTCTTTCTTTATTTTTACGCAATAGCTTTTGTTTTATTTGAAGAGGCCTCACCCAGAAATAGGACATTTGGATTTTGTTTCTTATCTGAGAACAGGCAGATTTGCATGTCCCCCTCCCTGGAGAAAATCCTAGTGCCATATGTTTTTAAACTTAATTACCTTGTGTAAAATGTACAAATATGATGAAGTGGAAGCTAGAATTCAGGCTTTGTCTTTTACAGGCAGTTACTTCAACTACTGGGCTAGAGAGACTTCGTCTGTTTTATAGTCTTCCTTGAAACTGGTGCTCTTTCAAGGTGGGAGATAAAGGCTTAGATAACTTCAGACTGAAGATGATATAGAACAGAATCAGATGGTAAACGCCCCTTCCTTAAACTGGGCCAGCAAAAAGTGAGCTATAAGGAACCTGCTTTTGTTTGTGTGTGACCAGTGTACTCTGAAAATATTTGCTGAACTAAGGCCCTGTGGTGTCCTGGTACCTGAAACAAGGATAGGTGGGAAGTCAGTACTGAGCTAACTGGACCATGACAGTTTTAGGCAAGTGTGGAATTGTGCTTTTGTTCACAGAGTGCTCTTGGGCCAAGGACCGTGTCGCTTGAACTCCAGCAGTTCTTTCTGAGTTAAGATGATGCCACAGCAAGTGTGCTTCATCACAGTGTTGAAATCAGACAGCTCATTATTTTTCAGGACTTCTGTATAGCCATGAACATCTGGATTGTCCATCTTTTCTACTGACCACTGGTGGGATTTCCTTTCAGTGATGGCAAAAGAATTGAGCTTAGGTAGGGCTATATTTCGATAAAGGACTAATTGACTGATGATGCAGCTTTTAACTGAAACATAACAGGGAGATATGGTACAACTGTAACTTCTGATTAATGAACTTTTAATGGGATTCATAAGACCTTAGAGCATGCCAGAAGAGGATGGGCTGTCTGCACAGTTCCCCTGTATAGCGAGTGACTGGTGACATGTGCTGTTTGCCAGCTTACTGCACCAGTTAACAAAACCGGTTCTGGTGACCTGCTTTTCTTCTAGATACAATATGTTATATGTGTAAGGATAGCTATCTGCAAGGACAAATGTGTTGCTGATAGGAAGGTGAGTTTGTGACCTTTGGCCACGTAACAGGAAGAGTTTACAATATACATGGTGAAGCCACAAAGGACAGCAAATTTCATAATTTTATGGTCAGGACTCAAATGCCATTTAGGCTGCAAGGGCTGAACCTTGGTTTCTATGAAATCAAAGCAGATGTATGAACCTCTACAAATCCTACATTTGCCCATGGAGTTACAGTGAAATCAGTATCATTCTAGCACATGCATTACTGATAAGAGACTCTAAACATGTAGGCAGTGGTATTATATGCTCCTTTTGCAGTATTGAGATTTCTCTTATCTTTCTCACACTACAGCAGTGGGATGAACCACACTTCACCTTTTTTTTTGTTTTAAATGACTTCCAGAGTGAGGCAGTTGCTTGGTTAGATGCATAAAACATTTCTGAAGTGTCACATAGGATATTGGTCTGGCAGACTACTTGTTGGTAATGGACAGCACTTTTTTCTTCATTTCAGGAAAAGTATTTCAAATGAAACAGGCCTGTTGTGTATATTTAAAAAAAAACAAACAAACAACTCGAATGTGACTCTTCTTGGAAGAGTGCTTTCACAATGGAAAATAGATGTGCTAGACTTTTCAAACCTTGGTACTTTGAAAAATGACTCTGTAAAAATGGGAGTTTTGAATCAAGTACCAGTATTACTAACAGTGTAATTCTAGATATGCAAATATGGCTTATCTCTTATTTCTCAAAGCTACCAAAGCAGTACATTTTGACAGCATTGTTTTCTAGATATTGTGACTAAATGTCTGTTAAAATTGCAGTTAGATATCTTTTCAGAATGTCTGATTGCACTGCAATCAGTCTCATTGTCTTTTTATACAGTGATGCTTGTAGAAGTATTTATATATTTGACTTCTTGGATAAATACCAAGAAATAACCTGTTTGAGCCTGACGATGAGGTTATGTGTTGATGTTTCTATTTTCCCCACTCAGTCCCTGGATTATGAGCAGTAAATGTCTGTCTTGTCTCTGGTGCTGTCCTGATTTACTTGGAGAGATTGGGAGGTAAGAGTTGGTAGACCAAGATAATTCAACAGGCTCTTACAAAGCTCAGTGTTGAATTAAGCAATGCACTAGAGTTCGGTGTCAGTACATGCCCAGGGGCTATTGCAAATTGTAGATGAAGAATGCAGCTGTGCTTCTGCCTGGTGAGAGTTCTTACAGCAGCTGTACTAGAACCAGCTTCTGCTCCTTTGCCTGCAGTGCTGTCAAATACAACTTCAGTCTGGCAAAACTTGAGGTAGCAGCCTCAGAACTTTCAACTAAACCCTGGGATAGTGTAAATACAACTGGCAGAGGAGGGTGCATGAAGGAATGTAAGAATGTTCTTTTGAATGGGGTGATGCAGGTAAAGTGTGGGGTCTGGCTCTGTCTTTCAGGTGTGGGAGGTTCAGTCACAACCTTTGCCATTCCTGTGACACACCAAACCCCTGTGCATGGGTACTGCAAGTTTCATTCAGGTGTGGCAGTTTCTAGTTTCAGAAAGGTTAACTGTATCAAGAGAGGGGGGAAAAGATACTGAGAAAGCAAGATTTGCAGGTGTGAATTGAGGTTAGGTTGTTTTTTTTAAAAATTTGCCTGTTGAGATGAAACCAAGCAAGGCAGACTTTGTGGGGCAAGGTAGCAGTAATAAAGAGAACATGAGTCATTTCTTAGTGTTAAAAAATAAAGGAAACATAGGTAGTACCAAGTGTGTCTATAAAACTCTTTGATACACTGTGGCTAAAATAAATCTGTTTCTTGGAGGAGAGTTGTGGAGGGAACAGTTAAACAACTTTTTTTGAAAGCTTCTTTCAGTGTTGTGATCAAGTGGTGAGGTGGGAATCTGTCACTGGGGAATGTGTATATACCTGAAAAGCAGATGCAGAGAAACATTATAGCCTTTTGTACCAGAGGCAGGACACTGATTTGCCAGGTAAAGGATAAAATCAAAAGGATTCCTTTTCTGCATAGAAATAGGGGGATATTTTTTGTTGAAACTGGCTAAACCTAAATATTAGCATTACTGTTCTTTTCATTAAAACAAATAGTCTTGGTTTCTGGCTAAAGCTAAACATTAGTATTGCTGCCTTTTGATTTAAACAAATACTGTCTTGGTTGAAACCAGGTACTATATTTCAATTTCTATCTGAGTAGCCAAGAATTGTCTTGAGTGAGAGTTTCAGGTGCATTGAACATCCTTATAATTTGAGGATGTGGAGATGTAGGAGCACTTAATTTGGGCACAAACTGAAATATAAGAAACTTTTAAACTTGAGAGGGTGTGTGCTGAAAACTTTGCAACAGATGAGCAGTAGCTCTGGCATGAAACCTAAGCTTGCCTAAAATATAATTCCAGGTCTCTTCCTTTTACAGGATACACATAAGAAGTCTTGCTATTGACTTTAATCCAGAACTCTTGAGAAAAAGGTATTTTATTGAAAAGTAGTATAACAAATACTGAAATGGGAGACCAGAATATTATCTGTATACAGAGGTCCTATTTGTAGAAGGATGCCTGACTTTTGATTGCCTTGACTCCCCTTTGAAGAGAGGAGGGCTACCAAATAGTCTAATTCAACTAATAGTAATCTATAAATACATGGTTTAATGCCTTACTCTTCCATATGTGTTTTATACTCTACAACATGTGCAGACCAATGGGGCTTTTGTCTTCTCCAAGAGCTGTGAGTGCAGGCCTTTGGGTGCTCTCTGTGTCTGCCCAGGGAAGCCCAGCTGTATTCTGCTCCCTTTCAGAATAGTGCAGTGAGTGATGGTGTTCGAAAATAAGTAAAATATATTCATGATAAAAAGTATTGCTGGTACAGGATTACTTCATGTGTGTCTAGATGTATTAATTTCCACCTTGGCACAGCTTTGCTCAGTGTTTGTGACTGCCAGTGAAGTCTATTCTTTAGTTGTATACTGGAGAAAGAAGTTCTGGTAGCCTGGCTCAGGTTGTAGACTTTTAACACGAGGATCAGTGCAGGCAATCTGATTCCTTGTGTTTGAACATGGTGTATACAGGGTGTGGATCAAAAAACATTGTGAACTGCAAGTGAGTTATAAGGTACTGAATACTG
Organism: Margarornis squamiger; assembly: GCA_035222235.1. Classification (NCBI taxonomy): domain Eukaryota; kingdom Metazoa; phylum Chordata; class Aves; order Passeriformes; family Furnariidae; genus Margarornis; species Margarornis squamiger. The sequence goes on along the minus strand of JAWWTY010000077.1, from coordinate 67,092,029 downwards.
TCACGTGTACCTGTTGTGAAAATAGATAAAATAGTGAAAATATTCCAGAAAAAGTAAAATATTAAGGTTTATGTTAAAGGTGCTAAGATATGAAACAGACACATGGTTACCAGACTGGGTTTGGAAAGGTAACTTCCTCCAAGCAACATTTCTCATGGAAGTTTCTGGTGCTGTAGGTAGTGGGGCTATTGCCACTGCTGCCTGGACTGACAAGGAGAACAGAATATGCCATTGCCAGCAGCATGCTGCTTGCTTAGTCTTTATTTTTTATTTTTAATTTAATGAAGATTGGTGACATTTGGCATAGACAGAACCTGTATTTCTTTATTTCCTGAAGTTTTAGAGCTGAAGCATCCTTTTCTCTATGTACCTACAGGTAATCCAATCTGAATAGAGAACTCCTGTAAAAATATTTTCCCTATGACTTCATTCTTCTCCCACTAACTTTTGGTCTTTTTTTTTTTTTCCCTCTGATTGTCTCTTTCAGATGCTTTTGACTGTTGAGCTTTCTGCACAAGGGAGTCGGTTTCTTAGAGAATAGATAGCTATGCAGAAGGGCAAGGAAAATGGAATACTTGAACCTGCTGATGGCCTATGTGAGAAACACTGTGAAGGTTACTATTCTGATCCCTATAAATAATAAATAAAAGGTTGAATAAAAGGTTTCTCAGTGCATTTGTGGTACTGGTATTCATTCTAGTGGTGCTTCTTGGTGCCCTCACCTGATGTCTTTGAGGAGTACCAAGGCAGAGTTTCTTTGCACTTACCTATGTTTTAATTCAGTCTGGGGGGCAGGAAGTACTTTCTCTCTCTTGGCAATTTCTGGCCACTTTATCCCAACTTCTTCAGACTTCTGGGTCTGGAGTAGCGTCCTGATTAAGTAACTGTTCTTACAAACTTGTCAGCTCAGTTTCTCCTACACTGTTGCAGCACAACTCAGGTTTATTTTGGAGAGTGTGGTTTCCTTGAAACAGTAAGTGAATAACAGCACAAGAGCAGGTTGTCAGCGTGGTAGATGTCCAATTTCCTCTTTCACAAGTGTATGCTCTCTTTTGCTCTAAATCTCTTCTTGCTGCTTTGGTTGCTTTTTGGCCAAGTGAGCAAAATAAAAGATTTTTTTTCCCCTTTAATATTTTTGTCACCTCCTTCCTCTTTCATATGAGTCCACTGATTGTTTTTTCAGAACCTCAGTTAAGGAATTCCTTTGGACCATATGTATATGAACTGGGGAATGCAGTTATGTCAAAAACTTTCAAAGGTGAGGTGAAAAAGTGGAATTGTCTCCAGTTGCCTGTTACTGTTACTGGAAAGTCCTTATAGCTTGTTCCTTTCCAGGGTGTGCACAGGCTTTGCAATCTAAATCCACAATGAAGCTTTTGTAAAGCTTGCCAAACGAGTTGATGTAAACTAGCTTATCTTTTATCACCCATGCTTTTTACATGTGTTGTTAAGCAACTGAACTTCCTCAATGTAAATGTTGTAACAATTTTTCTTTAGTCACAAATATGCACAAAGCAGTATACCTAAGGCAAGCTTCCTTATTCAGGAGTATTTCCTGTCAAAATCTTTTCCTTTTTTTTTTTTTTAAATGGGAAACATGAATTTTGATTTGTAACTCAACAGTGTGATCTGGCAGTAATCAAATTAAGTCTAAGAACACATCCATTGACTTCAATCTGGTTGCAGTTAGTTCAGTGATCAGTACCATGGAAGAGCATTTGATACTGTACCCTGAGACAACTCTGTTTTATTGAATAATGGTACAATTTGCCTTGTCCAGTCAGATTGGTCAGCTAGGTGTTGTGATAATGTCAAATACTTTGTTGTGGTGCTCAGAAACACAGTGATCCAACAGGTATGTCAGATGCAAAAGATGTACTTGCCTTGGCTGTGGAATGACATAGAACTTGGTGTTTTGCAAAGACTTTCCAAGTAGACAAACCAGGTAGTGCTGGATCTGCCATGCCTGAAGACCTTTGAAATCACAGAAAGAAAATGTGCTTGCTCTGGAAAAATCTGGCTAACTAATAAATGTACTAAGATATAGTCAAATTTTATGAAATGTTTCTGCTTTAGCTGTCATTTGACTGATTTACTGCTGCTTAGAAATTCTTCTTAAAGGAGAATTCTTACAGCCTGTGGGGTGAATTGTAATGCAGAAGGAAAAAAATCTGCCATGTGAAATGTCTAGCTGAGTGCTTTTGCTGTAATGAGAAGTGCCTTGATTCTGCTGCATATCTGACACCTGCATAGCTCTAACATGTGTGCCTCTTGGCTCTTGGTGATGCTGTCAGATATCCTGTGACTGTTCCTGTGTATTCACAGGCAGTTTGAGGAGCCATGTCACCATACTGCAAAGAAAGCCTCAACCCACCCAACTCCCAGCTTAGAAAGCAGTAGACAGTTCTTTTATTTGTATCCTATGATGTCTGAACCCATGCCAGAAGCAGCTCGAAGATATTGACCACCTTATGAATGGAAATAAACCTTTCTCAAGGCAAACAGATTGGCATATATGTTTCACAGAAAATAAAACCCAAAGTCAAGCAGGAAATATTCCTGACTGTTCCTATACAATCTTTTTTTTCTGATTTTCATGCTTCTAGTTTGATATCCTGCAGTCCCTTCTGACTGCTACTCTAGGTCTCACCTGTAAACTTCTGCTGGTGCTATTCTGGAACTGGGTAGCAATATCTGACTATTTGGGTTGCTACTTACCAAATTGCAGGCATGCTGTCACGAGATGTGGTTATTTTGTTTATTTTTTTCCCCTAACATTTGCTTGGTGCATGTGGAATCTGTTTAGGTGCATTAGCAATGGCTGGCTTAATCAGTGGTGCTGGTGATGACCCATAGCTTCCTTTTAATTGAGACTTCTCTTTGGGAAGATACAGAACAGCCACTCTGTCTTTGCTGATCAGTGTGTTTGCCTTTTTTAGCACTGATACCACCCTCTTAAGAGCATAAACATTACTGTGGAGCAGGTTTGGTTTTGAAAGCTGAAAATTCTGGCTGTGCTTTCTGGATTTCATACAACTAAATAATTGTGGTTTTGATGTCAGTGTAATTTTTTCCATGATTACACAGTAATAGTCTGTCAATGTATTCCTGCCAAAATTTAGCATGCTCTTTGCCTCTGAAATTAAATACTATTAAAATACTACAAGATAAACAGTATAGAAGGCATACAGAACTTCAGGCCTGTGTGCAAAATATTACATTCTTCCATCTTTTAGGCGTGTTTTTGAAGTGTGTTGCATGGAAATGCTGAAGAAGGGACTGCTGAGAGGCTTCTTTGCTGGTGCTCATTTGGCTGTCACTGGTCAAGTGTCATTCTGCTGAAACCCAAGCCTGGTGTGCATCAGCAGACCTTTACAAATTCTTTGCTAATAAGTTTGTTTTTTAACCTCAGTGTTTGCAATTATGCTGGAAGCTGTTTCAGAATCTGGCTGGCCTTTGAAAAGCAGTGACAATTCCGTGGTTGTAGATCTGCAGGCTTAGTATGTAATTTTATTTTTGGAGGCAAAATGAAGTTGGAGAATTGATATGTGAAGGCAAGGAAGTTATAAAGACTAAGAGTTAAACTTCACTTTATGCCCTTGCCAGTCCATTTTAAGATAACAGTTATATTTGCAGCTGATCAGAGACTGAAAACTTAAAACTGTGTGGTTTTGCTTCATGTATTTGGTATCTTAAAATTCTTAAGGTCACCTGATATGCATTAAATGTTTCTATGTTCTTATTGCAGCACCTTATTGTTGAATATATAGTGCAACTAGATAGTCCTTTTTCTGCATTTTAAAACGAGAAGAGGATTTTTTCCCTAATTTGAGAGTTTTTTGTTATTCTTGAATAAAATAAGAGTCTTAAGACTGATTGTGTCTCCAAAATGACACTTGCTGTATATTCATTGGTATTATCTGTGTATTTTCACACTCTTCTATTTATGCTGGCTCACTGTTTAGTCATGTTATAAAAACCATCCTTGTGGAAATGCACTATTACACTGGTATTTTTGATTTGTGAAGTCTTTAAAATATTTAGTATTTAAAATATTTGCATTGCCTGTTGCTTTGCTTGTTTAAACATTATGAGTGCTCGGACTTTCTTAAAATTGGAGAGTAACTCAGATGGGGAAATAGAGACTGCTAATTCCTTTTAGAGTGCAATTCAGCTCTGTCACATGGAAACTCTGTCACTTTTAATCATATCCAAAGTTCTCACATGTCTGTTGCCTTGATGAGTTAAAGGGAAGTGTAAACACAGATTTGGCAAACTGAACACAAATATAAGACTACTGAAATTTCCTAAGCAATGATGCTGTTTTTTTGATTTTGATAGATTGAAAGAACTGTAAAAAGATGATTTAAGTTATTTTTAGTGAACATGAAAGTGTGTAAAGCAGGAAATGAGTGTGCACATGCGTTTGAAATACGTTGATGGGGAGGTTGTGTAACTAGGACTTGCAGTGGTGGACATACAGCTTACTCTTGACACTGGTTAAGTAGGTTGAATTTCTCAGAATTACTTGGTGTGACTTCAAAATATGATAGTGAACTTTCATTAATTAGTTGAATCACTTCATTTCCTTTGTACAAGCAGGTGTTACTGGTGATGGATTCTGTCATCTTGCGTGGGAACCTTCTTACTTAACCTGAGCAAGCTGCCTAGGCACCTGTTTCAGTGAGTGAGAACTCTCTAGCTGACTGAGAGCCCAGGCGTATTTGAGCAAATGCAGGTGCCTGCCTTAGGAAGCCTGGTGCTGTGAATTGTGTTGGCTATAAGCCTATCTCCTCTGCTGGGTGTGAAAGGTGCTTAGGGTGGCTACCTGATGGGGCTTAGCTTGTATTGTCCTGAGCAGCAATTCATCTTGTTAGGAGGAAGCATTTATTCTATCCAAAGCACTTTATAGGATTAACAAAGATGATAGAATTTGGTTACTTGTATTGTTTCTTGTAGTAAAAAGAGCATATTATTCAGTGCGTGTGTTTATATGCAATGAAAAGAAATGGGGGCTAAGTACTTTTACAGGTACTGCTCCTGTGAGGGTGGTGCTTTGGAGTTGGGTTAGGGTTGTGGTTAGGGTTGAACTGTGCTCCCAAATCCCCCCTTGCCTCCTGAGCACCCTCTGCACAGCACTGCAGTTGCATTGTCACTGCTGTCCTCTCTGTCCCTGAGCCTCTTTCTGCTTGAGGCACTCAACCAGTGTGTTGGATTTTCAGCTTGCATGGCCTCAGTAGCATGTCTTATGTCTCTCTATATCATGTATGTAACTATGACTTTGATGTTAAACCATGCTTCCAGGCAAAAACTAATGGTTTTGGTTCCAAAACACTCTGGAGAGTTTGATAATTTTTGTCTATTGCTTCACTGAGGCTGTGGCACTTTGGTGTAAATTAACAACTGTCTGTCTTCCCCTTGTAAAACCTCCCTATAATCACTTACAAATGTTGGCAGCTACTGTATTGCCTCTGTGTGTTGAAGGCCAGTTCACAGCTGGGGATGGTAAGAAAAGAGTGGCCAAAAATCAATTATTAAGAGAGATTCTTTTGAAGGAAGTACAAGCCCACATTCCTAATGAAGGTCTATAATCTTGTGAGCCATTCAGTATGCTGAGTGAAATGTCACCAGTTTGATCCAGAGCAGATCTTGACTTTCAGTGCTGGTGGTTTTGATGTTTTTTTGGTTTCTTTTAATTGCTTTCACTAAGAAAAAATGTGAATGGGAGTGGCATTTGCTAATTATCAACTCAAATTTTTTTCTTTTTTTAATAAACAAAACACCTCTCAATTAGATGTAAAAGATTACTCCTTACGTTTCAGATGGGGCTTTTCACTTTAGTTTAACTTTGTGTGTGTGTGTGTGTTCAGCTTTCCCTTTCACATGTCTGGGACAAAGGGAAAGATGAAGAAGGGGAGAGTTTATAAATCTACAGAATTTGTCAGATGCGTTGCCTTTAAGTTTTCTAGTGCAACATGTTCTTGTGATTGTCTCAGTTTTAATATGGGGCAAAAGGAAAAAATGTAGGGAAAGCCAGGAGGAAAAAATACTTTTGTTTCTGTCTTTATAGTAGGTCTGTATTGCCTTTGGCATTGTGTATGTGGAGGAAACATAGCTCATAGTTTATATGTGAGTGTGTGGGGGAAGCAGACTGTTTGAATTCAGTGTTTAATAAATTATCTTACTATTGCAACTAAGAAACATCACTGCTTTTCTGTACTGAGGTAGTCAGGAGCGCTAGCCTTCTAAGATAATCTGAAATGTTTGCTGTAATTTGAATTTAATAGCTGAATAGAATAAAATCCAGAGTGCTGGCAGTGTGCCTGATGCATCAAAACACACTGGGAAGAAGTTCTTTTGGGTTCTGGTCACATTTTGTTTGTGGTTTGACTCTATTTTTTATTTAAAAGAAGATGCTATTTTATTGCACAACCTCTTCAGTAATACATCCCTAACATTGAAATGCTGTATTTTTCCTACTTGTTGGGAGTCCCATATCATCATAAATGGGCTTGTACTTTTGTGCATGCACTGGTCTAATCACTGCTCATTATTTGGTTATGGATTTCCTGCTTGAAGAGTCTCAAATGATGCCTTTTCAAACATAAATCTGTTAATGGCATTCTGTGTTTAAGCAACTGGTGGCCAAGTTAGGAAGATCTATAGCTGTGAACTGTGTATTAGGAGGCAGTTTCTTTGGTATAACTTTAAGTCTTGAAGAATGTATGTCAAAACAGAAAATCACACATTCTTATTTCTCACTTTCTTGTCCTCTACTAAGTTTCTGTCTTGCAATATTTATCAAACTGTCTTTTAAGGTGTAGTCCTATTTGCCAATGATTATTTCCCAAAACAATTTGCAAAGTCTAGGTCTTACTCTTGGAGATTATGTATTAAAGTGTAGTTGACTCTTGCATTTTACCCAGTGAAAACAAACCATGCTCCTATGGGTACAGGCAATACTCCTGCTTCTACTGAAGACCGTTTTTACAGCTGGGTGTTAAAGTAATGAAAATCAAACTGCTGACACAGCCTTAATCACAGTGCCACAAGTAGCACTTCTTTGTTTTTGTTTGACAGTTTCACTGGTGCTATTAATAGCTGACTCCTTACAGGTGTTCCTGTATAATAATTCTTATAAGACAACACTTGGTAAGTTTTCAAATGAATCACATTAATTCAAGAATTAATTTTTGCACAGAGACCTTTTGACTCTTTTTCCTTTTGAGGTTTTTGGTCATAAAAATCCATATGTTGAAAATGTTCATTACTTGCAACCCAGTGTTAGGGAGCAAAAGCAGAAAGAAACTGATTTGCCTGTGACAGTGGGCATCCCCACTCTATCTGATGTTTCTGTTGTCAGTTTTCTTGGAAGAAATAGGGATGTCTCTTTTATTGCTCTGCCATTGCTGCTGGGCTGGCAGGACAGTGTAGGAGGTGTAGCTGCAGCATTACACTCTTTGAGGGAATACCAGGTATAGCAAAACTGTGGGGAAGAAAGGCCTATATGCTGAATACAGTAGTAAAGTCTTTCCTCGGTTCTTGCTGGGTGTATACAGGGATGTCTTGTGCTTTTAGCAGAGCAGATGACAGAAGACAGAGTTCACCTTGCAGGACTTTCTGTTGCTCCCCCTTAGGTCTGGTGTATGTGGCGGGGTGAGGAGGACAAAGGAGTGACTGTGTACAGAACATGAATCTGGAATAGCTTAGGTGCCTATAGTCACTCTTCAGACAGCCTGGAGAAACACCCTCCACGGAGTGAACTATAAAACCTGTTGTTCCCTCCTGAGGTTATCACTGAGCCTCATTTTAAAGCAGCTGAGGACTGGCATGTTGCCTCCACCAGGTAGTGCCGGTTAATGCAATAATACACCAGGACATAATTATCTTGACCTCTGGAGAAACTGAACTGTGAGTAATTTGTTTCAGAAGTGAGCAATTTTCTCTGTGTGGCTCCTGGCATCTATAAAGCAAATAAGTCAGTGTTCAACTCCAGTTATAACCTCTTTGGGACTGCTGTTGAAACATGGCTAGCAGACGTGGTGTGGTACCAATACACTTCTCTCTCCCTCGCTTCTACCCGAGCTTGTTGACATCTGAAAAATGTATGTGGTGTTTGTGTGCACTTGATAACACTTGTGATATGGATTTCAAAATTATATCAGATGTGCATGGGTATATAGCTGCACTTTTAAGCAGTTAGGTAATGAAATACTTGATCAGGATTTAGCTGAAAGTTGTTATTAGGCTTTTAAGAGATTTTGTAGAAGCAATGGGTTAGTTAGCATGGAGACCAGCCTTGCAGAACTAACACTCCTAACACTGCTATCTTAATACATTTAGCTACACTTAGTTCATTAATTATATGGCAGAAGGCTGACTAATCGATTGAAAATGTTGGAGAGGTGGCAGGGACTAGAGTGAGGAGCAGTAATCATAAAGGTAAAGCTTCTGGTTCTGCTTCCTCTAGTTTTGGTTGTTTCAGTGGGTCTATCAGCACTGCCCAGCCAAATGAAATCCTCAGCTCATGAGACACAGATAATGCAACAGTATGTCTAGGGCAGGAAACGTGAGATCAGTTGTGCTCAATGCTGAAGGTTGCTAGTAAACTAAGAGCTAGGAAAAGGTGAGGGCTCTTAAAATCTGCTCCAGCTGAAAACCTTTCAGGGGTTCTTGGTTGGTCTTCAGCTGTAGTTGACCTTAATTGGCCACAGGGGTGCTGGGAAAACATATGCAGCTGGCAGTGGGAGGGGAGGATAAAGGTAGGATGACCCCTTTTAGGGGAAGCGTGCAAGAGTGAAACTGAATGTTTTTAATGAACAAAGTAAGTATTCTTCAAGAAAGCTTGTTTACAGATTTAAATAAATGAACTGTTTTGTCTAGGTGTTGCAGTGTGTTGTAGATAACCATTACTGCAGGAGTATCAAGTTTAAAGGTGAAACATGACAAGCTTCCTCAAGGTAAATGTTGTTGGTATCATCAGCATTTCTGTAGTGGTGTTATTAAATTCTGACTTGTTTCCTTGGTTGCTTTGTTACCGTGATTTAGTCATCATCTTTAGTACCTCAGCTGTACCTGGCTTTTTTTAGGCTTCCCCTTTTAAACTGTTTCTTGTGAATTCCTCATGGCAAAGTAGGAACATTGGTGGTTGGGCTTCATGGTGAGTAACATTTACTGTTTTAGTAAGTAATGAGACTACATAGAGACAAGGTGCTTTGAGTCATTTCCTTAAACACTTCCAAGGAGAGCTGCTGTGAGAGGGCCTTGTTGGGTGTCCAGACCTCTCGAGAGTGGAGTTTGAAGAGTAAGTCAGCTCCATGCTTTTTCCTCCTTTATTGGAAACTGTTAAACGCAGTAAAGCTTGAGATGGGCATGGAAACTTTTGTCATGTTTCTGTCCCATCTTTGTGATCAGAAAATAAACTTTGTATGTGTGATAGGAGTAATAGGAGAAATAGTTGCCAAGGAGAGGGAGGGCACAATGGCTTAGGGAAGAGAAAAAAATCCGAGTCCAAAATCTGAATGCAGAGCACTGTTTGGAACAGGCACTTTGTTGTGGCACTTTTTCCCAGCCAGGGACAGGAGGCTTGTGACCCAGAAGTCCTGTAATGTCTGTTCTCCATTTGTAGACCTTTATTTCATGTTGGTGTGAAAATTAGGGGCCAGTAGCCTCCATTTCTCTATCTTGTTTGTTTTCCTTCAGCATGACCTAGCACATATACCTAATGGAGGTTATACTCCTATTCCTTGCAAGGCTGATGATGCAGTAGCTGTACTGCTCTCCCCCTTCCCCAGCTCTGTGTAGGGCTGTGCTGTGATGGCACAACAGGATTTTCCACCTGGAGGGAGAAGACAGTGGGTCTGGCTGGGCTGCCTTGAAATGGAAGATGAGCCCTTTGCATGAAAGAGGTATTAATGGCAAAGGATTTTTTAATAAAGGGGAGGGGGAAACTCAAGTGACTGATAACTCTTTGGTTATCATTTTGTATCCAATAAAACCCCTAAAATCTCCTAGTCAATAAGAGAGGATGCAATAACAGTTTTTTCAGGCCTCCTTATTTATTTTTATGCCTTGAAAGAAATCACTTGCCTAGAGTTGTTGCCTTTGCTTGGTTCATTCCTTGGTTTGAAAGCATGCTTTTAAAGAGTTGGCTGCACAGCGTACTCCAGCTGAAGACAATACTTGGGTAAGTGCTCTTCCCAGCACGCTCCAAAAGCATGGCTGTGCTTGCAGAAGAGACCTCTGGTAATGCCTAAACCTGAACTTTTTATTGCAGGTGAAAGGTCATATTTTTAAGCAGCAAGAAATTTTGTCCGTCCAATATATTAGCTTTCTCCCCCTTTTTCCTTAGATTTCTTCTCCCATTGGGTTTTTTTCTGTTTGGCATCTTATTTATTTTATATGAAAGTTATCTGCCCACCTCCTATGCTGTTGGGTTTTGGTTATTAGCAAAACTGTTGCCAGAACCACTGTCATCGAGCAGCTGGAGCTGCTGCCATTTCTCCCCCTCCCTTTTCCAAGCTTTCAGAGGAACTGATGCCTAACTTTAGAGCTGACATCAGCCCCTCAGCTTCCCAATTTGAGTGGGAAGGGAGGAAAACTCCTCAATGGGCAGTCTTCTCTCCAGATATGAAGTTATAAAGTATGTGTCTTTCTAAACATATTTTCACTGGATCACAGCTGGAGTGCTATGCGGTGATGTAGCACTGGGTAATGAGCAAAGTAATTAATGATCTTTCTATCTGTCCTAGTCAGGGACTTGTGAAGTTGCCAGTTTATTCCCAGACTTGAGTTTTTCACGTGCTTAAAAAAGGCCACAAAGTTAGCCAACAGCAATTTTGTTCTTTTCTATAAACGATTTAGCATTGTCCAGATGTGCAGAGATTTACATACTTCTTCCATCCGTGCGGAGCTGTTGCATCTGAGTGTAGTTTCAGGAGGTGATAAAGTTCCTGTTCCAGCAGAAAATTGTACTTATCTTCTTGAAAAAAACATTTCAAGTCATTTGCTGAATGTTACCATTTGAAAATTTTTTATGTATCTGGATACAAAATAGGTTGTTGCAATAGGTTGTTGCTTTGGCATAGTGGCAGCCTTTTTAAAACAATCTTGGACTCTCATGAAGAATAGAAATATGTGTTTCTGATTTTTGGCAAAAAGTATATTCACTGTGGTTATTGTAGCAAATACATGTCATAAAGATTCAAGTTATGTTGTCCTGACAAAGAGAGAACTTAATTTTATTTCTTTTTTTTTCTTTTTTATAAAGAAGGATATAAACTTTAATGTGAGTAGGATGAAATCCTTGTGTTCTTACATATGCCTGGAGTATTTTCAATTTTCTTATGTGTTCAATTTCTGCACATTGTACAGCACTGGCATTTTGATTTTCAGATTCTTCATGTGAGCTGAGCTATTTTTTTGTTCCAGCCTCAATGAAAAGTTTGTTTATGGATCTAGATGGAATTGTTGGAACATATGTGATGTTTGTTGACAAGAGTTACTGCTTAGAGTTAGTTATTGGTATTGTGTATGCTATTTGTTAAATGCAGGTTTGCACTAAATCAGCTTGAATTGCTGATGCCTGAATTAATGCTTCAGGGAAGAAGCCACAAATGAGTAAACACAGGTTATATTTGACAACACAATGTGGTGTTGATGCAGAGCATCAGGGATCTTCTGTAGGGTTCTGCTACCTCCATGATGTGTGAGTTTGGTAGCTCTGTTTTCTAGATTTGCTGAAACTTCTTCTTGTAAGACTGCCTTCTTTGTCTCTTGCCAGGCTTTTACGGTTAATCCTAAAATTTTCTGCATTGACTGCCTGTTTCATAACATGTCAATTCCAATGAACCAACTATGAGAAAAACAGTGTGAGGAAGGGAGAGGTTGTTTTACAGTGTTGCATAATCTTCCTACCACTTTAGGGTGAGGTGAGTGGTTTGGAACATGGTCTTGAGGTCTTTTTTTGGGACAAGGGGCTTTGTCCCTGATTTAGCTATATTCGTAAACTCTTGAAAGAGACTGTTCATGCAGACAAATAAGGACTTTGTGGTGTTGCCTGTCTGACTCTTGAGAAGGTTTTCTCCATGCTTACAGTGTTCCAGTCCTTACAATCTTTTTCTTCTGCCAGGCTCAGCATCCTTTTGGGCCCTCTCAAGTATTTTCTGGACTATCATAGCTAAGAATTGACAGGATATCTCTTCCTCAATGAGCTACAATGAGACTGGGAAACAGAAGTGAAGACTAAGAGCATCTCTTCTGTTTTTGGTGTCCTGGGTAGTTTGGATCTGAAGGCAGAACTGTGCTATCATATAAATGAGGGATGTTTAAAAGTTGATTGGCATATAGAAGAGAAATGGGGAGTGATAGGTTTGAAATAAAACTGAGGCAGAAATCACCTGCTGAAGTAGATGACTAAAACCCCACCAAGAATCTAGTTGGGCAAAAAGCTTGATGCTGGATGTTGGCTGAGTAGAGGTGGTAGTCAGGGAGAGATGGCAGAGGGTAACTGTGATGAGGAGCAGTGCAGTTGAATTTGGCTCAGCAGTGAAATTAGGAGGAATTCAGGCCCCTTTTTGTGGTGCTAGTGAGATCTATAAAGTATGTGGAGAAACAAAAGACGGCCCACACGTTTGGCTTCTGCTGCAAGCATGATGTAAGAGAAGAGACTTCTGTAGAGAGAAGTCAAATCAACAAACTGACCTAAGGCAAGGAGGAGGAAGGTTTTCACTGGATTATTGAGCTGATCCAACTTGCCTTGTAGCCACATGCCTTTTTGGGATGGAGAGGGAGAGCAGAGGGCAGCCCTTCCCTGTCTTTAAGGTTTGCCCACAGACTGGGGTTTTTGAACCTCGCTCACCCTCATGGGCTTTTCCAAGGTGCTTAGTACAAGAGGAGCAAGGTTCCTTAGCTGTTGCTTTGACTTTATCAAAACACCCCCCACCTGATGCTCCCAAAGATCCCACCCTACTGCTTTTAGGAAAATGAGGAATGCATCATTGGTGACCATATCTGCCTCTCATATGATTTGCACAGTATAGGAATTTGGTGGCAGAGATAAGGATTTTTTGTTGGATGAGGGTACCTGTCTACATTTCATACAGAGGTCTTCTGTGGCTACCACTCTCTTTTGGAGCTTACATTTCTCTGTAAAGAAAGCCATAGTTAAGTAAAATTAAAGCCTTTTTTTTAATTTTTATTCTGACACTAACTTAACTTAAAGGAACTTGTTCTTAAACACTGTCTTTCTTTCTACAAAATTTGTGTAGAAGTAATTATTTAGTACCAATCCCTCTGCAGGGACAACCTCCACTAGACCAGGTTGCTCAAAGCCCCACCCAAACTGGCCTTGAATGCTTCCAGGGATGGAGCATCCACAACTTCTCTGGACAGCCTGTTTAGTGCCTCACCACACTCCCACTAGAGAATTTGTTCCTAACATCTCATCTAAATCTGCCCTCTTTCAGTTTAAAGCCATTCCTATAACTATGCCCTTGTAAAAATCCCTCTTCAGCTGTCTTGTAGGCCCCTTTAGGTAGTAGAAGGGTAGTCTAAGGTCTCCCTGGAGCTTTCTCTTCTCCAGGCTGAACCCCAGCTTTCAGCTTGTCTTCAGGGCAGAGCTGTGCCATCCCCCTGCTGCCTCCTCTGGACTTGTTCCAGCTTGTCCATGGGCTTTTATTCATTCTTTTTTGAGTGCTTTTACAGTATGCCAGACAAATTTGTTGCCCCATGTGCAATAGAGATGATCCTTTTATTCAGTATGCAAGTGTGCTTTGCTGCTGCTTGTGACCTGAGGTATAGTAGCATGAGGTGTCACTGCAGCTGTGGCTGTTGGTGAGGCAAGTGAGGCAGCACCTTGTTTTTAGGAATTTAGGGGTGATACTTAAATAGTAATTTTAAGTACTGGGTTGTATGGAATGCAGAAGGATTACAGACATGGTCCCCCATGCTGCTCTGCTGAGGTTTCCTGTTCTTACCTGCACTGTGTCCTACAATCTGGATGCCTCACGGACAGAT